>CM053750.1:17401544-17473218 GCA_028658305.1 Pachyuromys duprasi | reverse complement strand
GCTCTATAGTACAGCTTGAGATCAGGGATGGAGATACCTCCAGAAGATCTTTTATTGTAGAGAATTGTTTTAGCAATTCTGGGTTTCTTGTTATTCTATATGAAGTTGAGAATTTTTCTTTCAAGGTCTGTAAAGAATTGTGTTGGTAATTTGATAGGAATTGCATTGAATCTGTAGATTGCTTTTGGTAAGATGGCCGTTTTTACTATGTTAATCCTGCCAGCCATGAGCATGGAAAATCTTTCCATTTTCTGATATCTTCTTCTAATTCCTTCTTCAGAGACTGGAAATTTTTTTTCATACAAGTCTTTGACTTCCTTGGTTAGGGTCACACCAAGGTACTTTATGTCTTTTGTGCTATTGTGAAGGGTATTGTTTCCCTAATTTCTTTCTCAGCCCTTTTGTCTTTTGTATACAGGAGGGCTACTGATTTTTTTGAGTTGATTTTGTACCCAGCCACTTTGCTGAAGGTGTTTATCAGCTGTAGGAGTTCCTTGGTAGAATTTTTGGGGTCACTCAGGTATAATAACATATCATCTGCAAATAGTGATACTTTGACTTCTTCCTTTCCGATTTGTATCCTCGTGATCTCCTTCAATTGTTTTATTGCTCTAGCAAGGACTTCAAGAACTATATTGAAGAAATATGGAGAGACTGGGCAGCCTTGCCTTGTCCCTGATTTCAGTGGGATTGCTTTAAGTTTCTCTCCATTTAGTTTGATGTTAGCTATAGGCTTTCTGTATATTGCCTTTACTATGTTTAGGTATGTGCCTTGTATCCATGTTCTCTCCAAGACTTTAAACATGAATGGATGTTGGATTTTTGTCAAATGTTTTTTTTGCCATCTAAGGAGATTATCATGTGTTTTTTTTTCTTTCAGTTTGTTTATATGGTGGATCACATTGATGAATTTCCATATATTGAACCACCCCTGCATACCTGGGATGAAGCCTACTTGGTCATAGTGGATGATATCTTTTATGTGTTCTTGGATTTGGTTTGCAAGTATTTTGTTGAGTATTTTTGCATCAATGTTCATAAGGGGGATTGGCCTGAAATTCTCTTTCTTTGTTGGGTCTTTGTGAGGTTTAGGTACCAAGGTGTCTATGGCTTCATAGAATGAGTTTGGTAGTGTTCCTTCTGTTTCTATTTTGTAGAATAGTTTGAAGAGAATTGGAATTAGCTCTTCTTTGAAGGTCTGGTAGAATTCTGCACTGAAACCATCTGGTCCTGGGCTTTTTTTAGATGGGAGACTTTTGAAGGCTGCTTCTATTTACTTAGGGGATATAGGACTATTTAATTGATTTACCTGGTCTTGATTCAGCTTTGGTTAGTGGAACTGATCAAGAAAATTGTCCATTTTATTTAGATTTTCAATTTTTTTGGCATATAGACTTTTCAAGTAAGTCTTAATGATTGTTTGGATTTCCTCAGAGTCTGTTGTTATTTCCTCCTTTTTATTTCTGATTTTGTTAATTTGGATAGTGTCTCTCTGCCTTTTAGTTAGTTTGGCTAAGGGTTTGTCTATCTTGTTGATTTTTCTCAAAGAACCAGCTCTTGGTTTCATTGATTCTTTGAATTGTTTTATTTGTTTCTAATTTATTGAGTTCAGCCCTGAGTAGGATCTTTTCCAGCTGTCTACTCGTTTTTGGTGTGTCTGCTCCCCCCCCCCCCCAGGGCTTTTAGGTGAGCCATTAAGTTGCTTGAATGAGATGTTTCAAATTTCTTCTTCAAGGCACTTAGTGCTCTGAACTTTCCTCTTAGCACTGCTTTCATTGTGTCCCATAAGTTTTGGTATGTTGTATCTTCATTTTCATTGAATTCTAGGAAGACTTTAATTCCTTTCTTTATTTCTTCCCTGACCCAGCTGTCATTGAGTAGCAAGTTGTTCAGTTTCCAAGTGTGTGTAGGCTTTTTGCTATTTCTGTTGTTGGTGAGGTCCAGCTTTAGTCCATGGTGATCAGATAAGATACAAGGGATTATTTCAATCTTCTTATATCTGTTGAGGTTTGCTTTGTGACCAACCATATAGTCTATTTTGAAGAAGGTTCCATGAGGTGCTGAGAAAAAGGTAAATTCTTTTGTGTTTGGGTGTAAGGTTCTGTAGATGTCTGTTAGGTCCATTTGATTCATGACCTCTGTTAGAGACATTGTTTCTTTGTTTAATTTCTGTTTTGTTGACCTGTCCTTTGTTGAGAGTGAGGTGTTGAAGTCTCCCACTATTAATGTGTGGGTATCTATGTGTGGTTTAAGTTTTATTAATGTTTCTTTTACAAATGTGGATGCCCTTGTATTTGGGGCAAAGATGTTCAGGATTGTGATGTCTTCCTGGTGGAATTTTCCCTTGATGAATATGAAGTGTCGTTTCCCATCTCTTTTTATTAATTTTGGTTGAAAGTCTATTTTATCAGATATTAGAATGGCTACTCCTGCTTGCTTCTTGGGTCCATTTGCTTGGAAAACTGTCTTCCAGCCCTTTTACCTCAGATAATATCTATCTTTGTGACTTAGGTGTGTTTCTTGTGTGCAACAGATTTTTGAGTCTTGTTTACACATCCATTCTGTTAGTCTGTGTCTTTTTATTGGAGAATTGAGTCCATTGATGTTAAGAGAGATTAATGACCACTGGCTATTAGATCCTTTGATTTTGATGTTGGTTGTGGCAGTAAGTTTGTGTGCTTGGTTACTTTTTGTTTTACTGTGAAATTAATTATTTCCTGTGTTTTCTTGAAAATAGTTTTCTTGGGTTGTATTTTTCCTCCTAGTATCTTCTGTTACACTGGATTTGTGTGTAGGTATTGCTGAAATTTGTTTTTGTTGTTGAATATCTTGTTTTCTCCGTCTATGAGGACTGAGTTTTGCTGGGTATAGTAGCCTGGGCTGACATCTGTGTTCTCTTAGGGTCTGCATGATATCCGTCCAGGCCCTTCTGGCTTTCATAGTTTCTGTTGAGAAGTCAGGTGTGATGGGTTTGCCATTATATGTTACTTGGCCTTTTTCCCTTGCAGCTTTTAGTATTTTTTCTTTGTTCTGTATACTTTTGTTTCAATCATTATGTGGCAGGAGAATTTTCTTTTCTGATCTAATTTATTTGGTGTTCTGTAGGCCTCTTGTATTCTTATGGACCTCTCCTTTAAGTTGGGGAGATTTTCTTCAATGATTTTGTTGAAAATATTTTCTGGGACTTGGAGGAGGGAATCTTCTGTTTTCTCTATTCCTATTATTCTTAGGTTTTGTCTTTTCATGTTGTTTTGGATTTCTTGGACGGTCTGTGTCAGACATTTTTTTGATTTATCATTTTCTTTGACAGATATATCAATTTTTTCCATTGTATCTTCCACACCTGATATTCCTTCCTCCATCTCTTGTAGTCTATTGATTATGCTTACCTCTGTAATTCCTGTTTTCTTCCCTAAGTTCTTTTTGTCCATAATTTCCTCCATTTGTGTTTTCCTTAATTTTTCCAATTCAGTCTTCAGATCTTGAGCCATTTTGTTGATTTCCTTCACCTGTCTGACTGTATTTTCCTGTTTTTCCTCCAATTCCTTCAGCTGTTTGTTTGAACAATCCTCCCATTCTTTTATTTCTTTCAGTGATTTAAGTATTTCCTCTCTGAAGGCCACAAACTGTTTGTCTTTATCTTCCTCTATTTCTTTACGGATGGCCATAATCTGTTTGACTTTATCTTCCTCTAGTTCTTTACGCATTTATTTGTTTCCTCTATTATCCTCTTCATGAGCATAGATGTTGGGTTATCTTCTTGAATTTCAATTATGCTGGGGTGTCCAGGGCTGCTTGACCCTGGATAACTGGTTCTGGAGATGCCATATTGCTCTGTCTTTTATTGATTGAGCTTTTACGCCGGCCTCTACCCACTGTGCTATCTTAGGTGTTGGGTGTTAGTTTCTGGTGGTTCCTGGAATCCTGTGGTGGAGAGAATCCCTTTGGCAGGAAGATGTTTTTTTTCCTAAAGGAAGCCTCCTCAGCTTTTTGGGTATGGTCACTGAAAGGCCGGTGATTTTTAGGAATTGCCACAGCTCACCTCAGGCATACAGACCTGAGTGGTCCTTGTTAGTCAAGAGGGCTCTCCTCTCACCTGGAGAAGTCCTGGAGACAGCTACCCTGCTTCTGGGTTTCTTGCTGCAAATTTAGTGAACTGCTGCTGTAATCTGGGTACCCCATGGTTTGATCAGTTTGATTAGAGATAATTGGTTGCCCCTTGGAGCAGTATCTGGAGATTGATCTCAGGGATCCCAGGATTCTGTAGGTCTGAGGTTGGGACACTGTACCCCAGTATCCAAGTGGTAGTCAGTGGCAGGTGAGCTCTGCTCTCATGCCTGCAGCTGGAGGCTAGAGTCAGGAGCCTGTGGAGAGCCAGAAACTTTTCCGGAGCTAGGTGTTCTGAGGTAGGCCAGATGTTTCCCCTGTAGGATTTCCTCCCAACAGGAAGGCCCAGTCTGTGGTGTTTGGGGTGGCGTATAGAGCATGCAGGCGCTGGCAGGTGGTGGCTCCAAGCTGATGACTGGGCAGGAACCTGAGACCTTTTCCCGAGAACTCTCCCATGTGTGGTGGTGGTGGTGGTGGTGGGGTCATCTGAGTGCTCTAAACTGTCTCCCTCCCTGTGGGGTTTTCTCCCGACAGGGACTCCCAGTCTCTGATGCCCTGGGTGTACAGTTCTGTGTGTGATGGAGAGTCAGGTGCGCAGGAGGTCTCTGGGCTGGCAATGTGTGAGCCTGCCGGTCTGTGGGACCTTTTCCAGGGATAGGCTGGGTGACCTGAAGTTAGTCCCTGTTTGCTTCCTTCCCTGTGCGGTTTTCTCCCAACATGGAAACCCTGTCTGATGCTCTGGGGTGTACAGTTCTGTCTGTGAGGGAGGCTCAGGAGTGCAGCAGGTCTCTGTGCTCGCAGCTGGAGCCCCACTCAGGGCTGGCAGCAAAGGACCTTTTCCAGGGATAGACTGGGTGACCTGAGGTCAGTCCTGTTTCCTTCCTTCCCTGTGGGTTTTTCTCATGACTGGGACTCCCAGTCTCTGGTGTTTTTGTGCACACTGTTCAGCCTGGGAAGGTGATCAGGACACGCAGGCATGTGGCTCTGGTCTGGTGATGGAGTGCCTGCGTGACCCGGGATCTCTTCCGGGTTCTGGCTGGGTGACCTGAGAGTGGACCCGACTGATTCCTGCAGTGTGGAGCTTCTCTCACCTGGGAAACAGGATTGCTGGGGTTTTAGGGCCCAGAGTTCAGGCTCTTGGTCGCTGTATGATGTTGCTGTCCTGCTCCTCAGACGCAGTGTCCTCCTGGCGCCGCCATCTTGGATCCCCCCCCCCCCCCGCCCCCATACTCCTACTGTGGCTTTGTCTTGTATGTATTATAATGAAATCACGTATGATGAGACTTACAGCAGTGTTCCTTTTGCTCAGGATTGCTCTGGCTATGTGGAGTCTCTTTTTCTTCCATGTGAATTTTAAGATTCTTTTTTTCTGTTTCCGTGGAAAACATCACTGGGGGTTCCATTGGGCTTGCATTTAATACCTAAATTGCCTTCAGTAAGATAGTCATTTTTGTAATCTTGATCCATGAGCACAGGAGGCCTTTCCACCTCCAAGTGTCTTCCTCAATTTCTTCCCTGGAAATTTAATTTTTTTGCATCATAGAGGTCTTTTGTATTCTAGGTTAGATTTATCCAAGTGCATATTTTTTTTTTAACTATTGTGAATGAGACTGTTTCCCTGATTTCCTTTTCAGTTGGTTGGTCACTGGTGCATAGGAAGTCTAGTGACTTTTTGTGTTAATTTTGTATCCTTCCACTTTGGTGAGTGTAGTTAACGGGCCTAAAAGTTTTCAGGATCTGTTATTTATAACATTATACCATCTGCAAGTGAGACAGCATGGCTCCTTCCTGTTTGCATCCATTTTATTCCTTCTCTTGTCATACCGCTCTTGCTGAGCTGTGAGGATCCACTTAGAATGTGAGTGGGGAAAGCAGCCACCTTGTCTTAGAGATGCTTTGAGTTCTCCTCCCATTTAATATGTTTGGCTGTAGGTTTGTCATATAAAGCTTTTATTATGTTGAGATATGGTTTGTTTTTTTATCTTATTTCAAGTTTCCTCGAGACTTAATATGAAAGGATATTGGATTTTGTTAAAAGCTTTTTCTGTGTCTCTGGAGATGGACAGGGTGATTTCTGTCCTTGAATCCATTTGTCTAATGTAAAACATTTATTCATTTATGTATATTGAACTACCTCTGTATCTTTAGGGTAAAGCCAACTGGATCATGATGAATGATCTTTTTATTTGTTCTTGAATTTGGTTGGCAGGCATTTCTTTGAGAATTTTTGCATGCAAGTTTATTGGATAAATTGATCTCTAATTTTCTTTTTTGCTGTGTTGTCATCTGTTGGTATCAAGGTAATACTAGCTTTATAGAAACAGGATGGTAATGTCCCCTCCCACCCTTTTTTTCCTGTTTTTGAAATAATTTGAAAATCATTGGTGTTAGTTCTGTGATGATCTGCTAAAACTCATCTGGGCTTGGATTTAATATTAGTTGGGATGTTTTTAATTGCTGTTTCATTTTCACTGCTTGTTGTTGATTTGTAAAACTTGTTTATTTCCTCTTGTTTTAATTTTGGCAAGTCATATGCATCTGTAAGTTAACCCATTTTTAAAGATTTATTTTTATAATTTCTAAGTGTGTGTGTGTTTACCTGCATGGGTGAGTGCATATAAAAATGTACCTCTGGGTCCCAGCCCTTTAGGCATTTTCAGGGGCTGGTTATTCAGTGAATGTTGCTAGTGAGAGAGGATAAGACCTTAAGAAGTGGGGCCTGTTGGAGCAAAGCTCAGTCTTAGGGACCCCTGAAGGCAACAGAGGGTCCCTGGTGATCTCTCTGTTTACTTTCTGGCTACCATGGAAAACTTCACCAGGGTTTCCACACCAAAGCCCCAAAGCCGCAGAACGTGTCTATGGGCTGAAACCTCTGAACTAATGAGTCACTGTAAGTTGTAAGCCATTCTCCCTGTGAGTTGTCTTTTTCGGACATCTTGTCACCACCTCTGAATGCTTCTTAACACAAGCAGAACTTCGTGTGGAAGAGCGGCCTCCCCGCTCCTCTGCCACGGCCTTATGGGTGGGCCGTTTCACCAGGTGGTCCTCTTATCTAGTCTTCACCTTTGTCAACCACGTTCCTTGATCTCGCCCCTCCTGTTCATATGGCATCCCTTGTTCTCTTCTTATCTTGCCTCCTCTGTCTCCAACATAAAATCAAGTATCTGTCCATGTCCAAAGCAGGCCAGCTTTATGCTTATTCTTTGAAGTTTTATGGGCAACAAATACTTAATACCCCAGGTCCCTAGATTATTTCTAAACAACAGCGTCCAAGTAATTAAACGTTGTTTCATGTCATTAGTAAAGGATCCCAGGTGGTTTATGTCTCCAGACATAGTCTTCTTCTTCATCTTCTCTTCTTTGTCATCATCGTCCTCCTCCTCCTTTTCCTCTTCTTCCTCTTCTTTCTTCTTCTTCTTCTGAGACATGGTTTCTCCGTGTATCTCTGGCTGTGATGGACTTGCCTTATAGACCAGGCTGGCCTCAAAATCACAGCGATCCACCTGACTCTGCCTCCCTAGTGCTGGGATTAAAGGCGTGAATCACTATGCCGAGCTACATAGAGTCTTCTTGACCTTCATGTGTTAAGAACAAGGGAGTGTTTTGGTCTTTCAAGTCAAAGTCAAAACAGAAACTAATGTCCATCTGTCGGCTCGGATGTTATGGCCAATGTGAATGTCGGTACAAGCCCTACCCATCTCCCAGACAGAGGCTTCCATGGCTGGAGAAATTAACTTCTCACCGTTCCTCTTGCTCTCACTTTTCTTCAGGGACTAGAAGCCAACCTCCAGATGAATCAGATGAAGACACAACTCTCCAAATCTGAGGTTTGCCCCCAACTTCAAAGTCCCTTCCTTCTGCTGCCCTTACATGGGCCCATAAACACTTGCTGTTGTGACCAGGCACAGGCACAGCAACATCCTGAGCTCTGGAGTGAGGGAAGGGCCAGGCCCCACTGAGCAGACTATGCTGGTGGAAAGCGGCGAGAGAATACCATTAATGAGGAACTCATAGGCAGCAGCACTTAGCCCATGTGGCCAGATAAAATAGCATTGCCTTGAGTCTGTAAAATGAAAGAATTTTGATCTTTCAAAACCCTCCCTGAGGCCAGCCCCCCACAGCACACACATGTGTTACAGTGATCTGCTTATTTCTACCTGTGGTGGACAGCCTGGGGCAAGGCACTTTTTTTTATCAAACTCTATCCTGCATCACCAGAGTGCAGAGGATCTTTAGAATCCTATCTAATACACTACTAAGCAGTCTGATTGTCTTTCCCCAAAGACTAGTTCCATCCTTCCTAGGAACAACAAAAACATCTGAACATAAAAAGATCCTCAGGTTGCTTTAAACCCTAAACCTTTATGCTTTATTAAAGCCAGTAAAACAGACCACAGTCAGTTAAATTTCTCCAATTCCCTTTTTCTTTGACTTCTAAAACCAAAAGCTAATCTACCTCTCATTTTTACATGTCTATTTTTTTTGTTAAAAATAGATGTTCCAGGATCTAGTGTTTGTTATAAAAATACAACTTATTTGCAATACCAACAAAGAACCTAATGTCAACAAAATTACATTTAGATTGACCCAGAGAGAATAGGCATAGAGTATGAAAATGTTTTATCTGATTATATTAACCCCAAAATGATATGGATGTGTGCATGTCTTTAATGTAGGTTAATTTCATCAGCGTCTACGTTCAGTGTTTGAGGGGGTTGGTAGGGCCAGAGCGAAAGAATTAAACTTCACTGTCATCAACCCTTATAATAACAGGTTCTTAGTCAGTGATTTGAATTAAAGCAACTTAATCGTATGTTACAAAAGTGAATTTCACACGGTTTCAAACACCTGTGTAAAGAGAGCAGCAGCACTCTCTACAGGGCTATCAGCCTCTTGTGACCCACTTCCCTATTTTGGAGGTACCCCTTCCATTCCACCCAGCTGTAGAGGCTCCTGTAATTAGACTCATCCACGTTCACTTAGAGACATGAGAGAGGCAAGCTGGATTCTTAATAAGGTTTAAACAAACATATTTAAAGCATCAGTTGAATATTTTCAGAGGCGAGACTGTACGGGCAGCAGTGGCTTCTCCCTTCTAAGGTACCTTGACTTCGGTGCTTTGGGTGGCATGGAGTCAGATGAGAGTGATGGGAAATACTTGTACAGATGCTCCTTGCAAAGTAATTATTAAGACATTTCCTGGAAGGTTGGTGAGATTAGCAGATAGAACAAAGAAGTTTCTTACCCCTTAGATAAGGTTCTTAAAAACAGAAGACACCTAAGAAAAAGAAAGGTCTAAACCCACATGAGGTGCAGACAGTCATGTTTGTGGAGACTTGAGTGCTACTGGCTGGCATGCATAAGAGACTTACACACAGTGGTGTGCAGGAGGTTTAGGAAACACATTCTTGAGACTAGGGAAAAGAGGGTTGGGGTTGAGGAAATGCAGTCACCTCTGTAGAAGAGTGGTTCTCAACCTGTGGGTCTGGACCCCTTTGGCATCTGCATAACAATAACAAAATCACAGTTATGAAGAAGGAAGAAAACTGTTTTATGATTGTGGGTCATCACAACATAAAGAACTGTATTAAAGGGTTGCAGCATTAGGAAAGTTGAGACCCGCTGTTGTAGAAGGTGGATCATCTTCAGAGGTGTCTCACGTAGGTGGAACAGGACAAGGATTTTACACTCTCAGGTGTATTAGTCACTGGATATGGGCCACCTGTGAAGAAGAGACCTTAGACTAGGCACTCTCTTCAGCTGAGAAAGAGACTTTGGTGGCTGATAGCTTAGGCTATCCCAGCTGTTGGAGGGGAAATAAGTGTATCATCCCCAAAGGAGGATTCAGTCTGACCACATCCATCATAGTCAATTCATTGCAGTTTTGGATCCATTGCTTTGAACAGTTTCTTGGGGCAACGACTCCAGGGTTCCAGTGGCCTCTCTCCCTATAGAAGCCTTAGGACAGGAAGGTTAATGAGATGAAACACAGGCCCAACAAGTTCAGCTGGTCTTAAGTCCCAACTAATAATTGTTCTCTTCTCTCTTCTCCTCTCTCCTCTCTTCCCTTTCCTCCCCTTCCTTTTCCTTCCCTCCCTCTTCCCCTTCCTTCCTTCCTTCCTTCCTTCCTTCCTTCCTTCCTTCCTTCCTTCCTTCCTTCCATGCCTTTTTGTGGATTTTCCTGACATTGCTCTAACATCCCTGCTGGCTCAGTGGATTACATAGATTCTAAACAGTTGGGACACTTCATTTGTTCCTTCTCATTTAAATTAGGGAATGGCCACTTTGGTCCAGAGGGGAGCCAACTGAATCATGTGGATGTCAAGTATGTCCTCTGTGTCCCACTGTGCAGCAAGAGGGATCAACCACTTGTCAAGGCAGTGATTCCTCTCTATGCCTGCCTGTTCCTGGAAACAAGGAGCTCACACCTCAGTCACAGCCCGTTACCATCTCACGGGACCCTAGAGCATAATCTCAGCAGTGTGAGACAACTTCCTAAAGAATATGAACATGCGATTTTCAGAGCTGTCCCAGGAAGGTAAGGGACAGGGACTTTATAGTCAGTGTTGATTGGCCACTGGATACCAGGAAGTCTTACGCAGGGGTCTTCAGCTGAGTCAGTCCCTGGAGAGGCAGATTTCCCAAGGCAACCAGTTGTGCCTTCCCAACAGGTATGGGCCTTTCTTTCTTGAAGGAAGATCTGGGATGTACATCACCACAGCTACCATTTCTGTTGAAGTCAAGGTCAAATAAGAGTCCAATGTTAGCTCCATGTGGTTCTAAGAACTTAAATAAAACTTGTGACTCTCAATAAGGATGAATCTGATTTTCCATTCAGAAAGATTTTGTATCATATTATAAAACCATTAGCATAGAATACATTTTTCCTTCTCTTCCTTTTTTGTAAAGTTGTAGAAAATTTTTCAGCTGTTATCAACAATGACATTTACATTTTTAAGTAGTGTATTTTTTTTTTACCAGAGAGTCAGTTTTAATGCTGTCTTTGAAGATGAGATCATAAAAAACAGAGAAGCCAAGTGTTGTCTGAATGCAGGAGGTGATCATTTTCAGTGAGAGGGAGACAGTTCACATCCCCCTTGTAATTAGAGCCAGCACGCAGTCATTACATGAGAAAAGCCTCTTAGTGATAACAATGTAATCAAATCTGCCCAGCATGGGTCATTTTCCTTTTCTGAAATTGCCAAACACAACTAACATGGAAGAACTCTCAGACTAAAGGTTACTACAGCCCACCAAAGAGGCAAGCTCTCTATTTCAAGGACTGGTCACCCACAAATGGACCCTCATGACATAATTGGAATATAAAACTAGTTAAGTGTCAGATTTGCATCTATGAGGTCAATTTAAACCAAGGATACGTCACTCTCAGAAACTGCTCTGTCTCCATGGCAACGCTGTGGTTTATAATAGAGTTATTATTAGCTTTGGCCGCAGCCATGCCACTCGGCTTCCCCACCTGCCTGCACTGACAGTGATCTCCTCAGGCATGGAATGCTGGTTGTAGTCACTCCTCAAACCTCTCAGCCAGCCCTCAGGCATGGCACACTGTCACTTAGCCTTCTTTGGGCATGGTTATTTCCTCAAGGAGACAGCGTAGGTGGAGCACAAGAACCGTGTCATACCATTCCTAATAGGTCCCTAAAGTCCTCAGCATTAGACTCTTCTATACTAGATGCTTCCTACGTGTTTCTTGTGGGAATAATGACCTGAGCGAGAGACGAATCTTATTCATTGTTTCCCTAGCTCTTAGCACATTGCCTGGTCAAGAGTACATAATTAAGGCAGGCATAGTGGTACACACCTGTAATCCTAGCACTAAGGGAGGCAGTGGTAAGTAGATTTCTGGGAGTTTGAGGACAGCCTAGTCTACAAAGTGAGCCCAGGACAGCCAAGGCTACACAGAGAAATCCTGTCTCAAAAAAGCAAAAACAAAAAACAACTTTTATTTGGATTGCCCTGACCTAAGGGACAGACCTCTGGACCAGGCCACAAGGAAGTTTCTAGACTGGGTTCATTGAGGCAGAAGGACTTTTAGTTAAAGCGTATTTTTAAATAAACAGATAAAAATTAAAAATAAACATTTAAAAATTAATTTCTAAAAGGAGAGAGTGAGCGGAGCACCAGAGTTCATCTCTCGCTGCTTCCTGACTGTGGCTATGATGTGACTGCCCGCCTCACACGCACACCCCTCGCCTTCCCTGCTGTGTGGAACTGTGTCCCTTGAACTACATGCCAAAACAAAACTGTCTTCTCTCTGCTAAGCTTATTTTGTCAGATTTATTGTGTCTAATTGCAACAAAATGAAAAGTGACTGGGACAGTGCTCTAAAAGCCATTTTTAACTGAAAGAGGAAATGAATGAAAGGATAAACCATGAAATTAAAGCCTGGTTAAAAACGTGGAGGAAGGAGAAGAGCATTAGCAGCCATTAGCGGGCAGCCGCTAACAAGACATTGTGTCACAGCACCCTCAGACCATATTACAGAGCTATAGCAGCAAGAGCAGCACCAACTAAACAGGTATAGAATATACAGGATAGAGGACCCAGAAATAAACACTAAACCCCTCAGAAAATACACTGGCAAAGAGACTGCCTTTTTAACTTATGGTGTTGGGAAAACTGGACACCTACACAGGTACAAGGATGAAATTAGAATGTCTCCTACCTTGCAAACACACACACACACACACACACACACAATTCAATTAAAAATGGATCACAGACATTAACATAAAACTTGATGCTTTGAAGGTGCTGTAGAAAAGCATAAGGAAAATGCTTCAAGAGAGAGGCTGGGCAATAACATTTTGAAAAGGACACAAATAATGTAAGAACTGACACATGGTATTGCATAAAACTAGAAAGTTTCTGTACAATGAAGGACACAATTACAGGAGTGAAGAGACAGAATGGAAAAAAATCATTACTAACCACACATCAGGAAGAAGATTAACGTTGATTAACATTCTATGCAAAAAACAGCAAAAGGTAACCACCCCCACACAAACTATAGACTATCCTCAAAAGAAAAAAAATGTAAACAGTCAATAATATTTTGAAGAAGATGTTCAAAACCTTTAGCCATCAGAGAGAAGCACATTAAAACTTGGAAATGCCACCTCACTTCAATCAGAATGGCTCATTAAGAAAGCAAATGGCGCTGGAGAGATGGCTCAGAGCTTAAGAGCACTGGTTGCTTTTCCAGAGGTCCTGAGTTCAATTCCCAGCAACCACTTGGTGGCTCACAACCATCTGCAGTGAGATCTGGTGCCTTCTTCAGGAATGCAGGCAGAAATGCAGGCAGAACACCGTATACATAATAAATAAATCTTAAAAAAAAAAAAAAAAGAAAGCAGAAAGCAAATGGCAACAAGTGCTGGCGAGCATGCAAAGGAAGAGGTCATTCCTGATGGCAGGAGCGTATGCTTGTCAATTGCCATGGACATCACTTTGGGGGCTTCTCAGAAAATTGAAAATAGAATACAACATGACCCATATCTGTAAAGATGCCACGATGAAGCCCATTACTTTGAATGCTGTCCTAAAAAACTTAAGTAAAATAAAATAACCACAGACAAGAGAAAGTTTTGACAGTCACTAACACACAGCACTAAGCTGAGTGAGCCCGCATGTGCTCCAGTTACAGAGTCACAAAACTCAGCAATAGCATCTTGGGATGGATCCTTCGTCAGGGATCCTTCGTCAGGGATCAATTGATGGTCACCACAGTCATGCGACCTTTGTCATTACGCTTTTCTGGTCTACTTATTGTATTACAACTGGCTTTTACTGTGGCCTGCAAATTTAATTTGTGCCAGCTTAATAGCAACAGTAACAAGAAGCTTTGGTTTGCAATCCTTGAATGTTCCCTTATAGGTTTGACTTTTTATATTGACCATTGTTTATGTGTCTTTTATAAACGACTTACATCTGCCTTTTATTCTGACCATCAAAGCTTTTATTAACGTTGAAGACTTATATGTGTGTGATGGCTAAAGTTATGCTTTAAGTTTAAATTACTATGCTTAAGAGAGCTATAAAACAAAAAGGCCTTTAACCTGTAAGTCCACTTGCCCAAGGACAGATAACTTCCTGGAATGCTGTAGACCATTGTTTTTTTTGTTTTTTTTTTTTTTTAAGATAACAAGCCACGTATTTTCGCTTCTGTGAAGAAGCTTGGTTGTCCCAACTGTACAGGTGTGCTTGATCACACGTTGCTGGGAGGCATGTAGGAGGAAGTGTGTCAGGATGTCTGTTTGCTCCTGATTGGATGAAGGCAGGAAGGAAGTGCATAGCCCTTGTGTTTTCCCTTTATAAGCTCCCTACTAATAACTGTCAGACTCTGGGAATCCTTGGTATAGACCTGGCCAGTGTCCATTGTCCTGGCCACTATTTAATAAAGCTTGCTTCAAATCTGGCTCAAAAAATTAAGGTCTTTTCTTTCTTGCCTGGCAGGATTAGCACATGCTGTGAGCATTTAATGCAAGGTACTGTTTTAGAAACCTCACATTCTCTTTTACACCGCAGAATGACAGGGTAAGTATATTATTATACCTGTCTCACATCTGGGGAAGCTAGCGCTCAGAGAGGTTCAGTGACTCTTAAAGAGCTCATAGCTAGACACAATGGCAAATCTGGCACCTGATCCTTTATCACGTAAGTGTTCTGTGTAGGCTGACTTCTGACCAATGAGGGTGTGCTCAGGCAAAAGCAGCTGTCACTCAGCTGTACCCAAGGCTCAGCTGGGGATAATCAGCAGCCTTTGTTCTAGAGCCTTTGAGATAACTGAAACTGTCCTTTAGCAGTGGGGAAACTTCCACTCTTTGCACTATCCTCACCAGGTTGGCATTCCTAAACCTCCGTTCTCATCGTGTCCTTTCCAGCTCTGAAACCTTTCAGAGCTCTTGGTGGCAGACTCAGTAAGACCTTTTGGCACTTCCAGCTTCTGGCTGTCTTCTGATCCTGGAGATATTTGGTGCAGTGACTTCACTCTGCCTCCTTCCAGTCCCCCTCTCCTGCCTTACCCCCCATTACTTCTTCTTTAAACAGTTAACTAAGTAAGTCTGTGATGGGTCTCCACCCACTGCAGGAGTAATTAGAGGAGTGCCCTTGCCTTTGGAGAACTTTCACTGTGTCAATGACCACATTCCCTCCACCTCCCCACACATGAGTACATATCTAGAGTCTAACCAGCTTCTAGAACTAGTGTTTCCTTGCCAGGGACTTTTCTCAGCTTAGTTAAAGGGTTAGAAAAAGTGTTTTTCCTCTGCCAGTATCATTTCAACCAATGACTGCAAATTGTTAATTATTCTAGTGTCCTCTTCCCTTGAAAGGGATAACTGAGGTTCAGGTTCTACACTGGGTCCCAGAATTCCCCTGCTGAAGTTCTAGTCATCTACATTGTCAAATTGCTCAGTAAGGAATTTCTCCCTCCCCCAATTTCCCCTTCCTTACCAATGTTTGCCGAAATTAACTTCAAAATAAACTACTAGTGCTTGGTGTACCTTGGAGGGAACCCAAAATTGATTCTCAGTAGCCTTGGACTTTATTATGTCTGTGAAGGAGGCTGCACAGAATGGCAGGAAAGCAGAGATTTTTGCATCAGGCTGACATGGGGCTTAATCTTAGTCCTCTATAGACTAATCTTTGACTCTGGGGACTTAATGAAGAGGACAACTTGGTCTTCAGTACCATGTGAGGCTGAGATTGATAAAAGCACACAGCTGTCCCCTGATTTGAATTTGTCTTTTAAATTCCTTTATCTTTATTCCAGCTCTCTTTGAATTGAATGCTCTTCCACATCTTTTCCACTATCCCCATGGAAATCTTTTCATTGGTTGCTGCAATCACCTTAGCATGAGCCTGTAGACTTAGATTTTTCACCAAACCTACTTTATTTAAGGTTCTAAAGTACCTTTACCTCCTTTTCAACCTCTTCCCACCCCACCCCCCATAACCTTAGGTAGGAGATTAGTAGGGAAATGGGCTGTAGTCCTCTTTTATCTACTTTCTGCTAATCAGGGTTGATGGGCCATTAGGGAATCACCAGGCTCAGTTGTCAGGATACCAGCAGTCCAGTCCAAAGGCCAACACAAAATTGCTGTACAACTCCATTGGATTGCCTGGAGAAGCCCTCTGGAATATTTCTCTCAGCAAAGTCAAGCGACAAAGCACAAAGATCAGGCCACTGATCCAGCTATGTAGATCCAAAAAGTGATGTCTCACTGTGCTTGGGCCTCTATATATCTCCTCTCCTCAGAGTCCATGCAAAGATGTTCTCAGCTGGCCAAAGTCATGCCCTCAGCATATGAGAGCTCACAGCAGAGCACCACATGACAAAACTCAATCTTCAAGGAAACCAGAAATTTCCACTTCATAAGCCTTTGAGCTTCAGTCTCATAATGTGTGCTATGAGGAGTACTTATTAGCATAAACCACAAGCAAACTTATTTCTTGATAATTCACCTCCATGTTCTCTGTGGCACTGATTATTACAACCCAGACAACCACACCCTGGTTTTAAACATCCTAAGTTTGAGTTAGTAAAGGAAAAAATAAATGGAGTGATTTTTTTTTCTTTCCCAGGATCTCAGGACCTAAGGCAACCAGAAGTCAATCACAGGGCAACTTCTGCCAACAAACGATTCTTTACCCAGACAAAGCCTGTCTCTGTGTTCTGCCCTATTCTTTCTTGGGGGAGCTCTGTCAGAAGGTGAATGTCCTGAAAGCTCTATTGATGGCCACAGCTCCTCTTTGAGGAGTCTTCTCTGCGGGACAAGGAATTTGTTTGGCCACAGATGCTGCCTGAGGCTGTTGGGGAAGCTGTCATTAGGTCCACAGGACTCCCTGTAGCTGACTTCCCTAGGTCCCTCTGCAGTTACGCATCTGCCCACTGCCATGACAGGAGAAAGAGGAAGAAACATCTGAAGGAAGCCTGGTGTCTTTTAATTTTTGTATTTTTTTTTGTTGTTAACTTTGGCACTTGTCTTATGGAAATTGCGTCTATATGTAATATTACTTATACACAACACTTGACCAATTTCCAAAGCCAAGTTGGGGTCTGGATGCACAGCCCGTGGTAGCTCTTAGAGGCAACCACATTTGGCAATTCAGCTCTTTTTTGAGAGTTGCTTTCAGATTTCTGGATTATGCACTTATGTGTCTACTTCTTTCCTCAGAAGTCAGCCAAGCCCAAAGCATCAAAACGTCACTGATTTTCACAGCACCACCTCTCCTACACACACATCACCCACCCCCTTATCATCTCCATGTAGCCTTCCCATAATGTAGACTATATCATGTAGACTATATCAATGGTCAAATGTTTACATGGCTATGACCTTGTGACTACAGGTGCCACAGAACAGCATTGTAGAGCTTACATCTTATATCTCTTGCCTTTGCTGAAAGAAATCACCTTGTTTTATTATTCTCTTCGAGAAGATTTGGGAATAAATGTGATCAGAAGTGTTGGAGGCTCCCTCACATGTTAAAAACACCTCTAGTGTTTTAATGTTCTGTTAACATTGTCAACATATTGAACTGTCTGTCAGTAGCAACTTAAGATATCTTGCCCAAATAAGTATTCTGACCTTCAACTTCAGGCTGGGTGTTTGCTATCCCTGTGTATAAACGACATCTTCAGACTCTCTCTTCGTCATGATCCCAAGTATTCCCTTATCGCTTTCTTGCTGACCTTGACTGCTTGAAAGTGTTTTTATTCTTGCCTCATGTTCAGATGACGCTTTGGCTGGACAACACATTTTTCATAACTTTAAAGGCAGTTTGCTATTGCCCTTCAGCATCCCCTGAAAATGTTTAAGGATCCAAAGCAAATCCCATAACTGAGCCTTTACACAGGGGCTGTTACTGTCTCTCTGGAGGCTGCTGGTAAGATGCAGTCTCTTTTCCCATTGCTGTGAAATGTGCTGGTGCATTCCGTTGCCATGTTTGCCAATTTCTTTTCTTTTCCTTTTTATTTTTTTCTTCTGTTCTAGTTCTAGAGATCCCTTCATTTAGATTTTGGATCTTCTAGATGGATTTTTCTGATTTTCATGTTTTTGTTTTTGTTTTTGTTTTTTTACTGTTATCACCAATGATTTTTGCTGACATTTTAAAATGAGTTTTGCATTTGTGCTGTCAATATTTCAGTTTCTCCAAATTTACATTTCTTCTACAACTATCCCATGTTTAGAGCATTACCTGCTAGCTTCATGGATGTAAATAGAGATGTATCTCTGAGAAGGAAAGAGGGTTAGCAAGTTCGGCGGCCCCATTGCATGGCTGCTGGCAGGAAACATAGACTTCCGGGGAAGAGACGAGGGATTGTGTTACTCAAAGCAACAGCTGAAGTCAGAGGAGAAGCATCCATGGACACCACAGAACGGCATGAAGAGGCTTGGCTGATGTGTGCCAGTGTGGGAATTCATTACAGGAAAGGAACCCCAAACTTGGGGAGCTCCAATTTTGTGTAATAAAGAGGCACCTTTCTGATCTTTGTCTTAGAGCAAGCAGTGCACTGTACAGCAAGTAGGCCCACCCTTTTCTGCAGAGGGACATGCTTGCTGTGCAAATGTCTCAGATGTACAGTCTCACCTGGAGGTTTGAGGTCTCAAGGGGAAAGACTATCCAGGATTGTCGGACGAGTCCAGCTGTGCTGAGGGAGATAAGACAGATGCGGAGAACTTGATCGTCAAGTGTTGCATGGTCTCATCCATATGTGTCAGCTAAAACATCCAAAGTCGCAGACAGTACATTGGATGTTACTAGAGGCTGGGGGAGAAAGAAATGCAATGTCAATCAAAGAGCTGAAAGTTTCGAAACAATAAGTTTGGGGCCTCTAATGAGGATGTGCTAATTAGCTTACTTTTGTGGTAGTCATTGCATAATGAATGGACATAGCAAATATTAATATATATATATACACCATATTACTGCACATATTTGTTATTTAGACTGCACTAAGGCTGAAAATTGTATCATGGAGGAACTAAGCTAGAAATGAACTGAGAACATAAATGATCTTCTGTCCAGCACTTTACGTTGGAGTCTGTGACAGAATTTGAGGTTCATGAACTTGGGAAGAGAAACTGTGTTTTTATCTTCACTAAGTTTTGCTGAAATTTGGGTGTCTTCCTATTATGAATGCAGACATGGTAGTCAGTGTCCTGGTGGTTCCAGTGACCGTCTGATCACACTCCAGCAAAATCTGGCCTCACATTGGTCCTGTGTGACCAGTAGGGCACCTGAGAAGTGAGGCTCATTATTTCTGAGATTCAGAAATGAAAGACTGCAGATTCTGTCCCAGCCATCGCTCACTTAGGGAAGCCAGCAGCCATTCTAACAGGTGACAAGGAACTTGGGCATCTGACCAACAGCTACTGAGGAACTGGGTCCTGCCAACAGTCACGTAAATAATTTAGAAGCCATTCCTCCACCCTTCAGATGACAATGGTCCTGGCCCTCTGTCAGATATCAGTTTGATAGGTGACTCAGAACTAAGATACTTAGGAAGTCCAGTCTGTAGAAACTGTGCTTGATTAGATCAGCCGCTAAGTTGTCTGGGGCAGTAAATAGCAAACAATGGCAGTAGCTGTCACTACAGAATCACAGATTCTTTCCTGATACATTGAAGATGTTTCAAAAAGAATCAACTATTTTTTTGCATGTATCACTGCTTTGATTAGAGTACAGCTTAGTCTTAATTTATTAATAAAGAAAAATGCATACCACGTTATTAAAATGACAATTGAGTTTTAATGTAGCCAATGTCTTCTATCTCTATGCACTTAATTAAATTTTTGCATTTGATATGCATATTTTACATGTTTTATGAATTATGAATGCAATATGCATTTTTGCATATCATATTCAAAAGAGTCCATAATCTTTATTAAAAATAAGCTAAAAACTTTATATTTGCAGATGATGGTCTCTTTCTGATAATGTGCAGGAGCCAAAACACTTCCCAAAGGCATGAAGAATCTCTGTACAGACTGAGAAGTCAGGATCTCCCAGGGCCCTCAGGGATACTTCCTGCATGGGCTGGGTGAGTTGGGGGGGTGGTCCTTTGGGAATAGTGGTTCCAGGAAAGGAAAAGCTGCCTCTGCAACCAGTCTGGGCTTCTCCTGCATCTGATGTGGCCCTCCCCTTTCCATCTACTGTCAGACTGCAATTGCTTTGTAAGCTTGAAAGGGCAGAGTGCTGAGGAATGCAGACAATGTGCTGATAGCCAGCTAGAGTTAGCACAAAGCACTAGAATGAGGGAAGAAGGAGGCACCCCTTCCTTCCCAGGGCAGCCTAGAGGAAGAACCTCAGTGCAGGCATTTCCTCAGCAGAGGCCATTCCTCTCCCTCCATCCTCAAGAATCTGGGCCCCAGCTGTCTACAGGCTCCAGAACAGTCTCCAAGCTCTTCATAGGCCTTTGGGACATCCATTTCCCTGATAGTTTATGTTCTTGAGTTTAGGGGTCTCAGGAGACAGACTTTAAAGAAAGCTAGAAATTTTGGCCATCTTCCAGGCTCGGTCCCCTTTTCCAGATTCGAACATCAAGACCAAAGAGGCAAAAGTGTCTTCCTGGGATCGAAAATTTTCCTTTGCCAAGATCCAGGCGAAAAGTCTGATGTTCAGCCAGACTGACCCTGGCAGACTGCTTGTCTAACAGGCGTGTTTTCTTTAGGCGGGAGAGAGGGCTTACCACACAAAGAGCGCTGAAGAACAGAGCAAGCACACCCAGCCACTGTGTCGGATTTTGTTTTCCATTCTACCAAATCTTTCTATACTTTCACTTAAGGAAATGGAAAAAAAATGGCCTTGGTGAACCTTGACATTTTAATTTCTCTTTGTAAAAACAAATAGTAGCTCGCCTTCCTGTCTTTTCTTTTCTTCACTCCAAGACTTAAAAAAAAAAATTATTCACATTTTGGCAAGCTCTTAGGTCAAAGCAGAGAATTTTATTTTGACTTTGATAACTCTAGAGTCATTGGTATAGCTTTAAGTTCCCTTTGGTTTGTTTGTTTGCTCGAGTTGGTCCTAGGAATTGAATTCAGGCCCTTATGCTTGCTAGATAAACACCCTATCAAGAAGCTAAATCCTTATGTCCTAATTAAGCTTTAAAATGACTCTGTAACCCCCCCCCCCATTACTACTTCATCTGTTCAGGAGTAATATGGAAGGTTAAAAAATTGAAAGTACAAGGGTGGACTTGAGGCCAGGATGACTTTGGAGGTTGGAAGGAGAAAGCCCCTGCTGGTGGCAGAGCTGAGCTTTCAGGCATCCGAGGAGACCAGGGTTGTGCGCTTCCCCACTGTATTTCCACAGGCTACAATACCACTGTGTACATAGCGGATGAAGTAAGCCTTTAGTTGCTAAATGACAGAGTAATAGAGAACACCACAGTTACCCCTGTCTTCTCAGAGAGCTAATCAGACTATCTGATCCATGATAATCTCATGACAAACGCTCCTTTCTGGGGAAACGGGGACCCGAGAAGGCTGCAGCATTGCACATGTGTACATATGTGTGATTGCCTTGCTGATACATTCCCCTTAGATTACAGGAACTAGCTAGCCGGTGAGCATACGCTGAGGACGGAGAGCGTCACCCTCACAGCTGTGGTTTCACAATCCCAAAGCTGACGGAACATACTTTCTCCATCTCCACTGTCAACCGCACAGCTAAGTCTCAGGCTTCCACAGGCATGCAGCAATCTCAAAAGCGGCCTCTGGGCAGAGAGTTTTCAACCAAGTGTACTTCAATCAACTAGTTAAGCAAGCAAACAAGAAAGAAAGAGCAAGCAAGCAAGCAAACATAAAACAGCCATTGGCAAGATGGTTCAACAGTGGGCAAAGGCGTTTGCTGCTAACCCTGCCAATTTGTGTTTTATTCCTGGAACCCACATAGTAGAAAGAAGTTTTTCCGACCTCTACCATGAACCTAAATAAAAATACTTTAATTAACACACTATACGAAAGTATTTTAATATGCTTATGTATTTTCATAGAGCATATATTTTTGAATTTTTAAAAGGTTTTATGACAATCAGACAGGGAAATATACACTCTATTCCAGCTTACTTCCTTTTCCCGTCTTCTCCATGCATGCTAACTTGATGAGCTCATAAATTGGATACAGAACACATTTCGAATTTCTATAAAATCCTTGGAAGTTTATACCGGATGAAGCAGTGCAGTATTTTTAATTCCTATGACATGTTTGAAAGGGAAGGAAAAACAGGAGACATATGCCACTAAGTAGTTTAAGATAATGTGGTCTTAACAGTTTAGATGCTAAGTACTGACAGCCAGCCTGCTGCATTATACAAGGCCCTGAACAGCTTTGTTCATTTCTGATTCTCCAAACAGCACGTTGGAGAATCATAAATGAACATGAAAAATCTGCATAAATGAGAGTCCATGCCCTTGAATACCCACAATCTATTATACACACAGCAGCCACAGTGCACACACAAATTATAAGACACACAGGAAATGCAGATGCAAGAAAGGACTCCAAAGCATGCAATTTTGGCATGAGCAAGAGGGATTGTGGTGGAAGGAGAGGTAGCCCCGGGAGAAGAGAAGTGTAGAAGAAACTGCAGAAGCGGGGAGCCCAGCAAGAAAATGAATGGCAGTGGCCAGGAAACCTATAGCTACCCCAAACTTTCTCTTTCCACATTCCCTCTCTCTTTCTCTCAAGCGGTGTTAGAGTTCCTGCCAAAGAACAAAGAGAGAGTTAATATTGTGGAAGATTAGTATTTTTTTCAGGAAGGCAAGGGGTAGGATGCCTGACCTAATTATTTTTCACTTTAAAATCTCTCTCTTTACCTTCCTAAGTGGTTTTTCCACATCCCTGCCTCCTTAATGATAATGGTGAGTATCAAGAGGAAATAAGGCCTGAGAATGCCCAAGTGCTCTTTTTGTGTTTTCACTAGGAACCGAAATACACCCACACACCAAACAGCTCAGAACAATGGCCTGTGGAAGGTGTTGCCCAGCCTAAAGGACTGGTTACTCTGGACACATTTTTTGGCAATTGTCCTTCAAAAATTTCTTTCCTATTTTTCTCTTTAGCCATTATTTTATCTATTTTATTGCGAAATATTACCTGTCCCCCATCAGCTTACTTTAGCTCCTATTATTTTTTTCTGACTATCTATGTTTTACAAACTTCCCACATATGCCCTCACTGGTGCTTTTCAAGTTCCCTCCTTAACTCCTGTTTTGTGAAACATATATTAAGTGATAAAGTACTATTTATGCATTATATGTCAACATACATTATATGTGTGTTAGGTGTGTGAAATCTGTATGGACATGTTTCACAGGGAACACCACAAGAGGCCCCATTGCTCACACCTTGCACTGAAGCTTGGCCCCCAGAGCTGGATCAGCAATTGTCCCCTGACAGCAGATTCTATTTAAAGCAGCAGGGCGCATCCTGAGGATGGACTCTCTCTCCCTCTGAGCGTCTTCTGCTTGCTTGTCAGTGAGTTAACATACATGGCGAGGGGTTCCGGAGTTTGAAGTATGTGCTTCGGGGGCAGACTTTGATGCTGCGAGAGGCTTGTTTGCTTGTGCTTTCATGGACAGGAATTTACGGAGCAAAATCTGTGGTGGGTACAGAAGAGAAAACGTGGGCAAGACAGTGTGGCAGGGGAGAGAGGGAAGGGAGGGTCATAGGCAGAGAAGGATGGAGAGGAGGGGATGGAGAGAGAGAGGAAAGAGGGAAAGAGAGAAGCAAGAGGAGAGAAGAGAGAAGGAGGAGAAGGAAAGAGGACCAGAGAGAAGAGAAGAGAAGAGAAGAGAAGAGAACGAAAAGGAAAGAAAAGAGAAAGGAAGAGAGGAGAAGAGGAAGATTGGGAGGAAATCACACAGTGCTCAGTCTAGCATCTTCGATTCTAGAACAGAATTGGTCAAATACTTATTTGGAATCTATAAAATTATTACTGGGCTCAAAGGCCATATAATACAATATATAATATAGCATAGCATGGTTGGAAATGGGCATTACACTGTTCTGACTGAGAACTGGAAGCCGAGTAGGCACTAACATTGTCAAAGCAAGGGGTGAACAAGGAGCCTGGAAAAATCACCTGCAATGGCTTCCCCGTTAAACCATGATGGTTTGCAAGGATTGACCCACACCTTATTCTTCATTCAGTCTACACTCTCTAGTACGTGCTCAGACACAGGGAACTTTCTCAAACAGATGCTGAATGGATGGTATTGCTCGGGAAACAGTGCGTGATGGGCCCTCACTTACTCACATAATCATTCAGAGGTGCAGAGACAATACTCCTTGAATATTCAGTAAATGTGTACAAATGAAGAAACACCAAGGAGCAAGAAAAGAATCACCTAGTCCTTACACTGTATACAAATGAAACTGAATGGAAAAACCTCATAATTTTCACAGAATTAGACTTCTAAAGGATACTTCTAATGGGCCCTAAGTTAAGTGAAGCTCTTACTGAACCTAAAAGCTGGAGGCTCAGACTGCTCACAAGTAACTTGACCTCATTCAGAAAAAGTTCAGGAATATTCAAAGAATAAACACTAGCTGGCTACGATGGTGCGCACCTGTAATCCCAGCACTCGGGGAGGCAGAGGCAGGAGGATCTCTGTGAGTTTGAGGCCAGCCTGGTCTACAAAGCAAGTCTAGGAGAGCCCATGCTACACAGAGAAACCCTGTCTCAAAAAAAAAAAAACCCAGCACTTAGCAGAGTAAAGTTATCCATGTCCGGTGTTGCAAAAATTACTAAATATGGAAAGAAACAGTAAAAAGTAACCCATTGTAGTAAGAAAAGTGAGTGACAAGAGATAGAATTATCAGGCCAGAATATTTGAACTGTTACTATGGAGTATGGCTTTACTTCATGGGTTCAAGAAGCCAAGAGAAAAGCTAAACAAGCTATTTAGAGGCCTGGAAATATGAAAGACAGAAAAGGAGGACCTAGAGGGGAAGGTTCTACTGCTGTGGAAAATAATCTGGCTGGGATCGTTAGAGGGTTGTTCATTTTAGGAGACTGGTGTACTTGGGGACAGGAGCAACTGGCCACAGTGACGCACAGACACAGAAGAGGGCCCCTAAAACATAAGCAGACAATAGTTGAACTACAAGCCACCAAATAGCCATGAAATGAAAGCAGTCTGCAAAGAAATGGAGGCATGGGGAGTCTGAAAGGCCATTTGAAGTGATAGTGGTAAATATTTTTTTCTAACTTTCATGAAAACTAAACCCATGTATTCAGAAATCTCAGCAAAGCTCACACACATGCAACAGGAAGAAAACCATAGTTGTGTCTAGTACAATAAGATTGTGCAGATCCTATTGATAGAAGTTAAAGTTGTAGGAGCTTCCAGAAAGACGTATCACATACACAGAAACAAACAAACGACCGCATTTCTCTTTGGAAGAAGTACAAGCTAGAAGTGAGTAGGCTAATATCTTAAAAAGTCTTGAAAGGAAAAAAGTACATACTTTCAACCTACACACAAAGCAAAACAAAACCCCTGCTGTTTCATTCTTTGAGACAGTCAGGGTCTTTTGTGGCCCACCTGGCCTTCAACTTGCTGTCTCAGCCTCTCAGGTGCTGGTCAACAGGTATGTGCTATGACAGCCAGCTATATATATTTTTTTAGTCCTGTAAAAAAATACCTTTAAAATGAAGCCAAAATAAGTAAAGTTTCTTTACACATAAAAGCTGAAAAAAAAATCATTACCAGAATATCTGTACCAGAAGAAATCTAAAAGGAAGTCCTTTTAATAATGTGGAACCCTAGATCTACAGGAAGGGATGGAGAGCACCAGACATGATTACTGCATGAGTAGACACAAAACCTTGAAGTGAAGATGTAAGAACCAGAAGATCTATTGGAGTCATGAAGGTACAGAGCTAACTTTGCAGCACTGAGGAGAAAATCAGTTGTCCGAGTTTCATTTTAACCCCTACTCGGGGCTGAATAAAGAACCAGCCCATACTTACCTATGATGTGGGTACTAGGCTAAATACACGCAGAAATACATTCAGGCTTAAACTGCCATTGTGATAGTCCAAAGAAATAAAAATAAATAAAGAAAGAAATAAAAAGAACTTGAAAGAAATACCATTTCACAAGGATTCCAAACACCAGAAACATTAAAAAGGAGTAAACATTGTAAACAATTGCTTTTGTGTTTGACCATCTTAAGATCAGAGATGATCTTCTACAACATGAAACCTGTGGACAGTCAGTGATGTCACTGCATCCAAATACCTAGCAAAAGTGGTGGCACCATGGTAGTCTAACTTATTGTACGCTGGGCTGGCTAGGAACTCTTGAGTTGCTGATGTTCAACTCTCTATAATGTGATGAGGCATGTTGGTTGGGCTGTCATTACCTATGTGCTGGTTAGTTTTGCCAACTTGACATAAACTGGAATCACTTAGTAAGGGGAACCCCTATTTAGAAATTGCCTCATGACCTGAAGGCAAGTCTGTGGGGCATTCTCTTGATTAACAATTCATATACAAGGCAGTCCACTGTGGGTAGCGCCATACCTAGGCAGGTAGTCCTGGGCTGCAAGCTAAGCAAACCACAGAGAGCAAGCCGGTAAGCAGCATTCCTCTCTGGTCTCTACTCAGGTTCCTGAACTGACATCCTCCAGTGATGATCTGTGAGCATGTGAGTGTGAAACTAAATAAGCCCTTTCCTCCCCACACTGCCACAGGTCATGATATTTGTCGCAGCAACAGAAAGTAAACAGGCAGTTTGCACATTCATGTGAATGGACGCCAGGATGCGCTTCTTTTCCCGTCTCAAATTGTCTGCTCTCACTTTTCCATCACTTTGCTCACGACTGGGAGAGATTTCAAAGCTATAGCATTTCCCAGTAGCAGCAGATCATGAAATCCGTTTTGCTCACTCACCTTCTAGCCTGCTTCCCGTCTTCTACCCTGAGGAGACTGGCTGGAAAGGAAGGTGCACACAAACACACATGGAGTGGTACTAGTTGCCCTGGGGAGGAGATGTGCAGTCTGGAGGATGGCTCAGTGAGGCAGTGTTAACTCTGAAGGCATAAAGACCTGAGTTCAAACCTTCAGCAACGAAGTGAAAAAAAAATCTGGGTACAGCTGCACCTGCTTAGCACTGGGCAAGCATGGTGGTAGAGATAGATGCATTTTGAGAGTTTGCCAATCTACTCACACCAGTGAGCTTCCAGTTCCCCTAGGGACACTGTCTCAAGGGAAGTCAGTGGGCAGTGAGCAAGGAAGGCACCCCTATCCTACAGCTTTACTCTGCCCTCCACATACACACATATGAGCACATTCAGCGCACACACAAAACACATTCTCTCTCAATAAATGAATAGCATTTTTAAAAGAATATATGTGAAACCATTAACACCTTAGTCACGTTCTCATCTCCATGCTGGAGAGGGAAGGAAAGGATTCCACCCTACATTTATGGGTGTGGCCAGATATAAGGTCCCCGACACTGGACTGACGAGACAGATAAACTGTCACTGTCTGGAGGAGGATGCTCCCCCATTCGGGACTGGGTGGGGTGGTGTCCAGGAACAGAGTGAACAATCAGGGCCCATGGAGTTCTGACTTCAAAGCAGCACAGCTCATTTCTCTGACTGTGAGGTCTGGGTGGGAACTGCAATCTGCTTCTTGGGATAAGAGGGCCCTACGTCTCTCATCCCTGTGATAACAAAAGTTGTTCCACTAGGAGATCTTATCCTTCATACCAAAGTGGCTGGGATGATGTGGTTAGGCTATGGGCGCCCTGCTAGCTCCAGATGTCAGGGTAGAACATAATTATAAAATGACGGAGATTAGTTCAACACACCAATTTGGGCAAAGAGTCTCCTTGTCTGTAGCGCACTGGCTAGGCCCATCACCCATTACCTTTTAACCGGATTCGAAGTCAAACAATAAAGAAAACTTCTTTCAAAGCTGCAGACAAATCTGGGAAAGCTGAAAGCCTTTCTCTCTTGTTAAGAAATATGAAGATGGACTCCCCCGTCACCCCCTTCTGCAGCCTGGGCTGACCTGTCTCCAGGCTGGAGTTCCTCACACTCTCTAATACCTCGGTCGCCCAGCTATAGTGCCTCCAGTGGCCTTTTCAGTAACTGCAACTGTAACTTAGAAAACCATGGGAGCCACTGAAATGAGCATCTAGAGCTGTGTACACAAAACAACTGAAAACTTTTTTGTAGTGCATGGCACTTCTTAACGTTCAAAGTGTCCGGCACTAAAACTGTTAACGAATATTCATGTACCAACCTGTCATATATTCACATGCCACCATTTGCTTTAGTTTCTCTTTTCAAAATCAGAAACTGTCAGTATGGATATAACCCCCCATTCCAGAGGTATTCACCACCCTAAGGCTAGCAAGCTTCTTATCATGTCTGCACATTTGAACTTTTATTAGATCATATCATTGTCTGAATAAGTGACACATGCTGTTGTTTTATGCATTTGTGTAACTACTGGGAACCGTATGGCCGTTCTCAGCATGTTTCGAGACTGGAGACTTGAAGGTGGGATTTCCGGATGGAGAGAGACTGTCCACCTGCTGTCAGGCATGAAAACGTTCTCCGGAGCTGTCCCACCAGTTAACAGCCCCATTGTCAGGGTATGAGTCCCGTTTCCTCCCACAATCCCCTGTTTACATGACATCAGCTCATAGTTATGTGTTATTCGCTGTTTGGGGGTACATTCAAAGATGTTAAAACACAACCGATTAATTTTGTTGCACAAATACATTTCTTTACATGAACAGTCTTGTTTTACTACCCAAAGAGCTAGCCTTCGGGGAAATAACTCAGTTTCCACAAGTGAGCTGATCACAAAAGGCAACCCTCACTAAGAAAGAAAGAAAGAAAGAAAGAAAGAAAGAAAGAAAGAAAGAAAGAAAGAAAGAAAGAAAGAAAGAAAGAAAGAAAGAAAGAAAGAAAGAAAGAAAGAAAGAAAGAGACAAGAACGTAACAAAAGTAACAACTCCTGAGTTTTAGTGGAAACCAAAGAAGATGATCTGAGGCTAAGCTAATGAGTACAGACTTCTTTACCCAATCCTTTTTTTTTCCCCCTGTTTGAGGTTGTACTCACTTAGCCATAGGCAATAAATTGTATCCCAATCATAGAATTTGAAAAGATGAAAACTATTTTGATCCAGGGGATGAGACACGCCTGTAACCCCCACCACTCAAGAGGTAGAGGCAATGGTGGCTTCAAGCCAAGCTCCAGCTACTTAGCAAGTTCCAGTTCATCATGAGCCTACTTTCAAACAAATAAACAAAAAAATAAAACCAAAAGACAGACATGAAGTTGAAGTTTCTGGACTCAGTTTGGTCATGTGAGGTTTTGCCCAGGTTGGCTTGTGAGAGAGCATGTGATATATTGCTTTCTCATTCGAGGGGTGTGGCTTTGGCCAGCTGAGAACATCCATGGGTGGACTTTGAGTCAAGGACACATATAGAGGCCCAGGCAGAGTGACACATGGCTTTTTGGATCATCATCCCTGCGCTGATCTTTGTGCTGCAACACTTGACTTCACGGAGAGAAATGTTGCAGAGAACTTTTCTGGGCAATCCAACTGAGTCCTGTGGCTTTTGCTGACTTCATGTTGCTGTTTTGTGCTGGCCTTCGGACTGGACTTCTGGTATTCTGATGACTGAGTCTAGTAATCCCCTAATGACCCGTTGACCTAATCAGCAGGTAGGAGATAAAAGAGGACTACAGCCCCGTTCCCCATTAATCTCCTACCTAAGGTTGTGGGGGTGTTGGAAGGGAGGTAAAGGTGCTTAAGAATTCTAAATAAAGTAGGTTTACACAGACATGCCGGCACTCTAGGGTACAGGGCCAGTGCACGTGTCCTATGCAGCTGGAATCCAAGCACCTCTGCAGTTCTCTGGTATGGCTATGCAGCTGACTGCTGGAGTCAGCACTGGGAGCGGTACTGCCGCCTGAAAATTCCAGAAATGAATTCAGTTCGTTTCAAGAATATTCTATGATGGGAGCCACCTGCTTTTCCCAAAGGGAATCAGCGTCTCATAGCTCAGTACCTCAGTACCAAAGTTACAGGCAATTCCTAGATGTATTCAGGAGCATGGATTCAACTGAACATGATTTCTCAAGCCTCTTCAAGTGTGATGAGCATATCTTGAGAGTCAAGGCCGAATTTGTAGGTGAATACTTGGACTGGGTAAGCATCAGCCATTGTCCTGAAGATGACACTGCTCTCAGACCTCCTGGTATGTAAACCTTACATATATGTTTCCCACAAATTAAGAATAAACCTGAAACATGGACCACAAAGAACAATTATAACACATCGGCTTATAATGTATAATATTGGAAAAATGGTACTGATAGGTTTCAAGTTTCTCCTCAATATGACTTTGATGGCTTCAGAGCCTTGGAGCCCTGGACAACTTAACTGCATTCGAGGGTTCCCTCTTGATCTGAATAAAGATGAAGAAGGAAGTGGGTCTGCTTGTGAGTGAACAAAGGCTTCTCCAGTGGTGTCCATCCACCTCACAGCCTTACTATTGTGGCCTTCCCAGTACTCTTCAGCTGCTTTGCTTTGTTGTGGTGCATTTCTAAATGACCAAGTACGTTTCCCCCCTCCCCCCGCCCCCTGGAAAATTTTCTCTACTACCTGAGAGTTTGGGGAGCACACTCATCACAGCATGCTTTCACTGTTTTTCCTTTCCATTCTCTGATGAGCATGAGGTTTCAGACAAACTAAGGGTCATGATTATGAAAGACTCCGAATACCACAAAGACTGTCTTGGTGACAGCTGTAGCTTTGGGATCCTGTCTGAACTTGGATGTCCAGCTCTGCATTCCAAGGAAGAAATCTACTTAGCTGGGCACAGCAGCTTCACACTTTTGACGTTGACGGATGGGATTGGCTGCCTGAGAAAAACCAAGATCTAGAACTCCCAGATCCTGGGCTTGTCCAGATGGCCAAGAAGCCAGCTTTTAAAGGACAGAGTGACAAAAATACTTTATCTTGGGAACTTACTGCTTTATGGAGACTTCAGCATTTTTTTAAAGTATGATTTTTGAGCTTCTTCTACTAAGATAAAGACTACATCTAAATTGTGAGAAACAGAAATAAAATGGAGATTGTTAAAGAAAAAAAAATGTAAATGGTAGAACTCATTATATAGATCAGTACAGCCTTGAGAAGAACAGAAGAGGTGGACCAGGCAGAGAGCGAGTTGTGTAGACAATGGCAGAAATAAATCTCTATTAGGTTTTTTTTTTTTTCATCACTGAAAAAAAATGCCTGACAGAAACAACTAGAGATTTTGGTTCATTGTTTTGGGGGCATGATGACATGAATGGCTCAGCCCTTGACATAAGGAGATTGTAGTGCAGCTTATTCCTGTCTTGGGGTAGAGCTGGGCTATAATTCTCAGTGTCTCCATTGGCCTATACCCTTAACATCTTGACCCTATGCCACAGCCTCCCCAGACAGCACCATCAACTGGGGACCAAGCATTCAAGCACCCAGTATCTTTTCTTTTCCTTTCCTTTTTTTTGTTGTTGTTTTGTTTTGTTTTTCGAGACAGAATTTCTCAGATGAAGCCCTGTGAGTTCAAGGGCAGGCTGGTCTACAAAGTGATTTCCAGGATGGCCAGGGCTGTTACACAGAGAATCCCTGTCTTGAAAGAAACAAAACAAAGGAAACAAACAATAAAAAAACTCAACCCAACCAAACCAAACAAAAACAAACAAACACACAATATCATGCAGAGTGTGAGGTAGTCTCTGTGACAAACATGGCCATGCAGATTGTAGGCCCTTGGAACTTGTTTGTAGGAATTAAGTGGAAGAGTTTGAAAATGTAAGTTGGTGGAGTTCTAGAATATTGTAAGCAAGATTTAATGTAAACAAGCTTAGATAACCAGAATGGTGATAGAAATGTGAACAGAAAGGACCATGCCCATAAGTTCTCAGAGGGGAAAAAATATCTTTTCTGGACAAGAAGATAAGCATGTTACATTCTGCCTATCTCATCAAAATCTGAGTGAAGGTGAGTTTAAAACTACTGGAATAATTTTTTTTGTCAAAGAAAATTTCAAGATGACAGAACATAATAGCATCCCAAGTACGGCATGGTTATTACTCATTGCATTTAACTGGGTTTTACAATGAATGTTCAGAGCAAAAAGTAACACTGAATGATAGAAAACATTTGCAAGGTGTCAAGGAAAAAGAGCTCAGATGTGTTTTAAGTCGTGACCTGTTAGACAAATGGGGGCAGGAGAGGTGGCTGCAATGGTTAAGATTAGTGGCATTAAGAGAAAACCAAACACATTTTGTTGTCCATGCTTGCTTCAGACAAGGTCGGGGATTAATCAAACCTCATGGAGCTCAGCTAATACCACCGGAAGAAAGCTACTTTGAGGGCAAGAGTCTAACTTATTGACCGTGTAATGAAAATGCAAACCTAGTTGTAGGATTTTCAATGCTACATGTATGTACCACCACCTCCGATTAACGCTCTGCTGAGCAGTGAGCCCAAAGCTTTGTGCTAAGCGAGCACTCCACATTCCAACCCTGAAATGTAATTGCTAATGACCTTCCTACATCCCCCAAATTATATCACTTTCGCTTCACTACTTTATTTTACTCTTTGCTGTAATAGGAATCGAACCCACGGCCTTGAACATGCTAGGCAAGCATTCTACAAGTGAGGCAGTTTTCACTGATTCCTTCTAAGGCTGTACAAAAGTAGACAGATAACTGATTTCTGTATGCTATATGTTGGCATAGTGCCAGCTGAGTACCATCCTGTCTCTGACAGCTTTGCATTAGGCTTTATTTATAGGGGAGAGCCATTTCCGTGTTGCTCAAGGTGCAGCAGTTGCTGGGGATGCCCCGCCCATGAACAGTCCAGACCAATCCTGTCTGGGCTTTGGATGGTTTTCTGGCTTCTGTGGTTTTCCACCTAAGGCTCAAAGTTGCAACTGTCCCTGAGGAGCTTCCTCAGGGGACAAGAGCCTAGGGGTTGAAAATAGAGTATTGAGAGTTTCCTTGTACATGTTTGTTACAATGAGTCATTGGCCTGGTTCAAGGCTCCTGGATTCTGCTACACTATCAGTCCTGGATCCTCACCTCGACTCTTCTCAGACATCCTGTTGTTGACCTATGTCATGGAGATCTTGCAGCTTTAGATCTGCTGGACCAGTCCCTTCATGTGCTCTGGCAGTTCATAGATGAGGTAGACATTGGGATGGACCAACTCAGAATCCTGGGTCTGGGCCTGGCTGGTTATATTCCCTTACATGTGCACATGCATCCTCACACACAAACACACACACTCCAAATAATTATAGAAAAGGGTTGCTCTGGATCTATATAGACTGTAAATGCTTTCATAGTATTCAGTATACAATAAAAAGTGCACAAAATCAGTTTACATTGATGTAATAGGACACCACTGATGTTTACCGTTTCCATTACCACATTCCTTTGTAAAACAAATGCTCTGTGCTTTTAAAGAAACTAACAGGCAGTCAAATAATGTCTCCTATCTTGTAGATAGCATTTGAATATTAAGTACCACTGTCAAAAGGGTCAATGTTAAGAGACATACATACCTTACTCTCAAACTTCCGCAATAAATCGGGCACATCTGTGCTGTTCAATGAGGCGCTGTGAGTTGCAGTCCCAACTCTGCTCTTTCTGGTCTGATAAGGACCTGAGTACTGATTTACTCAGTGGGGTTGCCAGTACTCACCTCCTAAGGTAAACAGAACTGTGCATACAAAACCTTGGCCACCGCTCACTGAGAACCTATAGTCCCAGGCACAAAGCTGTCTGTCCATTGGCAGATTGCATGGAAGGACAGGAAAAAGATTCCCCAGTGACAAATACAGCAATGTTGCCGAGTCCTCAAATAAAATCTTTTGTGACATAATTTCGTGGGTCTTTCCTTGGCCGTTGAACACAGCATTCTCGAGTCAGCTTGCTAGAAACTCACCACACCCCAGCAGAGAAACACCAACAAAATGTGTTCTGCTTGCTCTCGCAGAGTGTGCGAGAGAAGCCTGATTCAAGCTCGTCTCGATGCTTGATGGACACTTAGGGGGTCAGTATGGCTGCGTGCCAAGGCCTGGCGCCCTGGGTGGAGACGGTAATCACCTTATTCAGTCTAGCGCTCCAGCCTGGGCAGGCAGAGCATCACAGTTTACAGGAGAAAAATACATTTCTTCTGTGAAGGCTGTGAAAGTCTCACCAAAGAGCCTTTCTGTGCTGCCTGGGGAGGAAAGAAAAGATGAAAACAAAACCCACATAATCTGAGGGACACAGCAAATGCAAACAGCCTGCCCAACTCACCAACTTGGTTTGGCCAATTAAAAACTCCCCTTCTGTAAATACTTAATAAATGACCAATAGGAGGATTGCAGTTCCATGAGCTGCAGGTTCTTATTTAGGGGCACAGATTGTTAATTCAAACTTTTATTTTTTCCTCCGTTCAGTAGTTCCTATCTGTTGCTGAATGTCTGTGCCCACAAGCTCAGCTTCCTGTTTAGAAACGCTCCCTGTTTGCAGTGAGTCAGCAGTTTGTGTTCCTGCTCAGAAGTGAAGCAAGCTGTCTTAGGGCCCTGGAGGTCCAGGAGTCTTTGTGAACCGCCTAAGAATGTTGAGCCTTCCAGTTGAAGGGACCCAGCTCTCACAGCAAGTGACTACACAGAGCTAAAATTAGCAGTGAGTGGGGTTGGCAGTTTCTCACCTGGTAAAGGCTGGACCACTGCCAAAGGTGAACAAAGCCAGCCACTGTTTGATTAAGGTGTCAAAGACAGATGTTAGTAAGCAGCAACTTCTGCAATAGGAGACAAAAAAAAAAAAAAAAAGTGTTCATAGAAATGTTGTGAGAGTTTTCTCCCTGGTTTGAGAGGAGACCAAGCAATGTCAACAGTCTTCTATAGTCCCAATGATAAACCAAAGTTCAAATCCACCTAAGTTTCTGCTAAGGAGCCAATGGGCGATGGGGTGCTGATAGAAGTGTGGAGTTCCCCCCCTCCCCCCGCCACGAAGCAGCCACACCGGAACAACTTCCACATGAGTGATGGCTTTGAAGAAACGTTTCCACCTTCGTAGTCGTGGCAGCTTGGGTCTTCAAACATGCGTTTGCTCCCGACTTAAACAATGCCAGGGAGGAAATGTTAATTTTAGCTCCCGGTCTCACAGAACAGTCTGTCATGGTGGAGAAGTCAACATGGAGGCTCAGCCTCTGTGGTGGGAGCATGGGCTAGCAGCTTATTCACATTGTAGCTGATCAGAAGACAGAGAGAGCTAGGCAGGAGCAAAGCTAAGGCTGTACCCTCACAGAGCTACCTCTAATGAACCATGTCTGCCAGCTGGACACCACCTCCTAATGGCTCCACAGCGCCCCCAAAAAAACTTTATAAGCTGGGGACTAAGTACTCAAACATAGGTCTGTGGAGACATTCAAGATTCAAACGGTAACATGGTCATCTTGGAAAACCAAGACCTGAGACAATCAACTTAAAAGGAAGAAAGCATTGATCTTGGCCTGCTAGTGGGTCATCTTCAAACACTACTGTTCAGGCTCGTGGTGAAGCAGAATAATGTAGTAGGAGCAGGCAATGGAGGCTTCTAGTATGTCCTTCAAGAGCACACACTCCCTGACCCAACTTCCTTCTATTAGGCCCCACCTACTAAAGGCTCCACCCAGAAGCACCACAGATTGAAGACATGAGGGTCTCTGGAAGGCCCTTCAACAGAAGAACTGAAGGCAGCAGACACCTTGACAGCTGCTTTTTCTTTCTTTCTTTCTCTCTTTCTTTCTTTCTTTTTTTTTTTTGAGGGGTTTCATATAAATTTCCAGTGAGTCTATAGAATAAGTGAAGGTCCTGATGAGTGTTTTAGAGAAACCAATAAGGAAATGGCTGACTTAATGAGGCATGGTGCTAGGCACTGAGTCCACACAGCCTTTGATCTGCTCCGAAAATGTGTTTTGATCCAAATTGATTGAAATAGACATTGTGTCAAAGAATCTATGCATCTTGTGATATTACTTAAATAAAAGGTGTTACTGTACTTCATGGATATAGGGGAAGGAATGCATACATACATATGTATACACATATAAACATACATATATAATCATACATATACATACATACATACACGATCCAGTATTTATATGCATATGTACATATATAGTATATACATGCATATTTGGGTTAATAGGATAATAAATAAGATTAAGATAAAAGAATACCCCTTAATAGAAGCTTCATGGGGCTGGAGAGATGGCTCAGTGGTTAAGAGCACTGGCTACTCTTCCAAAGGACCTGGGTTCAATTCCCAGCACCCATATGGCAGTGCACAACTGTGTGTAACTCCAGTTCCAGGGATTCTGACCCTTCATACCAATGCACAGAGAATAAAATTAAATACACTTAAAAAAATAGAAGCTTCACTTATTTCCCTAGCAATTATTATGCCTCTCATCAGTTCCCACCCCCGTTCTGCCCATCCTGAATGATGTCACGTGCTATAATCTGTGCAAAGCCACCTTCAGGTCACCTCACTTTTGAGGATGTCCTCTGGTGTTATAGGTTGCCTACACCCAGGCAGGTTTGAGCAGAGTCCCACCAGCTTCCCTTTGCAGAGGAGCATCAGGAAAAAGCAAGCAGTGGAGTGTTCCTCTCTTCCCCTAGAGATTTTGGCAGACTACCAAGCCAGCCCTGCTGGTAAGGGTCCCAGGCAGAGGTTCCTCATAGAACAAAACCTTTACTCTAACCCATCAAGCAGAACTGCCTCTGTTCAATGTCAGGAGAGGTCACATATGAGTCACGGACTCCTCTGCAGCATGACTCCTGCCACAGAGATTACAGACAGCTTCTCAGCCAGGCAGTGAACCTGGCCTACAAGATTAAATGGGCCACATCATGCAGGGTGGCAGCTTCCAGGCCTTTTGATGCTGTTCTTTAATGTCTTTATTGAATTCCTCCTGAGGAAGAGAAGGGTTTCCTCTCCACTTCTGATTTGCCCTTTGCAGCTTTATGATCTGCCCTAATCCCCAAAGCTGCTATGAAGCCCTAGCGAGAGAGAACAGGTAGGCTTGCCAAGACTATCTTTGTGCTTTCTTCCCTGTCCCCTTTGTATGAGGGCAAGGACAACTTGAGAAAGGACAATGTGGCTTCATATAAAGACACCATGTCAGGGCAAGAGTAGGAGAAGAAATATTCTGAGCACAGAACTGTCACTCATGTTGACCCATAAAACTAGTAGCCTGTGACCTAGACATGTGTCCCAGGGAGAAGAGGCCTGGGGCTAAGCTTTGTGGAGTTGGGTGGGTGGGGCTGGGAGCTACTACCACAGATGAGGACAGAATCCAGGAGGCAATAGCGTCTATAGACTTTGGCACATTGACGAGTGCCAATTAAATACTGTCCCTCTTAACTGTGGCTTATTTTTTTCAGTCTTCACAACGGAATATCATCATCATAATAAGAAAATCATGACTATTACATTAATAGGACCTACCCTTGGTGATGCAGCTGAGGTGTGACAGAGCTGAAAATCCCCGTGTGAGCGCAAGTGTGTGTGAGAGACTTTCATTGAGCCTGAGGGAGCTCTCCTTTTGGGCTAAATTGGCTGGCTAGCCAGCAAGTCTGCAGGATCTGCCTGTCTCTGTACCGCCTCCCAGAACGCACTAGAGAGGAAATAAATGAAACATAGGATCATGTGATTTTAAGATTAGTTAAGATTAAATTTAGCTGAAGGTTCAAAAGCATAAGAATATCAGATGTTTGAGCAAGTCTAGATCGGTGGTCCCAAGCTGATAGAGCATTGTCATGGCCATCAGGGACCTAGTTCTCTTGTCTAGTCCATCATTCTTGGCATAACCTCTGTTTCCCAGGGGAAGTATGAAACAAGAAAAAATGGTTGCTGGGAAAGATAGCCATCACACCTTACTATATGAACTTGCCCTCTCTAATTTGAAAGCTATTGTTTTCATCCTGTGTCTTACCTTCAGAAAGTAACCCGGCTTCTCTATCCAAAGCAAATACTATCCAGCAGCAGGAGATGAACAACAAAAGGAATCTTGAAAGAGTTGCAAATAAGATTCACTTCAGCCAAGGTGAATCATCTGAGCTCAGAAGACCTACCCTGAACCTGGGCCACACCTTCTGGTGGCCCATGTAAAAGAACATGGAATGTGGAAACTTTGGATTTTCGCCTGCTTGCCTTCACTCTTGCTGGCCAGTTTATCTACTCTGTCCCCGAAGGATTTCTTCTATGGTGTTAGAACCTGCATCTTTGGGATTCGGAAGCTGATATCTCTCTAAGACTTGACTGGGATTCCTGCATCAGAGCGGGACTGCTGAGGTACCCGCTCTCATCACTGAACATCTACTGGATGCTTGGCCTTTATGCCAGGAGATAACCAACTACAGCTGTAAGCCACTCTAATAAATCCCCTTTTAACACCCCTTCCACCCCTCCACAGAGACAGAGACAGAGACATACAGGCACACTATAACTTGACTTGTTGAACCCTCTCTAATATATATATATATATATATATATATATGTAATATTCTATTATGTTATCTAATACATATGTATACATGTATATTAGAGAATATATATGTGTGTATATACATGTGTGTCTCATATATATATATATGAGAGAGAGATCATGTGTGTCTCATATATATATATATATATATATATATATATATATATATGAGAGAGAGATCGCAGTTATATCTTTCATTCCATCATTTCTGCTCTTTGAGAGAACCCTAGCTAATAAACTTTTCTTGTATCTGTTGCCTTTTTCTGACACCCAGTAGAGTCTATTTCAAAGAAATAAATGCCATAGTTTGTTAATTCGTCTTGCTCCTAATAGTATGTTTTACCTATCTTATTCCCTACATGCTTTCCAGGCTTACCTTACATGAGAAGGATTGAAACTTCACTCAGGCTTTTCTAATCAAAGATGCTAGCAGAACCAAGGCTCAAGGGCTTAAGGGTACGAATCAGAGTGTGTTAGCTGAATGTAAGCTAGTAATTGGTCTAAGAATGAGGCCAGAAGGATGAAAGTGGACTAAATCAGTCATGTTCAACCTGTAGGTCACATATCAGATGTCTTACATATCAGATATTTATGATATGATTAATAACTAGCAAAATTAAAGTCATGAAGTAGCAACAAAATATGAAAATGAAGAAAATCAAAGAATGAGGTGATCTGAAGGAGGCTAAAGATCAAGTGACAGGGAATGGAGAGAGAAGACTGAATATATAAGGGGTTCAGCTTGAAAGGGAGTTAGTACATTAGGGAGTTAGTACATTAGGGAGTTAGTTAAGATTTCAGAAATGGAATGATTCTGAGAGATGCTAAGGGCATGGGTGAGCTCAAGGGGCTAAGCGGAAAGGTCACTGTGCTAGAGAAGGTGCAGGAACTGAGAGGTAGATTAATGTTTGGGCTCCCCATGTGATAAAGGTGCCCATTGCTGCTGGAAGGAAATTGCCTGGATGCTGGAGATGGCATCATATGAAGGAATTGTTGGAGATTTAGCAAGTGACAGCAATGCAAAGGACATCTCAGAGAGCATCAAGGTCTTACCTAGGAGACTTATACCAGTTTAAGAATACCCCACGGAAAATTCATGGGAGAAAAGACAACCTCTTTATTCATTTAAATCACAGCAAAAAGCAGATGGTCCACCTTCAGAGGAAATTTAAGGAGCATGTAATAAATGACTTGCTGTCTCAGGTCTGGGCCAAGCATAGAGAATCCACGAGTCAGCCACGGGAGCTCATTCCTCCCCGGATAGAGGGACCCTCATGCCAACTCCACTGACCTGCTGGCCCCATTCACCATATCTCCTCTCAAAACCTATTAAAAATTGAAACCTTAGCTTGCTGTAATATGTTTAAAACCAATCTTTTCTTTACTCTTATTTTATCGGGAGATTGTAATCTGCCAACCCAGCTCCATTCAGAGCAAAGCTGAAGCAGGTCTCTGCCTTGGAGCATTTTAATAGGGTCCAGCCCTCCACCACCAGCTCTTACTTCCTGGAATAAAACAGGAAATGTGAAATGCTCACAGAACCCAGCCTTTCAGTCACATGAAAGCGTTTTGACCTGCTGAGATCCAAGACCTCTTGGTAGAAATTAGCAGAATCCTTACACATTGGGAACACCAAACCCAGCCCAGGTGCTGTACAGTTTTATCTTATGTAGTGCCCAGGGGCATGCCAATCCAAGTCTAGACTCACAGACAGTAGGGCAATTCTAGGAGCTCTGTGGTTGATGACACCAAGCCTTCTGAGCTTCTTAGAATATTTCTCACTACAGTCTGAACGCTCATTTTTGACAAAATGATTTACTTTTTCTGGATCTCAATTTTACTCATTTTTTTTCACTTGTTCAAGAAAGCAATTTTTGTACCTAGCCGGGCAATAATGCCCCAAAGTATCAAGCAAGGTGGCACAGGTCTATAATACAGGCATTTAGGAGACTTATAAAGTCAGTCTCCGCTACATAGCGGGACCAAAACAATATTAAAACCGGAACAAAAATGGCCCACATAAGATTAGACACAAACATTGGCATTGTGCAAAGATGTAGGACAGGAGGCTGAACTATCTGATGGCAGAAATTCTGAAAATAATTATTGATAAGTTCAAGAGCCCATTGAGTGGACTGGGCTGGTCGAGTTCTTTTGTGTGATGCAGGCTTCCCAGGGACTTTGCCTTGCTCTGTTATGTAACTGCAAACAATAGGGAAATAAGATTAATTCACTGCGGGATATTTTAATCTATTCCCAGAAGTCCTTTGGGGCTTTGAAACTTTGCTCCCTGCTAGGACCACTCTTCATCTTCTTCATTTGCTCACTCAACAGCTCACTGAACAACTCTGCTTCAAAAGTTCCCCTCCCAAGTAAGCAAAGGTCACAACAAAACTGACCTGAAGTGATTTGGATAGTCACACTACTAGCTCTTTGTTAGTAGGGTGATTCATTCCTCCAGAATGTGACACTCAGTGTCACATCAGTTTCCATTAAAGTGTTAGCATATTACTTAAAGGATGCAGTTTCCCAGCAGGACATCCAAAAACTGGCTGCAGAATGAAAAGTGTACCGCATGCGGTTCCATCTGCTTCGAATTATGTTTTCCAGGAGACAAATATACAGCCCTCTGACTCCAAAAATATGTGTTGTTATTAGCCAAAAATACATTTGTTCTTGGATTCATAAAAATGCAGGCCATGTGAAATATGTGAGGAGCATGCACTCTCATGGAAAAAAAATACTGACCAAAAAGAAGAAAATAACTCTTTAAAAGCTTCTTTTGGGAAGCAGTAAGGATGGCTCAGCTTTGAGTGTGGCTGGGAAGCAGAATGCAAAATGGGAAAGCGTTACCCTTGGGGGGTGGGGTGTATCTTGGAGTACCCTCCTAGCATCCCAGAAAGGTCCTGAGCAACCATAGGACAGGCGTTCCCCTCCTCCTGCTTGGAGTGACTCAAAAGCCAGAAGCAAGACCCATCACAACTCCAAAGTCTTTGTTTTTAATATTCGTGAGGGATTTTCAGTATGTCTGTGCTCAGCAGCCAACTTGACTTTTTTTTTCCTAGTTCACAATAGGCCAATGCTTTTATAAAAATATAATAAGAAGGATTACTAAGGAAAGGAAATACAAATTATATATATATATATATATATATATATATATATATATATATATCATGAGCCTCTTTTTTTAATAGATCCAACACACATAAAGTTATGTTTGCAAATTGTAGCCAGAGGTCATTGTGACAGAGCGACCGTCAAGTCAGGAGTCAAAGCAGCAGCACAGGCTTCCCTGTGTTCTCTCTCAACACAAGTTGACTTTTCAGGGCTGCCTATACTACATTGTCAGGGTCCTACCACATCCCAGAAGCAAGAAGAGGAGAGCCCTGTAGAAGAACTGTCAAGGAGAAGCAGAACATGGAGAAGAGAGAAGATATTTTCCAAGAGAGCCTTGAAGGCAGAGAAAAAAAAGGTGCATTTCCAGCCTCATCATGACAAGACTCAAAGGGCCAAAGTACTTTGGCTGAGGATGAGGACCCAACAGTGTCGCTAGAGCCAAGAGGAACAGCAGCTGCCATATACAGGGCCAGACAAGAACCTGGTAACTGGTGACCTCAGGTCTTCCCACAGCATGTGGCCAGAGGACATCCTCCCTCTCCAGCAATGAGCCTCTCAGGTAACCTGGGCTTGCCCTTCTCTCATTGGATTTTCTGCATCACAAGCAAGGGAAAATAAGCCATCTTGTCAGACCTCAGTTTACTAGCCTGGGAGAACAATGGTTCTTCTGGGGGTTGCTGATAGGGTTGGATGGGTTGAGAGGTGCTCTGAGTTCATTTCTTTTTTTAATTAATTACTTTTTTTATTAATTACAGTTTATTCTCTTTGTATCCCAACTGTAGCCCCCTCCTTCTTCCCCACCCATGCCAGTCCCTAGTTCACTGATAGGGGAGGTCCTCCTCCCCTTCCATCTGACCCTAGCCTATCAGATCTCATCCGCACTGGCTGCATTGTCCTCCTCTGTGGCCTGGCAAGGCTGCATCTCCCCCTCAGGAGGAGGTGATCAAAGAGCAGACCACTGAGTTCATGTCAGAGACAGTCCCTGTTCCCATAGAGAACCCACTTAGATACTGAGCTGCCATGTACTACATCTGTGCAGGGGTTCTAGGTTATCTCCATGCATGGTCCTTGGTTGGAGTATCAGTCTCAGATAAGACCCCTGGGCCCAGATTTTTTTTTCTCTCCTTGTGGAGCTCCTGTCCCTTTCCCTGTCTTTCTATCTTTCCCTTCTTTCCTAAGATTCCCTGCACTCTGCCCAAAGTTTGGCTATAAGTCTCAGCCTCTGCTTTGATACTCTGCTGGGTAGAGTCTTTCAGAGGCCCTTTGTGGTAGGCACCTGTCCTATTCCCCGTTTTTTCCCTCTTCTGATGTCCATCACACTTGCCTTTCTGAATGAAGATTGAGCATCTTACCCAGGGTCCTTCTTGCTTAGCTTCTTTAGGTGTACAGATTTTAGTATGTTTATCCTATCTTATAGGTCTAGTATCCACTTATAAGTGAGTATATACCATGTGTGTCTTTCTGCTTCTGGGATACCTCACTCAGGATGATGTTTTCTAGATCCCACCATTTGCCTGCAAATTTCATGATTTCCTTGTTTTTAATTGCTGAGTAGCATTACACTGTGGTAAATACACCACAATTTCTGTATCCATTCCTCAACTGAGGGACATCTGGGTTGTTTCCAGCTTCTGGCTGTTACAAACATGGTCAAGCAAATGGCCTTGTTTCTTTAGTTAGGTTGAGATCCCCACAACCCCACTGAGCCCAGTGAGGCACCTAGAAATAGAAAAGCCTAAACTGAGTAAACGGTGCTAATTCTTTCTCTTGTGAGACACTGGGGAAGTGAATGTTCCAGAACTGGTTAGGCAGAACCTAGGGATAATATGGCAGGTGTAGCACCCCAATATTAACTCAGCATGGCTAGAAGGGGAGTATGAAGGAGACATGTTTTGTGTGTTTCTGATAGCTTCATTTCTTTGGCTGCTATTACTACAGGTTTTCATAAAGACATGTATAGAGAACCCTCAAAAAGGAAAACTCAAAGCGTGGCTACTTGACAGCCCTAACCCCATGCTTTTCTATAAATTGTAAGTCAGCTATAGATAGGGTAGGAAGGAATTGGATTCTTCCTGGTTTGGTCAAGTTGTAAATACGAGCATTTTCTTTACCACTTTCTGTTTCCTGGTTACTTTTGAAATACAAAGAAACTGAGGCAGTAGGCTGAGTGGCCAGGAATGCCACTCCACTGTGTTAACAAATAAAGAGTAATTCAGTGAAAAGTATTGCAGCACCTAGGGGAGATCACATGTAGCCAAAAAGCTTGGGACCCTTAGGAGAACATCTGAGCTCTTGGAACGGGGGCTGAAGAGATGGTTCAGTGGGTTAAAAGTGCTCGAGGCTCCTTTCAAAAGACTAGAGTTCTGTTCCTATCACCCATGTCAGGCAGCTTACAATTGTAACTCTAGTTCCAACGTATCCAACAACTTCTTCCAGCCTCCTTGAGCAACTGCGCATGCACATACACACTAAATCTTTAAAAAAAACATTCAGAATGGAAGGCTCAAGAATTTAGAGTTTATACATATATGCTTATGTTTCATATCTCATCTTCACTTGCTGTCCTCTCCACACACCTGTGCTAGATACACAGTGATTCATTTTATCTTTCTGTCTGAGAATTGGTGTCACCATGCAGTGTGCAAGCTTGTGTGATGAAGAGCCTTACTAAATGCACAGCCAATGTTCCCTCTATCAGACACACTGGGCCCTGCATTTAACGGCATCTGAAACATTGTCCTCCATTGATAGTATAGTAACAAATTAGTTTTCTTTGGTTTTCTAGATAAGGCCTTACCATACACCCCAGATGTCCCAGAACTCACTATGTAGACAAGCCTCATGCCTTTGTCTACCTCTCAAGTGCTAGGATAAAAGGCCTGTGCCACCACACCTTGCCAATAAGTTAATATGATGTGACACTGAGATTCTGAGTAGTTCAATGGACCACAAGGAACATAATACCTGTTACACCCATAGAATACTCGAGGCAGAGGGTGGTGGAATATGGTGTGCTCATTCCATTGCCTAATGCTAAGATTTGCCAATATTAACTATTTAAGAATATGTGGCACCCTGATTTCCATGCAGTAGAGTAGTGGTTCTTGCCTGGAGACGTCTTTGCAGACTGCCATGGGTAGGCAGGCGGGGGAGCTGCCATTTAGTGAGTAAAGCCTGATAAACATCATACAGTGCACAGACAGCTCCTTACAACAAAGAATTTCGCAGCCTATAATATCAAGAGTGCACAGGCTGACAACTCTACATTAAAGCGCTAATCTGTGCAGTAAGCCCTATATTAAAGGACAAGGGAGCCGACGCGAGTAGAGTAAAAGGCTAAACAGAGGTGACGGGACTGGTTCCTGGGAAGCTCTGGAAAACTGAGGTTCCCACGTCAACATTTTCTTGCTGAGAGACAAAGGAGCAGAACTATTTTTGCCGCTGTTCTGATGACACTGCCCTTGTTCCAGCTCTCTACGTACAGACAAAACAGGCTCTGGCACCAGCTTGATCTGCCTTCTGCTCCAGACCTAGACTATCAGGGTAGAAAAGCCCAGGGAGACTGTGAGAGGAAAATGGGAGTTCCTGCCATGAAGTCACAATAGGCTCATCCACAGTAGGACAGTGCTTGCCACACAAATCCTTTGTGTTAGCCCATCCTCTCTTAGTAGAATTGAACACCACAGGCCAGATAATTTATGAAGAATGAAGTTAATTTAGCTCATGGCTTTGAACGTTGGGAGGTTCAAGGTTCAATTATGAAGGCTTCTTGCTATATCACGCAAGGATTGTACAAGGAAGAAACAAAAATAAGCCAGAGAGAGGCTGCTTCAACATGGGAGCCACTTGGCTCTAACTTGTGAATACACTAATCCATTAATTCATGGATAAGTTAATTCACTAATAAGGGTTTGGTCCACAGTCCCATCTGCCCCTGCCCCATGCACAAAGGCTCTGTTCTCAAGTTTTGTAACATGACTAGGGATTAAGAGCCCGATACAGGAAATTTGAAGGACACATTGAGACCACAGCATATGGTCCTCCCCAAATTATCTCCTTTTACTTTCAAAATGTATTCCTTTCCCCCAATAATCCCTAAATTTTAACTCATTCCAGCATCAGCTCAGAAGTCTAGACTCGCGTTGGAATCAGCTATGAGTAAGACTCCAAGCATATGTGAAACAAATTTATGAAACCTAGCTCTCTACTTCCAAAACATACAGGAATACAGGACAGGCATTTTCATTCCAGAAGAGAAACCTTAAGCAAGTCCAAAATTCAACAGGAAAAGCCCACAGTAATTAAGTATCAGGGCTTCATAAGAATGCTCCTTGACTCCATATCACAGTCCCTGAATACGTTGATGTAGTGGCTGAGTCCCCAATACCTGGACAGCACCAGCCATATGGCTTTCTTGGGCTTGGTATATATTTCAATTCTGGCAGGCTTGAATGTTTTTCTTCAGCTCTCCCAGTCTATACCGCACATTGATAGCTACAATTTCAGGGGCTGGACATCAGCCTTCCTGAGCCTTTACTAGGCGTTGTCCTGGTAGAAGCTCTGGTCCAAGACAAGTCTCTTCTGGGGCTTGTCCAAGACATTCTTTGAATTCTCCCTGGCTCTTCCATCTATGTGCTTACAGAATCAAAACCAGGTGGACATCATCAAAATGTAGAGCTTTTGTCCTCCAGCTTGGTGGCTTGAGTCACACTTGGGTCCCTTGGAATCACATCTCGGGAAACTGAAGAACATAGCAGTGAAATGAGGAACTGGAATTCTTTGGGTAACCTTAGCAGCAAGTCCTTGAGAGGGGCACCCAGAGTGTGTCTCCCCAAAACTGTTCTGTTCTCTGAAGCCTTAGACCTGTGATACGAAGAGCAACCTCAGACATGTTTCAAGGTCCTGTCTGTTGATCTAACCTCCTTAGTAGCCAGCTCCTAGCTTGCCTTTCCTAAAAATGTGCTTTCTCTGTCATGTGGCCAGGTTGAGACTGTTTTTCAAATGTTTCCACTCTGTCCATCTTTTAATCATAAACTCAACCTTTTTGGTCATCACTTTGCTCCCTCATTTTTCTGGAAGCAATCAGAAGTAGCCATGCAAGAGCTTGGATGCTTTGCTTATAAATTCCTTCTGTACCATGTAAGTTCTACATTCCAGGAAGACCTACACCAGGGACACTGTGCAGCCAAGCTCACTGTAGCAGATTCATAACAAGAGCCGCCTTTGCCCTGGTTCCAAATCCTTGCTCTTCATTTCTCTCTCAGGCTTTCTCAGAATGACCTACACAGTCCATATTTCTGTAGCCATTCTGTTGACAAATGTCAGAATCCAGACCAGACTCTTGTTCAGAACATGTCCACCTGTAGTAGTCTCCTTCTTCCGTGAAGAGAATGGCGAAGCCTGGGGAATCTTCAATCCAAGGTGCCTGGATTCCAGAACAGTAAGCAACACTCTCACTTTCCCAAGAAAGTTCCCAGCTCCCAGGTTGCCAGACTCCGTGAGCAGAAGGCTGCCAGTGCGACACATGCTTCAAACAGCACATACCTACCTGAGAATTCCCTTCCTTCTCCCTGCCACTAGGGAAGCAGAGCCAACCTGACTCACGAAACTACTCACCCCTTTCTCTAAGATAACTAAGAAGGGACCTGCACTCTGCCCTGTTGGCCTCAACTTTCTTCAGTCTCTATCATGCTCTTGACATTAGGCCTGAAGAGCCCCCACCATTAACACCCATGGCATTAGTAACTCTTCTAATAAACTGCTTACTCAAAGGGACAGTTTTTGTCAATGTTACCCTTAAGCAGACCTAAGACAGTCACATAAGAGATATGTACAGTCTCCCATCCAAGTACTAACCAGGCCCAACCTTGCTTAGCTTCCGTGATTCGGGCACACTGAGGAAAGGAGAAGTGGATCTGAGGGAGAGGAGAAGTGTAGAGGGGACTGGGAGGAGAGGAAGGAGGGGGAACTGCAGTCCTGAAGTAACGTATGAGAGAAGACTAGATAAATAGATAGATAGATAGATAGATAGATAGATAGATAGATAGATAGATAGATAGATAGATAGATAGACAGACAGACAGATAGATAAGTGAAGGAAGGAAGAAGCATCTACAGTGTTTCTGACATCCCCCCCATCCTCCTGTCTTCTGAGCTAGTAAAGCTCTAATCACTGCAATGCAGACTTTAGCTAGTCTGTTCCTTTAGATTCTTCCGTCCTGTGATCATTACCCAGTTCCAAAACCATTCCACACTCTCAGGTATTTGCTGCCTAGTGCATTTTCAGTGGCTGTCACCGGACACCTCAGACTGATGAATCTATAGACAATAACTTTTTATTCAGCTTTTGGTTCTGGGACCCTGGTGTTCCAAGGTCAGAGAATCTTGACACCAAAAAAAGTTTTTTTCTGCAGAGTCTCAAAGGTATTACAAAGTGCTACCACATAGAATGAACGAGGTCACTTACTTACTCTGCCAGAAGGTTCAGAGCCGCTTGAACCATAATCTACTGACTCATCAGTCTTTAATACTCCATTCAGTAGAGCATAGAGCCCTCAGGACTTGATCATGTCCCAAAGTACGCCTCTTCAACATCATTTTTCCCCTGTGTCACCACACCATGTTCACACTGCATGTCTCCACTCAAAGTTCCTGTTCTTGTACCAGGACCCAGCCATATTGGATGAAAGCCCACCTAACAACCTTTTAGCTCACTTATTCTACAAAGGTTTCATCTCCAAACATCATCATATTTGAGATACTAAGGATTAAGACTTAACCATGATGAGGGGTTAACTTAACAGATAATAGGGACAATTCCCAAAATCACTTGCATCCTTAGCTGTCAGTGTCTATCGTCAGTGTCTATCAGTTCTGTGGTTCTGTAACAGGTGCTGAATTGTTTTTCCATAGTTTGTGTATGTGTGTGTTTTTAGTATGTAGTATGTGAAGTTTAATCAGCTTGAGCACAGCTCTTGGAAACTTACCACCAATAGTGGAACCCAGGAATACTGCAAAGAGTAACAGGAGTAACTTACAAACAGGAGTAAAGAAACCGGGAGGAGCCAATGGTCCCTCACAAACACTAATCATGTCACATAGAATAGTCTTCTCACAGCCATTCTCCCCAGGGGGATGATCCATTCACAGATGTGTGAAACAAAGGCAGTGGTTGTCTAAGGACACGAGGAGGTCAGCTTTCCACTGCTCACTGGTCAGCCCCGGGGCCTTTCCTTTAGAACTATTTGACCTGATCTGATCCAGGTCTTCAGGAGACGATTTCCAAAGAACAAAATACTTGGCCAAGAAGCAGGAAGAGATGACATAATATTTTGACTCTAAGTTGTCCTGTGTGAAAAAAGGCTGTTTACAGCTTTGTGATTTGATTAAAGAAACTTTAGTTTAAGATGAAAGCAACCAGATGTTACAGTGGGCTTACCCTGTAAAGAAAAATCTTCTAAGGGGTTTGCATGTAGTTACTCTCGTCAACTGGGTGAATACCATTAGTATTCCTATTTTATGGATGATGGATCAGCTGTACAAGGGGGGTGGGGTGGCTTACAAGAAGAGAATTTGTTCCTGAAAGTACTTCTTCTGAGAATCTTAACTAATGATATTTGTAATAGGCTTTTGGTTTGGTTGGTTTTGAAAAAAAAAATTTTTTTTTTTTTGCCATGCCTTAAGAATATCCATTCTGGGGCTGGAGACATGGCTCAGAGGTTAAGAGCATACCCTCTTCCATCAAGCAGGTGTGCATGAAGATAGAATACTCATGTACATAAAAATAAATAAATCTTCAAAAAAAAGAATATCCATTCTGACTGTACAGGAGTTCACTGATATGAAGAGTTTAGGACTGGACAAGTGTTTGGTTTCCTTAAACTAGGTGTGTGGTATTTTTATGTGTGAATTAATTAAAGTACAGCAATCATACTTATACATTCCAGCCATTTGCTGCATGGTTCACATAGTTTTCTCACTCAGATCTCACAAAACCTCCAAAGGCATTTTTCTCTTTTATTTCATGGCTGGATAAATGAGGGTTCATGTTTGAATGGCACGGACATGCTCCCAGAGCTAAAAGGCAGTAGATCTCAGGTCTGGGTTCTTGGCTCATTTCCATGGCCTCCCATACAGCTGTCTAGAGAAAAGTTCTCTTTACAAAGAAGTTAGGTCTTCTAGGTGATAGCTGTCAGTTAGCTCTAAGCTCTAAGTGCCTCTAGGAAAATAAGCAATAAAGTCCTTTTCCAGAGCTACAAAATCCCAAGGGATGGGCCCTGTGGCTAGTTATTCCCGTGCTTTCTACAATGTAAGAATCATAAGCCATTTTCTAGATTTTTTTTAGACGAAGTCTTACTGTGTACTCACGACTAGACTAGATTTCACGAAGATCCACTTGCCTTTGTCTCCTGAATACTGAGACTGAAGTTCTAGCTAACATGGAATTTGCTATGCAAAGCAAGCTGGTTTTGAACTCATAGAGATCCACCTACCTTTGTCTCTAAAGTGCTGGGATCAAAAAGACTGTCACAATGCCTAGCTATGATCTGAAGCAACATCATCATGATTTAGTTCCATTCTATTCAAAGCGAAATATCAAGTTAGCATCTAGTAAAATTGATTAAAATATTTGTGTCATAATTAACTGAATTATAAACATAAGCTATAACTTGATGAATCTGAATACATACTGATGGAAATGATAACATGGCAATTGTCACAACATCAAATAGTAACAAGTAGAACAGTTTTTAATGAAGCATAAGCATTCAACAAGTCATATTTAAAGGTAAATAACTGGTTTATTAAATGGCTGCACTAAATTAAAAAAACATATATGGCCTTTGGTTCTCAACTTGTAAATTTAAAGTTAAAATATATTATTTCTACATAGCTGAAGTTCTTTTATATTTCTTATATACATTAAAAATTTTTTATCTGTATGGATGTTTTGCTTTCAAGTGTGTATGTGGTGTGTGTGTGTGTGTGTGTGTGTGTGTGTGTGTGTGTGTGTGTGTGTAGTATCTGAGGAGACCAGAAGAGGCACTGGATCTCCTGAAATGGAATAACAGGCGGTTATGAGCTGCCGTGTGGCTGGGAATTCTCTTCAGCTCCTGAAGTGCTCTATTTACCAGTGACACAAGAGTATGTTGAACAAGATACAGATAGGAGCAGGGTAGACATAGAAAGGTCTTCATGTTTTTATTGAAGACTTGAGTAATCAGTTTCTATGCTTTTGTATATTTATCATAGGTTAGTTGAGGGAAACTGGTTGCAAATAATTTAGGACAGAACTTCTCCAGCCAAAAACATTGGCTCAATACATTTGTTAAAGGTCTGTTAGTCAAAAGCAAGCAAGTTGGCTCAAAAGTATGGCCCATGGACAATGTAGTAGAAAGCAAGTACTTCTTGCCCAACCAGAGCAGATTCTCTTGGTAGAACACTGTAGCATCCTTAAGAAGAGGCAGACTCCAAGTCTCCCTGTGGTGGGAACCATTGCCTTGAGTGGCTACGGTCCCACGAGATGAATACTTAGCACTTCTGAAGTCCATTGTCCCAATCTCATCCGGGGTTGTTAGGCAGACTGTATGTCTAAATGCTAACTGCAATAAGCCAGGCCGGTACTGTGTGACTCTACCCATATGGGGTGCCTAGGAGATTGAAATTCCTAGAACTAGCAGGCAGGTGGTGGTTGCCAGGGGTCGGGGAGAGGGGACAGAAAGTGATTGTCTAATGGGTAGAGGAGTTCAGTTTTGTCAGAGTTCTGGGCCAGATGGTGATGGCAGCGACACAGCAGTACTAATGGACTCAGTGCTGCTGAAATGTAAAGCGGGCCGCCATCCTGATGAATGGGAGGATGGGCTTTGTCTTTTCTGCTTTCAAATGAGCTTAGATGAGCGTTTTAACCAAGAGAGGTAAAGACACGCATTGGCCTTCATTGGCAATTGCTCTGAGCAAAAGGCAACAGAGGCAGAGAATGTTCACGTTCTACCCCCACACACCCAGAGCTATGGAGAGGTGAAGAGGAAAAAAACTTCACCTTTTCCTGAACCCAGCACTTCTCAGGCACAAACTTCCAGTGCCCGTGTTCTAGATTCTTCCCCGTAGGTGAATCCTGATGGACTTTGCTGTTTCAATTGAACTTAGATTGCCAGGCTTAGTGGCAAGCACCTTCACCTACTGGGACAACTTGTTGGCCCTATGGATGATGAATAATTAATTATCTACCTGTGTCAGTTGGAACATGATGAAGGAAACAAATCTTAGAAATGTTCTTTCACCCAATCTCCACAGCTAAGCTTTTCTTGAGGATCACCGACACTTGTCCAGAACTATCCTGAAGAGCATCCGCCTATTAACAGATCTGAGATTCAATCCCTGCAGAAAACTTTCTCTTTAAGCCTCCCAAAATTTCATTTTCTAATCCTTGCTACGCTGTGATCAATTCCTAAAAATAAATCTGGCTGGGCATGGTGGTACTCACCTTTAATCCCAGCACTCAGAAGGCAGAGACAGGCAGACCTCCATGAGTTTGGGTTTGCATAGTAAGTTCTAGGCCAGCCAGGGCTACATAGTGAGGCTGTCTCAAGGAAGGAAAAAGAAAAAGAAAACAACAAAGAAGACATTTATGGCGAATACTTTTATCCCAGGCTAGTTCTGGTATAGACTGGAGGGTCTGTTATTTTGTCCACTCCTCTCTTCTAAGGAACAAATTTTTCTCCCCATCCTTCAGGGTCACTATCTACTACTGCATATCAAATTATAAAGAACTTTGGACTTTAAAAGCACACATTATTTGATATTGTTGCTCGTAGGTGTTATGAGTCAGAGGTTCAGAGAGGGCAGGGCATGATTGGGCTTGTCTTTGTCACATAATGCTTGGAGCCAGCACTGGAAAATGCTGAAGGTTGGAGCCTGAGATAATGGTGAAGCCTCGCTCACCTGGAAGCCGTGTCTCCTGGCTTCAGATCACCTGTACACTGGTTTTTCTCTGTGGGCTGGGTTTCCTCACGGTGCAGACGCTGGGCTGTAAAGATCACTATCACAAACTGAGAGTGTAGATGCCGATGTCGCTGCTTTCTTTATAAGTGGCAGCTTCAGATGTTACACGTCATCATTTAACAGTATTTAGTTGAAGTCACACAGCCCCGGAATCAGGGGAAATCGGGTCTCTCTCTGTGAGAGATGTGTTACTGTAGAAAGAACATGTGGGTGACATAAACATGCTGACGTGGGACCCTTTAAAAGACAGACCCAGACATGGGATACAAGTGGAATTGATGAACAGTTCCTACTGCATGATGGGTGGATGGACCTGGGAGAAGAGAGTTCATGGCTGCTTAGGACAGTGGTTCTCAACCTGTGGGTTGCAACCCTTTGGGGGATCAAATGACCCTTTCACAGGGGTCGCCCAAGACCACCTGCATATCAGAAATTTACGTTACAATTCCTAACAGTAGCAAGATCAGAGTTATTCGCAAAATCACTCAGCACTGGCATAGGTTGAGTGCCAGTGTGGACAGAAAGCACGCATGGAGGCCTTCATCACTACAGCCCTGTCCAACGGGGGTAAAAATCTCAGAAAGTGAGAGCAAGTGTACCGTCCTGCGCCTCCCTTGGGTGTGTTGGCTTCAATAGCTCCTACCTACCCTGTCTCTATGGTGAATCTTGACTTTTCCTCCTTAGTGGGGTCCTCTCTGCTGCCAGCACTTGACTGATTTTATTCAATCTGGTTGTGGTTAATCTCCCTGGAAACGATAGTCCTTCTTGATTATTTTATACATACTGCAACTCTTCCTGGTTTTATATCCTTCTGTTTTTTTTTTAATATCCATTACCTTTGTGATGTAGAGTTGCACTTAAAAGCTTTTTTTTTTTCAGTGATTTTCCCCCCACATCATGAAGGATGTGTCTGAAGTATATTTTCAGTTGAGAAAACAAGCAGATGTGAAATACCTGTATGGGAAGTGCTGCAAAGCGTTGAAAATGGCCTAAGTGAAGACCCCAGCAGCTTTGTCCTCTGCCCTTAGAAGGCTTGGCTTGGCACATGGCATACACATTTCTAGACATGTCCACAGGTAATTTCAGTATGTCCCCAGGACCCACAGGGATTTTTAGGGAATTTGGGATTAGAATTAACTTGAGAGGCTCAGTGCCACTCAAATCTCTGTTCTGTTCTTGATGAAAAACTGTTAGAGTGCAGTTCAGAGCAACTTGGAAGACATCTTTTCTCCTCTTCCCTCTGGTGCCTGCAATGAAGAGTATGATTGCACATGCCCAGCATGGAGAATTCCCTACTCCCCCTACTCCCTTCCCCCCCCACCCCCTCCCCCAATACACACCTGCTGCCTACAGTCTCTGCCGGGAACTTCTGGAGATGGTGTTTGATGGTTGCCTGACCACTGGGGACAGTCTGGGGTAAAATGGATTAACAGTCCCCATTCCCCTTTCTGTACAGGGAACCTTACAGATTAGATTTCAAACATACCACACCCCACTGAGGAGCGTGGAGCCACAGGTGCATGTGTGGCAGAAACAGCCAGAGAGCCAGTTTTCCAGGGTTGGTCCTTTAGGAAAAAGGAAGAGAGACCCTCCATGGCCAGCTCACTGCACCCAAGCTGAGGCAGAAGGAATGTAAGAAACTCCTGAGCGGAACCGCCAGGACCAGTTTGTTTGAACTTCAGGCCACCTTTCAGTTTTGTGCAACTGAAGAAGAGCCAACTGGGAAAAGTCTCGTTTTCCCCTCTGAACATGACAATGAAGCTGAGGATTGAGAGAAGCTCTAGGGGCCAGTGGGCGAGTTCTGGTCCCGCATCTACAGTTTGCACAGCTGCAGAAGGGCGTTTTCTGTGTAGGCTCACGCTTGAGAGGAGGCAGGCAAGGCCTGACATCAGCGCTGCTTCTGAGTGTGAAGAGAGGTCCCACACCCTCTGCCAGGACTCACAGATCTTCTTATCACCCCACCCTGCGTTTCCAGAGCCTTCTGGAAAGTGTCAGCCTTGTGCGTATGAAAGGCAAACGATTGCACCAGAAGGAGGGAGCCTAGTGTTTTGGGGCCAGCGTGATAGACATACTTCAGTGTTGGGCTGAGTGGAGGGAGTTGTACAAAATTCAAGTAGCTTGAGTTTTGGCATAGGACTTATGTTTCCATCTTTGCTTTGAGCTGATTTAGGAAACCTCTCTCTCTCTCTCTTACTCTCCCTCTCTAAGTAGGACTATATTTTAGATGCATAAAGCCTAGGTATCACACTCTTTTGGCCTGGTTGCTTCCAACAACTTTGCAAACCACTTTGTTCTAATTGTGCCAACTTGTAGGCCACCTGAAAATGCCCAGTTTCAAAAAAAAAATCCACCACTTGAGAAGAAAAGATTATGCCCCGAACATATTTGGGTGTAGATTTTCAGAGCAAGTGGGTGTGAGTTCGCTGGGATAAGTGTTTGAAACGCGGCTATGTGCACGGTGGTAGCACAGGACTGTTCCCACAGAACCTTATTAATGATATGAGTGTACATCTGCCATCCTGAGCTCTCAGCTCCCGCTTGTTGCTCTCCTGTTATTCTTCTGCCTCTAATATTAGTTACTGTGTCTAATAGTAGAAGATGATCTAATCTATTAGAAGCTCCATTTCCCCTCTTGTAAAATGAAAAGGATAATTCCCTTTTATCAGCAGTGTGAAAGTTCATCATGCTAGACCAATGTTTTTAAATGCTCAGGGATGGGTGGGTAGAGACGGCCAGGGAAATTCCAAGAGATGTGAAGACTTTAAACCTGCTAGGGATGGGCTTAGTACATCCCCAGCCTGTAGATAAATGAAGACCCACCTAGATATGTTGAAAAGGGAAAAGGAAAGATGCTAAGGGGAGACAGTTTTGTTTTTTTATCACTTGTATCTTTCCCGGCTGGAAGACTGAGGAACGTAACACTTCCTTATCCCTGGTTCTCCCTCAGTTCAGTTCACTCTCTTCCCAGCATCAGATCAGGAAAAAACTGGTAATCCTAAGTCAGGGCTGATTGGGGATACATGGCTATTTGCTGCACGCCAGCTTGGGCAACTCCGCCACATCACTGCCACCTTTCACAAACTGGACCCAGTTTCCTCACCATTTCCCATCACTGGTCCCAGGCTCTCACTGGAATCTGGTCTATCACTTGGAAGTTACAGAGTTTTCCAGCACCAGGAAAGGTTAGAAGAAGGTGATGCAAACATACAGAATGTGAGGGCAGAGCTGTGGGCTGGAGGGTCTAGTGTCTCATGCTGCCATAACCAAATCCTACAACCTGAGAGTCACAAATAAGAAGACATTCTTTTCCTCGGTTCTGAAGTTCAGCAGTGAGTGCCCGTGTGGCTGAGTTCTAAGGAGGGTGCTTTTCTTGGGTTTGCAGATGCCCACTTTCATATTGTGCCCTCACTTGGCAGAAAAGAAAAGGTGAGAACCTCAAGGAAGACACTCAGCTATGGACATCTGCGATGGACACTAATCGCAGGGCAAGGGCCACATCCTCAGGCCTCCCTCACCTGACTACTTTCTAACAGCCCCATCTTGAAGCACCATCACACTGGGGGTTAGGTTTTAAAATTTTTAGGAATTTGAGGGTCAGGGAGAGCAGCACTTATCTGCAGTTTGGAAAGAGGAGAAAAGTATAATTATGTCCGCACAGGAGTTTGGAGGACAAAGATAGTCCAAAGATTTTCCCATGGAGTGATTTTTAACTGATGTCCTGTTGTCACTGAGGATGGGGGTACCCTTTCTCGGCCCCAGGGCTCCAGCGAACAAGAGTCAGAGAACTGGGCAATGCTGATATGTGAGAATCTGGACTCCACGTTTGTTGTCATGAAAAGGACTGTCTTACTTATAGGATTTCACAGGACTGGCACAGTGGCTCAGTGGGTAAAACCACTTTGCGGCCCAGCCTGATGATCTGATCTGAGCTCCCCTTCCAGAGTGCACAGGGTGGAAGACCAGAACCAACTCTGTAAGGTTGTCCTCTGACCTCCATATTTATGTCATAGCCCACGAACGCGTGTGTACACATACACACACAACATACACACACACTCCTCCATGCACACAGCAAGGAGGAGCTCCTGATTGAATGGGAGAAGGAAGACATAGCAATGGAAGTAAATTCTCATTTACCAGAGGTTCAACCTTTCCAAATAAAATCTTCAAATAAATCCTGAACAGAAGGTGGAGGGCCTTTTCAGAGTGTTCACATCCAAACCTTCACAAACAGTGATCCGCAGACATCAAGTGGCCTCTCAGGATTACATGTGTGTACAAGAACACATTGCCAAGGCAACATTTAAGATGAGCGCTTATAACCTGTCAGCTAGCCTGGCAATCTTCTTTTTTTCTGAGTACCAGGGCAGTGAGTGGCTGTTTCAGATGACAGAACCGAAAAACGTGGAGGGGTGGTGCTATGGCAGCCAGCCTTACAGGATGATCCATCAATGCCACTCCTTCTGGTACTGACGTCCTTAGCATTCACCTCCACATTGTATAGTTTACCCTTGACTGAGGGTAGGTTGGGGTGATGGAAGAATTTTCGAAGGCTAGACCACAATAGACATTAGTTTTACCCTTTCTCGAATCACTTAGTATGGGAGAAGCCGACTCAGAGGGACAGTCTGGCAGCTTCAGGTGAACCCTTTAGTAAGGCCTCTAGCGATCAGCCATGTGAGTGAGCATGGAAAAGTAGTTTGCTTCAGTCTCTGCATGACTGCATCCCAGATCAGCATCTCAACTGCAATCCCACAGGAGCTTGCTACTGAGTTTATGATTGGTAGAGATGGAGGTAACAAATGCTTGCTGTGTTAAGCTGCTGATACTGGTGCGATCTGTTACACAGCAACAGGTAACTAATGTAGTGGGGCTCCAGGGTCTGATGGGAAGGACACCACATGTTAGGGATACGACCAGCATGGAGATAAAAAAAAAAAAAAAGCAAGGGCTGAGATAGAGCTCAGTTGAGAGTTATTCCCCAGCGTGCACAAGGGCCTGGGTTCAATTTCCAGCTTGTCCGAAAATCTCAGCACTCAGCAGGTGGAGAAAGGAGGCTCAGAAGTGTAAAGTTATCCTTGGCTACATAGTGACTTAGAGCCAGACTAAGATACATGAATCTCTATTTCTAAAAACAGGTGGTGGCTTGAAGGAGAAGGGTTTCCGTTGTCTCGTATATTCCACGGCGTGGTCCCAGGCAGCTGGAGCTGTTTGGGAAGGATGAGGAGGCGCGGCTTGTTGGGGGAGGTGTGTCATTGCAGGCGGACTTTGTCGTTACAAAAGCCCAAGCCTTTCCCAGTGAGCTCTCTCTGCCTCTCGCTTTGGATGGGATGTGAGCTCTCAGATGCTGCTCCAATGCCTGTCTTCTGTCACACTCCCTGCCACGATGCTCATGGACTCTAATCCTTTGGAACCATGAGCCCCAAATTAAATGCTTTCTAGTATAAGTTTCCTTGGCCATGCTGTTTTGTCAGGGCAATAGAAAAGTAACTAAGACGGGTTGTGGAGTGGGGAGGGGGGAATTGGGGAAATTATCTAGAAACCAGTATAATCTTTAATCTTCACACTAAAATCTGACAAAAATAGCAGTTTGAAAAATACGGAAAATTTCCACTGAAGAATACATAGTGAAATGGTATATGTGTTATCTATAAAAGTAATAGTTGTTTTATCCCAAGGAATACTAGAAAATATATAGTTTCCCTAAATATTTATTAAATATTTTATTCAGTTAGTAGAAGGTGTTTTATAAAACCCTATATGATTATCTGGGTAGATATCAAATGACAATGAAAAAATTAACATCCATTTCTGACCTAAAAATTTAAAGATGTATACAAATAAATCTGCCTATCTTATAAAAGCAATTTTGTCAAACAAATGGCACATACTTAAATAAGCTTACTTCAAGGATTTGTACATTTCACTAAAATGGGTAAATATAACCAAATATTATTATTTAAACATTACATTATTATGTATATGTTATTTAACATTTTTTGAAGTCCTAGCAAACTTAATGTGACCGTATACATGCAGTAAAAGAAGAGACAGATGAAATTATTTGCAATACAAGTATGCTATAAAAAAAATAGAATTACAGGGGCTGGAGAGATGGCTCCGAGGTTAAGAACACTCACTGTTCTTCCAAAGGTCCAGAGTTCAATTCCCAGCAACCACATGGTGGCTCATAACCAGCTGTTGTGCAGGCAGAATGTTGTATAAATAATAAATAAATATTAAAAAAAATAGAATAGCAAACAAGAGTTTAGGGAGAGATGTTCACAGAGGAGATAAATAATTATGAGACATTTGTGCACACACAAGTATACTAGCAGTGATTTTGACATTTGTAGATGTGTCCCAACGTTCCAAAATTATTCTTATACTATTACTAATAGCATATTCATGAAATTACATTTTTTTTAGGATTTTCATGAGGTAACATTTTATTTAAAAACATAAAAGGTTATGAAAGAAGGGGAAGACAGAAAGACCTGGAGGGGACAGGGGCTCCAAAAGGAGAGCAACAGAGCCATAAAAACTGAGCCCTGTGGCCCCTGTAGACAATGATAACCCAACCAAGGACAATGCATGGAGAGGATCTAAAACCCCAGCTCAGATGTAGCCCATAGACTCAGTATCCAAGTGGGTTCCTTAATAAGGGGAGCAAGGACTCTCTCTGACATGAACTCAGTGGCTGGCTCTCTGATCACCTCCCCCTGGGGGAGGGGGGCAGCCTTGCCAGGCCACAGAGGAAGACAATGCAGACAGTCCTATGAGACCTGATAGGCTAGAGTCAGATAGAAGGGGAGGAAGACCTCACCTATCAGTGAACTAGGGGAAGGGAGATGGGGGAGAAGATGGAGGGAGGGTGGGATTGGGAGGAGATGAGGGAGGGGGACACAGCCAGGATACAAATTGAATAAACTGTAATAAATGATAATAATAAAAATATTAAAAACCATAAATGGATGTGTTTTTTTGTTGTTGTTGAAATGGTTAAATCTTTTATAAATTCCAGTTCTTCCTCAGTGAATCTTTTAATTTACTCTTTTTATTGGTGACATTTATTATTTGGCAACGTCACACATGCATTTTGTGCATCTTCTTTATTCTCTCCATTCTACCTTCTTTAATCTCCCTCCTCCCTGTCACAGCTCTGTTCTTCTCAGGCCCCCTTCCCATATTCATGCTTTTCTTTCCCCTTTTGTTTGTAACCCATAGACCTAAACCAAGACTATGGATATAGCCACAAGTTTGTACCTATCCTGGAAGCTGCATTATTCTCTATTAAACTGAAGGCAATGACAGTCCCTTCCCCAGAACCCATCAGTGGCCAACAGTTCAGAAAGGAGGCCTAGGGTTCCCAACCGGCTGTTGACAGACCTGCTGTTGTGCAGGTCTAATGCCAGAAACCTCAACTGCTTTGTGGCCATGTTTACAATGGCTGTGAAAGTATTGGTCCTTATCCCTATCTTCGGGGGCCAACATTATTTTTTTATTTATTTATCTTTTTATTAATTAGAGTTTATTCACTTTGTATCCCAGCTGTAACCCCTCCCCTAGCCCCTCCCAATCCCACCCCTTCCCTCTTCTTCTCCTATACCCCTCCCCCAGTCCACTGATAGGTGAGGTCCTCCTCCCCTTCCATCTGACCCTAGTCTATCAGGTCTCATCAGGACTGGGTGCACTGTCTTCCTCTGTGGCCTGGCAGGGCTATTCCCCCCTCAGGGGGAGGTGATCAAAGAGCCAGCCACTGAGTTCATGTCAGAGACAATCCCTTGTTCCCATTACTAGGGAACCCTCTTGGGACACTGAGTTGTCATAGGCTACATCTGTGCAGGGGTTCTAGGTTATCTCCATGTATGGTCCTCAGTTGGAGCATCAGTCTCAAAAAAGACCCCTGGGCCCAGATCTTTTGGTTCTGCTGCTCTCCTTGTAGAGCTCCTGTCCTCTCCAGATCTTTCTATCTCTCCCTTCTTTCATAAAATTCCCTGCATTCTGCCCAAAGTTTGTTTGAGTCTCAGCATCTGTTTTGATATAGCCTGCTGGGTAGTCTTTCAGAGGCCCTCTGTGGTAGGCTCCTGTCTTTTTTCCAGTTTTCTCCCTCTTCCGATGTCCATCACAGTTGCCTTTCTGAATGAAGATTGAGCATTACCCAGGCTCCTCCTTCTTACTTAGCTTCTTTAGGTGTACACATTTTAGTATGTTTATCCTATATTATATGTCTAATATCCACTTATAAGTGAGTATATATCATGTGTGTCTTTCTGCTTCTGGGATACCTTACTCAGGATGATCTTCTCTAGTTCCCACCATTTGCCTACAAATTTAATGATTCACTTGTTTTAAATTGCTGAGTAGTATTCCACTGTGTAAATGTACCAAAATTTCTGAATCCATTCCTCTGTTGAGGGACATCTGGGTTGTTTCCAGCTTCTGGCTATTATGAATAAAGCTGCAATGAACATGGTTTAGCAAATGTCCTTGTTGTATACTTGAGCATGTTTTGGATATATGCCTAGGAGTGGTATAGTTGGATGTTGAAGTAGAACTATTCCTAATTGTCTGAGAAATTGCCAGATTGATTTTCAGAGTGGTTGTACAAGTTTACATTCCCACCAGCAATGGAGTAGGGTTCCTCTTTCTCCACATCCTCTCCAGAATGTGTTGTCACTTGAGTTTTTGATCTTGGCCATTCTGATGGTCATACATTCTTAAGCTCTCCTTTCCAGCGTGTTCCCCGAGCCTTAGAGGCAGCTGTGTAAATGACATGTTTAGGGCTGACAGCTCACCTATCATTTGTTTAAGCATTTTGAAGACCCATGAGTCTATGTGTTAGAGAACACTTTTCTGATTGAGGATGGAAACAGCATTTGCCTAAGGGTATAAACAATATTTAGATTGCAGTGTAGTACCATGTCAATTTATCTAAACAACATCCTGTTACAGAGGCACTTGTTCATCCATATTCATTTCTGCTGTATTCACAATAGCTATGACATAGAATCAGTCTTGATGTCTATCAGTAGAGGACTGGATAAAGAACATGTGGCACATTCTATTCATCTGTGAAAAAAGAAATTATGAAAATATTGAATAAGGTAAATCAGTCTTGGAGAGAAAAATGCATGTGTTATCTCTCATATGTAGATCCTATCTCAAATCTTCTTAACTTGCAGCACCCACAGAAGGCAGGAAATCAGAAAGGGGTTGTTGGAGGGGAGGATGTTGTTAGGGAGGGAGGCTAGTAGAATACTAGAGGTAGAAGAATCCAAGCAGCTGTGCAAGTAAGGGGTCAGAGAGAGTAGGGGGCAGGAAAGGAGGGCTAATCCAAGTAAAAAGGCTTGTGAAAAGCCAGTTGTAAGACAATTAAATATATATATATATTAAAGCCAGGAGTTGTGGTGCAACTTTAATCTCAGCACTCAGGAGGTAGAAGCAGATAGATCTCTGAGAGTCTGAGGGCAGCCTCTGGTACATATAGTGAATCTCCAGGACAGCCACTGCTATGTAGAGAGAGACCCTGTATCAAGAAAACCAAACAAAACGACAACAACAAACGTGGTGTGTGTGTGTGGTTAGAAGGGAGAAGTTCTGCATGGCTGGATAATGCTGCACTTCTGATTGGCATGCAATAGGAAGAAAGAGTGACATGGGCCTGAATTGAGCATTTGAAACCTCAAAGCCCACCCACCCACTTCCGCCAACAAGGCCACACCTCCTAGTTCCACTATCTGGTGACACATGAGTCTCTGGGGTACATTCCTTTTCAAACCACCACAGTCGGCCTCTGGTTGTCGACTTTGGGAAGGTAAATCTTTCCCTGAACCCTTTTTTGTGCCTTTGCTTCCTGGCTGCAGTGCATAGAGCAGCTTTTCTCTTCTGCCATGATGTTGTCTCATGCCATGGAAACAGGAACATCAAGAGTTAAAAACTGGAACCTCTGAGCTTTGCGCCAATAGATCTTCCTTTAAACTGATCGAGTGTATTTACACAGCAATAGAAAGTGCCCACACTGGATGTGTCTATTAGGGCATTTCCAGAAGAGATTTACAATTGACGTGAGGAGATTGCCTCACCCAAGTATGTGAGCATCTCCCCATCCTTTGAGGGCCCTGAGTAGAGCACGAGAAAGGAAGAGTGAGTTCTCTTACTTTGTTTGCACTGAGACATCCCCCTTCTTCTATCCTTGGTCTTTGATCCTTCTGGTTCTTAGCCTTATGAACTTGCACTATATCACTGGCTTTCCATGTTCTCCATCTTGAGGTGGTAGATTATAGGACCCTTAGTTTCTGAAGCCAAAATCAAGCAGCCAATTTATACATTAAATTCTCTCCCCCTCCCTAGGTGTGTGTCATTAGAGAAGTAAGGAGTAAATGATAAGTCATCTTCATTGCTGAATACTGTATAGATGTTTTAAAGGATGAGGTAGACCCTATTGGTATTATATTTCTATTGATTCTGTTTTTCTGCAGGATCCTAATAGCTAGCTAGCTTACTTGCTTTCTCATTTCCTTGTTATATTTGTTGTTTGTTTTGGTGGCAGGAAATTTCACTTCTTCTAACTAGGCAAAATAAATGCCTTCCCCTCAGGGCTCAGGAAACTATGCAGAATAGAAGGTGAAAATATTCTAAGAGCCAAAGGGATGGATGATACCCAGGAAACAGTGTCTCTCTAACTGGACATGAAACACACATGAACTCAGAGACTGAGGCGGCATGAATAAGGCTCACACATATTCAAGCCATGTGGGGTCTCACCTCTCAGATGAGGAAGTAAACATGAGCTCTCATGTCCAATCAAAAAACTATCTCTAATTAACAACCACTCTCAAAGGAAAAAAGTGGTTTTTCCAAGGGAGTCTCATTAGGTAAACAAAACACACTTAAGGGCAGGCCCCATGCCCAGCAGTGATGGCCAACGCAGAATGAACTCAAAGGTATTTTTAGAGACTTTTGTCTCATGTTTCTTTTCTTGGGAATTTTCTTTTCAATCTTACTGGTCTTTTGCTTGTATATCATGGTTTGTGAGTTTATGTTTTCATGGAGTTTGTATGTGTGTTTCTCTGCATGTGTTTGTATTTCTCATGCTTTTTTAGTTCCTTTATCTTTTTCCTTTTGGTTTGTTAGTTTGTTCACTTTGTTTTATCCTTGCTTTCTAAAGAAAGGGAAACTAAACGGATGGATTTGGAAGAGTGGGTAGGTAGGGAGAATCTAGGAGGAAATGAGGGAGGCAAAACCATGATCAGAATATATTGTATGAAAATAACTTTATTTTCAATAAAAATAAAAATTTAAAATTCCTAACAAAAGCTACCACTTTAAAAAAAGAAAAAGAAATAAACAAGAACATTAGTAGTGAATGGAATCCTGCTCTCCCAGGTCTACAATAATTGAAACGCTTTAGATTTTTACATAAATATATGAAGTGACATCTATGAAGCAGATGATGATAAAAATAGGATAAACCTCTGAAATTGCAAGCAAGCCCCAATTAAATATTTTCTTTTGTAAGAGTCACCATGGTCATGGTGTCTCTTCACAGCAATAGAACAGTGACTAAGATACCTAATGTGTTAGCAGAGAACTGAGATACAAGGCAGGGATGATCTTCAAGGCAGCAGCCATCTTCAAAGTTGAGTGCTGTGTAGACACTTTAAAAGATGAGGTGGATGCTATTGATACAGATGTTATCTTAACAATGGGTGTTAGGACACATGTCTGTTCACCCAGAATTCAGAAAGCAGAGTCAGAGGACCCTGAAAGTCTGAGGTTGGCCTAATATATATCTCAAGGTACAGAGTAAACCCTTGTCTCAGAAAAATAACAATAAAACAATAAAAGTAATTGTGCCTGCAGCTAAAAATAGAAAGAAAACACTCCAATACCTTAAATAAAATTAAATTGTGGAAGCATGTGTCAAATTATTTTTAAAAATATAGAAGGCTATATATCAAGCTGTTATATGTTTGAAAGATTTACAATTTTTAAAACTGTACTATTCCTTGCTTTAAGTTAGTAACTAAATATATCATATATATATATATATATATTCCAAAGTGAAATATAAGAAAAGCAAAGTCTTTGCCATAAGAGCACCTTTGTTTTGTATGTAAGATGATGAACCTTTATCTCGCCATGCATTGTGGCATATACAGAACCCCAGGGCCAACTGTCTTGCTACTTGTGAAAACAGAGGTGGTCATTCACTTATTGGAGTTTCTCATGTTATCTAGATCATCAATGGCCACAGAACCACTCTCTGACTGACTCACATCCTGTCTCATGAAGAGTACATGCAATGAAACCACTAATGACAACTTTAATCAGCCTGTCTGGAGCTCCATGAGGTATGCATGCGACACTGGGGTGTGTCAGCGGCTGTCCACTGTGTAGCCTGTCTGAAATTAGTCACCACCAGCAGCAGAAAGGCTCAGCCACCCTTCCTCTATCAGTGTACCGCACTGCTATGGGTACACCAGGCGTAGTGCCAGGAAATCCAATGACATCAGAGCTAGCTGGCAAGAATTCAAGATGGGTTCAGTAATCCACACAGTTCTTCAAGGCTACAGAGCCCCAAATCTCTCAGTGACCACTCTCCTGCCACACACAGAAGTCCACCAGGAGATTCCCTGTCTTCCTCCTATCTTATTTCAGAGTCTTGTCTAGAGTCATAGTTGTACCCCTAGTTGTACCATAGTTGTGTGCTTTCAGTTCAGAGCCAGGTCCTAACAGGCCCACTGCAGGTGGGGGCAGGAGGTGGGGTTTTGAGCAAAGGTTTCATAGAGAAGCGGCATTGGCTCAGTTCCTCTTATCGGTTCCCGGTGGGCCTGTGAGAGGGAAGGCAGTGTGCTTGGGCCATGTGGTCCGCCCATCCTTGGGAAGAGAACCAAGCTAGAGCACGTGAGTGCTGCCTGATCAAGGCTTCTCTGAATCCCACGGGAAACCACTTCATGAAGAACGGAAGGGCAGTCAACCAATAGCTGCACCTGTCCCCTCCAATATGGATAATTGCACCTCTCTTGATTTTCGACAGAGCACCGTGGTTAAGAACTCAAGAAACCAAACGGCTCAAACTGAGGTCATAGCTCTAGCGCTATCAAGAAATGTGTCCCTGGGCAGCAGACCCTGTGTCGAGGTTCAGAGGGAGAAGATCTACTAAAGAGAGTCCCTGGGAACAGCTACCGCAAACATTAAAGGAAAGTCACAGGATCAGGTGGTGTGAGAAGCTAGGTTGTTATCAGCCTTAGCAAAGCCAACCACGCAAGGACTGGGAAGGTGAAAAGGACCTTCAGGATTTTATTCTAATGGAATAAGGAGGCTGAACCTTAGCCCCTGTGCGGATTAACTGATGGGTGTGATATGTCCTTGGAAATAAGGATGGATCTTTTCAACCAATATTAGTCTTATAATTGTGGTCTGTGCTCATAGCATCTGGAGTCACGTATGTGCTTCCTTTTAGAAAGAGGATCCAGGCTTATCATTAAAACATTTCTATAAGCTTACTGTTTATATGACCTTGAAATGTTACTTAGCATCCTTATCTTTACAAAGTAGAAGATAGGAGTGTTTATAGCAAGCCCTACATCTAGTGTTCGTGATCATTAAGTGAACACCTATGTTGTGGCTTAAATACGGAATGGCCCCACCAGCTCCTGTGTAGTCTCAGAGGGTGGAACTGTTTGGGGAGGTTGTGGAATCTTTGGGATTCTAACCTTAGCTAGCAGAAATGGGTCAGTGGGAGGGGGTCTATGTAGGTAATACCCATCTCTGGTGTCAGCCCAGGCTCTCTGATGATCTGCAAAACATGAACAAGCCATGTTCCAAGCACCTACCTACCTACCAGCCTAGACTTAGTAGCTTCACTGTGCTTCCCGCCATGACAGATGTGTTTTCAGAAACCATCAACCAAAGAAATCCTTCCTTCCAATGCATTCTTTCCATTGGGTGTCCTGCCATCATGCTGAGAAAATACTTAACCTGTAAAGCATTTATTGAGTGCTTATTGAATGCCTGGCACTGCTCAAAGCGGTAGCTTTTATGTGACTATCATGAGCTTTATGAGACCGGCAATGCCACCACTTCAGGATTAAATAGAATTATACTGTGGAAACCTTACAGTAGACCAGAAAGGAGGCCTGGACCCTGCTTCCCCAGAGGCTCAGATTTCCAGCCAAAATGCCTAAACCAAAGGGCTATCCATTGCCACATATTCCTTTTAAATTTCACAACTAGAAAAGTCTCTATGAGGCACTTTCTGTTACAAATTTGCCCAAGAGGTCCTTTTCAATGTAATTGTAATGCACTGATAAAATGGGAGAGAAGATTTAATCTCATATAAGGAATGGTATTTAAATGCCCTGTTCTCTGAAATTTGTTCTTAAATTCTCTATCTTCTCCAAGGCTCTGGAGAATGCATCTGTACATCTCTTATGCAGGACCAGAAGGCATGCTGCTCAAGGAAGGACAAGGGCCAAATGTAGCCTCGCTAGCAGAGAAGCAGGCATTGCACTTGGAATGGGTGGGCAAGTGGTTAACAGAACACTCCATCTGAAAGGCCAGACTTTGTTGCCCATGTCTTCCTCATAGCTCAAGCAACTTCCTGCCTCTTCTTTTAAAAAACGGAGATGGCAATGACTGTCTCCAGCTGACTTGCTCTTAGAGGAGAGGGTCCAGTCCTGCCCTCACTCCCTGGCTCTCTATGTGGTCCCTCAAGTCACCCAGCTATTCTTGCCCTCAGCTCGTTTTACCATCAGAGCAGGGCAGGCGGAAATCTATCTGACAAGGAAACCTCAGAATATTCCCTTTCTCCTAATCTACGAACCTTGTTTCCCTGTCCCAGCCTAGATCCTGACGTGCCACCCCTTGCCCAAACCAGTCTTCTTCCACCCCTTCTTGATTAGCTGTGCCAGCCCCCTGAATGTTTTGCTTGAAGGCGAGCTGTGGTTTCCAATTCCGTTCCAAAGCCCAGAAGAGAATTCTGAGAACAGCTTCCTAGTTTTCAATTGACCGTGGCAATGGCAGCCTCAAAGTAGAAATCACTCTCATGAAACATGAACCTCACCCAGAGAGTGAAGTGGGATTTTTTTTCCCCTTTGCATATGTACTCAAAAACTGGAAAAGTAGGACAACCAGGGGCCAGATTGAGGGACTGTGAGGTAGACTCTGGGCTTCTAGTCTTGGGAGAAAAAAACACGAATGGCAAGAGAAAAGGTTTCCTTTCCTAAACAGTGTGAAAGCAGGCCAAAATGGAGCCCCTGCGGTTTACATGATTCTAAGCTGCTCCTGACTGTGTAACACTAAAAGAACATTGGAGCTGCTCAGGGTGAGAGCGTACAAGAAGAGAATATGCAATGTGATGAAGTAAAAGAAAGAACATAATCACTCTAGTCGGGGAAGTGACTCAGTCCCTCAGCTACGAAGCTGCTGTCTTCTGCTAGACACATGCTCTGTGCACCTCCAGCCATAATGCCCACTCTCCATCTGGTACCTTCCCTGGGTGGCTGCCCCCAGTGGACTGAATCAGAAGCAAGCAACCTTCTGACTTCTATATTGAGGCAATCAGTAAAAGCGTTTGGCAGGGGGCTGGCAGGAACCAGAAGGGAGGGCAAGATGAGAGTATCAGTTCCTTGATCTCCCTCACTCCTGCTCTTTGAGGTTGGCTGCTTCTCTGAAGACCATAGCTGCCAGCAGCTGACCCAGAGGGCAAGCCTTCCTTTGTTCTCTCTGACAGAGGGGTTACAACAACTCCCTGCTGTTGCTAGCCTGAGTGACACCAAGCCATGTCACACCATACTATCACACCATGTCACACACACACATACTATCTGCTCACATCTCTACCAGGTCTCTTATTCAGTACACCTCAACTACCCAGTTTGGATGTATCCTGTTTCCCGCCACCGTATTCACCTTTATGATGGTCTGGGTCAGGAGATATGAATTTCGCAGAGACCTTCAGTGTAATCTTGGAGAGGAAGCTAACACAGGCACAAAAAGCACTGACTTCATTCTTTAACTTGGAAACGGAAGCTAAGAGAAGTAAACCACTTCCCTGGCTAACCCCCCATTCCCACCCCTACCCCCGCCACATCCCCTAAAGCCATATTCTGAGGGAGAACATGGCAGCCTCTGGGACAACAAGGAGGAGGGGAAAGGATGGCATAAGTTCATGATCAAACTATGGGTGGATCAGAGTACTGCCTGCCTTACACACACTAGACAGCAACATCAAGATACCAGAAAATGAAGAAGGGCTCTGGACCTTGTTGAGCAGAGGAGTCTGTGTATGGGTTTTAACAGAAATGCTGAGAAAGAGGAGGCCCAGGAGGAGCACTCTGCAGTTCCAGCCTGCTTGTCCTCCCTCTTCTCGATTTGACTCCTCCTTAGAATCTTGACTAAGAGGAAGCTACTCACCCTACTCCTTGTCATCCTGATGGACATAGGGGGCAGCTGGCCAGGAAGAATGAAGCAGAAGTCTGCGCTGAGAAAAGGAGTTTCTATCACTTGAGAATTTATTTGGTTTGGGTGACCTTTAGTTGTCATTGCAAGATGGTATGTACTGAGTTGTACGGAGCCATGTAGCACAGGATGAAGCTACCCAGGCCACACGAGGCACCAGCCATTTGGATATGAGGATACCAAAATGAAGAACCTGTGGCAGAAGCAAGTCTCTGGTAAGGGAGTACAGCCCACCACAGTCACTCATGTTTCTCACACAGGGCTCTTGCCTTAGTTTCCAATAACTCTTCAGGCCTGCCATGCTGGTTATTTCCTGCTATTCCATGTTCTAAGAAACTCACCTGTACAATGTCCATTTCTTGTGCTACGCTGAGGACTGTATAATAAAAAGACGACACAGAATTCTTCTTTTCAGGAAAATCCCCAAATAATACATGTCCAGGACAGGCCTGGAAAATAACACTTTCATCAACTAGTTAAGGTTAGCATTGTCTTAGGTCATGTGATATCGTTTACCCAGTAATGAGGGCACTTGGTCTGTGTGGTATTTCTTCCTCAAATCCATTATCTCCAGCCCAATAATGAGAAAGTCCAGATCAAGACCAGAAAAGTACGGATCAAGGGACACTGTATAAAACAACTGACCAGTTCTATTTCAAACATGGAAGAGACAGAATGACTAAGGAGAAACAGCAACCAAAAGCAACAGGTATCTTGAGTTAGATACTAAAATGTGAAAGGGGCATCATGAGAAAGTTGGTGAAATCCAAATAACAGGAGCAGATAGATAATAATGTTGTACCAAGGATAGGGACAGGTATTTTGTTGTTAATAACAGTACCATATTTACATAACATGTTATCTTAGAGCAAGCCATAAGGGTGTCTTTGCTGTGGCAAATTTGGAATTATTTGCAATAACTACAAAGAAGCTTATTGACTCTTTATAAACATTAGAGAGCCAGTCTTTGGGGCTATGAAGGCAGAAACCATTGCTCAATCCATCCTACAGAACTGGTCCATCCAAGATGGCCTCAGTCATTGCAAGCTTCTTTTTCCATATCCAGCCATCATTCTATGCCATTCCTACCTTCAGAAATTCAGTGTAGTTTCTGCCACTCCTATTGTTTCCAAAATAGATTGCAGATATTGCCTACCTTTACCTGCTATAGGTGTCTGTGTTCAGAAACAATTTGTATATTAGCTGGAAGGAACTTGGAACCCAGCATTGCTTTTATCCCTGAGTGGCAGCTGTGCCTGGAAAAGAAGGGACTTCCCCAAACATAGAAAAGGGCTTTCAACGCTGGATCAAAAAGAAGGGTGAATTTTCACAGCGGTGCATGAGGAGGCATCTAATTAGAACAGTCACACTAGACACCAAAACACAGCAACAGCAACTGGTCCTTGCCCCTGTAAATGAGGCAGGGTTCTAACAAATGGAAATAATTGCTTCATGTAAACATTATATTGGAAAAGGAGGCCACAGCATGTAAACCGAAGGCTTCATATTGGTCTCCTATTGCCCTTCAATGAGCTCTGAAAGCTGTTTCCTCTCAGGGTCAGAGAGAATCCTTGTAAGTTTTCTGATCACATGTGAAACACAGTTGTAGGGTTATTTAATTAACAACATGAGGTTATCTTTAAAATGTCCAGTCAAAATTTGAAATGTTCTTTCAAGCTGAAGGATCCCCCCCCCCCCCGCCTCCTCCTGGCCAACCATGCCACCCTGTATAGTTTGGGCCTGAAGTCAGGATAGGTGAGTCTCTCCTTGCTCACAATCCTTCCCAACTCATCCTAACTTCAGCTCCTTCAGAACTGTTAGATACAATGGGCAGACTGGGGATCAGAGAAGCTGCTTCCTGATTGGTGTTAACACAGGCTTAGAATCTGTGATTTCCTTTTGAAGATACTTTGACTATCTATGAGCACTTATGGTTCCTCTGAAACCATATACAGCTTTCATCTGTAATTTCTGTGTGGATTGAAGTTCTCTTGGTTGGGCAAGTGCAACTCTTTTCTGACTGGCTACTTCCTTCTTGCTCATCCTCTAAGAATCTAACAAGTCTGCTGGTTTTTCTACACATAGGTCATAGGTCTCTATGCCCTATGTGCACCTTAGGCAGGATCTAACGTGATCACATGCTAACTTGCCCTCTGGATACACATTTTGTCCACAGGACACACTCATTAAAAGATCTGGCTTTGAACCTGGAAACAACCCAGATGTCCCTCAGTTGAGGAATGGATACAGAAATTGTGGTACTTTTACACAATGGAATACTATTCAGCAATTAAAAAGGAGGAAATCATGAAATTCACAGGCAAATGGTGGGCGATCATACTGAGTGAGGTATCCCAAAAGCAGAAAGAAACATATGGTATATACTCACT
>CM053750.1:17371788-17401044 GCA_028658305.1 Pachyuromys duprasi | reverse complement strand
GGAGGGGGCTACGCCTGGGATTCAAAGTACCTAACCTGTGATTGAGATAAAAATAAATAAATTAAAAAAAAAATCTGGCTTCCTGTTCATTTTACACCAGTAAATCAAACATTCAGTCCATCTCTTTCCTACTCCTTAGGTGATCCTGTCATCTTCAGATGCATAGGAAACCCTTAAGTTCTCTATGTGGTCTTTACAAACTCCTGACCCTAAGCTGGAAAACTGAAATAATATTCTGCATTCTATCTGACCACAGTAGAATTAAGCTAGCTCTCAACAGCAACAGAAACTATGTAAAATATACAAACTTATGGACATTAAAAACACACACACACACAACCTAAAGATAATTAGGTCAAGGAAGAATCAAGAAGGAAATTTAAAAATTTAAAAATTCCTAGAATTGAAAGAAAATGAAACACAACATAGCAAAATCTATGAGGCACAATGAAGGCAATCTTAAGCAGAACATTTACAGTGTTAAGTGCCCAATCAAGAACTTGAGGATTATCCACATTAATAATTATTTATTTGCGAGCCTTGGAAAAACAAGAGTAACAAAAACAAGACCAAAAAAATGAAATGAGGAGTTTATTTTTTTTAAAGATTAACAAGACTGACAAACCTTTAGCTAAACTAGCCAGGAGGAAGAGATAGAAGACTTAGAATAAGAAGAGATGGAAACTGAGGTTTTCGACAGACATCAGTGCAATCCAGAGGACTGTAAAGACACACTTCCAAAGCCTCTGTTTTACTAAGTTGGAAATCTAAAAGTAATGGAGGAATTTTTTAATATATATGACAAATTTATATCCCTTATGGTTTAACTTACTGAAGTTAACAGTAAAAAAAAGTACTCAACCACTCAACCAAAAGTGGTCCAGGCCCAAATGGATTTACTGCAGAATTCTATCAGAACTTTAAAGAATCAGTGAAGCCGAAGCTTCCCAAGCTATTCCATAAACTAGAACGTTCCCAAATGCTGTAAAGCCAGCAGCAGTTTAACTGCTAAACCAGTTAAAGACACAACAAAACAGGAAAATCATAGGCCCAGCTCCCTGCAGAATTAGGGGTAACAAGTCCTTGGGCAGTGCATACCTCTGAGCCCTTCCGGTGTGGTCCCCACACCCTTCCCTAAGCTCTGTATCTTTCGGTCCAGTTTTCAAGTCTCCTCTTGTACCCTGGAACTGCTCTGTGATTCTTTAAAAATAAAAAAATCACCAAACAGCCATTCTCCTGCTCTTCACCTTCAGTACAGATTTACTATCTTCCTAGACAGTTGTTGAGAAATGTGAGACTCATCATGACAAGAGTTTAAATTGTTCAGTTCTATCCCCTCCTATGGAGGAAGCCATTTCAACTGTCTTTCCATTCACAGAACTTTAATTTTCAATGTTGAACGAGGCTTTGCCAAATTTTTTTTATTTTATGTTTTCTTTGAGCCAGCACCAAATGGTAGACATTGTTTCCTTTTAATTGACTCCATCTGCAAACCAGACTGTTCCAGTGACTCTGGAAAGGAAGAGGAAACTTTCCAAACTCTGTGTTAATTACTTGATTAATCAATGAGCTTTGACATCTGGATCTCACGCTGTCTGTCCTGGCTCTAGCAGGGCATACTTGCAAGCAAGAATGTGAGTTATTGCTTTAAATCTTTCTTTCCAATATGGACACGAACTGTCTTTGTTTGGAGTTGCAAGATTAGCAGGAAAATGTTGAGGAGCAACGCCTGTGTTTGGCCAGGCTGGCAATCCTAGTTCCAGAGAGCTTACGGCTGAGCCACAGCAATGGCCAACAGGCTCGGTGAGCCAAGGACAGCTGGCTCATCCACAGAGAACAGGCACTGAGCAGTCAAGGGAGAGGGAAACCCACCTAATGGATGCAGATGTTCTTCACCCTCTGCTTGTGTGCACTGCATGCGTCGCCACTGTTCTGGGTGCTTCGGTTAGACCAGGGCTAAGTGCAACTGTGAGTTACATTTAGATCAAACCAACGCTAGATTGAGATGCTTAACCTTTCTGCATCCTAAAACAAAAATGCAAGGAAGGGACAGTTTTTGAGTGAGAAATATGGAAACACCCGAGGGAAGCACTTTTAGAAGGGGAGTGGAGAAATGATCTTTTTTCAGCTTTAGTTTAACAGCCCTGGCAGGAATTGACATTGCAAGGAGATACTTGGGTTCCTCCTTTTAAACAACATGTCCCCAGCAATTAGACATTTACCCAGGAAACTCATGCTGGGAAATGGAAAAGGCTAAATCTGGTGCCAGCCAGAGGGGAGCCTCCCTGCCAGGGATTTCTCACAGTTCTGACAATCTGCCAGACCAATTGCAGGAGAGATTGGTCTCAGAAACTATGGGGGGGGGGCGTCAATGCAGAGTGGCAGCTCTTGGCTTCTGTGTAAGCCTATGCCTCATGTGAGGACCTAGAAGATGGACTTGTGACATCACCAGACCTCCTGGTTTCCCTTCCCAACGTGGCCACACTGAATACATCTTTTTCTGCCTTTTTCTATTACTTTGTGTCTTTAATTGGCCTACTGAGGACAGGTGGCACAGGCCCACTTGTTAGGACTGCCAAGGCCAAGGCTCTGACCTTAACTCCAGTAACGTTAGTTTCCATGGCCGGCAATAAAAGGCCAGGATAGAACTAAGACATAAGTGGTTGTCTCTATGCCCAGATGTGCCATGCTGCCATTTGGTCTGTAGACTGAAATTGTTTCCAAAAGAGCAGTTAGAACTGGGCTGGGAGGGAAGTGACCCTTTGAGGAACAGAGGGAAGATGAGACCAAAAGCATTTCCCATAAAAAGTATATGAGATGAAACAGGCTCTTCTGGGTACTCTCGACCTGACCTTTACCTTGTGATTCCCTCCTGCCCTGCCCCCCTCCCGCCCTAAAAGGTATATTTTCTTTTAAACAAAGAATGAATAGAAATGATTTGCCTGTTGGGTTTTGTTCAGTTTTTAACACATCCTTTAAGAAGGAATGTCCATGTATGCCATTAGCCAGAGTTTCAAACATAGTGCGGCATCTTCACCCTCCATTCTGTTTTCACAATGCCCCTTTTGCTTAGAGTTAGTAACGAGTCTATTAACTCTTTGTTGGGTATACCAGAAGCTATTCACGATGACTTAGCTGGTATCTCTCAGCCTCAACAATACCGACATCTGGGAGTGGATGCCGAGGGTTCTTTGGGGTAGGGGTATGTTGAACCTTTGGCAATGGTGGCATCCTTGGCCTACTGATTAAATGCAAAAGGCACCCTCCTCTCTCAATCACTGTTAAAGGCTCTGGGGAGTGCCTTTCCCTCACAGTCCCTGTTTACAGCCCATCGTTCTGCAATGGGAACTCAGAAATCACTTTTGCTAAAGAGTGCTGACCCCTTACTGGGACTCACAGGTGGGTTTGGCACCCCCTGTTTTTCGTTTTGCATCCACCCTCTATTTTAGGACTGTGGGTCAGATTCCTGCAAGTCTGCATCTAGGCATGCTGATCGCTCAAGCAATGTCCAAATGCCGGTAGGTGATGCTTTCCCCATCTGTCTCCCCTAAGAGGCCACAGGCACCTAAGAGAGCCTAGGGGACAATGTTTTAGACAGGGTCTCACCATGTAGTCCTGGCTGGCATTGAACTCACAGAGCTCAAAGCCTAGGGACCACACAGTCAACTTTTTACACTGTCCCAAGAAGATGCCTTAAACCTGCAGTGCCCCTTGCATTCCAGGAACAGCAGGCCTCTTCTGATAGAACATTCCTGACATCAGCCTCCAGCAGGGGCAGTCACCTCATGGGAACCAGATAGCCCCCTCAGGCAGTATGAATATCTTGGGATCAGCTCGCACAACCGGTCCTGACCAACCAGACCACACTTCAAGCAAGGCTGCTTCTTCACACTTCTTCATGTGTGACCCAATGCCTTTACGTGCTCTCTCCAGTCAGGCCATGCTGATTAAATCTTTCCAGGCCTCATCTGGCTACTCTCGCTCTCTCTCTATTTTTTGTTTTTGTTTCATTATTGTTGTTGTTGTTGTTGCTCTATATCACAGGCTGGCCTGAAACTGCAGCGATCTTCCCACTCTGCCTTCCACGTGCTGGTATTACAGGCGTGCAACACTGCACCCCCCTCTATTCACCTCTTAGGTTGGTGTGCTCGGGCAAGTGGCAGAGCTCTGTCTGTTGGGACTCCTAGACCCAGAACTTCTATCCTAAAACTGATAAAGGGATAAAGAGTGATATTTTTATCCCTGTAACATGGGCCCCAGCTTTAAGTGATGAAAAAGTGATGGTTGTCTATTTGGAAAAAAAGCAGTACCTTAGTTCCAAAGACTGCGATACCTGAAGAGTATTTCAATAGGCCCCATCACTGTCTACCTACAGCTAGTCCTTCAACCTCCTCTAAGTCCACAGTGGGCAGATGAGTGACCTCAGGAGAGATCATCAGTCTTGAGGTCCCATTCCTTCCGCTGGTGGTTGGCGGAAGGATAGCAAGGATGTTCCCTGGTTTAGACAATCAGATATAAAAGCAAGTAAAATGGGGAGAAAGTCTCCTTATGATAACATACCCAATACAAATACTCTTGTTAAAGTCTCTCTACCAAGAAGCCACTGTGCTGTGTGATTCTGCCTTGGATATGTTTACTCTGCTGGCCATTTTGGCAGCTATAATCATAATCACCAAGAGCCTGAGGGCCACAGGGCAGAGAGGACAAAACAGCTTCTGCCCTTGATAACAGTCAGTCCCAGGGCGGGCTCTGGAAGGTTGGATCCAGAAGGTTCACTAATTGACATAACTCAGTACACTTCTATTGCCTAAACCAAAGGCTGGCAAATTACATAATGTATGGGCCAAACTCAAAAGCTAAAGCTTTGGGATTTTTGTTTTGTTTTGTTTTTTACATTTTCTTAAAACGAACTTTGTTTTAGGAAAGAAGAACAAAAGAGAGAGAAAAAAAAAAAAACAAATGACAGAGACCATGTGTGGTCCACAAACCTAAAACATTTACTATGTTACTCTTCACAGGCAAATGTGACTCCTTTGTGCCTGAGAAATCATTTGTGGGTACACTGCACTTTGCAGCTCAAGGCCTTCTTAATGTAAACATTAAAAGCTTCATTTTATAGTTGCAGAAATTAATCTTGGCCAAAGGTTCAAGCAGACAATTCAAACACAAATTTGTCATTAGTTCAACTTATTGTAAAAGGGTGCCAAATTAAGGCATCAAAAAAATTTTAAAAAATAATAAAAAAATTTAACACACCTTTCTATCCCTCAGAGCTTCATATAACATTTCTTGGTCTTACAGATACAACAGATAATGTGTCTTGATGAAATACAATGTATTTAATGAATATTCTCAAAGGAGGTCTGTTTGCCCTCTCCCCTCCCCATCGAACAACTGCACCAACCAGAGAAGAATCCCCAGAGGAGAAGGACGATACATAAATATCACATAAACAAGCTCACTGGTAAGTGACATCTTCTGTGGAGACAGAGCTGGCTGATTCACTGAGAGGAAATCTTCCATGAAAAGCACCCAAACCTTCCTCCTTTAACTCCAAGCCCCAAGTCAACGCCTGCTTCCACTGTACCTTGGTGCAGTTAATTCTTTCTTTTGTTTTGGATTTTCCGAGACAGGGTTTCTCTCTGTGTAGCCCTGGCTGTCTTAGACTCCCTGTGTAGAGTGGGCTGGCCTTGAACTCAGAGGTCTGCCTGCCTCTGCTTCCCAGAGCTGGGATCATAGCCACCGCGCCTGGCTTGTAGTTTAATTCTTAAGAGAAGCGTACGTGTGGAGAAAGCCAGATCCAGAGAAGGAGACACAATCCGGGACTTTGAGTTACAGTGCTCAGCTCACCCATGGCACGGGCTGACTGAGCCAGGTCTATGACAATGGGCAGACTTCGATCCAATCCGCAATACTTGATCAGAACAGCCCAGTGCTGAGCTCAGTACCTACACACAGTAAGTGGTCACTAAGCAAGGAAAGACAGAGATGGGGGAACGGGGGAGAAGAAGAGGGGAAGAGAGGGAGAGGAGAGGGAGGGAGGGCCAGGGTGAGGTGGGGTGGGAGGCGGGGTTCCCCGTTTATACCCAGTACTGGTTGTGTTTCAGTGCCGGGTTGGTGTGGCGACAGAGCTCGGCCAGGTCACGATCCAGGCTCACCCACGCCTCCCGGGCAGCGCGTTTTTCTACAGGCTCCAGCCCCAGAGAGGCAGGCTGATGATAGGGTAGAGGCCTGCACAGACCAGTAGCAGGGTCGCTGGAGTTTCTAACAAGGGGTGTCACTCTGACGGTGGGGACGGCTTCATTCCTCTCTGTTCTACAGCTTGGCAATGGGGATTCCAGGCTGATCTTCGGCTGGAGAATAGGTTTAGGTTTGTTCTCCTTTCGGCTCAGCAGCCAAACACACAGGGCCACCGCAGTCACTGTGAGGAGGAAGAACACAGCAGCCAAGGGGCTGGCGACCATCAGGGGGAAGCTACTCTCTCCAGGCTGCATGGCTCCCCGGGAAAGGACTTCGGTGGCGGCATATGGCCAAATGACCTTAGTGGGGGAGACCTTGCCATCTATACTTGGCGCTTTGCCACTGAGCTGTCCCCAGGAATCTGTCCCCTGCCGTTTGCTCTGGGTCAGATTCCCTGGAGTGTCTGTCTGTGTTATAATAGAAGCCCAAAGTTGTTTCTGAGAGAAAACGGAGGCCACAAAGTTCTCTCCAGTGACAAACAAAGGCACAGGGGGAGTAAATGTTTGTAAAGGTAAGGGGTCCGGTGGCACTATGGTAAAGGCCAGATAACCTGTTGCTGGCTGCACATGGTCTGCCCTGAGCGAGAAGGTGAAGGAGTCGTTCAGGGTAAAGGTGCCTGTTAGATCAGCATTCGGCTCAAGCACCAGCTGCCCCTGGTCGATGTCTGTCTGGGTGAACCAAGTGACCTCTTCCACCACACGGCTGTCAACCGCACTGCGAACAAGTCGCCCATGGGTGGGTGGCTGTACCACTTCAAATGTGGGGTCACTGCTAGTCCTGTTAGCAAGCTCGGCTGCATCCAGATCCTCCTTCCGCAGCCGGTGAGCCACCCTGTTGGCAACTTTCAGGTTCGGTGTAATCCGCACTAAAGGCTGCACTCTGATGCCCAGCATCTGCTCTGTCAAGCTGCTCTCTGTTGTAAACAATGAGAGCCAAAGCTGATCTTCTGAGGCGGTGAGATTGGTCATGTGGTAAGAGAGCCTTCCCGAATCCAAATCCTCCTGTCCAAAGCTAGTGACCAGCTGGTGTTCCAGCAGCAAGTGGCCATTTTGGAGCGGTTGCGTCATCCTGTAGGTGATCTGACGGCTCCTACCATTGGTCACTGCTGAAAGCTGGGCACTGGTGATGGGGACAGTCGTCTGGCCTTGTGGGAGAAGCAGGTCTGTGAGGTTCACAAGAGTGATGGAGATGGGGATGACATCCAGATGGAAGAGCTTATAGAGAGGGCGGTGATCACCATCAGTCACACTGAAATAAAACGCTCCAGAGGACGGGCTGCCATCCTGTGTAAACCACACCTGAGCGTTGTTGATGTCGGCTTGTGTGAAGCGGTGAGCGGTAGTGTTTGGATCATGAGCCATTGCTAAAAAGCCATTGTTGGGAGGACGGATGACCATGTATTGGATTTCATTTGGAGGACTGTCGGGATCCTCTACATTGAGGAGTTCAGGTCCTACCACCAACCTACCTCCCTGCAGAACTGTCAACCGAAGCCATCTGGTCTTTAATTCTGGAGGCTGATCATTCACAGGGGTGATGGTGATGTTGAATATCTCTTCCAGAAAGTCGGCCTCCGGCTTACTGGTGGACTCACTCTTTGGGTTTGGCCAAACAGCAAAGGTAAAACTGTCAACTAGTGATTCAGAGTCATCATGAAGATAAGTGACTCCAAATGTATTAACTGCGTGCTGGGAGAAGTAGGGTCTTCCTGTGGTCACGTTTCTTTCTCCAACCATAATGGCTCCATGGCGAGGAAGTGCTATAACCTGGAACCAGATTTCATGGGAAGAACGCTGAGCCTGGGGTAGCCGAAGTAAGAGGTTGGAAGCATCTAGCTTAGATTGGTCAATGAGAACTTTATCTCCCTCCTTGACAGAGGCTCCTAGTAAAACAGTTAAAGAACAAAGAGACATTTGATCAGACATTTAATGAAGGTCAAAAAGCTTTCACTCCCTCTCAGTGGATTATTCTAAACACATAGGTTACTCAAGCACCTGAATTATCATACAAAAATAAAATTTAAACATAAACACATCCTAATGGAAACCAATGCATGGGTCCCTCAAAAAGCTGAAAATAGAATTTTCATATAACTCAGCTATACACTCTTGGTTGTATACTCAAAAGACTCTTAGCACTCGCCAGGATACCTGCACATCTATATTTAGTCCTGCATTAGTCACAGCAGACAGGAAGGAAGATCAGGCTAGACGTCCATCAGTGGATCAGTGGTAAAGACAATGTGGTACATATACACAGTGGACTCTGACACTGTCCTAAAGAAAAAAGGAATAATGACATTTTGGGGAAAATGAATGAAACTGGAGATGATTTTCTTAGGTTAGGTTAGTGAAACTCAGAAAGACAAATGTCACATGTCTTCTTACTCAAAAAAACTGAGGTGTGTGTGTGTATTTATGTGTGTTGGAGGTCATGACAGTACCGAAGGGAGATGGGAAGATAAGAGGGTAACATAAATGTGGGAAATAACCCGAGAAAAGAAGGGAAATGGCTAGAGCACAGAAAAGGCACAGGGAGGAAATGGGGAGGAAAGCGATCAAGAATCACCTGCAAACAACCATTAAGCCAACATTTCAGGCAAGCAAGCTTTTAAGACCTTATATCCACTTTTGCTAACTTACCTCTGGCTGAATCTCTCCTGCTACTGAGACAGGCACAGCTGTTAATAATTCTTTCCACTCATCATTTTCATTTCTATCAACACCCTTCAGTCATGGGCATGATAAGGCTCCTATTTGGAGGTATAAAGAGATTCTCTAAAGCTACACTGCCATGCCTCACCACTAAGCTCATGACAGGAAACACATGAGGGTGTGCAGACTAGCAACCGCTGGCTGTAACTGTGTCCTCTTTAGTCCAGAGGATGATATTGTGGGAGAAGACTTGTTTCCGAGTCTTCCGCTATAGACAAAGCGCTGGCTATAACCTGAGGGCAGTACCTGAATTGGCAAGCAGCTGGCTTCGTCCTGACTCCTTCGTTTCACATGAAATGGTAATCCGGAAGTCCTCGGGGCCCAGTGCCGCAGGAGGGGAGAAAGCTGTGAACGTGAAAGAGTCTTCTGAGGCCCACCCTGTGTTCTCAAGATCCGTGTGCTGGTACAGTATCAGCCCTTCACTGACCTGGATGGAAGGATGAGCAGTTAGGACCAAGCGTCCAGGATAATACAAGGATTAACCCATATTCTAATTGGAGGAGATATGCTCTTTCCAGGGGTTACTATATTCATGCTCAATTTGTTTCATATATTTGTACAATGAAAAAAAAACATTTAAAATGTGGTTACTTCCTTTCGCAGCTAGGAGATTCTATTTCAGACCTGATCTAGCCATGAAAGAGAAGCACAGTAACTCTGAGATGGCCATCAGCCTGGAGTGCTTTTCTTATGGAAAGGGAATCCTAAACCCTCCTGTGAAAGGACAGCTTCAGCCATTATTGGCTCATATAACAAGTCTTGTTTTGTGTATCATGCTGTCTACTTTCTGTCCAACAGTCTATTTGTGATCAAATCCTAGACATTACACAATCTCATCTATTAATACTTCATCTAGTAGTACTTCAGGAAGTACTCATACAACGTGACTTTCAAAAACATACCACAGTATTGGCATTAAAAATACCTCAGGATTAAAAATAACTAGTTCCCATCAGCAAATATGTAGCCAGTATCCAAATTTCCCTGTCAGTCTGGTAAAAATAAAATTAAGAGCAAAAACAATGACAAGACAAAGCAAACAAACAAAAACCCACAAACATACACATGGCTGCACCACCTGAGTCAAGATCCTTAGAATGCCATACCTCACACTTTGTATTTCTCATAGGTGCCTTATAGTTCTCATAAGTCCCACCTTTTTATGTCATGTGATATGTGTGTGTGTGTGTGTGTGTTGCATTCTGAGGTAAACCTTCAGGGACAAGAAACTTAAGCTTCTTGTCACTATAACCAAAATTGCCTAAAAACAACTTTGGATAACTGTGTATTTCCACTGTATGAAGAGTATACAGATAAACCACTTACCTGAGTCCCTGGGCCCTGGGGAATAGGAAGGGAGGAAGAGTGAGCTTTCATTTCCTGTTACTTTAGATTTGTCCAGTTATTTTCCCCCAAACAGGAGGGATCATCAGAATGTCCTAAGAAAGCCAATGGTGTGGAATCTCAACTAATAAATGAAGCAGAAGAACTAAAATAAGAAAAACTATCATTTGGTAACTAACAGCCTTATAATGATTCCAGTAAGAATCCTAAAATGGTTGCTAAAACCAGTGGTCTAAAGAGTGTTGACATACAGAACACAAAAATGGCTACAAAGCATGTCCTCATGGGACACTTACTAGTCACAAGAGTGGATCGTGCCCTGAAAGGGGAGGAAACTAAAACTCAGGGAGATGCATGGCATGATGAACATGAAAACCAGTCTTAAACCTAGGACAAAGTTAGCATCAAGGTGGACTGGCAGGAAGCGCTGAGAACACATCAGCTTCCTGGTGTTCCTGCCCAGAATACAGAGCCTGAATCCATCCCCAGGATGCACAACCTAAATCTATGCCCAGAACTGACAACCCAAATGCACAGTGATGAACACTGCAGAGAACTGTCCTGTATTCTTTTTTAAAAATGGCCAAGTTCAGCTGGCAAAATGGCCCACCCGGGTAAGGCACTGTGCCACCATGCTTCAAGACCTGAGTTCCAACCCCAGAACCCACAAGGTAGAAGGAGAAAACTAACTCCCACAAGTTGTCCTCAGACACACACACACACACACACACACCTTGTCATGTGCATTCATGCTCGCACACACACATTAACAAACACACAAAATAAATGTCATAAATTATTTTATTGGCAAGGTCACAAGAGATACTATATTGATAACTAAGGAGTAGTTTCAAATTAAAGGATACTAAAGCCACATGACAACTACATGCTGTTTTATGTTGTAGATAATTTCCCCTTTCCTACTAAAGACATTTTTGGGAACAATTTGGGAAAGTTTAATATGACATATAAATTACATATGGACATTGTAGCAATGTTAAAATTATGAATTTGAAAATTACACTGTGATTATATAAGATTGTCTTAATTTTAGATATGAACCCTCTGCAAAGACAAGTGTGTGAAAAAAATGAGAGTTAAGTCTTGTTCAACGCTAACATGAATACGGGAATATGGAGGAATAGAACATGTGAACTCTTTGTACGTCTTGTAATTATCCTATAACTTGTTTCAAAATACAAAGCTAAATACATTAAATAGTTTTTATTTTTAAAATCAGCTTTAGAAAGAAAGAGGCATTCCCTTTTATGAAGATCAACACAAGCAGAATGAGGGCAAGGAACCAACCCACACAAGCCTTGCACACTGAAGACAACAAGGGACCATCTCCTGTACTGACCTGCTTGTCTGTCCCCACTCACCCAATTCCTATCTCTGTCTCCTCAGGATCCCCAGCTTGGTCCTTTCTGGGACTTCTAACAAGGCTGTAATCCAATGTTACCTGTTAATAGGTGTATATACTTCAAATCTTTTTTTTTAAAGTCATTCTCTTCATAATTTCATATATGCATATCATGCATTTTGATCATATCTTATCCCCCTTTCACTCCCAGGGAACTTGTTCATCTTCCCAACAAATCTCCCTCCTACTTTGAGGTGTATGTGTGTGTGTGAGAGATAGACAGAGACAGAGAGAGAGAGATGGGGAGGGAAAGCCCCACGGAGTTTAAGGCTGTTTGGATAAGCATGGGTTGGGGTTGTTCACTGGAGCATGGACGACTTAACAGTGGCCACACACCCGAAGAAAATGACTCCGTCCTCCAGCACTGGTTCCAAATCATGGAACTCTTCACAAGTAGCTTTTACTTGAAGGGAAGATGATAAAGCATTCTTTGGATTTCTGTGATCAAATTTCTAGCTCATATCCTTGATTTCTATGTAACCTCAAAAAGCATCAAACCCTAAGGAGGGAGATCTGGCTCTCAGAAGGCCAGAGGCCCTACTGGACTTTCCGTGATGGGTTACAGTTTACATCAGAGAGGCTGCTGGGAAGCCAGAAAGATGAACACCTGGAGGACTCGCCCTTCCCCCAACTTAAATTAATCTCAGTTGTAATTCATGGGTTTTAGAATCACTATGGCAGCAAGTCCCTGTGAGTATCTGGAGGGGTTTTCTAGATGAGGTTAACTGAGATGGAAGTGCTGGCGGCAAGGATCCCTGGGCTGTGGTACGGAAAAAGGCAGAGGTGCTCTGGTTACCAGAATTCCTTTGTTTCTGTTTCCCCGACTCAGAACACCATGACTTCCTTGTCCTGACTCTTTCCCATGAGTCCAAATAAAGCCTTCTTTCCTTACGCTGATTTTTGTCAGGCATTTTGTGATAGCGATGAGACAAGTAAGGAATACACAAGGCTAGTTGATAGCAGAGCCGGGAACAGAGCCTGGACCGCCTGGTTTATGTATAGGAGCTCTCCCCTCAGCCCTATTCTGGGGTTTCTTTGCCCCCCCCAACTGCCTGATTTTCTGTTCTTCTTTTGCAATTAATATTAATATAAAAAATAGATGCAGTGGCTTTTGAAACTTGGATTGGTCAGGCCGATATTGAAATGTAGGTATCAATTTTGAGCTGTGTTTCTGCCATCATCTAGCTTCTCTGAACCTTACTGGATATTGAAATATAGAGTATCTTACTTGTAGACGTGTATTTCACCTTATCCATGCGTTACCGTGTCAGTGCTGAAAATGCCAGGCCCTGGGCGTTTCTAGGTCTTTCCGCAGAGCAGCCTCTTTCTCACTAATACATTCCTCTCAGGGTTCTGATTCCGGTGAAAGGCTATACTCAGTTCTTATGCTGATTTACAGCGCAACATTAAACAATTAGAGATTTCTAACCCAGGCTTCACAAGGTAAATATTTTCTAGAACATGCTTGGAAAGCTCATTTCCACTTGCTTTGTAAGTATTTTCTTACCATCTATGATGACCATTTAAATAAGCATGTGTTTAATGAACAAATAATCTACTTCGAAACTACAACATTTAATTGTTAGGTATATATGTTTACAACCGTGTTATAAATAGAGATAAGGCAACTCAGGATGCTTCGTATGCATGTATTGTTTTGTTTTGTTTTGAAACCAGGTTTCTCTGTGTAGCCTTGGCTGTCCTGGAGTCCCTTTGTAGACCAGGATGGCCTCAAACTCAATAGAGATCCGCCTGCCTCTGCCTCCCCAAGTGCTGGGATTACAGGTGTGCTTTATCATGCCCAGCTTGTATGTATGTATTTAACAACAACACATAAAATACCCAACTTGTATTAGAATTGTACAGATTGAAGGTACTCCGCGAAGCACTTTATGTAATTTTTTTAGTTTCATTTTGTTTCAAGAGGCCTTTCCAGTCCCTTTGACAGACTGGGAAAAAGAAAAGCTGAGGCTCTGAAAGTGGAGCAGCTGAGTTTCATACCCGGTTCTGTCCGACTCCGGAGCCCATGCTATTTCCACCACACCGCATGCGCACGGCAGAACCCTGAGATTAAAGGCTACAAAGAAATCCATAGGATAAGCTCTGCAGCTCCAGAAGCCCAGTAACGGGAAGCGTCAGCTAAGAAAGTGTAACCAGAGCAAACAAACGCCTTTTCATGTCTGGCCTGGCCAGGGCAGTCAGTATTAACCAGGACATGTATCGATTTGCAGTGATTCTGAGGAAGATCCCATCCTACAACCGTGTTTATGGTGGATTATGATTTAAAGAAAGGCAGTATTGGGGCTGGGGAGATGGCTCACTGGGTGAGAAATACTCGTTGCTCCACATGAAAGGCGAGGAATGGTGGTGACAAGCATTCGTAAACCCTGTGTTGTGGGGGCAGAGGCTTGCGGATGCCAGACACGGGCCAGTTAGGCTAGCCAACTGCTGATCCCAGGTTCAGAGAGAACCCCTGCCTTAAAGGAGAAGATGGTGAACAGGAGAGGATGACAACCAACATTCACCTCTGATCTCCACACACATATGCATGGACGTGTGCAACACATGTGCGCACACTGACATACCACGCCCAGGGGTAGTGAGGCAGTATTCCGGCTCTACACTGGTGTCAAATTTATTTTATCATACAGAAACACATAAGACTCTAGAAGGTAGAGGGTAGGATAGGAGGAAAAGGAAGTTGCTTTTGGTTTTTTTCCCATTCGATCAGTTCCTGACTGGAGACCACAAGAAGGCCAACTAACAACCTGCTTTCATAAGCATGGCGCCAGAGAGCTGGGGATCATGACTGCTGCCTAACGGTGAAAGATTCATCTACATGAATGTGCCTGGCTTGGTGGAGTCAAACAACTTGCGGAGATTGACCCCCCCAAAGATGTTCATGTCTTCCTTGCCTCCTCCAGCTTGCCTGGCAACAAGCATTCCTTGGCCTGTGGCTGAAATACTCCAACCTCCTCCTCTGTGGTCAGTCAGCTTTTCCTCATCTGTCTATATACATCTCCTTCTGCCTCCTTCTTGAAAGGACACATGTGACTGCACTTAAGGCCCACCTAGATAATCCGGGCTGCTCTTCCAACCCTGTGACTATTAACTGTATCTGCAAAGTCTGCCATGAAAGGGCTCACTCATTCACAAGCCCCAGAGACTGAGATCTGCTACTTAGAGGCTTGTGTACACTTGAATGTAACTAAATCAAGATGTCCAGTGCTACCTTCTGCTCTTTCCTAATTTTAACCCTTCCTGTGGGCTTAATTGGTCATTTTTATTAAAGATCTACACACTTACCATGGCATGAGTCCCTAGAGACTCTTCTATATAAAGGAAGCTTTGATTGTCTCTGTAAGAGAAGGCCGTGGCTTTAGATTCGCTCCTTGAAGAGATTTTTTTCTTCTAATAAGTTGCTGCAGAGATCAACTCTTCATGTCCTTCAGGGGCATGAATCACAACTCATTAATAATTATTTGGGTGTGTTATTCTGTTCCAGATCTCCAGCTAGATATTTCCAGGCAATACCATTTAGGAATGCCTTTTCTGCCCGTTTCAACTCTATACAGCCTGTTCCCTGCTAATTCTGCAGCCATGGACACCCTTTGCTGCCTGGATTTCTGATCTGTTGTGGGAATCTTGCCATGTCTGTGCCCAGCTGTTCTCTATAAGCATGATGGTGGTCCTTCTGGTGGAAAGAGAATACATTCCAAGCGGATTTAGGATTTAGGTCCAGGAGGATGGAGTTTAGACTCTGGGCACCATAGCTATGAAAGAAGATATTTCTTAGGCTCTTAGTCACTATTGTAGTTTGGTTTCTGTTGTTGTGATAAAATACTGACCAAAAGTAACATGGAGAACAAGGAGTTTACTTGGTTTAACTTCCATGTCACAAAGAGATTATCTTGCTTACACTTCCATATCTCAGTCTGTCATCAAGGGAAGCCACAGTAGTTCAAGTCGGGAACTTACTGGCTTCCTTCTCAAGGTTTGCTCAGCTTGCATACAACGATAGACCACCTGCCCAGGGGTGACAGCGCCCACAGTGGGCTGGGTCATCCCTCCACATCAGCTGTCAATCAATAAAATGCCTCACAGACATGCCAATAGCCTGATGTTACAGAGGCATCTGCTCTACTGAGCGCCCCTCTTTTTAGGTGTTAGTTTTTTAGTTTGTGTCAATTTGAAAACACTAACCAGCAAAGCCGCCCTGTCTGTGGTGGTACAGTGGCCATGGGGACTGAACAAAAGAAGGAATAAGCTACTCTCATTAAAATGGGAATGAGTGTTGCCTGTCTTTTCATAGAAAGAGCCAACCATTCGAACAGAACAGAACATTGTTGACTATTCAAAGCCACCGGGTCAAGGTCTGCCGGTTAATTTTATATTTGAGCACTGAATTGGCCACAAGGTGAACATACTATAATCACCACACATGGGAACCTCTCTCCATATGACTCAGTGAGGGGTAATGCAAAATGAAATTTTTGAGAAAAAAAATACTGCTAGAAAATGTCTACACGTGACAAGGGAGATTGGCTGCTACTGAACTAGTGAGCCCAAGGAGGCACAGAATGGGCAGGAGCATGGAAGGCTGGGCCCTCCCTACTCAGCAGATCAAAAGACAAAAGCCTAATGAGACATTAAGCTGATTTTACTCTCCATTAAATTATAATAAATTAATTTACAGCCTTTGGGAAATGTGTGTTTCATAATGTGTTTGTGTGTCTGTGTGTCTGTGTGTTATGAAAAGCAGTAAGTCCAGACTTTGGGAGAAGAAGTAATCGGACAAAATTAGTAACCTACAATGGCTTTGTAATTTTCTAAATGTAGTTCTAGAAAACCGTTATCTGTGCAGAGACCAAGAAAGGTGGCTTCCGGCTCACAACAATACAATAGCTGAAATGCAATTACTGGCTTTGTGGAAAAGAAAGAGGCCGGCTGTCATAAACCTCAAAGCCAGAGCACTTTGCTGTTTTAATGACTCTCAATTATCTCAACAAGCACTGGAATGAAAATCACTCAATTAGCTGTGAGCTCGACTTGGAAGCCTCAGCGTGTTTTGTGGAATTTGAGGCTTACTTTGTTCATGGGTTCTTGGAAAGGGGACAGTATCACCTCCAGCATGTGAGAGAGCGTTCATGCAATGTGAGTCTAATGGTTGTCCTCTCTGTGAATGCCTACATTTAATTCTTCAGGACATGAGGTTGTTCAGCAAATGCTTCTGTGGGTTAGCTTAAGCCACTTAGGACCTGATGCTGAAACACTTGCTTACCTTGGTAGGCTGACATGACACGGATTGCAAACATAGTAAACTTTTTCTGGGCTAGGGAAATAATGTTGGGCAATGACACCACAAAATGTTTCTTTGCAGCTATTTTGCCAAAGAACATTAAGCATAATGCAGTCGAGATTTTTCATGAGCTATTTTCCCCATAAGCACTGATTTAAAATAGTCTTTTCTGTTTATCCATCACAAGAAAGAAAAGTATATGTTTTACAAGAAAGTGATGCAGTACTTTTCACCTCTACCCCATCCTCCTGAAATGTAGAGAGCCAAGAACAAATTATCTCCCTCAGTTAAAGGGTGAAAGAGCATTCAGCTAACAACTGCCTACAATGTCCCTGTTGAATGCTTGGCAGGTCACTTGGGTAGAACTGACTTCTGAGGCGAAAAGCTGGCCTAGGAATTCTTCTACTCATAATTGGCCATTTGGTAAGTTACACAGGGCTAAATAGCTCCGAACTCTTTATGTAATTGAAATTACTTCCTGAGTACTATCTTTTTTTTTTTCCTCCTCAGCACATTGAGGAGGCTTGATGGAAGTGCATATGGCTAATCAGGACCTTCATGGAGGATTTCACAGGAAAGAGTCTCCCTCCATTGAACACGGAGCCTCGGGCAAGGACGATTGGCCTTGTCTGAGCAAACCTCAGTCAGAGAGAAATGCCTTCATCTTCCAACTCAGCCCATCACCACCTTACTTCCCAGGTGTTCTAAAGCTGCTAGATGGTAAATCTGAACTATCATAACATGACTGGCAAACAACCAGGATACCATCTGACAGAAGCTGTGCCAAACTTCAGGCTGTGCCAAAGCATGTGGAAAACGAGGCAATGTGTGGAAAGGGCAAAGAAGAAAAATGAATTTCTTTCCTTTCTCAAGTCACAAGTAAAAATGTTCATTTCTGAACATATAAGCTAACCAGGATTGGAATGCTTTCAGTGTTGTTTAATGGGCATATGTGGTGTGGTGTTGGTGGGGGGCTGTGTGTGTGTGGTGCATGCATGTAAGTGTATATATGGTTTAACCCATGCTAGTGCATGCAGAGGTCAGAGTAGCATGTCCTGTGTCTTGCCCTCTCTCTCCACATTATTTCCTTCAGACAGGTCTCTCACTGAAGCAAAGCTTGCCAGTGGATTAGGCTTGCTGAGAATAAACTCCCAGGAGCCACTGTCTCGGCTCTCTCAATACTGGGGTTACAGAGACATGCAGATATACCTTGCCTTTGATGTGGCTGCTAGGGGTTTGAACTCATGTCCTCATACTTGCTCAGTAAGAGGCATACCCCTATGCCTGGAATACTTTCAGATTACTAAGCATTTTACTGTATTAATGGGTGATGTTCTTTCTGTCTTGATACAAAAATCAACATTTTATTGTTTTCTTGTCTTGCTTTTACAAAAGCATGCACTATAGTTTGGATCTGAAATGTCCCCCAGAGCCGCATGTGTTAAGGTTTGTTCCCTGGCTTCAGTGCTATTTGGGGTTGGGAGTGGATCCTTGAGGTAGAAACACCATTAAGGGTAAGTTAGGTGGTGGGGGATGTGCCCTTGAAGGGGACATTTAAACCCTTGCCTCCATATCCCTTCCTCTGTCATTTTGTTTCCTGGCCTTCAGGAAGTGAACATTTCTCTACCTTGTGCTCCATGCCAGGACATTCTTCCCCTCAAGCCTCAAAACAAGTGACAGTTGACAAAGGGCTGAAGCCTCAGAAACCATGAGCCAAAATAAAAACTTTTCTCCTCTACACTGATTCTTCTCACATATTTTATTAGTGTCAGAAAGCCCTTGAACATAGTGTACATATATGTGTGCACTTGTGTGTACATGTGTGCATGCTTTTGTGTGTGCGTTTCAGAAAATAAGATGCACACTGAACCATCAAAGTAAGCTATGACCCAGAAAGAGCCAGAGTTGGTATTTTGGGTTTTATCTTTCCATGTTTTTCTCTGTCTTCTCCCTCCTTCACCCACATTATTGACTTTCTTTATGATGGCTGAGGTGGAAAGAAAGACAAGGTATTCAAAGCGACAAACATAGATATTTAACCCTGTAAAACTTGTCAGCAGTAGCTGTCGGCTGCTCCTCTCCTTCCAGCTTGTAGGTGCCCATCCCCCCTCCCTCCAGCCTGTGCGCTGGCCAGAGACGGAAAACCTGGTCCCTGGATGAGCCCTCTGAGGTTTTCTTAGCTCTCCTCTCACCATCCCCAAGGGAAATGTATTCGAGAACACCAGCAACTCTCTAAAGGAAACAATAAGTGGGTCATAAGGTGAAGCAAATGTCACTCTCCTCTGATGGCCTCATTTCCATTCATTAAATGAGTGTAGCGCATTAGGGCAAACGCCAGCCAATTCCAGTGTAGCAGAAAATTGCCTTCCCCTGGGAAACAGCTTTTAAATATGAGGAATAGAAAGGGACTTTTCACACTTTTAAGAACAAAAAAGCTAAGCAGAAGCCTTAGCTACCATCTAATGAGTGTCTGCACTCCTTAGGACGTCCGGTCGCCTCAGCACCCATCCTGAACGCCAGCTGGGCTTTCTCAGCCATCTTGACGCCAATCTGCAGCTCTCCTCATTAAGAGTCTTCAGTGCGCATCACCCAGGTCGTCACCTTAAGCAACTGCTCTGACCACCTCTGTAGGGGACAGCTACCGTAGCCTGTGTGACTGACCCCACTGATCCCCACACCCACCTAGAACATGCAGGTAGGTCACACGACTACCTCTACGTTACCATGTGGCCACCCGGAACAAGCACCTGCCTGCTTTAAACACACCCACTCAAACTCCCCTTTAAAAAGCTGCTTGGACAGGCCTGGCCTTTAAGTCCGTCTCTCTTCACATGCTTCCTGACATTGTATGTATACGGCCTTGAGGTGTGCCAGATACCCCTATGATGTATAAGGAATATAATATTTCTAGCTTGTGTCTCCCCTGATCACTGGAGGAGTACTTTCCATTTCAACGAACCTCCATTAAGGGTGGGAAACATTGCTATGCATTTTACCTTTAGTATCATCTTATCAGAATTTAACCAGTTGGGGGAAAGCCATGGCTAGTTTGAGAGGAACCTGACCTAGAATCCAGAGCCCTGGTCTCGAGTCTTGGCTCTGCTATCAGGAGGCTGTGTAACTGTGTGAACACAAGTGTTCTGAGTCTGCAAGTGGAGAAGAACAAGACAATCAACAGCCAAGGACAGCGCTTCACGCATGGTGTACATGAATATGGTTCCATGATTACTGGTATGACTCTTCCCATTTTTAAATATAACAAAACATAGGCTTAACAGCTATGTGACTTGCCAAGTCACAGAGATAGCCCAGATCTCCAGGTTTTGTGCCAAGAAACTTCTGCATTGTTGCAAGTAGTCTCTAATACCTAAATTATAAACTTTCTCCACATACCACACAACAAAAGCACCAGATGGCTGTTGTGTGGAAATTCTACAAACTCCACATTTATCTGAGCTGATGTTTTAGGGAGAGAAAAAAAATATTCTAGCAGGGGTGTTCCTTGTGTATGAGGCCAGATACTCAGCCTTTGTAAACAACCTTACAGACGATAAAATAATTTCTCCCTTGTCTTTTCAGTCTAAGGATTCCACCAGACCTCTGGAATGGTACAGGCACATATTCAGCAGAGGAAAGGACCGTGGGGAAGAGGAAGAGCCAGACACCGTGTCCCCTGATCTGTGGAATGGGACAGGATGTTTCCAGACTGTAGCCTGCCCCTGTTTCCACAGAAGCAACAGTCTCAGTCATCCTTGTGACTCACTGAGCAACACATAATACTTCTCTGGCTCATACCTGCCATTGCTGCCACGCTTTCTGGGTACCTCCTATCTGCTCACAAAGGCAGAAGAAATCAGAAGGGGCAAGAAAACAGTAAAATCTGAAAACAACTGGATTTTATTCGCTTGCCCTGGAACTTATATTTGGCTTGGTGTATTAATTTCCTATTTACAAATGTGTTCTAATTTAAAAAAGGTTTGTTCTCATTGAAAAACATACTCTGGCCTCCTGGATTGTATACAGTTTTTAGTCTGCATATTAATGCATCATGGCAGTTGGAACAGTGTTCCCAATATTCAGTGCCTCCTCTCTATATAAGATTATACTTATCCAACACACTGGTACAAGCTACCTCATGTGGCCTTTGACCAGGGAAATAGGAATACAAATGGAATTAGTGCACAAAATGCAAAATTATCCCATGTTCCACCATCATGATGCCCTTTACTGACATCAGCACAGTTGACTAGAGCAAGGCTGTTCCACTAGCCAAATCCTGAAAGAAAGAAGTGTGGAAGAACTTTAATTCAGAATACAGCTGCTCTGTCAAGAGATCACATCCAAAGACTTAGTTCTGTGTGATCTGGCTGGAATACAGACACACCTTTAAACCCAGGAGATGGAGGCAAGCAGATCTCTGCATTCAAGGCCAGCCTGGTATAGAGCAAGTTTCAGGTCCAGACAATGAAGGTAAAATTAGTTTATAGATGGAAGCACCTGTGTTTTAAAGTGATGTTTAATTGAGTGGCAGAAAAGGGACAAATCAGAGAAAGATTTGACAGAATAGGATATGCCCAACTCTCACCGGAAGAAGAGAGGAAAGGGAAGCTACTTCAGGGAGCAGCACAGAGACTAAAACAGAGGAGACAGTTTAACAGAGACAGGTTGAAGAGAGAACAAGCTAGACACAGGTAAAGACAGAATAAGCCAGAGAAAGAGAGGGAGCCAGAATATCAGAACATATTGCCAAAGTTAGTATGAAGCCAAGCTAAGCAATTCAGTCAGAAGCTGAGAGAAGCCATCTTGAATCACTCAGCTTGGCTAAGAGTTTGAACCAGAATAGCTAAGTTGAACCAGCCAGCCGGAGGTCAGAAAGAACTAGAAAGGGTGAGCTTATTCATCAGTAAGTCTCAGAGGCTGGAAACATTCTAGGCCTAGATTACATGGTAGGGAGTCTAGAAGCTTCCAGGACTAGGACTATGTTAGCAAACAGAAGCAGTAAGTGTCTGAGGAGAAAATTACATCAGGGGAATAAAAGTTATATTTACAAAGAAGACATGAAAAAATAGATCACAGCCAACACACAGCTGTCATATAAGCAAGTAAGAATGACAGTTTTGTTATTATAAGCCACTAGGACTTGGGGATTTCTTGTTATTACAGCAAAAGCTACTTAAATTCTAGCTACTATATTCACTAAATCATATTTTGATCATATTGATCTTAATCTAAATATCCCACATACTTGCAATAAAAAGCTGCTGGAAATAATACTTAAAATGAACACAGTCTTTTTTTTTCTAAAAGAACCGGGGCTAGAGTCAAATACTCTTATAGGAAAAATTTCATTGTTGGTATTCAAATAATATCTTGTTGGGATTCAAAAGGCAAACTGACCCTAGGCATGTTTTACTGCTTCTAGGTGCATCCTAATTCCCCTACACAATGGAGTTTTCACTCTAAGTTTTTGTTCTGTGTCCTAGAGAAGTCTGCAAACCACAGACTTCTTTTTTTGTGTCACACTTGAAGCTTACGCTGGCCTCATGATCCACTCCCTTAAATGCACACGGACAGAGGCAATGAAAAGCAAAAACCACATCCACTCTCATCACGTCATACAGAAAGAGCTCAGAGGTTAACAACTCTATTTCCTCTAAACATTATTTGAGATTTAGAAAAACTCTTTAGTTACACAAAGCTATAGCCAAGTAAATCGTCAGACCCGGTATTTCAGGGCAGAAAGAAGATGATGAGTGACAAACCAAAGGAATGCTTAAATTATATTTATATTTGGGAATGTCACTTTCAAAAAATGAAATAACATAAAGAAATATGTCTGGTTCACCCAATTCCTGGCTGGGAGGCAAAAAAATTTTTTTGAGTACTTATTCATTTCAATAAGAGATGTGCAAACCAAGAGTCTGGTAACAGAGTACCACCGAGGGTATAAATTACATATGCACATAATTACAATATATTATATAATAAGTATCATGTCATATTAAATATAAAAACACACATACTGTGGATCTCCTCATAAAAGACCCTCCTTAAAAATGATTTACTTATTTTTAATTGCGTGTGTATGTGCGTGTGAGTGTGTATGTGTGTGTGTGTGTGTGCACGCAGTGCATGTTAGTATAGGTATATGCAAAGTTCAAAAGAGAGGAAGTTGGATTTCCTGGAGTTACAGAATGTTGTGAGCCTCCTGGACATGTGGGACTTGAGCTGGGGTCTTCTGCAAGAGCAATACTTGCTCTCAACTGCTGAGTCATCTCTGCAATTCCAAGTACTGTTTTTTTCTTTAGACAAGGTTTCTCTGTGTAGCCGTAGCTATCCTTTGCAGATGAGGCTGGCCCAAACTCAGAGATCCGCCTGCCTCTGCCTCCCAAGTGCTGGGATTCGAGGCGTGTGCCACCATGCCAGGGTCAAGTACTTTTTTAAAAAGTACTTGTTACGTTCAGAATTTAAATTAGCAGAGTGTTTTCTGACATCTGTCTCATGCTGTGTTCCCTACAAAGAATCCCATTTCAAATGAAATGAGGAGTGACCTGCACAGTGGCCCACATCTTGCTGGTTTAGCAGGAGGAAGGCAACGAGCAGCCCTCCCTGCTCAGATGTGCAGCCCCGCTCAGTGGCGCAGCACGGATGTCAGGACTCACCAGATCCTGGGTAAAGACAGAAACGTCCTCTGTGCGGTTGTCAGAGTTCATCTTCAGCAGCCTCCCGAGTCTAGGGGAACTGACAACTGTGAACGTTACAGTTCTGTTTCCTGCCTTGTTATCATTGGTCACAGCTCTCAGGTCATGAGACGAAAGCTGCTTTGTGGAACCTAAAAATTAAAATACGCATATAACTACAAAGTGCACAGAGGTGGCCAGCTTGTCAGTCTTTCTAGATTTCTGAAAACTGCCTGGAGAGTGCTCGGTTATGAATGGGCGGTGCTAGCCAGCCTTCAAACCTGGGCAATGGGAAGCTAGTGACGCCTGGGGTGTTTCTCATGGATGTGATTTACAGCTGAACCACAGGAAGAACAAGCTCCTCTCCATCTCCAGTCATGGCCTCACAACTATCTGATTCCCCAGAGGAAAAAAATTCCTTGCCAAATAAGGCCTCTGTGGTTCAGCCCTGGGTATATAAAGAAAAAAAATGTGATTGTGTGGTGCTCAGAACACAGGAGACTGTGCTTCCTAGGAGGGAAGGAACCCCCACCCCTGTGGATGCCAGGCCTGTATCAAAGCCTGTGGATGCCAGGGTTTTGAATGTTGGAGGACCATCGTCCAGCTCATGGGCTGAAAGATCTGAACAGTATGAACCCTTCCTCCTTTCTTTCAATTCCTACTGTGAGGGACAGGTGGGCTATTGATGCCATTTCCATTTGCTCTCTATCATGACCAAAGAGGCTGACGTGCAGAATTCAGGAGAATGATACTTTTTGTTAATGGACCTACAGAAACTTGCTTCTATAATAGCATTGCAGCAAAACTTTCTGGGTTAATCCCTTCAACACTACAGACCAACATTCCTTTAAAAAGAGCCAAGTACAATTTGAATAAGCAAATAAAAAAAATTAAAAAAAAAAAGAAAAAAAAAACACTTCAGCCTAAGGGCACAGCATATTCCCACATGTCACCACTAAAGCTAAACAAACAAAATCTATGGTGCAATTCAATATGAAAAACTCTTACAAAACCTTTTCTTGGAGAATAAATCACAGAGAAGGAAGGAAACAGAACATATGTCACATATATATGAAAACCTTCTGAGTATACATACACACTCATGTTATACACGCATGTATGCAATAAAATAAGACAAATTTAAATATTAAAATAAGGTACAATAAAATATACTTTAAATAATTACTTAGTTCACACACACACAAATTTTATTTAGAAGTAACACAGTCCTCAGAGTAACTGTGTTAAAAACTGATATTGAAATTTGGCAAAGTACAGAAGCTATAGTTAGTCTTAAAACATTAACATACTATATACTCTAATAATAATCAGTTGGCTTGTTATGCAAATTTTGTAAGTATCAAGCCAGGGCTGAGTGTACAAATGATCCAATGCAGAAATGTCCAAAGTCTGATGGGCTGCAGAGGAAGTAAGTTTAAATGGTATGAACCAACTGTGAATTAAAGTTCTTAAAGGTTTAATTTTTTTTTTTTTGGTTGTTGCTAACTTGTAGCAGGTTGCAATACTTCCCCAACCAAAGAGATTAAAACATGTAACAGTAACCTTGCTACATAATTGTTGTGGCTATTAACTTGCTATGTTTTTTGTTTTGTTTTCTTTTGTTTTGATTTGTTTCTGGTTGTGCATGTCAATATATCAGTAATGCTTAGGAGACAAAATAAACATCTACCTTGAGCTCCCAGTCTCAGGAAACTGACATTCCATAATAATGACACTCTGAACACTGGCCTGCAGGTAAAGTGGACAGGCTGCTTGATACAAGCTCTCGATTTGGGATCAGAATCGCTACATTGCCTCTTAGCTGTGTGATACTGAAACTTCCCAGGTCTCCATATATTTTACCTGCCAATGGGAATGTTAAAAAATTGTGACCAGGTTGGCCTTGAGCCCAGTGATCCACCTGCCTCTGCCTCTGTCTCAGGTGCTGGGATTAAGGGCATCTGCCACCACTGCCTGGCCAAAAGTTGTGTTTTTACACACTATTTCATTTAAATTTTTTAAATGAAAACACAATGTGGTAATTAAAAAATATAAAAATGCTATAAATATATAAAACATGAGTATCTGAATGTCCAGCCTGTAGTAAGAATAGATATTCTTCTCCTGCACCAGCTCTAAAATGAATTATGCTTGTACAAAAACAATAGACTTTCTCCTGGTTTTTAGAAGGTAGATGTTGTAAGCACACACTTCTGTAATAGCTGACACTGAGTGAACATCTTACATCACATCCTGAGATAGGATACAGTGCACCTCCTTGCCCTTGGTACATGACGAAGACACAGAATGTGGCATCTACCGTCACCTTGGAGCCCCACACACAGCAGCTGGGACAAAGAGCCTTAGGGTGAGTGCTGAAGAAGTCGTGCTGAGCAAGGTTCAGGTGGGTCGCTGGAAAGGGCACAGGTGAGTAGAGCCACAGGAGTCAAGCTCAGGCTAGGTGACTATGATATGCAACTGGTGGTCCCTGCTACTTGGGAAAGCTAACCCAGGCAAACAGAAAGAACAGCGGGCCCAGGTGACCCCAACGGTCCACCTGAACGCTAAGGGCTTCTGATTCTACAGTTACGAGATTTCATCAAACATCATTGCTACTCGAGAAAAAGGGGTATGAAGCTCCATCTTCCTTCCTCCTGGCTGAGATCTGGAGCAGGAAGCAAGGCAGTGGGGCGTGGTGACTAAGAATGTCAACTGAGCTAATAGGCCGGGGAGGGTTTGGGAAAGTGAGGCCAACATCTGCTTCCTGTAGTGAGCTCTTGAGACACATGGCAGCTGGGTCTTAGCAGATGTAAGGCTTGCTAGAAAAAGAAACATTTATCGGACTCTGTAGATGAAGCTGTGTAAGTCTGGCACAGTCTTCTGAAGGTGAAAAGGGGATTTGGCCTCTTTAATATCTTTTCCCCAGCTATACTGATTCAGTAAAACATTCACAAGAAACTCAGATGTGTCTAAACTATAATGTCCCTGTCTTTTCTCTAATACAACTGTCATTAATTATTAGGCCAGACTCTGCTGGACTAGATGAAAGATACTTAATCTTTTGCAGCAGCCAGAATTATCCTAGTTTTAGAATTTTAAAAATAGGTTACCATGTTTTTCCAGTCACTGGGATGTAGCTGATTATTTATTTTTTTAAAACACTAAATGGCTTCCTAATTGCCCTCGTGGGGGGAATGGTAGAAGCTTCATATTTACTGAGACAGAAAACTTACAGAGCATGGAAAAAATAAAGTTTTATAACAGAAGAATCATAGGTGACATAACCCTTCCTACATTTTGGAAGGTTTCTTTCTACAAACTCAAAAGCTGAGGACAACTTAAAACGTGAAGATGAACAATTAAGGGCCAGGGCTCCGGCTCAGTGGTAGAGGGTTGCCCTCATTTCGATGCTCAGCGCTATCGATGTCACAATAAAAACTTACAAAGGCACTCCAGCAGTTACCGTAAGAACAACTGCAAAGCCATCTTCCTGGAAGTCTGTTCTGGAAGCAGGAGCACTCTATCCATCCCTCATTGTATTTCTTCTTCAAGTCACAGAGACCACCAGCTTCCCAAGAATGTATTACCTAGCTCAAGAGAACTGACCCACTGGTACAGCGTCTAGTCCCATGGATCCCAAACTAGTTCAGCTTTAAGACCAAAAATAAGACAGGATGGCTCAGTAGTTCCCAGCATGCGCATGGTGGTTCATAACCATCTGTGACCCCAGTTGCAGAGGATCTTACGTCTGGTTCTGACCTTTGCTGGCACAGGTATGCACATGGTACACAGACATACAAGCAGGCAAAACATTTTTTTACACATAAAGTAAATAAAGCTAAACAAATTTTTTTCTTACTAAGCCAAGCCCATTCCAGAGACTTCCATTCAACTTGTGTAAGTGAGAGGCAGACACTGCTATTTTTAGGATTGCCGGCTAGTTGGACCATAATTAATAAAATTGTCAGTGTCTTTTTCCACCTATGTTGGATGGCTAATGTCTTTCCCCTGAGTAGGTTATAAAGTGGGTGGCTGCGCTAGACTTTCTTTTTTCCAACATGTTGAGGTGTTATTGTTTTCTATGTTTTTATTTCAGTGCTTTTTTTGGAAACAACAAATTTCAAGGATTTCTTTTTTCCCCTCCTTTTTTGTTATTTGCCCTTGTCATTGGGTGCATCTTTCCCTCTCTTAAGGGTGTTAGCCAGAGGGGCTCACAACTCCTTCTATGTCAGTCTGGCTAAGATTATTGGCAAAAGTCACTCAAATCCAGCACTAACAGAAAACCCTGGGTGCTGCAGAGAATTTTTCTATTCAAAATACAAGCAGTTTGAATAAAATAAAAGGAGGCAGGAGTGTGGCTCAGTTGGTGGAGTATTTGCCAAGCACACACAAGGCCCTGAGTTCAGTTCTTAGCACTGTGTAAACTGGGCACGGTGATACAAACCTGACATTCAAGCACTTGGGAAGCAGAGGCAGGAAGATCAAGAAATTCAAAGTCATCTGCACAAAATGATTTCAAGGCCAGCCTGGACTACAGAAGATGTATCTTTAAATACATAAAAAATAGAGATCTGGAGTCTGTAAGGATTCTGGGAGGGAAGAGGAGAAATGTTCACCGACAGTAAAGATGGTCCCTTCCACGATTCCTTTCCACTGCTCTTTTCAGCCCTTCTTTTTCTGGGGAAGAGGCAAGAGAAAAGGCAAAAAGCTTGCAAAGTGCCAGCCTTCTTGTTATCAATTTTTGGCTGAAAGTTCTGTGGAGGGTGGGCTTAAGAGATGTTGTTAGAGTCATTCCACAGTAAGAGACACCACTGTATGCCATACAAGTGGGTTTTTAAACACTTCCCGTCCCATCCCCTCACCCCCACCCCCCAAACACTTGCTCAGCCTCTTACCTGGGAAGATGCTCAGCCCTCTGTTGACCTCTAAGCTAATGATCAGAGCTCGGGCGGTGACGCTAAAGATTTGTCGAGGTGCAAAATTCAAACCATCTGTAACCTGAAAATTAAAGCCTCCTGACATGGCTCCTTCAAAAGAAGAACACACATTCTGGTCAGTTTGCTTACTCCGGAAAAGCCACCTCTGTTTACCCATTCCCCTTCCATGGTTCCCCTGAAACATAAGCGTCAGCGACTTTGTAATGTGTTCAGTGTCCACTGAGCTCACTGCAGCTGCATACCACATGACACCTGGATCTGAGGCAGACAGCCTAAGTGACTGGGGTCCTACAGACTCTATCACACAGAGATGTCACAGCCTCTGTAGTTGTGTAAGGATGCTTGATGATGTTTGCACGCTGATGAAATCATTTCTCAGTGTGCTCCTGGCTTTAAGGGATGCTTGACTGTATTGCTGACAGGAAACAGGGTGAAGACACATCGATGAAGGTTAACATGCAGATTCCCTTGAACTCTGACATTTCAAAACGAAGCACAGATGTTACCACTGAGAAATTTCCAAAAATTTAAAAAACATACATCACCGGGATTTTATTATTTTGAAATCGGTCCATATCATTGTGATAAAGTAATGCATGCCTATGCCCAAACAAATAAT
>CM053750.1:17332170-17371288 GCA_028658305.1 Pachyuromys duprasi | reverse complement strand
AGGACAGTCTTGTAACAAAGCCAGGCCACCCCTGGCGGAGTTCCCCGGTCACCACTGCAGCTGATTTCCTGCAAATGTTGTCAGTATTGATTCACTGATGACTAACAGGAAGCAAAAAGGGTCTTCCAACCATCGTCAGGGTCTCTTGTGAATACAGTTACATTCATTCATTCATGAAGACAATCTTTGTACAAAAACTGCTTTGCTCAGTTACGTATCGTCAGCATCTACAAGGTCATTACCTGGTACATACTTGGTGTTCAAAATTATTTCCTACGTTCAGAAAAATTTTATCTATTAAGTACCCACTACGTTCCAGTCACTGTTAGAGGGGCTGAGGATACAAGAGACTCTGCCCTTCTTTAGAATGCTTGCACTGTCGTGGCGAAGGGAGAAAACGAAAGGTCCAGCTCAACCTATAGTAGTCTCATAGGCAGGGTGAGGGTGGTGAGTCACAGAGAGGGAGGAACGGGCTCTCGTGGACAATAACTGACCCTACATGCCCTTCTGACTGAGTAAGGGAGGCACAGGCAGGCTCTTATGCTTTTGTTAGCTCTCCTCAACATGTTGCTTTAATAAAAATAGAGAGCTCTGCAAGTTTTACAGCCTGTGTTTTCAGCCCTTAGGTGTGACAGCCACATTACTCTCTGCTCAGCGCACATGTACTTAATGCTGCTCGGCTCTATGACTTACCAGAGTGCACAAACATGAGCTGACCGCCATCAATCTGCGCCTGAGTGAAGTTCTGGATGCTTTTGCCAGGAATGGACTTGAGAGCCAGATGCCCGTTGCTGGGAGGAGTGACCTGGTAGACTAAGTCCTGTGGGTAGGAGTCCCCATCTTCTGCACACAGGTCATCTCTGGTCACCTCAGTGACCGAATTCATCCACACCTCAAAGAGAAGAGAGAACCAATTCCAGTCCACCCACATAGTCAGGACCCTGGGCCGCGTGTGAGATGATGAAAAAAAAAAAACTAAACCAATTCGCCCACGTTTTTCAAGAGTAGAGTTACATTTTAACACACATAGGTGTTTTGCCTGCTTGTATGTCTATGCACCACATACGAGCCTGTTGCCCGTGATTTAGATCAAAAGTATTAACTAATTCTTCACTTGAAATATTACTCACCAGTGTATACTCACTGATATAAATACCTGACTATGGAGCCCAGGGTTACAAGGCAGCCTGCGTGCTGACCATAGGCTGCATACACTACATGGACTCTCACATAATGCGGCATCTGCCTTGTTAGGTCGGCTTGACCATCTCTACACATGGCTTTATGTAGCTGGTGGTGTCACCAGCTTTTAAACAGTTGAGGAGGAAAAGTGCACATTGCACATTTGTTATTCCCTTTATCCTTCCTGTCTTACATGAAAACTGGGGCCCTGTTTCTTTGCTCTTGTGCTGTTTGCTGTACTGATGGTTCACATCTGTAGCCACAGCTAAGAAACATGACCGCTTTTCTCTTACTGTTAAAAGATCTGTGTGCATCGCTTAAACATCTGTGTGTGCATGTGTGTGTGTGTGTCCTGCTCTAACTCTCTTGCTCACCCCCATCTCTTCCACACTCTGCATGTGTGCGGATGCCTGCACAGCAGTACAGACGTGTATGCACATTCATGTGTGTATAGATGCATACGCATGTTCATGTCTGTGCATGCTCATACATGTATGAGTGCATGCCTGTGGAGGCCAGAGGAGAAAACTCAGGTGTCTTTCTTCAGGGCCAAGAACTTTGTTTATTTTTTAGACAGTCTCTCACTGGGACCTGGGGCTTGTAGCTGTCCAGAGAGCTCTGGGGACCCGACCATCTTCACCTCTCCAGCCCTGGGATTGCAAGGGCTATCACCGTAGCTGGCTGACAGTTTCATGCGGATGCTGGAGAGCTCAGTCAGGCCCTCATATTTGCATGGCAAGAACTTTATTGACTATAGTTAAACATCTGAACTCAACAGTTAACCAAATTTATTGCTCATCCACCACGTGCCAGCAAGTATTTTGGATGCTTGCATTTTAGCAGTGATTAAAACAAAAGGAGCCATGTCTTTGTGGAACCAGACTTCAGCAGAGGGCACAAAAGAGCACAGAAAAGAGGCAACAGGCGTTATAGGAAATGAACAATATAGTGGGTTATAAAATCACTACACCACAAAAAAAGGTGAAACAAAAAAAGCGGGTTCTGGGATGTGGAATGTTAAAACAGGAGGCAGGGCAAATGGGGTGAAAGAGAAGCCGTGCACATATGAGCATATTCAGGAATGGGGGGGGGGGAACATTGGAGTTAGATGGTGTAGGAGGAGCAGTGAAGAGATCATTATGGCAGGAAGAAAATAAGCAAGGTAAAGAAGAAAAAGACATGTCTCAAAACAGAAGAGATGGTAAACCTTGCACTGTCAGAATGCCAGCTTGTCCTTTAGGGCAAGGGGAGACTCTGGGTAGAGTCTTGACCCGGTGTGCAAAATATCCAACCTGCCCAGCTTTTATGCCATGAAGGTCTGTAGAAGCGAGGAGACCAGGCAGAGGGTAACTGCAAGAAACCTACAAATAATGAGAGCGGGGAGCCTTGAACCCGCAGCAGGTCTGTTCCTGGACGTCTGCTAAAGGTGATGAGGAATTAGACACAACAGGAGGGAAAAGCATGGACACTAACAGTGTATTTGGGGCCTTGCCAGTCAGAAGGAGACATTCCCCACCACTGAGAGGTGGACAGCTTCATGGGGAGTGGAGGGCGGGTGATCAGGAGTTCACGGTTGAGTCTAAGTAATTTGAACACTGACTAATGGAATGGAATCAGAATATCAGAGTTTCTAGAATCAGGGAGTCACGTGTTGTGGTCATTTAATTAAGAATGACCTCCCCCCTTGCTATATTCGAATGCTTAATTACCAGGGAATAGAGCCCTGGGGGAATAGAAGGTATGGTTTTACGGTTTCAAAAGCCATGTCAAGCCCTCTCTCTCTGTGTGTAACTTTCTGTTGTTGTCTCTGTCTGTCTCGCTGTCTGCGGCCTGTCTCTGTCTGTGTGCCTCTCTCTGTCTTCTCTCTGTCTCTGTCTCTCTGTCTCTTCTCTTTTCCTCTCTGCCTGTGGATTAGGACATCACTCTCAGCTCCTTCTCCACCATCATGCTCCCTGCCTTGATGATAATGGACGAAGCCTCTGAAACCGTCAGCAAACCTCTAACTAGACGCTTTGTTCTATAAAGCTTGCCTTGGTCATGGCGTCTCTTCACAGTTCCTAAGACACATTATATTTCTCTAACACCCAAAACAAGTAGCTTCATCATTAGCTCACTTTTTCACACCTCTATCTGTGTTTGCTCTTACAGCACACGGAGACATTGTGCACACTCCCAAGTTTATGTGCCATCCTTGCTCTCAGACTAACACCGTATCTGCTTCTAATAATTTTGGCAGATTATCTAAAATTTCACTCGTAAGCTATTAAATTGATAGACTGCATGTTCAAAAGAGCAGTTTTCCTCAGCAGAAGGAAGCACGTCTGCAGTGACACTTCATGCCCCGTGTCATGTAACAGCCACCGAAATGGAGAGTGGATGGAGTTCAGAAGGCATGTGGGGCTCTTTAAGTTTTCATACCATACCTGATATCCAGACTATACAAAAATCATCCAAATTCTATCTAAGTTTCACTACTGATAGCAAGGAGAAAACTTCATTTTTGGAACAACAACAACAACAAAAAACCAAAACACTAACTTCGTGAAAGCTGGCAGCTATGATCATAAAATGACTGTACGTAAAAAAAAAAAAAAAAAAACACATGTACACGCACATGCATAAACACATACAACACCAAAACTCACACGTACAAATCTGTGTTCAACTCTATAAGGCTACTGTGGTGGTTTGAAGGAGAGTGGCCCGCATAGGCTCCTATGTGCGAATGCTCGGTCCCCAGTTGGTGGAACTGTTTAGAAAGGATGAGGAGGTGTGGCCTTGGTAGAGGAGGTGTGCCGCTGAGGGAAGGCTCTGAGGTTTCAAAAGCCCACGCCAGGCCAAGTTGCTCTCTGTCTCCAACTTGCAGATCAGATGTAGGCTCTTAGCTGCTTCCCCAGTGCCCAGCCATAATGGCCTTGGACACACCCTCTAAAATTGTAAGCAAGCTTACTTTTCTAAGTCTCCCTGGTCATGGTGTCTCTTCACAGCAATACAAAAGCAACTAAGACACTTGCTTACTTAAAGAATAGCTCGTGTTAAAAGCAACAACACTGCTCAAAATTCAAATTCTTATGTTCAAATTATTTTTGTTCAAAATCATTGGATTTTGTTTTTGTCCAATGACAACCAGGGTTCAAGTTTTTGTCTTGGTAGATACTTGCTATTTACTACTTACTATATTTATAATATAAAGGTTATATAATAATATGTTATACATAATATATAATAATATAACAATGTAATATTTAAAAAAGGATGCTTGGGTCCACATCTCTTAATTTCTCTGGGTCTTAATTTCTTTACTGGTAACAAGGAATAGTGGGGTTATTATGTAATCTGTGCTTAGCACAACTTTACCTGACATACTGCAAGTCTTCAATAAATACTAGCTTTGTGTTACCCATTTTCTTCATGAGATTTGACTCTGAGGATAAGACATTATTAGTTTGTTCAGCTGTGGTGGTAGGTGGCACAGCCAGGCTCATAGGCGGCTTGGAAATGTGCATTGTTGATGCTAGGAACCAAACTCCAGCTTGCAAGAGCAGCAGGTGCTCCTGACCAGTAAGGCATCTTCTCAAGCCACTGACTATGTTGTTTTTTAACAGTACTCAAAAGTCACCCCAGTTCCGGTAACAGGACCAAGGCTGCTTCTAGCCACATGATGCACATTTTGCTTATTTTCACAGCGTCCATAACAGGATGAGGCATTCACCTGCCAACAACTGCAATTACTGCTCATTTCTCTCTCGCCATTCAGGACACACTCATTGAAGACTTTTTAGCAGCAAGGTCTAAGGACATCAACTTTTCGATGTCTACTGGAAATACAAAATTTTAATGGGCGTGTTCAAATGACAAGGTATTAGCCTAACTGAACTTGCTGAAAGGCCACAGTGTCTATAAAATATGTAAGTTGGCCTGTTTAACAAAACACCATGCCCACCATTTTCAGGCTTCGTATCTTTAAAGCATTCCATGTGGCTTATTTTTATTTCCTCAGGAATAAAAATTAACTTAGGAATGTGCCTCCACTTCCCTTCTTGTAACCTATAGACACTCATTTTTCCCCCCAATCAGGAGCATGGAAGAGCTGTCAAAGCTCATTTTCCACTGCAGTTCCTCTATGGCTACACACTGCTTCTGCCTTTCACCTCTGGAATATACCATCTTCCAAAACAAATGGAAAACACTTTGCTTAAAACAAAAGCATCCTCAGGTCTTCATTTCTCTTCACAGCCAATTCAGTTCAGTTTGCAGCCGCAGTCTTTCAGGGGCAGCTTGGTTCAGTGCCCAGCACTGGGTCAGAGTAACTTCAAGCAAATGGAGGGAGGAACTGGATGAGCTCAAACTCAAATTCAGATTTGAAAGTGACCCAAGGTTCAAAAAATAAGTATCTGAGGACAAGTAAGACTTGCCCCTGGGTCAGTACATCTAAACTCATCTCTGCTTGTTTAAAGAAGAGAGGTTGACCTCTGGGTAAACCTACTGGGTGCAGTAATGAATGACCCAATGTCATCCAAGCTGTGGTACCAACTTTAAAGAGCCTGACCCTTTGCTTCAGATTTCAGATTTCAGGGAAGTTGTGTAGAGCACTCTGATTAGCTGCCCTTCTGTGTGGCACTCCGGGACTTCCGGCGGTTTGTAACCTTTATTCTTCCGCTGCACCTGGTTCAGGTTCAATTCCCAGCGCTATACAAGCATACAAAGCCAAGCCAAGCCAAACAAACAGAAAAATATCTAAAAGGTTCTATGTTTAGGGTAAAAACAAGGCAAAGCATTATAGTATCGCATTACAGTGTTTTGGAAAATGGGGAAATGAGCCCCCTTGTGGCCAGAATTTTATGTGCCCTGTATATATATTAAAAGAAACAAAAATCACTTGTTATGCTTAAATACAAAAGCACTCTTAAGAATAGATTTCAGAACAGAACACAGAGGAGTCATTTTGGATGCGCTAACTGTGGGTCATCTGTCTGGACCTGTCTTGTTCAGAGCAGGTCATCGCATGAAGCTCGGAGCCAGAGAAGGTGAGGCCCAGAAGCTGGCTCTAAGTCCGGAATGCCATCAGGACTCATTCCCCATCACCCCCATGGCCTCCTCCAAAGCAGACTCTGGGTGGACATTCTTGCCATCCATAGGCCCTGACATGAGTAAGAGGAATAAGGCCCAAGTAAGATCACCTGAAGGTTTTAATAAAAGCAGGTTAGACAGAACATAAAATCTGGGTGAGGGATATGGCTCAGGAGGGAAAGGTGCCTGTTACCAAACCTGAGGAGCTGAGTGTGGCCCCTGGGACCCACACCGTGGAAGGGGAAAGCCAACTCGCAAGCTGTCCTCTGACCTCAATACTTGTGTTTGGTGCGCATGGTGCACCAGTTTATCTGGACCTGCAAGGTCACATTTTGCCTTTGTCTCTGCTTCTGGCTCGGTCCAACTTTGTTATTTGGGCAAGTCTTATCTACTGCTCCTACCCACCGATACTCTCTCCAGCCCGGCCCATGCACACCTTATACAAGGAACCTACTTCTAAGCCCCGCCCCCGCCCATCACCTCACTTCTACACTTAATTCCATGGAAAGCTGTATACTTTTGCTCCGTTCTGCAGAGGCATGGGCTCCTTTACTGTAACTGTGAAGGAGGAAGCAACCGTGCTCGGCCCTCATGATCTCAATTAGCACTTAATTCTCTACTTGCTATCTCCCTGAAGCTTGCTCTCTCTTTCTCTCAATCAGAGCCAAGGGTCTTCCGTGCTCTTGATTCCTCATCTTTAAATAAAAATAATATCCTATAGAGTTTGTTGAAGACTTATGTTACACACTGAGCCCAATACCAGGCACAGAACAAATACTTCACAAGTACTAGCCACCATAGTAAGTGGAAAGTGGTCACAATCTTCACCAATGAACTGCTCTGAAATACAGAGAAGAAACTGTCAGTAACATTCCCCTAAACTTGGGGAGAGCTGGCCCCATACATGCTACTGGCAAATGCACTCTTGTAGCTGTTTGTTTTTTAAATTTATTGCATATGCTTTCCACAGTCACTTCCAGAACAGTGTTGACAGACCCAACAATATTCTTTAATATTACCGTCAATTGATTCATGAAACTCCCTGCCGTGTGGCCCAATACACTCAGTCTTTCCATGCTAATTTGTCATTGTTACCAGACTGGTGGGAAAGACAGAAATATTTTGAAAACAAAAACAATTGGGAGCAGAAAATAATAGTATATCTTAAAGTCTATGAACTGCCTAGACAAGCTTTCTAAGCTAAAAAGGCTGCTTCTTGGCTCCTTTTCTAGTTGACAAAAGATATTGTCACTATGCTTTAAAATTTCAATGCATAGGACTACATTGTTCTAAAACCTTTAGGCAATTTTATTCTGTCTGTGTGTGTGTGTGTGTGTGTGTGTGTGAAAGAGAGAGAGAGAGACCTCTCAACTCTACTCCCTTTATTTAAATTCTTGTCGCTTGTTATTTTTCTTCTTTTGTGATGACTTTGGATGACCACAGCAGTCCGTAAAGTGAGATGGCCAGGTTTGAAAGAAGATTCCTCCTGTTCACCTGCTTTCTACTTGGAAAGGGCAAACCCATGTATGTGGAAGGCCAATGAGCAGGCAGGGCTAACTTGGATGGCAGAGCCGGAAGGATGAACAGCCATAAAGAGACTTCAAAGTTGAAGATAGCAAGCAGGCTTCCCTGCCTGGAAGAATGAGGGCTCTTTGAGGAGTTCAGGATTTAGCAATTTCAACAGATGAACTCTTTGAACTTGATTTAACTCATAGTAGGTGAAGATTCAGGGCCGGTTGATGGCTCGGTCAATAGAGTGCATGTCACCTATGCATAAGGACCTGAACAATCCCTAGCACCCACATACAGAGACAGGTATGTCTGGCATGTGCCTGCAACCCCATCAGTGGTGGGTGAAGACAAGAGAATCCATAGTGTTTTTAGCCAGGCAGCCAGGCTAGTCCACCTTTGAGCTTCAGTCCAGTGAAAGACTATGCCTCAAAAAAAAAAAACCTAAGGTGGACACATGGTTGAAGAAGACACCCGATATTAACCTGCACTCTACATATACATGTACACAGCCACTCGAATGCACATATACATATATACATAGAGACAGGTCAGGTTTTTCCGGAAACAGAAAGCGTAATGGAGGGGCCACTGCTCGTCCATACAGACATCTGGCTTTGCTAGTTTCACGCCTTACAAGCCTTTCAATTACCCAAAGTAGTTAACACATTTTACACACCAACCCAGTATGTGTGTGTATGTGTTAGACATAAGGTATTTTGGTATTACATATTCTATTTCATTTAACATGTTTTAAAGATATTAGTGCAAACCCACAGGACCTGTAACCTCTAGTCCATTCCCACTATGGGGAACAGGTATGTGGACTCTGAGCTCTGACTACCCAGTACCCAGGCTCAAATCTCACTTTTACTGACTGTGTAGCACTTGTCAAGTGACTTAACTTTTCATTGCCTCAAATATTCACTGTAACCTTCCTCTGCTTATAAGAATTATGGAACGAATTAAATGAGAAATCATCTCATCAGTTAGAGCTGACCCTGACTCAGTATTTTCTCCAGAAACCAAAAGAACAGCTCTGCATCATGCTGATGGGTCCTTATGCTCAGAAAACGATTCTCAACACAGAGCTAACATGTATCATTCCTTTTTACCCAGCAGGTATTTTCATCACTCCAAATTTCCCATGCCAGGCTGACTTCAGACTGGTTACCTTTGTTCCAGGATACTCCTTGGCCTGGAAGGCTCCTCCCTCTACTATGCACACAGATGGGTCATCTAAGCAGCCCACCCACCAGGAAGGAACTGCAGACTCATCTCCTTAGAAAGGTCCACTTGGCAGCCTGGCCCTTGACTGGTTTTTGAGACTGGTAACCAGTTTGCTACTCTGGCTCAAAATGTTCCCCAACTGATAACTGTGTCTGAACTGTGCAACGTGGTCTGCGATAGACTCCTTTTTTTCTCCTGGGAGTCTGGGACTTGGGTTCTTTCCAGGCAGAAGGTGCCTGCCTACCTGGCCAGTCCCAGAAAAATACCTTTGCCACTCGGCCGCTAATGAGCTCTGTGACAGGAGACACTTTGCATGTGTTGTCACAACTCACTGGGCCAATGAACTGTGTCCCGTGTGACTTCACTGGAAAGGCACTCCCAGAGCTGACCTAGTTTCCTCGGGACTCCACCCCAGCGCTGCTTCCCTTTGCTGATTTTGCTTCATTTGTTTCCCTGAAATAAATCTTAGCCACGGCATGCCAAGTCCTGGGTGTCTCTGCCAATCCCACCTAGAAAAAGCCTTGGTTCCCCTAGCCCCCTTGCCTCCATAAGAGTTCTTCCCCGCCTGCAATGTCACTGTTCCCTGACAGGAGAGAGTCCCCCTGAATGATGGAGAGAGCATTCGGAGGAGAGACTTGGCTTCAAGGTCACTCCTTCCTTTCTGACTATGCTATGCTTTGGTTGCTGGCAGCTCCTTGGGAGGGCTATGAGAACAGCAACAGTTACAGAAGGGACCAGCCTTGGTGAACATACACTGACTGTAAACTTCGTCAGCAGTGTTTACCACTGACAGCTACGATTTCTTTCAGTAGCTACCAGATCCGCTCTTAAAGGACTCTGCAAAGCAACCTCTGCGGGAACCGTTGCAGATGAGCCTGCTTGGGGGAGAGGGGCAAATGGAACTGGAAACAGGAAGTCTAGAGGCTTCACCAGCCAGTACACAGCATTCCAGGACAATGGGGTAAAGACTAAAGAGAAGACTCAAACAAGTTCCAAAGGCGTGAGTACTTTCCTCGTGAGAAGCAGAGGCTGAGTAACTACCAAGCTGCAAGAGATCTAAAGCACTAGGAAGCCTATTCCTGGATGCCACTACCTCCAGCAAACAATAACAAATGTTAAAGCTCTGGTTGTTTTTAACAGTGAAGGACAGGCCACCTAGATTACCCCCTGGTGGGCTCCGGGTTGTCCTCACAGTGGATTAAAATTGGTCTTGGGGGGGTTCATAAACTGAGAACACGGTTTGCTGCTTCCTAATTTGCAGTTGTTCCTTTCTTTCTGGGCCTCTCTGTCACCTTTCAGCCACCATCAACAAAAATCCTTTCCTGTTTATGTCAATGGTAGTTCACCAGCAGGGATAGGGATGTGCTGTGCCATTTCGTGGCACAGTGGGCTAGAAACCTGCTGCTTAAAAAATATGATAAACTACTTGGCTGGTATGAGCAAGGCCCTGGAACCCCAACACCATTTAAACACCAAACAACACCCTTTAAATTAAAAATAATTGACGTTTCAAATCCCTCACCCCAAAAGAGGGTAAAGATTCTTGGAGTAGAAGTCACTAGAACTCACAGTGAACCTCTAATGGGGATCCTCATTTTCCCTTGAGTTTTAGTTTCTGAACTGATAAAGGGAGACAACTTTTTAAAATGAGAAACTGCATTTTAAAAGTACATAGTAATATATATCCAAGCATGAACACACACATATATAAGTAGCATGTACACTGCTGAATCTGCAATCCATAGTTTTGTTTTTATTTGACATTTAAAAATTGAATGAGCTTAAATGCATAAATTTGTAAGATACAATGTGTGTAACAATCAAGTCAGAATAACCGATACTTCGATCTCCGAAAACATCTGTCATAGTATTCATTTTGTTGCCGACCTTTAACCTCCTCGCTTCTCATTCTTTATGCGGAAGTTTATATGCTCTAACGTAGATCAGCTAATCTATGTTAGTTGTCAAAACTCATGATAAACTAACTGAGTCAAGACCCAGAGCTGAGTTAAACCACATGGACAAACAGAGACTTTGACCCAGAATTTTCTATTCTTTAGCTGTGAATATAATGAACTTCTGAATTGGAGGGACGGAGGACCAGTGATGAAGTATTCTGAAGGCCCGTCTAGGTTCACAATGGAAAGAATGAAAGGCAGTGTGAAGAACTAGGAAGGAAAAGCATTTAAACAGTGGAAACCAACTGTAGCCTGTTAAACGTTATGCCTTGGAAGGATCTCAAACGGCTTTCATGGGACCCTGAGTTAGTTCTTTAGAGAGTGTATGATTATAAAACAAACAAAAGCCTTTCCTGTGCTCAGGTCCCCCGCTTTGTCATGGGGTCCCTTCTTCCAGGAGCTCCTGCCCTCTTGATGCCTCTGACAGGCCTTCACTGCAGCTGGCACCAGGCCATTTGGATCTCCAGGATCCAAAATTGTGAGCTGCATGAACTTATTTTCCTTCCAAATCACCTCAGTTATTTCATGAGAGCAACAGAAACAGCCCACATTCCTCAGGCCTGGGGATGAAAAGAGTGCAGTTGTTTTCCACGGTATCCAAAGCTCCTGTTCCCTGTTAGACCAATTCCAGACGTTCATCCCCAAGAACCACCCTTTTTTTTTCCTTTCTGTACTATTTTTATTAATTCTTTGAGAATTCCATACAACGTGTTTTGAGAATATTTACCACCTTCCAGCTTTTCCCCTATCACCCTCCAGTTCTTCCCGTCCAACTTTGTGAAAGTTGCTTCTCCTCCTCCTCCAGCTCCTCCTTCTTCCTTCCTTTCTTTCTTTTCCCCATCGATCCCAGTTTTTGTTGCCCAGCTAGTCTTGTAGATGGGGCCTGGCCTCATAACATGGTCAGCCTATCAGGGGACACGTTTCTAAGGAAACCTGAGTCTCCTCCCAGTAACTATCCAATGTCAACAGTCCTTCAGCTAATCATGGGATTACAAATCTCCCTTCCCAGTGTATGTTGGGATTTTGTCTGGCTGGAGGAGCTTTCGAAAGTCTTGTGCAAACTATCACAATTGCTGTTCCTATGTACATCTTTCCTGTTGGGTCTGGAATACACTGTTTCCATCATGTTATCAATCACCTCCAGCTCTTACAACCTTTCTGCTCCCTCTTCCAAAAATATCCCTGAGCCTTGAGACAATGGTGTGTGGTGATTTGAAGAAAAATGATCCCAATAGGTTCATAGGGAGTGGTACTATTAGGAGGTGCAGCTCTGCACCTTGGAGCAACGGAGGCTTTGATGGAGGAAGTATGTCACTGGAAGAAGGGTGTAAGGTTTCAGAAGCTCAAGCCAGGCCCAGTGCCGTATTCTCTCTTCCTGCTGCCTTCAGTTCAAGATGTAGAGCTCTCAGCAACTTCTCCAGCACCAGGTCTGCCTGCACACCACCATGTTTCCTGCCATGACAGTAATGGACTAATCCTCTGAAACTGTAAGTCAGCCTCAATTAACTATTTTCCTTTACAAGAGTTGCCATGGTCATGGTGTCTCACAGAAATAGAAAACCCAACTAAGACAGAAGCTGGTGCAGCAGACTGCAGTGTACCTGTCATAGAGCTATCCATGCTTTTGTTTGGAGGAATGTGGACTCTGGAACTTTGGATTAAAAAAGCAGTTGGATTCTTTAAGTGGTGCTTAATGGGCCATCCTAGTAAGAACATGGAAGACAGTGATACTAAGGGTGATCTGAACTGTGGGGGCCTGGCTCAAGAACTTTCCAAGGAGAAGAATATTACTGTGTGGCCTAGAGACTATTCTTCTGATATTTTGGAGCTATATATGTGTGTATATATATGTGTGTGTGTGTATACATATGTACATATGTATATATATGTGTATACATATGTATATATGTATATATGTGTATGTGTGTATATAAATATATATAAATATATAAATATATATATATATAGCTACTTTTTGCCCTTATCTGAAAAGTCTGCCTGGGCTGATCTGACGCGTATTAGATTAGTTGTGTTGACAGAGGAAATTTCAAAACAGGCTAGTATTGACTTTGTTGTGTGGTTATTGCTGTTCACTCTTATGAAGATCTGTAATGAAAAGGAGCAAGCTGAGCAAGGAAAAAATACAAAATGTACAGTTCAAGGAGAAAAGGGTACAGGAAAGGGAATGAAACTAAATCCTGTGCCCAAGGAGATAAACAGATTAAGGAAAAGCCTGATGTTAAATGGAATGAAGGGAGTGGTAACCTCAGGGAAAGTTAAGCTTCCAATTTGTGAAAATTAATTAAGGAACAGCTTAGGGCCTGGTACGGTGGCACACACCCTTAATCCAAGAATCGGGAGGCTGAGGCAGGCTGATTTTGAGGTGAGCCTGGTCTACAGAGAGAGTAGACAATGAAAGAAACCAGAAACCTGGTGAAGATGTAATTAAAGGACAGGGCTATGTTCCAGACCCAGCAAGTAGCAGAACTTAGAAGCTCTGGCAATGTGGTTCTGGCTCTAGAGTCAAGGACAGAAAAAAAGGGGGTTATGGAATCTCCCTCCAAGAGTAAGGAAAGCCGCTGAGGCCTGCGTGTGGCAGGGAATTCCTGAATGGAGGCCTAGAGAGGCCATCTCGATTGCCTCAGAGACTCCAAGATGTTGGAGATGCCAGAGTCGTGGGATACCCGCTAAGGAAAGCTTCTAACGGAGTGGAACCAGCCCAAGAGAAAGAAGCGTGTTGCAGTCAACAAAGTTGAAAGGAGCTGAAGACGTGAAGACATGAAGATGCAGAGTTCGGAGTTTGCTCAGCTGGTTTTCAGTCTTGCTTTGGTCCAGTATTTCCTCACTATGTTCTCATTCATCCATTTTGGAATTGCAATGTATATCCTATTTCACTGTGTGTTGGAAGTATGTGGTCTGCTTTTTTGATTTTACAGAGACTTATAGTTAAGAGAATGATGAGTCTCTTATACTTATGAGTCTCAGAAGAGAGTTTGAACTTTTAAAAGGGTTTGAGATTGTTATAAACTATGAGGACTTTTGAAGTTAGACTAAATGCATTTTTTTTTCCATTATGATATGGTGCGATAGGCCTATGGGGGCCAGGGAGTGGAATGTGGTGGTTTGAATTAAAAGGCCCCCAATAGGCTCAGAGGGAGTGGCAGGGTTAGGAGATAGCCCTGCTGGAGTAGGTGTGGCTCTGCTGAAGGAAATGGACCGGACCATTAGTGGGTGGGCTTTGAAGTCTCAGAAGCTCAAGCTAGGTCTAGTGTCTTACAGTCACTTCCTGTAGCCTTCAGACCAAGATGTAGAACTCTCAGCCCCTTCTCCAGCACCATGTCCTCTTGCATGCCACCATGCTTCCTGCTGTGACAATAATGGACTAAATCTCTGAACTGTAAGTCAGTCCTAATTAAATGTTTTCCTTTATAGGAGCTGCTGTGGTCATGGTATCTCTTCACAGCAATAAAACTCTAAGTAAGACACGGTGTCAGACGGCCAACAGTGGAGTCAGGACTCTTACCCAGATAAGCCTACTGCAAAACTTCCTCTCTTAACCAATGTGCTACCAGCCTAGCGGGAGCTGCCCATGTGCAGACACCTCCCTAACCCACCACAAACAGAACACTGTGAACATGCAAGAACAATGTGAGGGGCCCCCAGCCCATGAAATGCAGAAATCCAGGCCAGTAAGATGGCTCAGCAGGTGTGAAGGCACTTGCCACAGAGACTGATGACTTGAGCTAGATTCCTGAAACTCACATGGTGGAAGAACTAGCTTCACAAGTTGTTCTCTGACCTCCACAAATGTGCCACACTGTGTGTACATATGTAAACAACACACACACACCAGCCAAATACATAAATGTAAAAACATAAATAAATAAAAGGAAATTCAGAAATTATTATCTCCCAGCAGTACCAAACAGGATATGGACAAGTAATAACTAATAATTCTTTGAAATAGTGGAACTATGCTACCATACACACATGGGCATGCACATACATATATATATATATATGTATATATATATATGTACATGTATATACATATATGCTTTACTATATTACAATACCAATGATATAAATATGAACCAATTGCCTGAAGTTCTTGTATTAAATCAAAGGCATGCAGCACCTACCTGGAGGATTTTATTGGCTGTTATTACTGGAACCTCGTCATTTACAGACTCAACAGTCACAAAAAGGGTCTGAGGCAGACTTTGTTTCCCAAGCTCAGAGCTGTTTGCCAAGATGGTGAGACTGTCCAGGAACTCCTCATTGCCATTATGAATGTAGTAAATCAACTCCTGCTCCACCTAAAACCAAAATCACCAACCAGCTGAAACTGAAACCCAAACCATGACTGAGCTGCTCAAAAGGAAGTCCCACTTAAGGATCTCCCTAGTACACAGAAGTTATGTTTCCATCCCATGAGGTCTGCGTGGGTGTAGGAGTAGGAACTGTGATGGACGGCGTCACGCTGAACTTCAAAATAAGTGAAATGCCACTTCAGCATAGGAATAGGTTTAGGGAAAAGAGAAGTGCAATGTGTATACTAATGAGACGCTGGTTGGCAGCAGAAGGCTTGAGTTTAAATGCCTCTTCCAACAGCAACGCGTGCTGAGCATGCACACCCAGCTTCCTACCAATGGGACACCACAGTAAAGATCATTTTAGTTGTGCCTATTTAAAGTGACTAAGTTTTGGAGGTTTTGACTGTTTTGTTTGACATGTCAAACTGTTAAATTTAGGCTGCCCAGAGGTTCCATTTAACTTCCTTGGAAACATGGATCAGGGCAACTATTAAGTCCCCCTAAATGTATGTTATGAGCTAAGAAGGCTTTGTTGCCTTAACTGTTCTCTGTGTCTGAGGTTCTGTGTGATTGTGAGTTTAATTGTCAACTTGAAAAAATAAAATCTAGATGCACCTTGAAAAGAGAGTCTCAATGAGTGATTGTCTCCATTGGGTTGGCCAGTGGGCATGTCTCTAGAGGCTTTCAATTAAGCTCATTGATTTAGGAAGACCCAACCCACTGTGGGTAGCACCATTCCCTAGGCAGGGGGTCCTGAACTATTTAAGGGTCAAGAAATAGAGGTAAACATAAGCAAGCAGCATCCATGTCTTATTTCTCTCTGCTCTTGATTACATACGTGATGCAACTTCCACAGTAACTCCCCTGCTATGATGGACTATATGTAACCTGGAATGTGCTGAAATAAACCCTTTTTTCTCTAAATCACTTTTTGTAATGGTATTTTATCATAGCAAGAGAAATGTAACAAAAACAACCTGCTACCTCCTAATCTTGAGCCCTCATGTGTCTTTTAAGCTAATATAGATCTCCTTTGGACAGACTATCACAGAATACATACAATCAAATTATTCTACCATATAAGATCTCTTTCACAGTAATAAAGCAAATCTAAGTATTTGTTTTTATCCCCATTAGATCCCATCTTTTTCCTTCCAATTCTGAAATGGCCACTGGATGATTTAGTTATTCCTCTTTGATTCATAGTGACCAAAATTCTGATCAAACTCCTTTCCTCTCTACTGGAACCACTGAAGATTACAGTTCAGCACCAGAGATGAAGAGGATGTTCAAGCTAAATGGGAATTTAGCTGTGACCCAAACATAACGGCAAGAACTCCCAATGCCCCCAAGGAACTGTTAGAGTTCTGAAAAAGTCTTTGGGGCTGTGTTTGTTTTGACAAAATTTAGCCAAAAATTTTAGCAGTTCAACTTTACCCATTCCTGTGGTGGACTTCCTTTGAGCCAAGTCTTTTGATCTTACAGGGGTGTTTCTGACAAGGGTTGAAAAGTTCAGTTAGGGCCTCCAGGGGAAATCATGGCCACTCATACACAGGTGCTCTGAGAATTTTTCTTGGAGTTCTGTGGGTTGAAGATCCCAAATAATGGGCCTAACCTCAGATTCCTAGAATATGCTGTGTTAAGCTACTTGTGAACAAACAAGGAAAGGCTCTGATCACAAGATTAGAGAACTCAGAGGTGAAAGCCTTTTAGAGACATGGACAGTGCTCACTTCTATGACACTTTTCCAGGAGACATACATCACTCCCCAAATTACACACCCTCTAATGAGGAATTTGTCCCAAAATTCTATACCTTTTAATGGTATTTGGCTGAAAGCTGAGAAAGGTGTGTCTGTTCCTACCTTTTGAAAGCCAGAAAAACATCCACTGATCTGATAGAGCCCCACCACCTCCTAGCCTCCCTTTCTGCTTTACTCACTCTTTCTACAGTATTCACCTTTTTTCAACATGGTATGGATCTCTTGTCTCTCTGCCACCCTCTTTCCCTACCTGGGGAGAAAACTCCACAAGGAGAGGAGGAGTAACTGTTTGATTAGTTCACCACTTTGTCCCCATCGCCCAGACACAAGATACTCACAAACTCATTTGTAGTGAGAAATTTTGGTTTCTTTCAAAACAAAGAAATGTTCTAGGAATATGATTTTTTTTTCATCCCAGGTGTGGGATGCGGGGTCTGCTTCGGATTGTCCACAGCAGCTGACTGTGATTTGCCTCGTGCTCTAGCAGGGGCATGATTCTGCCAGCTAAGGCCAGTTTACGTTTAGAACTCTGGGGCTCTTCAGAGAGTATAAATGCTAGAGCTGCACCCCTGCTGCTGCTGCTGGCTTCATCTCACCCCAAGGAACCTGACACCCCTAATCAGCAGAAGGTAGTCTAGTGATGTCTAATGACATTTCCCCCTCTGACCTCATCTCCATGCCAGAGGAGCAGTTACCAGGATGGAGCCACTTGTGACCCATGTTTAGCCTATAGTATGCTCTCTGTAAAACACCTGGTAGTTGGATGAAGGGATACACGAGTGAAATATGTTCACCAAGGATGAAGTAGCTGGGTGCTCCTGTATCAATGAGAAGGACAGGGCGATCATCTGGAGATGGGCAGTTAGGGTGGCACCGTCAATTCATAGTATACGGGCAAAAGTCTAAAGACTAGCGAGAACATAACAAAAGACAAAGTTCGAGGGAAGCTCATAACCTCTCTTTTAAATATTTAGAAGGTTAATGATGGGAGAAATGATTTTCTCTGGGAATAATGCCTCACACTGCATTTTCAACAGAGCCGGGATCTAATAGACGTTTCTGAATTCAGGTCAGTAAAAAGAAATGTTGAAGTGTTTTTAAACTACAAAGGTCCCTCTTAGGAAGTAGTAAGTATAGAACCCATCACTGAAGATGTCAGGCAATGTTAACGTGGTCCCCACGGGGACGCTGCAGATGGGCTTCTAGCATCTTGTGGGAAGCAGGACTCCAAAGTACTATCACCCCTAAAGCCTGTGAGTCTAAGTGAGAAGAGCCAATTCCAGCCTCCCCTGGCACAACATACTCAACTATATTAACTGAGCTGTATTACCTGTTTCCTGGAAAATTTCATTAGCTTTACTCGTGGAAACTTGGAGCTTTCAATGTAACCATGCTTTGGTGGTTCGAGGAGAACAAATTCACAGTCAAGACTCTCAAAATACTTGCTTGGAATCTGGAGGTGATCCTGCAGAAGTGCTTTGGAGCCCCCTTCTTGAACTGTGAGATTTTGCACCTCCAGAGGTATCCACCTAGGGATGATATCCAAGAGCATCTCCACTCTCCGGACAACCTGGGAGTCCTCTGTCACTTCCAGGGTGAACTGATCCTTTTGTTGGCCAGGAGCTGTCTGTACATAGAGGACGTTGCCATCGTCAATGTCCTGCTGGGTGAAGCTCAGCAGGGACCTCCCATCTGCACCCACGCTGACGTCTTCTGCTGTGGATTTTTGGAGGTATCCATGCCTCGGTGGGGTTCTGACTATGAACACTGCCTCTGAAGAAATACCTTCTTCATTCCCAGCCTTTCGGTCATAAACACAACACACAGACACAGAAGGAGAAGGAAAGCATATGAAGAACGGTAAGAACCAAGGCCGTTGGTGAGCCAAATGGTGTCTCTTAATATCAACAAGTGGCTTCATTTACAAGCAGGGCTGTCACACAGCTTAAGGCCAGGTCTGATCTAGGGCCCATGACAATAGAATATCAGTTCTGGTCACTAAATAAATAAATATTAAAGTCAACAGCAATTGAGTAGCTATGAGTAGCTATTTGCACACAGCAGTAAAACAAAACAACAGCAAAAACAAAACAAAACCCGAATATCCAAAAAACTTTAGGTAAAAGAATTAAACATTCTAACGAGAGGTCTGGGGACTCCCCTAGCATCTAGCATGTGCATGGATTTGATCCCTAGCACCACGGCGGGAGACTAATAAAAAGAAAGAATCAAAAATGGTGGAAGAAAGAACAGTTGACTCACTAAAGTTTCACAACTGCAGAGGAAAGGGCTTTCCCCTTTTTTAGTTCTACTTTCACTAGCTCAGCATTTCCTATACATGTTCATTTTATTGATTCAGCAAAGTCAATTTTGAAACTGTAGTTCCAACTCATTTACGGTCACAAGGACGAGCATGCCCCCTGGTGGTAAAACATATTAACTCTCTAAGCTTGAAAAAGAATTGTGAAAAGCTGGTTGGTGCCTTAGTCAAGACTCGCTATTCACCAAACTGATTCATCTCTGACATTCCTGGTTGCACCTGAAAGCAAGATCCCAAGGCAGAGTCAGAACAGCCTACATGTGTGCCCAGATGTCAAAAATTACAGCTTTCCCATCCTACAGCTTAGAGGAGATTCCCCTAAAACAACAGCCTGGCCAAAGGGACCCACACACACTGTGCCTACTTGAAGTTTCAAGCTAGAAGCCTAAGGGAAATTTGTGTCTCTGCTCTCACCCTGGTACTACCAGGTTTCATCTATCAGTTCCAGGAAACTAAACAAGGCCACATCCAGAAATCACAAAGGAGACTGCAACGGTGTCCTCCGCTGTTTGGGAAATCCTTTTCATGTCTATTACTACTTCCTCCCATGATAGATTAACCCATATCATACAAACCATGGCTTGTACTGCTGTTAGTAACAAATAAATATAGAGCTGTCTTCACGTATCATTCACTTCCCTCCCTTAATCCTAGTTTATACTACATTAAGCATGGGCACACAAATGATTCTGTGTGTGAACACAGCTTTAAAACAAGGCTGAACACTATGCAGATTTTATTTCCAAGTACTGAAAAGCTGGTAGAATCAAACCAAAAACCTCCTAACTTTTAGTCTCAGTGGCACATAAATAGGTTTATAAGTGTGTGCACACACATATATATTAGAACTATTCCTAGTACCATGAAAGATACACACACACACTTGTGGGGGAGGGGGGCAGAAATGGAGAGGGTGTTCTCAGAAGCGAACAAACGGATCATGAGCCCCTACTAGTCTAAGCCAATAAGAACGCTCAGTGCTTTGGACGTCACATACCTGGAGCCTTCCCCTGCTCAATTTCAAGTGTTTTCCTTCTTCAACTCTAAGGCTCCTGCTGTGGAGAATCTGTGTGTGATGCTGCTGACCCTCCAAGGACACTTGAACACGGATGCTCACATCTAAGTAGGTGTCTTTGACTTTCACCGTCAGGTTAAACATATCGAAGTGGCCATCACCGCTGTGCCTATAAAGCACGTGTCCCTGCTTCAGGTCGTGCTGGGAAAATGAGTGAAACACCGAATTGTTGACCAGGAGTCTGCCATGTCTGGGGGCTTGTGAGATGCGGAATTCAAATTCGTGGTCTGTTCTGACATCTTGGTTGGTGGTGACGCTCAGGTTGGCTGTTGTGAGGCAGCTGTCCCTCCCTGTGGGTACGAGCAGTCCTGTGTTGTTGACTATGTGGACATAGGCCTCTGACACACTGACTTCGAAAAGGGATGACATGTAATGGTCACCATCTGTCACAAACAGCAGGAACCGAGCAGAGTCTGGGCCTCGATGCCTGAAGAGCACTCGCCCTTCCTGTAGGTCCTCCTGTCTGAACTGGTAGAGCTTCTGAGACGGCTCACTGGCTTTCACCAAATCTCCATTCGGTATGCCACGCCGAGTGTAGAGCAACTGGCTGTCGTCAAAATCAATGTCAGGGTCATGGTAGCAGAGGTCTGCTAGCGTCAGTAAGCGCTGGCTGTCCCGGACCACGTGGAAGACCTTATCTACCACACGCACTGGCTTCTCATCATTCTTCAACTCGACAGAAATGCTGACTTTGATTTCTGTAAACAGGTCCTCAGAGTCAGGGCTCCTGACCCCTCCCTGTTGGCCCAGACCTGCGGCAGAGGCCAAAACAGAGAATTCATCAGACTGTGTCTCGGAGTCATCGTGAACATATACCAGCCTTCCACCCACTATGTCTTCATCTGTGAATCCAGTGACGTTACTGTCACTTCCCAGAGAAGGGGAAGAGCTGACCAACTTCAGCTCCCCATGGCGAGGAGTCCTGGTGACTTTATACTGGAAGACATGATTGTCCAATGTTTGAACAAATAATTCTGACTGTGTAATTACTGTCTGCTCTCCTTCTCTGACAAACAATCCAGTGTTTGTTACAATGAGGTGTGTTTTTTCTGTTTTAAAGTTTATCCTGAAGGGGTAATCTTTTGATTCTATGTTTTTTACAATAATTGAAAAACTAAAAGTATCCTGTGAGTCTTTCATGGGCCATCCCTGAGGCTCATAGCTTACTGTAGAGTCTGTAATGTTTTTTTGACTGAAAACCGAACTCGTTTTAAGAGCCCGACTGCCAAGCAGCAATTTTCCTTTCTTAGGTGGAATCAGTAACTTGAAATATATTTCCCTCTCAGCTACTTCCACGCTTCCCATTGTAGCCTGTAAATGACCAGAACCCAGTACTTCCTTGTTTGCACTGCTAATCTCTAGAGGGATATTTTTCAGAAGTGTCGGTTTCAGCCACCGCACAGTCACGGGAAACAGGAGCTCTTTGCTTACCCTCCCTCCTATGCGAACTTGAAACTTAAAGCCATCTGTAGCATTTTCGTGCTGCAGTTCCTTGAATGAACTATAGTATCGGATTCGACTCCGGTCAACAGAACGTTGAGAAAAGGTACTGACTTGTTTCCATTCTCCACTGGATCCCCGCTGCTGAATTTGGCCGAACTGAGGCTGGTGAGTGATGTCATAGCGAGCGTCCATCTCACGCGGTCCGCCTTTAACCTTCGCTGACAAGTTGTTCCGCGTGATGAGGACGGCGCCGCCTTGGGGTACCACCACGCCGCTCCCATCGGCCACTTCAAAGTCCCACGGAACAGCCATGACCCGTAACACCACAGTATTGCTAACCAGCTCGCCGTCAGTCGCTCTCAGAACAATCCGAGAGTTCCGATGACCCCTGTGTGCGTAGAAAATGTTGCCTCCCAGTAAATCCGCTTGCGTAAAACCACTGATGGCTCTCCCGGGGTCCTTGGCATTTTCTAAAAAGCCAGCATCTGAACTGAAGGTGCTAAGAACCGAAAACCTGAGATGCCGAGAATCTGTGTCAGGATCTGACACGTGTATCACGCTGGGGGTCAGGCGTTGCTTAGTGTTCTCAAAGAGAACCAAGTGTCCTTCTGGGAGCGTCAGGTATGGGGGGTCATTCACCGGAAGGACGATAATGTTAAAAACGTGTAGAAAGGGATCCTGCAGCTGGGATGGCACTGACTTGTTGCTACTAGAAAAAACCCAAAATGTGAAAGAATCCGTTGGCTCCTCTGCACCGTCATGGACGTACCACACGTTCCCATGCCTCAACTCTGACATAGTGAAAGTCCTCTCCATTTCTCCTGCAGGCCAAACATCTATTTGAAGGAACCCGTGAGCTGGCATTTCCTGTATTTTAAATAGTATCCGAGAATCATCAATGCCCAGACCCTTAGAGTCCACATTCACTTCTATATGCTTTTGTCCTAGTAAGGCTCGTCCACCTTCCTGAACTTCTAACTTATTCAAAACCAAGAAACTGCCGCTTTGACTTTTCAGAGAGGTGACGCTGGTGACTGCAGTGGAAGCGGCTGGCTCTGGCTGGAGCAGGTCCTCCCCGGCCACAGAAGGCCCTGAAGCATGGCCAGCCTCACCGGCGCACCCAGCAGAAATGTCTTTGGAAACAAGTGCATCCCTTAATGCTCTCTGTTCCAGGTTGGCTTCCAAGGCTCTCAGGCAACCTTTCAGAGAGAGGCCTCGAGCAGATTTCCCAGGCACAAGTTGTAACCCCCGCACTGTTTCCCACATCCGGTCATCCAGGCCTCCCACGAACAGGGGGCCTTCAGATACAAACGCTTGGCTCTGCAGAGGCAGCGCCGCCCGTACCCCTCGTTCGTCTACCATGAGGTCCAGATGCCTCCCCGTGACTGTGAGTTGAACAATGTGCCACTTGTTGTCGCTAACCAAGTTGAAGGATGAAAGTTCCGTTTTTGTCTCGCCCCTTCCCACACGAGCCTTCAGTAGACCCTTGTGGATTTCCAAGGCAACGTAATCTCCTCTCCCTCTGCCTGACTGAAATAAAAGCAAGGCTTGTGAGGTTCCAGTTTGCACAGCAAATCTGAGTACCCCTTCGCCACGGACCTTCCATTCTGGAAAGGTGACATAGGACCTAGAGCTGAAAAAGCTAATGGCCTCATTGTTCCCAGCAAAAAACTCATCGTTACATCCCAGGGACACCTCATGAACCTTCTTAAAGCCAGGGTAAGACCTGAGGGATGTCAGGATCTCCCTCTGGTTAAACACCACCCCCTCCATGCAGCCGCGGAAGTTGGGGGTCCTTGTGTCCAGGTAAGGAGCACTGAGTCCCCCACGACCTCCTACATAGATCCCATGGTGAAAGGTGAAGTTCTGCATCCCAGCAGCCAGCTGGCCAGCTGTCTCATAATGCTTGTCGATGACCAAGGACACATTCTCTTTGCCATAGTACAGCTCCACCGAATGCCAAAGCAAATTGTCCACGTGAAGTCTTTGCTCAGAAAGGAGGATTGGTTCACTGGTGCCCACATTTATTTTCACCTAAAGGAGACGAGAGCCATAATTAGCAAGCCTCATCAAGATGTTCATCTTGCAGCAACTGGGGGATGGGGTTGCTGTGAATTAACACCAGTAAAAATTATGGCGAGGCTTCAATCCCCAACCCACCAGTGCTGAGAGGTGCTGAGGCCTCGGAGAAGTGATTAGGATGTAAAGAGGGGCCAATGCAGTGCCCTTCCGGAGGGCGAGTTCTCTTATGGAAACGGATTGTGAAATAAGAGGGGGTTGCTAGAAAATAGGTTTGACTCTCACGTCCTCCCTTCCACCATGAGGCCTTCGCCAGGAGCCGAGAGGATTCTACCATCATCCTCTTATACAACCAGAAATGAACCTATTGTCTATTTCCTTTATAAATTACCCAGCCTCTGGCGTTCTGTTATTGTAAAAGAGAGGAAAGAGAATGAGAGAGAGGAAGGAGAGGAGGGAAGAAGAGAGAGATGGAGGGACGGGGAGTGACTACATTTGGGCATGAAAACCTCCTCTAGTGATGGATGACATGTTGAAGTAAAACAAAATTTCAGAGTCAGAACATTTAAGACATGCTGGAAAAACTGGACACAATCCCACCCTAAATAAATGGTGTATCACTTTATTCTAATGAGAAATAGTTTGTTCTCTCTTTCTGTTGCTCTGTGTTCTCTAGTAACTGACTGCTTATATATTTTAAAGATTGTTTTTTTGAAGCATACCTGTATTCTTCCTGACAGAAGTTCTATTAGGCAATAGTCGATTTTCCCAGCTGCAAGAAAAAGTAAGCTTTGTGGCTTGCTAGTTTGAAATCTTAACTGAAGTGACAGCTCAGGGGAAGCTTCTGTGATGTTGAGCCCCACGTAGCTTTCACCATAAAACGATGCTATGGGGAAGGAAAGCACAGGTCAGGAAATTTGCTATACAATGACTATGCATTATATTCTCTTCCTCTTCATAAACCGACCCTGCTGAAGAAAGCTGCCTTGCCAAAGGTCAACTCCTGCTTCCTAGGGCATCCCACAGACCCTGCATGGATTTACAAAGGCCCAGCTTTCTCTTACCCAACTCAGGACAGTTGGGAAAAGACCGCTCTTCATTAGAAGCCTCTGAAGGAACAGCCAAGGCTTTCAATGATGCTAAATAGCAGCTCAAGTTCCTCGTCTACACAAGTCTACTCCCTTGCCTTCTGCAGGGGTGGATTCCAAGTTTCTTCTCATAAACCTCTTGGATGTTAAGTTCCATCTCAGACTTAGCTTTCCACAGAACCTAACTGGTACTAGAAGTGACCTAAGAAAGTGACTCTGGGAGGTTTCTGATGCTGACCCAACCCTCAACTGAAGTGACAATTAGGATGAGTGTCACTGTTGTAGGTAGGGCTCAGGAAACCCTGGCAGTGATGTTGAGGTTCCACTGGTTATGAACTGGGATGGCAGAGTTGGGAAACACTAAGCAATAAAAAAAGAAGACAAGTATAACTATAAGAACAATGAAACTGGGTGCTGATTGACAAGCTTGACAAAAACATAAGCTTTGGGGAGGTCAGTGTTAACCATGAACTATGTCCTTCTCATTTCCCACAGTGGGACAGAGGAAACTAAGATTCATACCAAAGAACCAATCATCGGCGTAGCCAACTTCAAAAAGTCTCAACTAAACAAGTTCAATCTGATGAGGCAAAGGCTCTGGTTGGATGGAAGCAGCGCACAGGACTGGAAATCTGTGTTGGTGCCTTGACTCCTAGACACCCTGGAGCGCTCTGAGCCCACAGATGTCGATGATTCTCTACACTACTCTACTCTGAGGCCAGCACTTCAGAGTTTGCAGAAGCCTTTAATACCAGGGGACCTCTAAAGATAGACCTCTAGGGATAGCTAAGGCAAATGGCAAGTCACAACCCAACTGCCTGGGGTCATGGTTGGCTGGATATGAGATGGATAGTACACATGCAAAGAGGGGCAATAAATAGATGACTATAGTCTGTCCTCTCCCTCTCCCCCTTTCCCTCTCTCTTTTTGTTTCTCTTACCAGGCTTTCCCCAAGTAGCCCTGGCTACACTTATTACAGGCAGGGATGCAATAGATAACACAGTAGTGTTATAGAACACTTTACAATCCAATATACCAGTGTAAGAACAAAATAAAATTAGAAAGAAAAAGAATATGGCAACATGTTACCTCCAAGAAAATATAGAATTCCCTAAACACTGGATTCTAAAGAAAACAACACTAATGGAATGCCCAAAATGATTTATTAAAAATGATAAGGAAGCTGAACAATACTCAAGAAAATATAGATAAGTAAAACAAGACCAGAAAAACAATATTTCAATATTGTTAGTGAGAAATTCAGCAAAAAAGAATGTAATATTTATGCACACAGTAAAGATTTAACAGCAATGAAGAACAAAACTATGTTATCTGTAGGAAAAATGGATGGAATGGAGATCATCATGTTAAATGAAATAAGTCAGCCTCAGAAAAACAAATATTGTATGTTTTCTCTTACATGCAAAGTTTGATAAACAATAACATTTATTATCTGGGTCAGTTGGAGCCAATGACTTAATCTGTTAATCTGTTAAAGGCTTCTGTGAAATATCCCTTGTTCCTTCCTTATTTGATGCTTCCTGTGCAACTCAATAAACACAGAGCAAAGCCCTTTGTTAGGAACACACAGACACACAGAGACAGACACAAAGACACAGGGAAAACACAACTAGAAATTAACAATCAGAAACTACAGAAGCTAGGCAAATTCACTGAGACTGAACAAGGTGTTCCCGAACATGCCATGGCTCATTAAAGAAATCAAAGAGAAATTCAAAACTTTCTTGAAAGAAGTGTGAATAGAAATAATCTATCCAAAACTTATGGGACGCAGTGAAAGCAGAAGAAATGTGTTTCAAAATAAACATGTAAGATTTTAAACGTGTACTCTAATGGTACATCTCAAGGACCTAGAGAGGTAAAAGTAACTCAAACCCCAAATTAGTCAAAGGAAAGAAATAATAATGATCAGAGAAAAATAAGATAGAGACTAAAAAGAGAGATAAGATCAATGAAGCAAACAGTTTCTTGAAAGATAAGCAAAAGCAATAAATAAAACACCTAAAAATAAATTCGACAGAAAAGTAAAAGAAAGAAAGAGAAAGCATCAATGAAAAAAAAAAAGAAAGAAAACAAAGTGATTCTCAATAAAGGCATTAAAACGTACACTGGATTACGACTGGGATACAAAGTACCTAACCTGTGATTAATATAAAAATAAATAAATTACATTTAAAAAAAGAAAAAGTGGAGAAATAAAGAGAATGTTAAAGAAAAAAAAAACATACACTGGCGAAACAGCGCAGAGGACGCTGAATGTTGGAACCTGACCCATGTCTCTCATCCTTGTGCAAAAATCAACTCGGAATTATCCAAGTCCCAAATGTAAGATCTACAACTTCTCAAAGTACTAGAAGAAAATAAAGAATTCCCTCAACTATCTCATTGCTCACATGAAAAGAGCAAATGAAACAATCAACAAAGGAGGGACAGCTTAAAGGATGAGAGAAGATACTTGCCAACCACTCAACCCACACCGGAATGGTGTTCAAACACACAAGGAGCTCAAAGGCTCAACAGCAAAAGAAACAAATTCCTAGGAAAGATCTGAACATGTCTCAAAAGAAGAAATACAAATGGCCAATGGATGCATGAAAATGTTTGATGAGATCAACCACTTGGAAAATTCCAATTCAAAACTAGAAGATCATCTTACCCCAATTAGAATGACTATTATCAAAACAACAACAAATGCTGCTAAGTATATGGAGAAGTAAAGAAACTTTTGTACACTGCTAACAGAAATGTAAACGGGACTATCAATATGGAGGCCCCTCAAAAGAGTAAAATAGTTCCATTTCTCAGCAAATAGCCAAAGGGAAAGCAAAGGGGGAGTTACATACATGTCTGTGTTTTCTATAGAACTCTTCAGAGTGGCAAATGGGTAAATGAAATTAGATACATTGACAGAGATAATATCTAGATATTTAATTCATTACTATTCAGCCATAAAATGAATTACAGCAAGTGGGTGGAACCTGGGAACATTAGGTTAGTGAAATAAAGCTGATATGTAGAACTCTCTCTCTCTCTCTGTTTTGTTTAATGGTCATTCTTAATGTAGGAAAGAGATGACTAGAAGCTGGGAGGAAGGAGGGGAAAGGGAGGCTAGAGTTGATCCTAACACACTTACCTGGTAAGTACTGAACCAACACATATTTAAAAAGTCAACCAATCTCATATCAATAAGTAAACTCAATGCTAGACTATAGAGCTAACGTCATTAAGATGAAGCAAGGAATCATGAACCTCCCACCCAGCTGAGTTTATTCTCCCGAATGCCTCCCTCTACCCCGACCTCCACCCCCATGTCCCCACATCCCAACCTCTGACAGGCTTGGAGGTTGTATTGTTAAGTGTTCAAAGCCAGGAAGTGCTTTCTAAATCATAAGATCTCCTGCTACGATGACTAAGTAACATTCATAAACACCATACTTATATTTTCCCACATTTCACCTCTCTGCCACTAATCAATTCCAGTCCCGGCTGGTGGCCAGAAAATTCCATCCCCTCTATACACAAACAAGGAAGCTGAGTTTAAAACTTCTCGTTTGGGCTGGAGAGATGGCTCAGAGGTTAAGAGCACTGGCTGCTTTTCCAGAGGTCCTGAATTCAATTCCCAGCAACCACATGGTGGCTCATGACCATCTATAGTAAGATCTATAGTAAGTCTTCTGGTGTGGAGGCATTCATGTGAGTAGAACAATATATACATAAAGAGAGATAGATATAATTAATAAATAATAAAATACTTTATTAAAAAAACAAAACAAAACATAAACTTCTGGTTTGACAGTCAGAGGCCACTCAATGTCCTCAGTAACCCTGGAGTTGACCACGCCTTTTAAGCCCCCAATACATGCCTCAGGATAACAATAAGAACAAACAGGAAAGCAAGTGAAATCCGTTCCCAGATGGGAAAGGAGGCAACCTCTGGTGAAGGCAGGGATGTAATTTCAGTAACTAATCTGACTGAACAAAACCTGAAGATGATGTCCTGTGTGCTGAAGTAAGGCCAAAAATACTTCATGCCAACCCACGTTTGGTAAGAAGGTAGCTAAAGCACAGTACTCCTGGAAGGCAAACATTTGTATTGGCCTGCAATTCTCCCATGAGACAATTTTCAGTCATTATATTTACCTTAGAATTCATTCTTCCAAATGTTCAAGCTTTTTGTTATATTTTGGTTTTGTTTGGGGTTGGGTTTGGCTTTGGCTAACTATTTATTGAGTGCTTTGTATGTGCCAGGTATTGCCAGGAACAGAAGGTAAAGGCTTAATTCAACATCTTCCTGGCTATCAGAGTTAAAAATGTGCCCAAAAAGAACAGTGCCCTTAAGTGGTGGAGTTGGTAGACTGGGATCTGGTTTGGGTGACCTAGGGGACGAGGGAGGAAGCAATCAAAGCAAACCTTGTCTTTCCCAGGTCCACAGAAGAGCCCAAGGGTTTTCTTAGGTTTGAAGATTCAAAGGTAAACACAAGAGACTATGATCCTCTTAGTTACTTTTCTGTTACTGGGATAAAATACCCTGAGGAAAGCAACTTAAAGGAGAAGGGCTCTCTTACAGTTCTGGATAGCTATCCCATCCTGGTAAGACATGGAAGCAAGCAGGGGCGGACACTCTGGTGGAGGGAGCAGAAAGACAGCCGGTCCCACACTCAGAATGCAGAGAGTGAACAGGAAGTAAGGCCAGGCTAGTAAGCCTCTAGGCTTGCCCCAAGAAACACACTTCCTTCAGGGAGGCTCCACCTTCTGAAGCTTCCACAACTTTCCCAAATGGGACCACCACCAGCTGAGAGCGTAGAGTCTGAACACGTGAGCCTGTGGGGGGATTTCACGTTCAAACCACAACAGCTAATCACGTGATCACAGCTGCTATTAATTAGACCACAGCTGAATCCTCAGCCTGGTTAGAGGACATGGGGGAGGGGGCGGTGTTGCAGACAGGACCTAGGAGAACTGGAACAGGATGACCTAAAGGACAGAAAAACAAAGAAGGGAAAGGACAGAACCAGGGACTGAAGGTCCTGCTTGGCTAGAGTGCAGTACGCGAAGGGGACATGCAGATGAAGCTGCAGCAACCTGCAGGCTCAGGGGACCAGCAGCCAAGAGAGGGGAGGGGCTGCCTTCTCCAGGGCCTTCTTTGACTGTTTGAAGTTGGCAGAGACAGGCAGACCTCTGAGTTCCAGCCAGCACGGTCTACAAAGCGAGTACAGGAGAGCCAAAGCCATAGAGAGAATCCCTGTCTTGAAAAACAAAAACAAAAACAAAAACCCATACATATATACATACATACACCTACATAAAATAAACAAAAGTGCCTTTACAACGTGAGTGACTGGCTGCGCCTTCAATGGCCTTTACAAATCTCTACTAAAAACAAAACAAACAAACAAAAAAAAACCCCTCTGTCATTAGTTATTATCTGGCACCAGTAACATGCCACCCGAAATGGAATGTAAATTTTGGAGATCAAAAGCTTTGCTAGTCAGACCACTGCCGAGTTCTCAATGCACAGAACAACGTCCAGGTCACGTTACACTACTGAATAAACGACTGCCTTGGAAATCGGGACTGTATCAAAGGAGGGTTAGAAATGACAGAAGCAGACCGTATCTCAGAAGGTGACAGTACTGAAGCTGAGGCCGGGAGGGTACCAGAGTGAGAAGGGAGTGGTTCAAAAGCAGTTCCATGGGGGGGGGGGGGTGTCGGCAATCCTTGCTGGAAGGCAATCCTTATGAACCGCTAGACGTTGGGGTGTTGGGGTCGGTTGAAACTTACTGAGATGGAAACCGGGGATGGGAAGACAATGTGCTTTGAGTTGTTGACGCACACACAAGTTTGGGAGCACATGAATGACTTGCCAACTGGGCGAGCAGGTTCCTCACTGGTGGGCCCGTAAAGAAAGCCGAACCCTACACTGTAAGCAATGCGGAGCATTAAATAGCTTTCAGTTGTATTTTAGAGAAATGGGTCTGGTGGCTCCGTGAGCTAGGATATAAACTAATTAAAGTACTGAGAGAAATAGTTCAGATCTATTTGCTGTCACTGAAAATCAGAATTACTTTTCTGTACTTCCGGTGCCTGCGGCAATGTTGTATCTTGTCTTTTGCCATACTGCTGTTCTGCAAATTGAACTCCATGAATATCACGGTGTAGAAACTTGTCTTTAAAACTGAAACCGGAGACAAACCGACTAGACGAAAGTTCTCTGGCATTATGCAAAATCCTAAGGTGAGGTTCTAAGACGAGCCCTGCACTGGAAACCATTTTGTGTGTGATTTGAGCTCCAGAAATCAGTTGCAAAGGCAAATTTTGCCCTGTAGATCTTTCTCTAAAAATCTGTACTGTTTTAAAATGGTGTGGATACCGTGTGCACATCAAGTTCAAGTGGGATAGTTATTGAAGAGATGGTTAACATTAACCAGCTCCTCTGAAGAAAAGAAAACTTACAAGTAGTAAATTACTTAGCCCAAACATCCTAAATACCTTATGTGACCTACTGGCAGATTAACCCAAACCCCTCCTCCTTTAAATTCAAGTCAGAGTAGAAAATCCATGAGCCAAAACTTGCTCGCTAGCTGCAGGATGGCAGGCTGACCAGATGCTCAGTGAGCTATGAAGGACAACTCTGGCACCAAGCTCCTGTGCTAAATATGTTGCCGGCCCTGTTGAAGAAGACAGAGAGCAGAGGGCAGAGGGTTCGGACACATTAAAAAATCTTCCGTTTTCAAGTTGACCTAGGTCCAGCAATCTACAGCCCTTTGGCTTCCTGCAGACTGCAAACCATCAGGCTCTCCACTCTCTATTTCACCCAAATACTAGCCTCCATGCAATTGCTCTGGACCAGGTCCTCAGGTTACCCGGGCAAAACCAGGAGTTGCTCAGCCCTTCCCTCTTCTCAGTGAAGGATTCCTGTGTCTGGCACTGCTCTGGGGGCTGCTGCTCCTGACGTCTCCAATGCAAACAGTCCCTGCTGAATACAGGAGTGGTGCTTGGCCTGGTCGAGCCACCAGGGCCTATGTGCTGTGCCCCAGGGCCTATGCCCAATTATTCATGCTCTGCATATGGTACCTGCTGCCCAGATAGACTCTTTTGACCTTCCTCCTTAGACAGGTATGTCTTCCTCCCTAGAGTGATAGTGTCTTCCCCTAAGATCTGAAGCTGACAGCTCTCCCTCATCTCCAATGGTGTCTGACTTCTAGTGGCCAGAATTTCACGGCTATCTATCTTTTGCTGTACCCATGGTCGGACTGTAGGTGTTTCAACTATGAGGAAACAGCACTGAGACACCTGCTTAAAAAACAAAAAACAAAACCACAACAACTTGATTTTGTGCACCAGTTTTGAGGCACCAATCATAAAAGGAATGCCAGGATATTTATTGCCCCAAAGAGGTGACTAGCTTTAACAGGTGACAACCAGTGGGAGGCTATCAAGTCACTTAAGACATCTCCCCCACGAGAGACTACGGTAGTTCTTGGGGAACCCTTGTTAGTTCTGTGCAGTGTTATTAAATGCAAGAGGATCTGAATCCTGGCCATTCTCTGGCTTCCTCTGGCCTTCATGCAGACTTCTGGCATGATGCCACGTACCAGCAGTCCCTCTCCAGAGCGAGCACCAAAATCATGAGCTAAAATAAACCTCTTTTTCTTTAAGGCAAATCCTGTTTTGGATGTTTTCTTAAAGCAGCCTAATTAGCACAAGGTGTTTTAAAAATTCTTCCAAACAACTCAAGGGTAAAGACACATTTAAAAACACAGAAGGCGCAGCGATGCGAAGCAACAGGTCACCCCAGCACTTCACTTCTTGGACAAACACCCAGTCAGCCTTGTGAGAAGGCAAAAGCAATACCTGACAAGAAGGTGGTCAAAATTAGAAATACTGAAAACAAAACTAAACTAAAACCATCGATGATGCGGACCTAGCGCAACGCATACCCTGTTACCTTCAGAAGGCGGGCAATGACAACAGGGTGACTTACAAACCGAAATACCCACGCTGTGTGCCCGAGAAGTACTTTTACTAGACAATATCCATTGCCAGACACGGGTAGCTCCTGCTATGATGACTTTCGAAGCTGACCTACCCATCACGCCGTACCCTTCAAAGACTAAGAACAGAGCTTGAACACCTTGAGCAAGTCAACCATACAAGGAAACACCCTGAATTATACAAGGAAACAAGGAAGAAGTGAATTCAAATTCCACACGTGGCAGCTCAGGAATATATTCTCATGGCTGGAGAGATGGCTCCGTTACAAGCACACACTCATCTTCCAGAGGACCTGGGCTCAATTCCCAGCATCCACAGGGTAGCTCACAACTGTCTGTAACTCCATTTCCAGGGGATTCAACCCCCTCTTCTGGCCTCTTCCAACAGTAGGTACACATGCGGTAAACATACAGACAAGCAGGCAAAACACCCATAGCCACACCCATTCGTGACTGTAGGAACTTGGACCTGACTTGGGAGGGATGGGAATAAAGAAAAGGCAGACAGACCGATGCAAAGATGGAAAGCTGGGGTCAGATGGTCTGAGCTGGCTACTAGAAAAACCATGGTCAGTAAAGAGACACAGTTATTGTATACAGCTGAACACAGAGGCAGAGTTATTACATGCAGATAAACAAGGAGAGGGGGTTATGGTATCCAGGGGCATGAAGAAGACAGGGTTAGCTAACCTCAGCAGGAGTAGTCTCTGTGAGGGGCTCTGGTGGCCATTTCCAACATATACTATCAATATCCACACATGAACCAAGGAAAAGGCTTTGCCATTTCCCTCTCAGCCTCTTGGACAGGAGGAAGGCTTTGCCATTCCTGTATGGGTCTGAGGCTCTGGGGTCCTCGATACAGTGAAGCTCAGGTTTTCCTCCTCTCCATATACACATAAAATAAAAAGATAATAATAAACTATTCTTCCAAGCATCACGAAGCAGGGTTTGGCAACATTTTGGCCTACAATACTTGCCATGCTGTCAGGGCCATAGATGAAAAACATGCATCTTAAAATTCATGCTGTGGAATGCTTTATTCCACAAGGAAGCCACACTCCTAACCTAAAGGAATACCCACCCTACTGTGTCCTAGCCATGCTAACTGCATGGAAGAGGAGGAATGGAAAAGAGTGAACAGGAAGTGGGAAGTAGGAATTCGGATTCTCAGTCGGCTGAGCAGTCGTTTTAGTGAAGTCGTTACGACCACAGCAAACGGAGAGTCAAGCCCAAACCCAGAGAACTAACCATGCAGAGGAAATGAGAACACAAGCTGGCCCTCGGGTTTGAGGTCTTCACCTCACTGATTCCTAAGCTATGAGCTTCTCATTGCCCCCACACTATTACCGATTCCGTGTCTGAAACCATCTGGGTCTGTCAAAGGTCGTGCACTGCTCTTTAGAGTCACTCTTGGACTCACACCTGTCCCTTCAGCCACGGTCACAGCCCTGTACCACACCCACCCTTGGGACCAGACAAATGAGGAAGATGAACGTTTTCCAAGCAGCCTCTTCACCAGCTGAACAACGTGGTGGGTGAGGAGTCTCCAAGGACTTAGATGGCCCTTGGAGAATTACTCTGAAGCCGCTAGTGACACCATAACGCAATGATTACGCGCGCAGCGATGCTTTTTGGCCACCCGGAAAATGAATCTCATCCAAATAGTAGACACGCCAACTCCTGTGATTTAGAATTCCTCTTATGTTAAAAACAAAACAAAACAAACAAAATGTCTGGAAGTCTTTTGTTGAATCGAGGGTGGAAAGGCCCAGGAATTGGGGCTCAGGCATTTAAACTTTTTAAAGAACCACGTGCTTAGTGATCTGGAAGGAAGGCAAAACGCCATGGAAAAATAAAACATTTTATGTATTTGGACTTAGAAAAGTTAAAATTCCCTGAGATGGGGCTTAAGTGACTAGAGGCCAGGGGGTCAACGAATACCCCAGATGAACCGAAGATTCCCCAAACACTACAGGTCCCCTGCGATCAGGGCCGCCCGCAGGAGTCGGCCATTCTGATGGTCCGAGGGCCGACCCTAGCGTTCCCAGAGTTCGGGGCGAGGAAGGTGGGGCGCCGGCCCGGGCTGGAAGCTGCGAGCGGTCGCTGGCAGCGAAGTCCGCGCGCGGGGCCGCGCCGCGGCCTCCGGTAGGTCCAGCTGGCGGCCACGGGGCCCAAGCGCGCCCGGGGTCCGCAGGGCAGCGCGCGCCCCGCCGCCTCCCCGGCCCGCGCTCCCAAACGCACCGCCCACCCTCTCCGCGCGGCGCCTCTTGGCCTGGCCCGCCCAGGGCGGGGAAGTGGGGTGGGGGCGCGTACCTCCAGGCGCCCCGCGAGGCCCGCACAGCCCCAGGCAGGCGGCGAGCAGCGCGAGGCTGCGGGCCCCGGGCCGCCCCATCCCGCCGCGCGCCGTCCTCAGGCCGCGCCGAGCTCTACCTGCGCGGGTCGGTGCCCGCCGCGCACCCCGGAGCCCAGCGAGGGGCGGCGCCCCCAGGACGCGCGGCCCCACGGGGCGGAGCACTTTCTGCGACCTGCAGCTGTTGCTCGGCGATCAGCAGGATCACCGCGCGGGTCGGTGAATGTGATCCCATGATCAGAAGGGATGAGACTGTGGGCTCCAAGGCCATGCGGGAGACAGACGGGACAGGGAATCGGTGGCCCCCTCCCCTGCTTGCAGATCTGGAGCTCAGTGTGCCTGAGTGGAGAAAGAGCTCAGGGCAGCAGGGTGAGGGGGATAGTAAGTAGGTCCTAGAAGAGCCTTGAAACAATCTGTTCCTCTCACCCCAAGGGGCTTTTCCCAGCCTTATCCTAAAGTGGGCCTTCTGTGTAATGTTTGTGAATGCCGTTCTGCAGGAAAGAAGGTAGCCTAGTCATTTCTTTGCAAAGGTGAGCCTTAGTCTTGTTTCTTTTAAAGCGCCTGAGTTCTTTTAAAGTCCCTAAGTTAAACCTTTGAGTTTTTGAAGCAACTACCTGTCAGAATAGTTAAGGCCTAAGATTTGATATGTGCCACTATCATGTCTTACCTTGGGAGCCATGATTATAATAAGCCACAGAGAGAAGAAGCCCCCAAATAAGTAGAGTCCAAGGAGATGGTTCGAAGGAGGGTTCCTGGGCTTTCCAGAACCAGCTTCCTTGGGCTACATTTTGCAACGCTGGGGCTTGCCAAAATGCCAGTTCTCCGGCTACCAGAACGGTCAATGTTAGTCCTGCTTTGTTCCTAGTAAAACCAACGATGACTTCATTTCCCATTTGTTCCCTTTTTAGTTCTGTAACAAAGTGCTTTTTTTTTTAAGCGTAGAATCACATTTTGACCTTTTCTGCAGCAGAAAAATCTGTGAGGCCACTGTTCCACTTCTAAGAAAATATGTTTTGTCTACCCAGCGGCTTTCCGTGATCCTGGGAACCTCCCACTCCTTTAGGGAAAACTGCTCTCTACTGCCTGCCCCACCGTTTGTGGGAATTAGGAGTTGGCATCCACTTCTAAGAACTTCCTCTGTCATGTGATGGGCAGCAGCAGGGCCAGTTAATTTCTAAACTGAGGGTTTCCACTGAATGCATCTAAGGAGGGCACACTTTCCGGAGAGGAGCTAGAGAAGTTATGGATAGCTTCAACCTCTGGCGTTTGTAATAAACTAGTGCACAAAAATAGATATAGATAGATAGATAGATAGATAGATAGATAGATAGATAGATAGATACATACATACATACATACATACATACGTACGTACATACATACATAGACACATAGATAGATACATAGACAGACAGACAGACAGATAGATGAAGACAGTGGGGACTGGGATCTAGCTCCACTCATCCCTGAAACCAGCTGTACCTTAATCCTTTATGGGATGTTTTTGCATAAACCATTCAAGTCCACTTTTAACCTAATCTGTAGTCGCCCACAACTACCAATAGTAACCGCCTGCACAAGGGGCTGGGAATTAAAAGAGACAGAGAACACGAAGAAATGATGCCAAGACAGTATTCTGATCAAGGCGCCATTTTTATTACAGAGTAAACCCCTTATATAGGTTTCTAAGTAAACATATCCAAGCAAAACAGGAGGTGTAACTGAGCAAAACAGGAGGTTTAACTAAGCAAAACAGGAGGTGTCTGCTGAAAACAACAAGAATAGCGAGCCAGCATGACTTGCATGCACCTGACCATCTCAGGTCCAATGGAATGGCTACCTCACTAATCTACCTGGACTTAGGTTCCATACTTACAACCAAAAGCAAGCTGTCAGCTTCAGCCCAAACATGATATACATCAGTAACTTTGGTTTGGGTTCTATGTATGTATTATTGGCCGTTTCTGATACGGTGACAAAACATCTGACGACAAAAAAAAAAAAACTTAAAGGAGCGAAGGCTGATTTGACTCTTGGCTTCAAAAGTTTCAGGAAATAATCAGTTAATTTTACTGATTTCAGGCCTGAGGTGAAGCAGAAACATGATGGTGGAAGGCCAACATGGAGAGAGCTGTTCCTTTCCTGGCCGCCGAGGAGCAGAGTGCGCAAGGGTCTTAGGATAAAACATACCTTCAAAGACACTCTCATTGGCTTACTTCCTTCAGTTATGCCCCCACTTTCCAAGGGCCTATTCAGCCACAAACTTAACAGTGGATTAATGTTTAATGACCCGGTGTTAAGAGCACAACTAGCTGGGGACCAACCCTTCAACACACGGGTCTTCTGGGGGCTGGCGTGTGAAATACATCATATCCAAATTATGTCAGCAAGACATGTGTTCCCAAGCCCTGAGACAATCAGCAGACATCTAACCAGCTTCCCGGGCAGGTGAAGCTCTGCCCATAGCCTCGATGCAATCTTCCACATCCAGTTCTTTTGTGTCCTCTCTTCCCAACAAACGTGCACTTTCTCAGAGTTATCTCATCAAGCAAGAAACGTCAATCACCAGAATAAGCAGCCCGGTGGGGATCCAGCCAAAAAGAATTACAATTTCCAGGTCTTGAGCAAACGTGCTACTTTTACGACTCTGCGTCTCACCATTTATAGCAGAGTGTGAACAAAAGACAAACCTTTGTTTCTTCCTTCTTAAGATCACACTAAATATCTGGCCCTCCTGTCTTTAGCTTTCTGTGATGGTTGGAACGAAAATGGTCCCTGTGGGCTCACAAGGAATGGCACTATTAGGAGGTGTGGCCTTGTTGAAGTAGGTGTGGCTTTGTTGAAGGATGTAGGTCACCAGGGATGGGCTTCGAAGTTTCAGAAGTTCATCCTAGGCCCAGTGGCTCGCTCTTTCTTCCTCTACCCAAGGCTCTGCATGTAGAACTCGAGGTCACCACGTCTACCTGCACTCTGCCATGCTTCCCACCATGACAATAATGGCCTAAACCTCTGAACTGTAAGGCAGCCCCACGATTAAATATTTTCTTTTATAAAGGTTGTCATGGTTGTGGTGTCTCTTCACAGCAACAGAACCCTAGCTAAGGCATTTTCTAAATGTTGCAATCAGAATGTAAGTTGATATGAGCCCAGGCTAGCTCTGGCAATATAATTTGTGATGAGATCTGGCACAGGTGAGAGTTCAGTTCAGCTTAGAATCTGTGGGCATGTAGCATTTCTCTTGGTGGGCTGATATCTGAGTGAGTCTAAAAGCACAAACAGCCTTCCAAAGAGGTCTCAACAGTCACCAAGGTCTTCCAGAAGGGCTTCTATTCAACAGTCACCTCTAAGAACATGGTTTGGAAAGACCTACTACAAATGTCAGCTGGGGCACACGGAACTGCCATTGGTGTAGGACCTCAGAAAGTCCCGAGTTCTGTCTGTCTCCTTGTCTAATTTGAAGCTTCTATAAGGCTCATCATATGGGTTTGCAGACTCACGGTTACGCATTGAGCAGAGTGTGTGTGGTTCGTGGTGAGCTTCCACCAGATGCTGCTGTACCTGAGAGCCCCTCTGCCAGCCTCCAAGCCCCCTTACTCTTGTCTTAGGGCAGGGAGCTATTTTCTTTTCCTTCTACAGGCTAAGCCTATGTACAGTATGCCTAAAATGTCTAATCCTGTTACCATGTTAGTGGGCTGCGGCAGCCTCCAGCCAGTAGCACTGATTTTCTTGACGCCGAAAAACTGTGAACTAACTAGGAGTTGGAGAGCCATAGTTCTGGTCC
>CM053750.1:17266444-17331670 GCA_028658305.1 Pachyuromys duprasi | reverse complement strand
TCTTTTTTGAAATGACTTCTAATCCCTTGTTTGTGTCCTTCCCTGAGGGAATGCAGACACCAGCCAATTTAGATGGCTCTGAAACAAGGAGAAATTAAAATGTTCACAGTTTCTGTGAGAAATCCATTCTAACATAGTCCTTCCAGCTGGCTACAGCTACAGGCTAGAATGAGAGCTCTCACCAGCTCTCCAGAGAATACATCAAGACAGCTGCTTTGAGAAGAAAGAGGGAATGTTTTCCAAGTGGGCTGATGTCAGTGTTTCCTGCTCTCCTTACCTGTCAGAAGATAAAAATCCAAATGGGAGATTTTATCCTAACAGCTAATGATGTGGAAACTGAGGCTATTTAATGGTAGAGAAGGGGGCTTGGAAACTGAGAGGTGAGCCAAAGAGGTCATTTCTGTACTGCAGCAGCCTAAATTCCTGCAACTCCCTTCTCCTTCAACACAAAGGGTCTTGGAGGCTCTCTTCAAATGATAGCTGTCAGAAGGAATAACACAGCTGGAAAGCTCTCTGGCTGTGTTGTACTATGTGTCCTATTTTTATTCACCCCAGATGGAGTAACCAATAAGAGATTAAAGAAAGGATTGCATCCAAGTCCAGTGTAGTGAACCAATGAGTTGGTCAAGGTTACTTAAGGAGAATGGGTCTTGCAGCAACTGCACCAATGAAAAGAAAGCCTTCACCAAGCAAGGGTGATGACTCATGAAAGCTATGTCACTGGAGTCCCATCAAAGACTTCCTCTATCATAGTGGTTGTTTAATGTTTATATGCCTCTGGGGAGGAGCATCGTGGGTCAAGTGAGTTTCTTGAAATGCCCCATCCTCAAACACACATTCCTGAGGGAAGCAGGTGCAGAGCAAGGCAGTCATATCACTATTTTGGGAAGTGGGGTTTTCTGTATATGCTCCTCAAACTCTGATTATATGGGTGATGAGAGATTGAAAACCACATTCTTTGATTCATTGAACCAAGTTGCTTAAGAATCTGTTTTGCTATCTGAAACATGGTGATGTAATAAGGTTAAATGGATCATGCAAATAGCAAGCTTGACATAAGGGGTCTCTTAGCGGTCTATTGCTATAATAAAATACCATGACCAAAGCAACTCGGGGAGGAAAGGGTTTATTTTGCTCACATTTTCCTATAACAGTCCATTATCAAAAGCAGCCAGGAAAGGAACTCAAACAGGGCAAGAACTTGGAGACAGGACCTGGTGCAGAGGCTGTGGAGGGGTGTCTTTACAGACTTGCTCCCCACAGCTTGCTCCGCCTCTTTCTTATAGAAACAGGACCACCAGCCCAGGGATGGCGCCACCCACAATGGCTGGGCCCTCCCCCACTGATCACTAATTAAGAAAATGCTTTACAGCTGAATCTTATGAAAGCATTTTCACAATTGAGGCTCCTTCCTCTCAGATGACTCTGGCTTGTGTCAGGTTGACATAAAGGTAGCCAGTAACAAGCAGCGTTTTGACAGTTAATTGTTCCTGGTCCCTTTAAGGACAGCAAGATATTCCTTCTGTAAATAATACTGTTGAGAGGCTGGAGAGAAAGTTCAGTCAATGTTTTAGCTTCCACTTTGTTTACAGTCGTTAAAAAAAAAAAAAAAAGAGTGACCAAAACACTCTGAAACTGAAGAGAGGGAAGGGTTTGTTTCATCTTCCAGGTCACAGTCTATCACTGAGGAGGTCAGGGTGGGAACTCAAGACAGGAACCTGAAGGCAGGCCTGCTTGCTATTCCATGCAACATTACCACAGTCACGGCCAAGGAAGTACCACAAAAGCACAGAGGAGTACTGCTTCCCGGGCTCATGCTTAGCCAGCTCAGGACCACCAGCCAGGAAGCAGCACCGCCTACAATGGGCTGGGACCTCCAACATCAATTCATCAGACAATCCCTCTACAGACATCCTCCTACATCAGTGAATAAGACAATCACCCTACAGGCATCCTCCTACATCAGTGAATAAGACAATCACCCTACAGGCATCCTCCTACATCAGTGAATAAGACAATCACCCTACAGGCATGGCCAAGGGCCAATTTGACCTAGGCAATTCCTCAATGAAGGAATTTCCTCTTAGATGACCCTAGACTAAGTCAAGTTGATATTCAAAGCTTACTAGGACAGTCATAAAGTGATTGCCTCATAAGCATTTAGTACCTGAGCTTAATCCCCAGAATTCATGTAAAAATCCTAGGCATGGTGGTTTGTGCTTATAATCCCAGCCACGAAGAGGCAGAGACAGTCTCACCTAATTTGTGAACTCCAGGCTAGTGAAAGACCCCTAACTAAAAGATGAAGATGGTATTCATAAAAATTACACTCAAGGTTGTCCCTTGGCTTACACATACATTTGCACCGCCTCATGCATACATACATGTCCGTACACATATATGCATCTCACACACATGAGTACATGTACATACATATACACATGTGTAAAGAGTAAAAAGCTATTCTTTTCAAAGACATTTTAAATGACAAGAGGGAAAGGGAATATCCAAGTGTGGGAAGATCTAGGAATTTACATGTTTGAAAATATTACTCCACCACTGGGTCTGTTTGCATGAAAGCATAGTCCTAGTCAGGTCCTGCTCCCCAGTTTATATCATCCCTGTGAAAATAGTTTCTCCCAGTCTCCAGGACACTCATAAGCTCTTGATTTTGCTTGATCACCTCATATAGATGATTCCCGAGGAAGAGCTAAGTCCTCTCTAGACACCAACAGCAGAAATGGTGTGCTTCTGCTGGCACCCAGGCAGGAGAGGGTTCTCTCTGATGGAAACCGAGGCATTCATGGACCGGGGCTCGGCTCGGCTCACAATCGTCCATTTTTGGGTAGGTCCATTCTCACTAGCAGTCAGGCCCTTTTCACCTTCCTCAGGGTCAGCTTTAGTGATGTTTCATAGCAACTTTGATTGATGACGATGGTGACAGTCATAATCACAACAATGGAGGTGGTGTTGGTGGTAATTATGTTCTCTGTCCTGTCATTCCTAGATATTACCTCCCCACTTCACCATAATCTTTTTTGATTCAAAGAGATAATCTGTTTGGGCCCTTCTGCGTCTGCTCTAGTTCTGTTCATTGGCTTACAAAGGTATTCGAGGAGGAAGAACATAGGCAGAAATCCTGCAGCTTTTGTAAGCTAAAGAGTGTAAACCTCCTTCAGAATGAGATTCATAGATACAAAGACAACTACCCTTTTGAGTGGTTGCTGAAAGGCTGCTCATAAGGAGAAAAAACACAATGAATTATTATTCCAGCCTCTTCTGATTCCAGCCTCTTACAGGGCAACCTTTTTACTTTTTTAAATATTTAGTTTATTTTTATTTTGTATATGTACGTATGTCTGTGTGTGTGTCACATGTGTGCAGGTTCCCCAAAAGGTCAGAAAAGGGCATCAGATTCCCTGAAGCTACAGGAGGTTATGATCCGGACAACATGGGTGTTGAGAACCAAGCTTGGGTCCTCTGGAAGGACAAGTATTCTTTACTTTTCTCATGACCCTACAGGACAGTCTGTTAGTTAAGACTAACCCATCTATTTTTCCACTACTTTTAGAATCCCGAGTTCATATCAATGATTTGTCATTTAGAAGCACGGTGAGCTTTCATTTCAATTTACGCAAGAGACAGGGTCATAGGCTTTATTTTTCCCAGAAAACTGGCATGTAGAGACAGAGGAGAAGGGCAGAAACCAGCTGGCAAGGGGAGAGAGGGAGAGAGAATACCAAGAGGGGATGGTATGTTATACACTTAAGGAATTTGACTTCAGAAGCCTTGTGCCTCACCTGAATATCACTTCACTCTTTTGCTGTCAGCAGTGAATAGCTTCCTACTGAAGGAATGCAAAAAATGTTGCTATCCTGTGGCTTTATGACCGTCCTATCTCCTGTCTGTATCCCTTAGAACTGAGTCTCTTCCAGGCTACTGGCTGGAATGTGAAACCAAATACCTACCATATGATGAGAACCCACATAGCCAGTCTGAATTGTGTGGGCTGCCTCCCACAAACCCACTCGTGAGATTTGCATGGAGCTCCCACACGGAAGTCCTGTACCACGTCCCAAAACTCCCATGTAGCTTATGGCAGTTAACTGTGTGAACTTCTCCGTAATGGGGAAACCAGACTTTGTCTCCAGCACCCTCCCCTGCTGAATCGACAATACCAATGGGCACCAGGCCTCATTAGGGAAAGAAGCAATCTCTGCTGAACATGCATGTTAACACAAAGCTGCCTTCTGGTTAAAGAAATGTAAGAAGCCACACAAGATTATTCTGGGCTCTGTTGGAAACACAAAATAGATTCGAAATTGTTGAGCTACTTTCCCAAGAGCTATTTATCCCTATTTTGCCTTCCCCTTCTTCAACCCACACGTACGGCTAAGTCCGACTTTCACCCTGCAGTTGGGTGAGACAAGATGACCCCCAGAGAGAAGACCCCTCAGCCATGCCTCACGCACCCTTGCCTGCCCAACTCCAGTCCCAGCCTCAGCTGCCAGAGTTTGCACTCAGACTTTTCTGGGCCCCGCGTCTGCTTGTGATCCATGTGTCTCTAGTGCCACCTGCAGGAAGTAGAAACAGCCAAGCTGTGCCCCTTTCAGAGAGGAAGGGGAGAACAGAGTGAGCAGGATGTGAAGTATTCCCTTTGTCTTTTGTGAATGCTCGGCAATGCAGAAAGGTCTCGTGAGAGGTGGAACAAGAGAAAGATGAAGACTACCAATGTCATTTGAAGGGTAGAGCTATCCTAGATGAGAGCAAATTCCTTAGCTCAGCCGCAGGCTAAAATATCACACCCAGAACGGACAGGCTGCTAAGAGGAAAGGCCAGGTGCAGGGACCACTTCAAGAAACAAACAAACAAACAAACAAACAACTTGAGATTTGACAAGTAGCAGTAGGGTTAGATTGTAGGGTAAAGATAAGGAAAGGGGGTTCTAGAATTAGCATTTGTCTGAGAAGAGGGAGTGAGGGGAGAGAGAGACTGGTATACAGCATCCAAATGCAAGAATAGGTTTGCCTAAGAACAGAGCAGAGGGTGCCCTTAAGTAGAGGGCAAAGTCTGTCAGTCAAAGCACTAGGCACGGAGCTTGCCTTATGATATGTGATGCAAGGGTGCCTGCCAAGTAGAAGGGACGTAAGAGCGGCCGGGAGGTTGGAATCACCCTTGCTCTGGTTATTCCCCTTCACCTCGAGAATGTAAAATCGATTGTAAGCGGACCAATCATTGCTCACCGTGTGTCTGGGACATCCTGGTTTATGTCTCTGTATGTCATCACAGTAGCGGCTCCTTCTCAGCAAGGGAACACCGGCCATGTCCAAGTCCCTCATAGAAAATACCTTAGAGTTTGCATAAAACCTATACACATCCTGCCCTGTGTTTAACTTCTAGAGCTTACTTTTTGTTTGTTGGCTTTATAAAATTAGCTAATGAAATAAAATGCAGTGGCTTGATCCGGGCATGCACTGGATAGTGGTCAACTCTATTTCAGTAGAGCATCTTCAAATACTTTTTTACACTATGTCTAGATATATAATGTGTTATTGCTGATCATACTGTGCGGTGGTGCACCAGCATCTCTTCCTCCTATCAAACAACAATGCTGTACCTGCCAACCAATCTCCCTCTCTCTAATCCTCCCTCTAGTGTCAGACATAGGTAACTATTACTCTCCTACAAAAGTCAGCGTTTGGAGATTTAACTCGTTGGTGAGACCACCAAGAGTGGCCTTGGCACTCTTCACTTAGCATAGTGTCTTCCAGGTCCACTCCTGGGGCTGCAAGTAGCTGAGTTTTTGTTTGTTTGTTTGTTTGATGGCCAAATAGTATTCCATCCAGTGCATGTATCACACTTTAGTCTATCTGTCCGTTGATGGTCACTAGTTGATCTCATGCCTTGATTATTGTGAACAGTGATGCCGTAATCACCTGTCTTGCACTTGAAGCCATATCTGGATCTCCATGATGTATAAAATCGGTGTTCCCTTCTGTTGTTTAGGAAACACTAAACATGAAAAATAATGGGGACATATTTGCTGCTATTGTAAAGCTGTTTCCCCTGGGATTGAAACATTCCCCCTGGAAAGGCTGAAAGAAGCTCAAAGAGACTCGTGAAATTCATAAGAAATGTACTGGATTCAGAAAGTCTATAAGTCATTCAGGTCTTGGTATGTCTTCACACAGGCTTTTATAAGCATAAGAAAGGAGAGTCATCCATGACACTGTGTGCCTCCAAGTTACACAGTGCACTCCAGTGGTGCAGCCCTCTTGAGTGGGCACCCGTGCTGGGATTTTCAGGGGTGAGGGATGCTGCTGCCAGGGATACCCACAAACCAGTAAACTCATGGGATCACCAGGCTAGACTTGGGTAGAATAATTTCTTTGATCTGTCATTGGTGTCCAATCTGGGGCAAACAGAGGTCTGTACACAGCTTGTTGGGAAAAGCTGTACAGCAACTCCAGATTTTTTCCCCATGATCCGCGTGTTCAGTGGCTATAGATATGAAGAGAAAGAGGAGAGAGGAAAGGAGGGAGAGAGATTGTTTCATCAACTAGCACAATTTTTGTTTTCTCCTGTAGTGTTAATCCTTCATCAGACACAGAGACAAAATGGAGTACCGACCCAGGGTTGGACTTTTTAAATTTCATTTTTAAAGTCATATTTATGGGGGTGGATGCCACAGCATGTACACGGAGGTGAAGACAACATGTGGGGTCTTCTCTCCTTCTGCCACGTGCATCCTGCAGATCAAATCTAGATCCCTGTGCTTGGTGGAAAGTGTCTCTAAACACCAAATGGTGTCACCAGCCCAAGGGGTGAGGTGGGGTTTTTTGGTTGTTTTGTTTTGTTTTGTTTTTTAAGCAGACGAAACAGAAGACTGGAAAGTCAGAGCTTGAATGCTATGGTAACTGGCAGCCCAGGATCTCTATGTTGGTTCTTTTACTCACAGGTAAGAAAGTCAAAGACTTGGTGATTTTAGGTTTCCTCGCTGTGGGTGACCTGTGCTCACCATTGGGCTCTCCCAGTTCCTCTTCTTTTCAGAAAAGAAAACACAGCTGGAGGGACAGAGTAATGACCACAGCGTGGGAGGGGAAAAGGCCTAGATGTTGACAAGCACCACACCCTGGATCCTTAGCAGATGAGAACTGTGGGCTTTCTCTTCCTACTGACCCAACGTCCCCTTTCCCAGACCTCCATCTCATAGACTGTGGTGCAGGAATTCTGGAACACAGAGAAGGGTAAAGGTGGTGTAATTAGTGGAGGAATCCAGGGATTACCAGAGCAAGAGAGGCACTATAGTCCTAAATCAGAGAACTCACAGGGACACACAGAAGGAATGGGGATGACATTCTTTCCTAGGCAAACATTTACAGGCAGAAAAACTATATTCAGTTCCCTGAACTAAACAAAGGGCATGAAAGAACTACTAAAAATTGAAGACCAGCCGGGCCTGGTGGCACACACCTTTAATCCCAGCACTTGGGAGGCAGAGGCAAAAGGATCTTGGTGAGTTCAAGGCCAGTCTGATCTACAGGACAGCCAAGGCTGTTAGTATTCTGAAACAACCTTGCTTCTGGTTACCTAGCAACAATGACATCATCTTGTATCACCTAGCCAGGTGGCCACACCTGGGGGCGTGGTTAGTAATTACCTGACCTATAAAAGGACCACCAGACACGTGTTCACTCTCTTATTGCTCACTCTCTTACTCCCCTCACCCTCTTATTCCTCTCACCCTCTTACCCTCTCTATGGGGCGCCCTACCCCTCCTCCCTTTTCCTCCTCTCCCTCTCCCTTCCCCATCTTGGCCCATGCCTGTTCCTCCTTCTCCCCTAATAAACCCCTTTCATAGAAAACCTGTTGCAAGCCTCATCTTATTTTTGTTTCTAATAAAGGCTATACAGAGAAACCCTGTCTCGAAAACAAACAAACAAACAAAAAACTACAAATGCATCCTATGAACCAGACATTGACAAACATCTGCAGATGAAGAAACTGCATGATTTCTTTCCCATAAATACACACACGTAAATTAAAAGGCCCCAGGAACAACACAGTGCTGAACATGGGTGCAGCAGAGCAATGAGGGGAAGCCAGCCCTGCATTAGGCTGGCAGCCCACCCTCCTGGGGGCTGTAACACTTGCAGGGATTCTGCAAGATGCTCAGAAGGTGCTCATCACCATGGTCAGGGGTTTGCAGAGATGCAATCTAATGATATGTGTTGATGCTTCCGTGGCCGCTCTGGGAAGTGGCTTCCTCTTTAACTTGCTTTGCTTTCCTCCATTGTACCTACCACACTGAGTGTGCCTCACTCCGTTCTACGGCAACAACTTTGTGTGGAAACTGGCTGCTTCTGTTCCTTGTCTGTAATGGTGCTTAGGCCATAGTTAGTCCCAAAATACTATTTATTGAGTGAATGAATAAACATTAAGACTATTAATGCAATATCTGATTTTGTGAATTTTTAGTAGACCTCCACCATTAAATTACAGAGCTTTTCTAACAGAATAATTGTACTATAACTCTTTTCTTTTGGAGAATCCATTTGGAAAACAGACTGTCAGTTCTCTGAACTAAAGGGCATGAAAGAAATATTAATGATTAAAGACAGAAACAAATAAAACCTATAGACTAGGCAACATAGGCAAACATCTTCTGAAGATGAAGGAACTAAAAATGAGGATTTTTTTTTTCATTTTTTCATTAATTCACTTTACATCTCAGTCATAGGCCCCTCGCTCCTGTCCTCCCCGTCCAACCCTCCCTCCTGTATCACCCCTCCCCTCCCCAGACAGTTCATCTAGTCACATGAGGACCGAGTTTATCTTTCTCCCCTGTGGCCTGGTAGGGCAGTTCCATCAGGGGGAAGTGATCAAAATGCAGGCAACCGCTGGAGCCCGCCAGCAGAGTCGAACGGTTCTTGAGTCGGGAGTGAGAATTAAAATTAATAAACTAACACACAACACATGAGACCTTTCCGAGAGGCTCCGGTAGAGACTAGACACCTGGCTTTATTTCAGACTGCTTTTAAGCCAGAGTAAAAGCAGCTCAGAACAATGAGTTAAATTCACCAGGTGTGAATTTGACAAGGTATCCCACCTGCTGTCTCAAACAAAAGGAGATAAGACTTGGAAATTCTTCCCTGATTCCAGTGAAGGCCTGGTAAAAGCAATCTTTCCACTGAGATTTAAATATCAAAGCAGCTGCTAGAACAGCGGCTCCCAACTGGCAACACAGTCCATGACAGCGATACCTTTACTACCCGAACTAGTAGGCCCACATGAAACCTAAGGTGCCCATCAGCTACCTCTAAGTAGAAGACCTAGGTCCAGACCATGCATTATCTTTGGTTGGTGCTTCAGACTCCATAGGACCCTCTGGCCCCTGGTTAATGGCTCTGATGGTCTTCTTGTGCAGCTTTTTGTCACCTCTAGGCCCATTTACCCCCCACCCCCCTTCTCAGTAGACTCCCTTTGCTTCGCCCAGTGTTTGGCTGTGAGTCTCAGTGTCTGTTTCCAGCCATTGCTGGGTGGAGCCTCTAACAGGACAACTTTGGTAGCCCCTGTCTGCAAGCATGTCAGAGTAGCATTAATAGCGATAGGGGTTGGCTTTCTTCCACTGGTCATATAGTACAGGATAGACGTACCACAGTGCACAGACCCAAGAAGGAGGATCCAAGGGAGGACGCTCAAATCTCACTCGAAAGGGGAAATAGAATAGACAGAGGGAATGGTTGAAGAGTGGGAACACAGAGGGAAATGAGGTGGAGACCAGAACTGGGGACAGAGCAGAGGTAGGATGGCAGAAGACCTGCAGAGAAAGGAGAATTGGTGTGTGGGGCCATCTCTGCAGCAAGCTACAGACCTAAATCAGAATAAGCCTCTGGAAGGATTCGAGGGGGACTCTAGTAGAGAAATACCCAGATCGCGAGTCCCCAAATGACCAACAGGCTTTGAGTCCGACGCAAAACACACGAGGGGCTTTATTACAAACTGGGTGGCTGCCCCTTTACAAGAACAAAGGGGCAAGCGACCCCCAACTCTGGGGGAACAGGGTTTTTAAGGGGGCAAAAAATGAAAGTAGGGAAGTGCAAGTCCTGGCAGTACAGGATTGGGTGAAAGGGTCTCTAGGGGAGCTGACCTTTAAAATGGTTGGTTTGTTTCAGGCGCCAAAACTGCAAATGATCAGGTCTGGCTACCTGGGGGACACCTGACCCGCGGGCAAGGTATTGCCCTGTTATGTACAGGTTAGGCTGTAGCAAGGGGGAGGGGGAGTTAACACCTTCCATGGGCTTTCTTAGGGGCTACATGACCCTAGTCATACCCTAAAGTTAATCTGGGTGGGGGACTGCTGCTGGACCCCTGCTCTGAAAGGACTGTGATCTGGTGACTTTGCTCCAGTCCCAAGAATTAACTCCAAGTTTTTGAACCTCTCAGTAGCAGGGGCCGTGGAGACTGAAGAGGACACCCTTTATCTAGACAAGACTCCTAGTAGACAGAAGATATCACCCACAAACACCTCAATCTAAAATTTACCCTTTCTACAAGACCTGCAGGGACAAAGATAGAACAGGTAGAAAAGAGACTGAGGGATGTGCAACCAATGCCCAATCCCAAGCCCCACCCCATGGAAGAGAAGCAGAATCTTAGTTGAGGGAGAGGGATGCTAGGAACTGAGTTGTCCTTCCTTCTTACTTAAATATTTTGGGAGGCAGGATCTTATGCATTCTGGGCTAGGTTTCCTAAGTAACTGAGCATATATTCAAACCTCTGGTCCCCCATCTCCACCTCCCATCTGGGATTACAGATCTATACCACCATGCCCAGTAAATGTGGTACTGCAGTTGGGCCCAGGGCTTCATGCATACTAGGCAAGCACCCTATCAACAGGGCTACATCTCCAGCCCAGAACTTAAAGCCTTCTGGTCCTAAAACTCATCTCCTTTGTTCATCCCAACATACCTTACATCCTTTTGAGAAAGGATCACATTGGATAAGGGTTGTCTCCATCATCTCCTCTACCTCCAAGACCCTTTTCCACCCACTCCAGCCTTCCTCCCTGCATCTGTTTTTGTCATGATCAGTTACCACTCTAGGGTCACGTGTCTGTTCCTGTCTTGGGATCGTTAACTTCTCACCCTAGAGTGTCTGACCTCTCACCCCAGTGTCTGACCTCTTACCCCAGTGTCTGTAATTGCCGAGTCTCCTCTGCTGAGTCCTCTAAAGCCACCTCAGTTTGTCAGCTTAGAGCTCAGACCTGCCAGCACCTTTCTTCTTCTTGGCTTGAGGTGGAAATGATACCTGTGCTAGGTAGGTTCAGCTGTCAGCTTGACATCCCCTGAGACAGGAGTCTCAATCGAGGGATTGTTGGAATAAAGTGTTCGTTGGTGCTTTTCCTATCACCCGTTCTAGCTCCTAAATAACCCACCAGATTTATTAATTATCTTCAAACCACTATACCTGGGCAGATATTGATCTACTCTAGCCCTTCTAGGCTGGCCTTCTTACTTCCCAGCGGCAGGCCTTGAGTTACTTGCTGTTATCAGTCTCGCCTTGGCTGCTTCTGTTCCCTTTGTCTGTCCTCACGGCGAGTTCCTCACGGCAACCTCCTCTCTCCGTTTGTTATTCCTTCTTCTGCTGCTTCTGCCTTGTCCCTACCTGTAAGGAGCCTGTAAGCCAGCAGAGCTGTCAGGAGCAAAATTAAGAGACATTTTTGGTGACAGTGACTGAGCAATGCCCTTAAGGCACTAGGCGTGTCCGAGCCCGTACCTGCGGCCAGGTCATATCCCCTATAAGATGTGTAATGTGCTTTGCAACTCTTAGATACTTGTGTGATTTGTGTGATTAAAGCAGCATTTAAAATCATTCTGGCGTTGGCTTTTATCAATACCTTGCCGCCCTTTGTGGTGTTGTTAGGCCCAATTGGGGGGACACTAACTTCCTGAGGGATGAAGAGAACTCAGGAGATCAGTCATCCTTGGAATAGCAAGAGGAAGTTTTATTTGAGCCATCTCGATGGGGCTCCCCCCCCCCCCCGTCCAAAAGCGGCCAGGAATAGCAAGGAGAGACAGAAGGCTGAAGTTTTTAAAGGGAGAAGCTCAGGAATCTCAGGGGTTGCAGGCTTGGCAACACTGGATTGGGTAGTTGACTTTTAAAATTGGTTCATTTTAGACACCAAGTCCATCTGATCCCACCCCAAGGTGGGTGGAGAGCTCTGATGTCTGGACCAGTTGCTAGGCAACGTTTTCTCTACTGTGGATCTGGACACTCCTCCACGGAGAGAAGAGACCTTTCGCATTCCTTGGCAATGGGGTGGGGTCTTGCTTCAATTCACCAGCTCTTCTTTCCGCTTTCTGCAAAAGTGCTAGGAGAATTTACTTTAACATGGGGTACAGAATTTATAAAACAACCTGTAAAACTAGCCTGTTCCTTTCAGTGTCTCGGTTAAAGTCCTCCGGCATAATTAAGCACTCGTGACTACCTGAGAGCCCTGACTGGGATCAGAGGTCCTGCCTCTGTCCTCCTTCCTAGCTATAGGCTGAGTCAGCTCTTTATTGACCAATTAGAGATGATGGTGGAAAAAAAAGAAAACTTTACACAATATTGAAGCAGGAGATTCTTCGTAGAAAGGCCAGTGCCAGCTTCTAGACTGCCACCAGATCTCTGAGTACAGAAACCAGCATTTGAATACACGGTGCACAAAACTGTCCCCCAGGAAGGCATTGCCTAGCTTGCTAAGCAAACAAGTAAGCAAGCAGGTCCTCGGGCATTTATTTTTCTCTGCCCTTGAATGAAATGGAATGTGATTACTCACTTGAGTTACTGCCTAGATTTCCCTCAATGAAGGGCTACAACGTGGGATTGAGAGCCAAATCAGCCCCCTCTCCCCTGCGTGGCTTTGTGCCAGGGCATTTGTCATAAAAGAGACAAAGATAGAGCACAGGACTGGCTCATAGTAAGGCTGTTGCTTTATTAATTTAAGATGTTTGACCTGATGTCTTAAAATAACAAGTATGAAGGAATCTGCAGAGAAGCTAACAAAGTCGCATACCTGACTGAATGAACGTGTGATAAATTCAGTGTAGGTACCAGAGTCTCCAAAGGACTAAGATTTATCTCCTTATTTCAGTAATTGGAATGGCTGCTTTTAGTCCCAAAGAATTTTCTTCCCACACTCTGCCAGGTTCAAAATAACTGCTTATTTTTCAAAAGGAGATCTGTATGTTGACTTTTAAAAGATCAGTCATCTACTGTGCAATTGAAATTAGTGTTCTTGGATTTAAAAACAATACACAGAGCCATATTTAACTTTGTTTTCACTCAAATAAGCAGGGCTTTCTATTCTGTCGTAGTTCTGGGTTAGCTTTAAATGCTCTCTGTTCCGTGCTCATATACACTGTTAAGTCCTCAGAGACTCTGAAGTTAATACTTCTGTTCAGCTGTGTTTTGAATGAAGCCACCGGAGTGTCAAACACAGTTTTTGAAACTGAATTGCTTTTAATAAATCGAAACGCTGTTAGTAATGATTAAAAAAATAAGTTCTGAGGAATTAGCTGCTGAGATTTAGGTCACTATTATGGATTCAATACAGTCAGTTATACCCCCATGAACTTAATGAATTATGAATCACTCCTAGAATGAGTATTGAGGTAACATACGTGAAAATAATGACGTTTCTACAAATTGTGCTTTTGTTATATTTTATGGTGTGTATGTAAGGCCTGTGGGCTGATACTTTCATTGCATTTATTCTGATATTCAGTGAGGGGTCTCAAGGTAACACACATACCTGCTTTCACTTTGTTTTTCTGTTTCTGTGGTAACAGTACTACCATAATCTCTGTTTCACAAACATTTGTAATTAATTCGACCCATAGACAACATGGCATTGACTGTTGCTCCAATACACATAAACCTCTGTGATTCTTACACTGCAGACTCACACAGCGTCCTCTCTCGGGACGCTTCTTCATTTTAAATGTTCACATCCCTTCACACAGCGGCCAGTGCAGAAGTCCAAATGACGGAGATCCTCAGGGTGAGTCAGTTTGCTGTGGTCTGAACTCCCGGAGGAAGACTCTGAAAGATGCTACAGGAGACAGTGAGAGCCAAGCAGACGTGAGCCATGTCATATCTCACAGCCGTGATCAATGGCCCCTGTACCTGCGAGATGACTAGAGACTTGTGTCTTTTTAAAGCTTTGTCCATTGACTCTGGGATAAGCAAGAATCTTGAGGAAAGAGAGGTTTGAGCCTTATAGCACTGGAATAACTGGTACACAAATCTAAAATACAATACACAAGTGCTTGTCGGTCATGGGCAATTTCTCCTCTCCAGAGGATAATTAGTGATTGGAGATTATTTACCGTCATGACTGAGGAGCCCGTGACCGATGACTTCTGGTGGTCACATAGTTTGCGGAATGCTTTGTAATGTAAAAGACAGAGCCTTCATCACAAGGACGATCTGGTCTGAGATAGCAGGATATTTTTCCTGCAGAAGTCAAGAAACCCTGATAATCTCTTTTCAGACTCCGCTGCAGCTGGGATTCCAGACAGGGAATACGGTTCAGGCCTGCCCTCTAGTGGCCGGCATGAATAGTGCAGCTGAATATATGCATATGCTTGTATGCATATATGTGTGTGTATGCTTGTATATATATATATATATATATATATTCTTGTAAGCTGTCTTAATCCTCACTCTTCCCTTGCAAGAGCTATTAAGTATGTCTTATCCATCCTGGGTGCTGTCCTTTCCCCTACACAGACATTTACAAAATCATGAAGCATAGGCCTTCCTTTCTGAGTGCCGTGTCTGTGTGGCTATCTGTACATCTATAGGCAGCAGAATGGCATCTTCCTTAGAGTAGTAACGAGACCATCCAGCCACACCCCTTAGCCACCTCGTTTCTCTCATCGACCTTCCTTTCCAGCGCCCCGGAGAAAACGAGGAGGTCTGGTGGATAGTTTCCCATCAACTCGAGATGCCTCCAAGAGTTTATGTTCAAAGTCAGCCTTGAGAAATAACGGCTAACCTGGTGCCTTCATGCCAGCCATAACTCTATCGCTGACAGTGCAGAGCAAACCAAGGCATTCAGTACCATTTACTGCTGGGATCCGCACGGGTCATCGCCCCTTCTTAAAACTGCATGTGTTGCAAAGAGAAGCCCAGGGCATGAGCATGATAATTCTAGTTCAAGTCATTTACCCCTTTCTCGTTTCCTCTCTTTGCTTAAGTGTCAGTTCAACTAGAAAATTCGTTCTAATTGGCCTGCCCTTCCCACGAGAATGTTGGAGAAATGTATGCTCTTCTACAGGTTTGTCCATGCGGCAGCCTTCGGGCTGCAGGCATCCCGCAGTGGCTATGAACAGAGTCCAACACTTTTGTAGATGACTTCATATGATATCAAAAGGTTTGGGCACGTCTGCTAACATCGGCTCTTGCGTCTGAGTTTCTTTCTTGTGGCAGCGAGTAGCGAGACGTATCTCAAGTACTCCAGAAATTAACGGCTGATGTTGAAGAGTTGGCAGAACCACCTTAAAAAAATAATATATCTTTAGGGCTGGGGGTGCCGCTTGATGGTAAAGTACGTGCTTAGCATTAACACGGCCATGGGTTTAATCTCCAGCAACCAAGATGATGATGATGATGATGATGATGACGACGACGACAATGATGGTGGTGGCGGAAGACCTGATAGTTTAATTATTTCAAAATAATGTCTCCGGTTTGTAAGAAACAAGAGTTTGGGGGCTGGAGATAGGGTTCATAGTTAAGAGCATCCGAGCCGGGTTCCCAGCACCCATTTCGGGTGGATTGCAAACATCTGTTAACTCCAGCTGCTGGGGGATCTGCCGCTTCTGGCCTCTGCCGGCACCCAAACAAACATGAACAGACCCACACAGAGACACATACGTGTACACGCATTTAAACACAGTCACCTTTTTAAGAGAAAAGAAGGGCAGTTTCTCAAAGAACTGCCATGGGGTGCCTTGCCGGATCTTGAAACAAGCTGCGCCACTTGGGGGCGCCGTTAGGTTTGCTGAAAATCTGCTACTCTAAAGTGTCATCTTTGACCCAGTAGCATGTCTAGTGAGTGCTACGAAATAAAACTGAATTTAGAACCCACTTCTAAGAAGAGAGACAGAAATGGTAGTTTAGTCGCTTTATATTCAAGTGGGATCAGGCAACATCCAGTTGGCAAGCTCTCAATTTCCTTGTACAAAGCTGGCTTTATCCAGCCAAACCCAATAAAAGGATGTTGTGCTAAAAGAGGCTCTGTATATTTTGACAGAAGAGGCAATTGCTGAAGATCAACATTCCAGCGTGAAAAGAGAGTCGTGGCAAGAACAAATTGCATAACAGAAATCTTCTGAGTGAAAACTCAGAAGTTCTGAGTTTGGGTTCTGTGGGCGGAGGGTTTCCCCCCTCTATTTGGGTGTTTGAAGCCTCCAGAAAAAAATAAAAGAAAAAGAAAAAAGAAAAAAGAAAACTGATGTGCAACCTTAGCCTTTTGAACAAGCATTGTGTGTCCAGCAAATTCACCTTCAGAAAAAGAGGGAGACGTGAGAGCCCCAATTTCAGAGGGCTCTGCAGACAGAGGCTCAGACAGGACTTTTTTTAAGTCACTAGAGTATTTGATCACTTCATCACTGGTGAATTGAAAATGAGAATGTCAAAGGGGAATCATACCTGAGAGCTAGAGAAAGCAAAAGAGAGCATTGTTGGCTTTTTTGTTGTTGTTGTTTGTTTGTTTGTCTTCCACCAACCTCACTCTATCCAGTCTTTGGAACTCAATATACACTCTGCAGTTCCCTTCATACCATTTTTTATTTTTCCACAAATGATCATTTCATATCGTATTTCTCTCATTAGTTTACCTACAAACCCAGTACCTTCCATTCGACTCTAAGGCCCCTGCAAAAGACAAGTGTTCTGTCTTTGCTATTTCCTACTTTCCAGCCCAGAAAACTATCACAACATGGTAAATACTTTCAAATTTATAGGCATATCTAAAGAGAACTAAGAAAAAAATGAAAAGGAAAGGAAGGAAGGATGGAAGAAAAGAAGAAAGGAAGGAAAGAAGAATCTAGCATCTCTGGAACAATGGCAATGGGTCCCTTTTGCTGCTGGCTAAGAAGCTCAGTAAGAGCAGGGGAACAAACCGGTGTCATAGGCCACCCTCCCTCAGCAGCTCAGGGTTTGGCGTTGGCATGAGCACCTGCCCTTTCCTGGTATGATCAGGGGACGGGGTCCAAGCCCCTCAATGGCTCCTTTGAAAATGTTTGCCTATCTCCCTAAGGTCTCATCTTTCAGGCTGGAGTTACAGCTGATCCCTCCTTGGATTTGTGGCAGCTCCTTAGCCATGGTAAGTACTAATGTTTGTGGAATTGACCGTCTGGGCAAGGGCAGAAGGAAGAATAGAGGTGTGATACCGAAAGGAAGTGTGGATTCAGTATCAACGTGAATATGACCCACAATTCTCATTTCTTTTGAAGGCAGAGTAGTTTCCCTTTCATAGTGCCTAAGGAGATAAATAAATAAATAAATAAATAAATAAATAAATAAATAAATAAATAAATAAATAATAACAACAACAGAGGTTGTTGGAGTGGGACGGGCTTAGGGAATGTTTCTTTGGGGCAGGATACATTTGGAGCTTCGTGAAGACAGCTGAGCACAGTCGACCAGAAGCAGTAGTGACTGGAGGACTTATGGGAGGCCACACAGATGGATCCTGGGAAGATGTGGTCCTCATCCTTCTGCTTGAACCTAAATAACCCTCAGTCTTACCACATTGCACTCATTGACATTGCCCAAATCCCAAGCCTCTAGGACAGTGGTTCTCAACCTTCCTAAGGCTGTGACCTTTTAATACAGTTCCACATGTTACAGTGACCCCCTCAAAGAAAAAAAGATTTTGTTGTTGCTTCATAACTGTGATTTTCCTGTTGTTGTGAACCACAATATAAGTATCCAATATGGAGGCTGTCTGATATGCAACCCCAGAGGGGTCGCGACCCACACGTTGAGAACCACTGCAACTAGCACTTTTTAACCTGAATGTTGCAGGTACCACTTTTACTGATTTAGGGCACCAAAGTCCTCACAAAGATATGCAAAGGCCCTGTCACCTCACTCTCATCCCCGTGGCTACCGATTACGTATCTGCACCCTGCTTGCAATTTAAGGGCTCACTGTCCACTGAGTTCTTCCCTGCTTCTGCAACATCTGCCTCTGGGCTGTGTGCAAATGTACCCAGCTCACCACCCTGTGGCCTCTGCCATCCCTGTCTTCTGCTTCTTCCTCACCCTCACGAGGGTTTTGCTCGGTACTGTAGAGTGTAGAGTTCAGGGCATTCTCCAGCCCCTCATTCCTCACAAGCCCATCTTTTCCTGCATGGCTTTTCTCCTTATCTCGTCTTTTATCAGCATCTGAAGTTCTATATATCATGTTTGAAAATGTGTATAAACTACTTCTGCCTCCAGAAGCTCCTTGAGCACCTTTCCTGTGTGTGCGCCTGTGTGTGGTGTGTACACCCATGTGTGCAAGTATCCTAACAGTGCGTAGCATGCAGTGTGTAATCAGCCAAGCATATTAAATCATTGAGTCTGAACAGTGTAATAACCTATTGTACAATTGCCAAAGACAAGAATGCAAAGCAACAGCAACCAGAGAGGAAGGAGAAGGAAGCCTTGAACCACGGACCAACGCTGAGCACAGACAGACACGGTGAATGGCTCACCCAGAGGCCACACAGCTAAGGGGACAGCAAGTTCATCTGCCGACCACTCACTCAGTCTACAGGAAGTCACCAAACAGCCTCACCGACAGCCCCAGTGAGGGCCACAGAGAAAGGAGAAGGCCACGTTAACTATTAGGGCCACAATCAGATCCTAGGCAGCTTTAAAATAACGACAGAATTGTCTTTCAGTCTAGTAATGGGCACGGCTAAGCATCTGTCTGCTTCTCTCACCATCAGTGTGGTGCCAGCATCCTCCGTAGGCAGACAAGCTTCTTTAAAATAAATCAGGAGCCACACTGATCTCCAAGCACGAGCCGTAACCAGGACATTGCTCTAGTTATTGGAACACGTTAATAACTCACTAAACTACAAGTTGGCAGTATCAAAAGCTCAATACACTTCCAATACTTTCTCCAGCACCGCCAGAGCCGGGTAACCAACCACAAGCCAGCACAGCGTAATGACGCAGTGACTATCGTGTTTCGCCTCACGTTTCCTGAAGACGGTCTGGTTATCTGCCTGGAAATTTGACGGTACAGTCAAGGTGGCCATGTGTCTTAAATCATAAAATGTAGTCCGTCGTCCTCTGTCCAAACCCACAGGATAATTTCACAGTCCATCAGCCCACCACCGAGGGCCTGGAACGCTTATTCACTGAAAGAGGGATGGATGTGCTGCGAATGTGGCGCTCCAAGCACAGCTGTGAGACTCCTGGCTCAGCCAAGCAGAGAGACTAGGTGCAAATAGCTGCGAGGGCTTCCGCAGTCAGGCAGTAAAGTGGAAACCCAGAGCCGTGGGAAATGAGCGCTTAGTGTATCCACACACAGGAGACCTCCAGAATCACCGCGAGAGAACAGCCAGGCTTCCACGCTCAGCAGCACGCTCAGGCAATGGCCTCGTGTGAGAAAGTCAAAGGGGTAAGAGAAGAGCTGGGACCTGGAAAGGAACGGTAGAAAGGAAACAAGCAGTTTCGAATTTCCAAACAGGCCTTGATTCTGGAAGGAGAGTAGAGATGAGGACTGTCTGGGGATGACTGCCGGAAACCACCACCCTGTGAAAGGCTGTGACCACACAGGGCCTCAACTCTGGGGCACTGTCCCCCCAGTGTCCCAGGGACGAGCCTGCTGCTCTTCATGCCGCCCCTGCCGGGCTCTCCCGCAACAACTCTCCCCTTTCTGGTCCTTGTTTTGTCTCAACCTAAACTTCGCTTGTTCTGATAAATTTCCAGTTCTTGCTCCTGTAACTTACCCCCGATACAACACTAACTGTGTTTATAATTCCTTCTCTGCCTTTGCCCCTGAGGTCAAAGCTATGTTAGCACATGGCCGCTCCTGCACCTACAATGTGAGCTGTTAGGAGAGGTCCAGAAATAGAAAGAGAGTAATGGGCCCTTTTAAAAAGGGATGGGATACATATTTGGGGGTTTCTCAAATGGACTAAATGATGCCAGCACCAGAAAATGTGGTTTCAGAAGTGGGGGTGGGGGAAGATCTGCAAAATATAATTTTTCCCCTGATTTTGTTTTTCAAACTACGTTGCAGTGGTATCCCAGGTTCAAGAGGGGAAAGAAAGTAGATGCCTCTCTTGATGGATAGACCACTGTGTGCACACAGGGAGAGAACGAAGTGATGCTACCATGTTTGGAAATTTCACTACACCCCAAACACAGTGTAAACACCACTAGCCCTTATTATCATGTGACTCTAAGGTGTCATCTACAAGTCAACATGCCCCTTTCCATAACAAAAAAATCCTCAAATTTTGTTTTTTCCATTTTCTTTAACCCGTCCTTGCTATAGTTTGAATCTTACACATTTCCCTATGACCCACACATTAAAGATTTCATTCCTAAACAATGACTTTATTGGGAGGTGGTGAAACTTTCAGTGGTAAATCATTAGGGGCATGTCCCTAAAGAGAGATGTGGGACCTTGTTCTTTCTCATCTCTATCAGGAGATGGACTGTTTTTATCGACCACACTCCCCACTATGACCAGCTTACCTCCAAGGAACTCCAGGACCTGTGTCTTCCATCTCTTCAATAGAAGAGGTTGGGTATATTTTTGCAGTGGTGTGTCACCCAGCATCTTTAGGGTTCTTTGGGATCCATCATTTAATAACATACAAAAGAGGTACAGGTCAATGGTTACAAATTAGGATTCATAGTTCTCTATTATCTTACAGTTTTAGCTAAAGCCTATCTAAAGGTGTTGGGTCTCCCATCAAGAAAGAGGGACTTAGGGGTTGCTGTTTCATTCTTTTCTGACTGCTCTCCAATGTTCCCCCTGCTCCCCAATTCAGGACATCATGCCTTAGTTGTAGACAAATGGCAGGCCTAATGCTGGCAAATGACAGGATAGATATTAAATAAAAACCCTGTGTAGATAATCCTGACTCTTTAGAAGCAATGTACAAAAGTGATTTTAATACATTAATTCCATTCTGACAAATTGTATGAGTCAGTTTCTCACTTGAAGATATTATCGTTTCTGGGCCATGTCTACAACCCCAACACTTGGAAAAATAAGGTAGGAGAATCAGAAATTCAAGGCAAGCCTCAACTACATAACAGGTTCAAAAAATTGGTAAAAGAAGATGACTTTGACATTCTATATAAACAACTGAATTTTATGAACATACAGTAAAAACCTAAGTTAACTACATGAGGTACTAAGAGGGAAATGAAGTTGATGAAAGCCTCAGAGATGCCTTTCCAGCGTTCTGGAGGGAAGTTCATGGGTAAGAGAGCCTTTGGACTGATCTCTATGTCTCAGCATCCCACACCAAGGACTGAAAGTTCTGCACTTGCTTCTAATCTAAGCAGCAGAGCTGAGCTCACACAGTACAAAGAATCTGACACCACCTCAAACATCAAAGTGTTTCCTGGGGAAAAATACAAGTACTGTCCTTTGGGCTTTCCCAACTGCCAAACACTTCAGGGACCATTTCTTTCATTTTTTCCCCTCTGGTTCATATCCTTGATATGGACCAATGGCATTTTTTTTTTTTTGCCTGTGGTTCAAAGCTGATTCATTTCTTTGCTATTTCATACTAATTTTCCTTGCTATTTATTCTCTTTGTCTGCAGCTTATCTACCTCCTCCTATAATTTCCTGGGGTTTAGGTTTTCTCCACCAGGGAACTTTGCATCCACTAGTTGGATACAAAGTGGCACAATTATCTCATAACTCTTGAAATATCATTTGTGAAAGTGACTCTTCAGGTTCTTTGAAAATGTGACTCACTCTGACGAGTTGTTTAGTCATGAACCAGGCCCCAGAACCCTCATTCCTTCATTCCTTTGGCCTTAGCTACTGTAAACAGGAGCCAGTAATGTGTTGTGTCAGGTGATGGCATGACCAAGCATCTCCATGAGACACTTTTGAGAATGAAAGGAAACACTACAGATAATAAGACCGAGTTGAGCTAGACCAGATGCAAACTGAAATCTCCCTAGGCAAAGCAAGATTCAAAGCTGTCCAGTTATTTGAGTATTCTGAGGCACTCTGTCATCTGGCATGGTCAGAACTCTAATAAAAGTTAGTCAAGCTGCGGGACTCTGGGAAATATTTTCATATTTACATACATTAGCGCTATTAAAGCAATGAAATCTAGACTAAAACTCCCGGAAGTTAAAAAGAGCGAAGGATTTGTAGACATCTGCTCCAGTTTATATGGTAATGAAATGTCTCCTTCTGAGAGCCAAGCGTTTATGTTCCAGAGTTGGAACTGTCTCCTTTCTCTTCCCGACAGAATGTGTTCATGTTCAGATGATTTTAGATGACTACAGAGTTCAGAATTTTCTCTGTCTCAGAACCAACTGCCCTACTCCCATATAAACCAGTTGTGTAATTTTGGAGCTCTTCTTCATTTTAAAGTATTTCAATATTTATCTACAACAAGCTTATCTCCAGTTAATTGATTCTGTTCCACACATCTACTGAGCACTTCTAATAGCTCTCATTTTTGTTACTGTTGTATTTCTAGACTTGAGAGTTTACATTTCAGTCTCTTACAATTTCTGTTTTATTATTGATATTCACTATTTAGTGAGAGATTCTTCTTGTACATTTATAGTTCCTTAGACTATAATCAGTTATTTAAAGTCTTTGCATAATAAAACCAAAGTCTAGATTTCTTGGGGGCAAATTCTATAGGCTGCTTTTTGTTGACGTGTGGGAATTTTGAGCCGCACTCTGTGAGGATGCTTGGAAATCAGGTTCTCCTGGGGATCAGTGTTATCTCAGTTTATTCAGTGACTTGCCTGGGAGTGTTGTATTTAATGTAAGTTCTTTGTCACTGAAGTCTCTGCTCAATTAATGTTATGATCATTAAGTGACTGGATAGATATTTTGTTAAATCAGACACCATCTGGTATGCAAAGAGTTGTATCAGTGTGATGACCTGGGGTTCTCAGGACAGTCTGAAAGTGGCAGCCATCACTCACATCAACCTGATTGTGAGGATGTTTGGTCCAATGTCGCTAAAATGCTCAGTGTTTCAGAAAGAAGGCAGAAATGTGAATCTCTCCATATAAAATTCTTCAGGAGTGTGCTAACTGAGCAAAAATCTGCAGGTTGGAACTACATAGGTCATAGGCTAGATGATGAGCAAGTAGACCTGTGTGAGAGGCATATAAGATTGAAGAAGGGGTCTTGGGGGCCCTGAGTTTCCAGGCTTGAAAATTAACTCTGTATTTTTTTTTCAGTAGAAGATGAATGAATAGGTTTGATTAGAGAATGGAGTGATATTCACTGCCCATTAAAAGACTTGCCTAATGAAGGAGAGAAGAACAGATAGAAGGGGGCCTGGAGAAGAGAGGAGGTCAAGGGAGACTTAGAAGGCCACAGCTATCTTTTAGATAAGAGATAAAGAGGGTGTAAGTAAGATTAAGGTATAATTCAGTATTTTTGCTTCATTTTTACTCTTATGTGTTCGAGTGTTTTCCCAGCATGTTTATCTGTGTACCACACACACCTGCAATGCCCACTGAGGCCAGAAAAGGACATCAGATTTCTTAGGACTGGAGTTACAAACATGAATCACCAGGTAGGCGCTAGGAAGCGAAACTGGGGCCTCTCAAAGTGCTCTTAACCACGGAGTCCTCTCTCTAGTCCCTGGGATATTTTAAAACAGGATTCAATGAAATGTAGATGAAGCTACATCAGCTGCACTGCCGTGACAGGCTTCATGAGACACTGCAGGCCTGAGCTTCTGTTTCCTGCTAATGTTCCCACAGTTGCTTAGACCATGTTTCTGTTACTCAGAAAATGAAACTATAGACCATGGAAATGAGATACAGTAATCCAATAACCTCCCTGAAAATCAGAAATAATAATCTAGTGGCCGCCTTGAAAAGTCCTCAAGCAGTTGACCAATACCTGGGCACTTTTTGTTAGCACTTTGTTGCCTGGGCACACCTTGTTACCTGGATACTCCATGAAGTCACCCCATCTCCCCTAGATCAGCACCAACCAATCAGTGTATGACAAGCTTGCTTCTGTTAACCAATCACATAACTGCCAAGTTGGAAGAATCCTGTTCCTTGCTCAAACCATAATAAAAACCCAGCTTTGCAGCTACCTGGGGCTCCCCTCCTAATGCACTGTGTTGGATGGTGGGGAGTCTGGATTTAAGCCTGAAATAAAGGCTGTTTGTTCTTGAAATAAAGGCTGTTGGTTGGTCTCCTGCTGGTCTCTAGGCACTCTGCAATCTGAGCATAACAGTAGGTGTATTTACAAAATGAAAACAACAAACAACAAAGACAACAAGAAACACTCTAGATGGAAAAAAGCATTCAAAGGGTCCAAGTCATCCAGAAAGTGTAAAATAAAAGCTGGGTGAGGAAAAACAAGTACAGCACGAGGTACTGCCTAGCATTGCTGCCGTGCCTGGGCCCAGCCACTTGTGTGGAAACCTGTGCCCTGTGCCCACACAGTTGCATCAAAAAAAAAACAAGGCACCAAGCACGCTAATGATGACTGATGAATCAGGGGGCTGATATAAGAAAAAATGTTGTCATAATGATACCGCTAGGGTAGCCTCACTTTAGATTATGTACAATCCGATTTTCCCAGTATCTGAACTGAATTATTAAAGTTCAGAAAGACCAAACAGGTCAGGGAAGGATGGTGATCCCGTCTTGAAACATGCCTGTCAACTTTCTTTTCGTCTCCCAGGTCATCATATCCACAGCTTCCAGTGCCGAGTCTTTGCCTCAGAGCTCTCCATCCACAGGGCATCATCCCAACCTTCATGTTCTCTTCCCCACCCTATCTCAAGTTTGATCTCAAAAAAAAAAGTTTCTAGATCATCTTGAGTCTAGTCTCTTCCTCATTCTTGGACATTCTAGCTGTCGATCATGGGACGAGCCTCTGGGTGTAAACACTGATGATAACCTGACCCACATTCTTTCTCTCCACCTCAAGTTCACCTAAACTACAGGAACAGTCCTGAATTATGTCTACATCAATTACCTCATCTCCCTGTCCTCTGCCTGAGGCGTTCTCCTATGACTTAGAACTTCTGTGTATTCTGTGGGATATACAGATCAAATGGGCCATAGGAGAAACCCTTAATGATTTAATGAGGAATGTTTGCTCAGGGACAAGTACCCAGCATCAATGACATAGTCCCAGTGTGCATGTCTCATCTTTCCTTGTGTAACAGGGTCTAGACTTAGTAGGTCCCAAGACCTTAGCACAACTGATTCCATGATGGAAGTACCATTTGGGTTGTAAAATGTAGATAACACTACCTGCCAAAACTAAAACTAAAGCCTAAACCATTAAAGCCCATGATTATGGGAAAGTCTCTAAATGCACTAACCTTGTCTCTTCCCCGCCCCTCCCTGGCTTCTGTAGTTCTGCTTCTGGCTAACTGTTCTTGCTAACTGAAGTATGTTAGCCCAGAACTTGGCTTTTGTGCTTAAGAGCCCATCCTGAGAAAGGCTTGGGGCTATCCTGGGATTCCAAACACCTAAAGTAGTTGCCAGCTGGCTAATGAAGACTTTCTATTGGTTTAAGCCATGCAAAACCCACGTCAAAGCTGTCTTCTCTGATGAACACCCCACAACACTTGGTGGATTTTGGACCTTGGATCTTCCATCTTCACTGGGAGGAACAGCCTGAGCCCCAAGAGCGGGAATTTTCTCCTTAACACAACTTTTATTCACACCACAGTCTGACTCCTTCCTCCCCCATTCCATAAATCACTCTCTATTCTTAATAAAATTCCCACCTCAGAGTACTTTTCTAGGGATGGCTCTCATTTGACTCAAAAAAGACATCACTCATTTTATCTACCAATGGTTAACTTTACTCATAGGTTTTCTTTTTAAATTACCTTTGAATATTGACAGGAGACCTTGTGTTTATGCTGGGGTATCTTTCAATACAAAAGAGTGCAAATGTCAATGGTGATTTGGAACATAATGATAGACCAATAGACCAATAAAGAATATATTTTAAACACATGGCACCTGTAGGTAACCCTAAAACACACCGCTTACATCCACACCCATGAGGCTTTACATTGTTTAAAAATGAGACTATGTTCTGCCAAACTTACATTTCTAACCACAATGTAGCAAATCTAAATTAAGGTTCCAGGTCTAGACAGGTGGCTTTATTTATTAGGGGAAAATACACACTGCCTTTTTCCTCAATTGAAATCAATTCGAACTACAGATGATGAATGTGATAAAAGCTGAGAAGATCCAAAATTGTCTGTAGTAGATACAACCTCTGATTGATGACCTACCACAAACCAAAATAGTTTAGACTTATTCAGAATATGTTCATGAGCTTTATAATTGAATTCAAATGGAAAAGCTGTAAAGAACCCAGACTGTCTTAGAATTTTTGTTGTATCTATAGAAAGACATGTTGAATTTAATGCACAAATAAGCCACATTCATACTTAATATACATCATACTCAAAATAGAAGGAATGGTGCTGAATCAAACTATTAAAAAGCATATCATTTCCCTATGCATGTATTTCTTTTCCTGTGTTTTTCAATCAGCTTTTTGTCTGCTGGATTTTTAAAAATATAACCTGTTAATTTACCTTGTTATATCTCTTTGTTAAGCATCTGTCCTGTGTAGAAGATGCAGTGAAGACCTAGGGAAGACAGAGAGCTGATTTGTGTAAAGTTCTGGTCCTCCAGGAGCTTATGATTTAACAGGACAGTGGACTAATGGAAAGGATTATGTTTTCAAGTCAAACTCACGCAACAAAGAGTTTTACTAATGACTCAAAGACACAAGCATTCAGGAAGTACAGGCAAAGCCAGCGGAGATTTGAGACATCTTTTCAGCTTCCCGGGTCCTTCTCTGACACTGGACACGTACTGTGTCTCAGTATAGATGAACCTTCTTAGGAAAATAGAAGGCAACCCACATGTCAGGTAGTACAGAAATTATATTACGTCTCTGATTTACACCCAAAGAGATGGTGTCTCTCTCCAGACATTCTCCCAGCTACTGTGTTACAAAAAGCCACAGATCTCTTTGCTTTGTTTCCAAAGCAAACTAAAGCCCTCTGCTTAAGAGTAACCCACAAAAGGGCCCTCTGTTTGGGGAAGGTCATTGCTTATTTTCTAGAGGCCCAGCTACTGTGTTAACAAAGATAGTCAATCAAGTCAACTGAATTCTTTTCTTTCCTGTGTGAGCATCCTTATGATGGACAAAGAACATGAGCTGTAGGCCAACTGCTTCAGTTCCTTCCTTCCAGGTAGATGAGACATAGGTACAAACATCTCCAAGAGCAGACAGAAACTGAAGTTAGGTAGTAGCTACTAGAAGTCAGTGGATAGTAGAACATAGAAAATTCTGCTGTTGTGAATGCTCATTCTGTGCTTTGTGGCTTCCATCTATGACCAGCATGTATATTGGGAAGCTATGGAGTTCAGTCCTGTCCAGTATTTGTAGACCGGAACCAGCCAGATGAAGCATGGCAGTCCAGGGCATTTGAAGATAAGAGACCATTGTAGATGGTTGAAAGAGTGAGAAGCCATGGGCACAGTTCCTTACACACACCTTTAGGAGGTTAGTTTTCCCTCTCACCCTATGTTCCCTCTTACTTCTCCTCTTCTTCTTTTTGCCCCACTCTGAGAAGGTCTTGGCAAGGGCATTACATCCCTGGAAGTTTCAACACGGCTCCAGCTGGCCCAAACCTGAAACATGTCTTATGCTGAAGAGCTCCATCATGGAAACATACATGGCTCTTGACTGCCAGGGAGCAATCACCTCTTCTTCCCTGATCACCTGTATCTCATCTCTGCATTTCTTCCTTGCATCTTTAACCCTTCCAGTGCCCTTGGAACTTCTCATATCGCAGTGTGTAATGTTCTTTCTGTTTTCTTACCTAAGCCTGGTTGGGTAAAGGTAATCAGAAATTCAGTTTGGGGTATAGCAATTTTGAGAAGCCCATTAGAAATCCAAGAGTTGACTTTATATATCCACCTAGATACATGAGTCTAGTTGAGGAGGTGAGTTTGACCTCTTAGAAACGAAGTCCAAGCATGTATTGCATTGCATAGGTGTGACGTTTAAAACCACAGGACTCAAAGAGATGATTAAGTTTGTTAGTTTAGATCAAGAAAACATCCAGAAACTGAGCTATGGATACTCCAACATTAAGAGACCAAGAAAATCCAGCAGAGGAATATGAAGAGAAACAAATATTAAGATTGGAAAAAGTTCTGGACATGTGATGTTCTGGGAACATATGCCTCCTTATTTAATCTGAGTTTGGGTTTTGTGTTTAAAGGCTGAATACCTCACTCTACTCTGTAAGAAATCTACACCCTTGCAAGGACTAAAGAAGCTCAGCTGAGGATGACCAAAATGTGCTAGAGGAAGACGTGTGCACCCTAGTCCCTTCTGCCCAGCTGAGGACGATCAGACTGTACTGGGGAAGGCATGAGTGGTCTATGCCCCTTCCGTGTCACAGGTTTGTGAGGTGACTTGAACAACTCTGTCTTCTCTTTGCCCAAGTTTTCCTCAGATACAAAACATAGGTTTTGTTGCTTTTCTCCCTACAGTGAATGTTTGGAGGTTTTTTTGTTGTTGTTGCTTTTGTTTTTTTATAACCATTTTTAAAGTAAATACCATGGAAAGAATGTCAAGAGCCAAAAGTTACCACTAGCAGTCTGAGGTGACCACTTAGAAACTATAAAGTACTTCAGAACAAAAGTGTAAAATATCTACTTCCCAGTATTATCTTTTACCAAATAAAGACTTAATTCAATTTGGTTACCTTCTCACCTTCCTTACCGGCATGTGCACAAGACACTGACAAGCAGATGGCAGTAAGAAAAAAATTAAACGTTTGCAAAATACCAGTAAATGATAAGAAGTCGATTCCATCCTCCATTCCAAGTTCTTAGAAAACTAGTAGGGAAATGATCATATTTTAACATCAAGTGATTTCTAAAAATAGAGATAATGAAAAACCTTTTCATTATTGTTTTAATGCAAGAAGGCAGTGAGCCATGAAATTACGAACAATGTTCTCAGGAAGTGAATGCTAAAACAACCAGAGCCTGGATTTGTCTGTTAAGCTCAATCACGGCTGTGCCTAACACGCAGGATCAGAAGTTAGACAAAGGAATAGCACTTGCCACTTTTGTTGGTCTGCTTGGTCTTTCGTGGCCAGAGCCTTCACACAGGTGTGTTTTGAGTGACTCAAGACGCCAAGGCTATTCTGATGTCCTTCCACAGAGGTCATTCGTTGGCACACTGGCATTGCAGTTTGGAGATGTCTCACTTTTAAAAGTCAACCTGGCAAACTAATTTCTTGAAGAATGTCTACTAACAATGTGCTCAAGAGATTTTTCTCCCCTTGACCAGAGGCTCTCTGGCTTGTGAGTGAGCTAGGACTCCTCACCTGCTCTGGGAAAAATAATGGCAGAAAGGCTCAGCATTTGTTGTTGCTATCATGTCCCATGCCCCAAGAAGCTGGGACAACACAGAAGGCGTACATGAGTGTGTTAGTGCTACTGTGAGAATGGACACCACAAATAGCATGGCTTAAACTGCCGTCATTGGTTTCTCATAGTTCTGGATAGTAGAGGTTCAAGATCAAGGTATAAGCAGGTCCAACCAAGAAAAGTTCTGCTTGATATTCTGATGATCACTTTTTCACTGGGTCCTCACAAGCTCTTTCTTCTGTGTGCATATGCCCACAGTCTTGTCATGATCCCAAACTTCTCCTTTTATGAAGATCCCAGAGAGAACAGATTAGGGTTTCGCCCTATGGATTAATTTTTAACTTTAACAATTAAGTCTACAAAAAGCCACGTTTTGATTTACTGGATATTAGAGCTTTAATTTTATTTTAGGAGATTCATAATATAGGCCCCAACAAGGGCTGGCTTAGAGACTTATGAGACTTAAGGGATCACATCTGTCTTCTTGAAATATTAGGTGGCCTATGGGAAGAGGCGAAAGAGGACTGCCCAAATAGTCAAGCTCAGCATCCAGAAGCGTGTTGCCAGGTACAGTGTCAGTCAGCCCCAGAACCTGGTGTTTTTTGTGACGACAAGACAAACCAACTCTCAGCTAGCCCTCTACTCTCTTCCTGGGCTTTCTGGATACCCAGGTGCTTCCTGGGGACAAAGGCTTAGTCTCCTCATCCATGATCCTTGCACCTCATCCAGGAGTTATTGATGGATTTAGCGGGACCTAACCTGGGAAACCTGGATGGTCTTCTCTACTGGTCTGGTCAATACAGGCTACATAGTGATGCCTAGACTGTCAGAACATGGGTCAGCAATTTCCGTCAGAATATCAAACTACAGCGTGCTGCATCTTTGGACTTATCTTGTCATATAAGGGCTTGGCAAGAAAGTGCCAGAGCCGGTAAAACCAGGTCCCGGAGGGAAGGTGACTCAGAAATCATAGAGTAAGAACCAAGAAAGCAGCCTTTGATATCCGACCATCACATAGGCCCTTCCCTGAAGGTTTTACTGCGTTAGTTTTCCCTGACCAAGGGAAGAATTGGTAGTGTTCTCAGCCATTGCCAGAAAACGTACAGATCATTTTGTGTTGGCATTAAAAAAGAAAAATCTCATCTCCACAGCAACCTTTCCTCCAAGAAGGCAGCTCATTCATACAGGACAGTACTGTATGAGGCAAGGAGAGCTCCCTGCCTGTATCAAATGAACCCAAATGTTTGAAGCTTGGCATGCTAGGAATCCCCAACAGGTATGGCCTTCCAGGAGTCCTTCAAAGATTCAGGTGCTTTCCATCTTGTGGTTCAGGCATTCAAGGGTCTCAGAGACATGTCTATCAGGGAAGACATAGGAAAGAAAATGAGGATCTGTCAGGATCCTTTGGGCCTGACCCAAAGCAGCACTCAACTGTTCAGTGACATTTCATTGTTCAGAACTGTCGTGGACACATCTAGTAGAGATGAGGGCTGGTAATGCAGTCAGCATGACACCAGGCAGAAAGGGGCATGATATCCACGTGGTTTGTTGGCTGTAGGGATCTACCAGGAAATATCTGTTGTTCCTTAATTGTACCGGAAAAAGAATATGACCATTTTATCTGTATTAAACAAGTATTGTAAAACAACAGACACTAAGAATCCTCAGTTCTTGGTGTAAGTTGTTGGGAACAGTCTGTCATTATTTCAGAAAAAAAAATTTAGGGGGAATCTTCTAAGTTGTTAACAACTTCCTGCGAGTGGACTTTCCAAAAGACTTGAGCTAGCTTTTGTTTAGCTACACTCTCACAATTGCTTTTAACACCGAAAGGAAACATTTTATTCTTGGTGGAATCCAAATGTATATCCAATCTAATGGCTAAAAACAATGAAAATGCAAAAACCTCTATTATGTAATGATGTATTTGGTGATTACAACAACAACAACAACCGAGTATCTTTGTGAGCTGCTGGGGATCCCCCAGTTGTATCCCAGCACATACCAAGGAGCTGCTTCTTGTGATCTCAATGCACCAGGACCCTTTGGTGCTGTCCTAGTGGCTATGTGCAAATTAACATCCTAGCTTTGCTGTCCCGGGCCGTGGTGGAGTTACCAAGCCCCCTAACTCAGCCTGTATGGATGATTTGAAGAAAAGAGCCTTTCTCCAGGATGGATGCAGGAATGCAGAGTGATGTTATTTCCAGCAGGAAGGTTGTCTGAGACCGTGTTCCTCGAAGAGATTCTGGGGAGGAAGGGGACCAAGGGGGTGGGGTGCTGAAGCAAACGCTCCATGGATCTAGAATGCCCAGACTGTGGAAGTCTGAGCACACTGTGCTGCATAGCTCACAAGCCTCTCACATTGCCAAGATGGGAGCTATCCAGGATCGTATCAACACCGCACCTAACTTGTCCAGTTTTCTAAGGAGATGCCCTTTGGATTAGGCAGGGCTGGCCTCAAACACTATCTTCATCACTTTCTAACTACGTAGCTGTGAGTTTCTTAAACTCCATAGATTTCCTTTTTCGCAAGTTAAAAAAACTTGAAATGTGGGCTGGAGAGATGACTCAGAGGCTAAGAGCACTGTCTGTTCTTCCAAAGGTCGTGAGTTCAATTCCCAGCAACCACATGGTGGCTCATAACCATCTATAATGAGATCTGGTGCCCTCTTCTGGCCTTCAGGCACATGGACTGGCAGGACACTGTATAAATAATAAATAAATCTTAAAACAAAACTTGGAGACTGAGATGGGCTACATCTGTGCAGGAGTTCTAGGTTATCTCCATGCATGGAGATATCAGTCTCAGAAAAGACCCCTGGTCCCAGATTTCTTGGTTCTGTTGCTCTCCTTGTGGAGCTCCTGTCCTCTCCAGGTCTTTCATCTCCCCCTTCTTTCATAAGATTCCCTGCACTCTGCCCAAAGCTTGGTGATCAGTCTCCATATCTGCTTCAATACCCTGCTGGGTAGAGTCTTTCAGAGGCCCTCCGTGGTAGGCTCCTGTCCTGTTCCCTGTTTTCTCCCTCTTCCAATATCTATCCTGTTTGCCTTTCTGAATGAGGATTGAGCATCTTACCCAGGGTCCTTCTGTGTAAGCTCAGCTCAGTCTCCAAGTGGGTGTCTGAGTAAGGGGAATAGGAACTGTCTCTGACATGAATTCAGTGACTCAGTGACTGGCTCTTTGATCATCTCCCTCTCAGAGGGGAGCAGCCTTACCAGTCCACAGTGGAAGACAACACAGCCAGTCCTGATGAGACCTGACAGGCTAGGGTCAGATTGAAGGAGAGGAGGACCTCCCCTATCACTGGACTCGGGGAGGGACATGGGAGGAGAAGAGAGAGGGAGGGAGGGTTGGAAGGGGATGTGGGAGGGGTCTACAGCTGGGATACAAAGTGAATAAATTGTAATAAGTTAAAAAAATTAAAAACTTGAAATATATCAGCATAAAATTTGCAATAATGGTACCTCTCCCCACTCAAGGTTTTTAAAATTGGCTGAGTAATATCCCTGTGTGAAATAGTCTGGTAATAGGGTAAGATCTGGGTTTACTGAAATAATTTGTCCAAGTCTCAGAATCACTGTCTAAGTAGAGAAAGAGACCTGGAGGAAACAGAGCAGAAACAGAGGGGACTTTGTTCTCTAGACACATATACCTAGGAGATCTGCCATGCACAGGTAGTAGCAGAATTCTAAAGCAATGTTAAAAGACCTAAAGATTAGGCTGGGCTTTTACCTGCCTTGACAATAGTGAAATGATTCTTTCATTAATAAGAGCCTAAAGCGTGTTCCCTGAGCTCAAATGTCAAGAGAGTTTCCAATAGAGCCTTTCCTCTAACAATGACGTCTCCATCCTTTGCAGATGATTGGAACCATTTGGCAGGTTTATGAGACACCAGCCCACTGCCTCCACCCCAGACTCTCTGAACTTAAGCCACTGAGGATAGAGCCTTGACCTTGCTGTTTTTCAGGTGCCCCAATATCATTCTTCTATGCACCCTACTCTTCTCAAATTAGGACTCAAAACAAGCAACAGTTTTCACAGACCCGGTACAATTGATTAATAGAAAATATTTAGAACTTGTATCAATTACTTATTGCTAAACAAATTATCATTAACTTAGTGTCAAAAACAACACAAGTATATTGTTTTTTAGTACTGTATGTGTCAGAAGTCCAAACCAAGACTTCTGAAGCTAAAATCAAAGCCATGTGGAGATTCTAGGCTTAGAAGGTTTACCAGCTTCTTGGAGGCAATCTGAATTCTGTGGCCCTTGGTCCCTGTCTTCAAAGCCAGTAGCATAACATCTTCAAATATCCCAGCTTTTATTTCTACTGTCACACTACTGAGGCTCCCAAAAAGGACCTTTGTAACTACACTGGGCTCATCCAGAAATCCTACATAATTTTAAAAGCTCTAGATCCTTAATCTAGTCATATGCGCAAAGTCTCTTACATCCTGGAGAGTAATACGGTCACAGGATCCAGCAGAAATCGGGATGTGGCCAGACGGGGAGGAGTGCATGGCTCCGACCACCACAGGGTCATTTAAGAAGTGGAGGAAGGGCAGTAAGGGTGACCCAGGTGACAGCAGCTTCGGCTGCATAGATGGGCAAATTTGAAACAAACAAACAAAAACAACTTTTCTAGGGACATAGAGAATGAGGCTTGAGAATGTTGTCCAACACCCAGGAAAGAGCAGAGCAGGTCACAGGTAAGAAGCGTTTGTGCAGCGCACTGTTCCTAAGCCTCCAGGTTTACCAGAACACTAGTTTTCCTGTAAGCTGCCCAACAAGGGCTTGAAGGCTTTCTGCAGGAAGAAGGATGGGGAAGGGCAGTAAGCTGTGGATCTTCTCGCTTGCAACAGATAAAACATCAGTTATAATGGAAGAAAAACAAAGACTACGTTAGAGCACAGCCACTCGCCTCTTTCCTTTGCTGTCATACTCACAGGCATGACATCGTCCTCCAGTCGAAATCCTTTTAAAGAACAAAGGAAATTTTTGTTATTGGCCCTCTCTCCTCCGTGTGCCCCAAACCTACAGGCCAACGTCTTCCCACCTGATCTTCAGAACGAGGGCGTGGCCTCTCTGTGCTTCCTAAACCGGTGGATGACAGCGGTTCCTCCCCCTAGGGTCCCACGGTGTAAGCCTGCGATCACGGGGCAGATACTTTGATAGATTACAAATTGTTTTCAGCAACTGACCTAGACGTAACATCACCACTTCCTGATTATATTGATATATGTTTCTATTATTTGCTTATTTGCGCCTCCAGAAACAATTCGTTTTTGTTGTTTTACCGTAAACAACGTTGCAAGGTCTCCGTATTAAATCATAATTATTTACCCGTGCAGTTCATGCACCTTTGTCCCTGGGGAATCTAGTGACGTGAATTTACAGGAACGCCAGGGTATTTCTCACCAACAGTTTCCTGTTATTGATGCTTTTGTTTGGTTGCGATCCTTTTTTTTTTTCACTCATTCGGTTTCTCAAGGGAAAAACAAACAGGCACGTGACAACGACCACAATCCTGAGGTCTCTTCTGGGGACCTCATAGGTGTGTTGTTGTGAGGGGCTGAACCCTCTGACAAGGCCAGATGCTGAGGGATTGTGTGGACAGACAATTGCTTATCATTCATTTGTTCTCTCGGTTTTCCCACGCTCTTCAGATCGCTATCTTAGGGAACTGGCTTCTGGAAAAGAAATTCCTCAAGCCTTGAAGAGACTGTCTTGAGATAACAGCTAAATAATAATAAAAAACAAAAGATTTATTGATGAGATGCAATTTATTATATGAGCACTGAAACACTGTTTTCCAAAGTTCAAATTTTCACTTGCCAAATAATTGATTAGGTTGCTCACGGGCCTATGGGTTTTTCTCGGCTGAAGCAGAAAACTGAATTTCTAAAACTCAGACACACAGGAAATGTGCCTAAGCTACTTAATCTTTCTGTATCATTAGTCTAACGTGTATTCATCCATCACGGTCTTTTCAAGGTCTGCTTTTAACCAAGCAGGTAAGAATCCTTATCCTCAAAAACATTCAGGAGATCGCCACAGCCTTTTACAACACCCCCCACCCCCGTGTCTATCAATGTGTTGTTTCATGTGAGCTAAGGACAGTCCAGAATTCTGCTGTCCAAGATGGATTAAAAGTAAATTATTACAAAGGCCTCTTTTCTTCCTTCCTTCCTTCCTTTCTTTCTTCCAGCTAGCCATACTTCAATTGTCAGCAGCCACACAGAGCTAGAACTCTCATCACAGACAGTTCCAAATATTAGCAGTCCTAGCCCATCCCTGCAGCGAGCTCTGCTGGGTGATGCTCTGGGGTGCAGAGTTAGCCTGCGCTGAACCTCCAAGATGATTGTCTCTCCGTGGAAGCGGCAGCTAAATGTTCACATTTGCAAACCTCTCACTTTCTGAGCAAGAGGAGCCCTCTCAGACATGACCTCTCCTCTTTTAATCTCTCCCCTCAATTTTCATTCTGGATCAAGAACATAAAAAAAAAAGACAGTTTGATGACATTTAAACATATCCTGCAGGAACTGTGCCCTCTGGGACATGCAGACAGTGTCCCTAGTTGTCATTCATTCTCCTTCTCTTTTCCTTTAAAATGTCAAACATTTGCAGCTTGAGTTGGACATCATAGCATGTAAGCCTAATGGAGGTAGTTGTTCAAAAATTTTGTTTATCGGACCAGTAAGCTGGCTAGGCAGGTGAAAAGGCACTTGCTTCACAAGCCTGACAAACTTGAGTTGGATCACCAGCACCCACGGTGAAAGGGGAGAACTGACTCTTAGCAGATGTCCTCTGACCTCTACATGTACACCATGGCACTCGCCTGCGCACACACACAGGCACAAAAATTAAAAAACAATCTTTTATTTTTTTAAAAGATCTTTAAAGTTCTGTTTGTGTTCCATTTACTTTTGGCATCACACCTTTTCCTTACACCGTCTCATGAGAAGGATTTTCACATCTGTGGGTCATCAGATCTCCTGCAAAGACGTTACCACCACCTGAAACAGTTCACACGGTAAAATCGCAAACCAGGCTTCTATCAAGCTGCCCCTGCTCGCTTCCAGGCTTAGATCTGGGGGTGCAGTGATGGCGGGGTGCAGCTGTGTTCACAGAACCACTCAACAGGACGTTGCTCTGCAGTTTCACTCTTCATGAGACCCCTTGCTCGGAGGCAGCCAGCCTTGCTGTTCCTCAGTTTCTCCTTCTACACCATGCTTCTCTCCCAGAGGACAACATGAAGACTATACACATTATCCCACTTGCAGAGCCACCCCCCCCCAAACTGCTAGCACATGCAAGACATATAATAGTAAGTGTGCTAATTTTATCCCTTTTGTATCTGTGTAGTCCATCCAATGAGCAGGCACGACCCAGCCAGCATGGGGCTGAAAACAGAGATGAACAAAATGGCCTCCACACACTAATAACTAAACATCAGAGGCAAAGTATGACAAATGGCTGAGAAGGTAACAAGCAAACATCCTAGAAAGCACATAAAGAAGAGTGTTTCCCTTGTGGAAAGCTCTGGCTTTTGTGTTGCAGAGTCATGAGATGCTGGAAGTGCAAATGAGGCAAAGGCCACCACTGGATGGATCCAAAGAATAAAAGGGTAGGCTGTGCAGAGCGGGAGAGAAGAGGAAGGAAGGGAGGGAAGAGGAGGGAGGTTGCCCATTGAGAGGTCAGTCTGGAGGCAGAGGGCATGAGCACTTTCCAAAATCTTCAAAGGCCAATGCAGGCTCCTACAGCCTGTGCTGCACAGGCTCCATGTAGCCAAGGATAGTTATGCATGCTGCCCAACACCAACCACGAACATACTTAGATCCTTATGAGGTCTGGGAAGGGGCTCTTTGCAATGACAGCATGAATATGATGTCTCAAAGTCAAATAGTGCGCGCACCCAGAACTTACCTAGACCTCTCAGCCTTGTAAAAGGCTCCTTTTCTTCCTGGTATGACACACACACAGAGAATAACTGTGTTTGTACAGCTCAGCGTGTGAATGGATGGGGCTGCATTTGACAGAATCCACAGTCAGAGAGGCTGTGAAGGTCAAGGGACCACCGTGTCCGCACGCCTGTAACTATTGTGACATGCCTTCTACCACAGCACATAGGGGCAAGGGTGGGATCTCTTCTTTAAGCAATGGGGACATGGGAGGCTTCAAGAACAGGCTTTCAGGACCAGAACTTCCTATTCTCTTGTCAACAGTCCAAACCATAAGTACATGTCAGCTGAAGTCCAGAGTGGTGGATGTCTGCAGGGGATAGAGATCCCTATGTACTGGGTTTTGGTTTAGTCTTCTGTTTACAAAGCTAATTGTTTCAATAAGGGTGTCTGGCTTAATAATATATTTACATCCAAAGAAATACCAGTTATTTATATTTAGTTTCCTGGTGGGAATGGTGATACTCAGGAAATCAAAGTGTGTCTATGCCTGAATGGACAAGCAAACTATCTCTTCTCCAGAACAAGAAAGTTACAAAAGAAAATGCAACAAGCATTTTTGTCTCGACTGCAAAGCTTTGCTTAAGTTTCTGTCTTTAGCAATAACACATGCTTTCAGTTTTCCTGAACTCTTAAGGAAACTTTAAACATGTATACAACACTGAAAATTATAAAGACTTTTGTCCAGCCTGGAGGAAACCCCCAAGGCATGCTTGTCCAACCATTTAGGTGTTGAGAAGCTCTGAGCCCAGCAAGAATTCCTATAAGAAGTCAATCATTTCACTTTTTCTTTTGAAGATTTATTTTGTGTGTGTGAATTAGACTGGAGATAAACTCATCTCATGGGAGGTTAGACATACACAGGCTGTGAAATGAAGGTCCACTTCATTGAATAACATCACTCTATCTTAACTGTATGAACAAATATTTGTGTAACAATATTTGGATAACTGAAGCTGGGTAATTTATAAAGAACAGAAATTCATCATTTCAAGGTTCTAGAAGCTGGGGATGCCCAAAGCCACAAAGCAAGAAGACGAGGTCTCTGATGCAGGCTCTCTGCTTCCCGAACGGCATCGTGTTGCTGCATCTTCATGTAGCAGTAGGGTGAGCACCAAGTCCTTCCATGGAAGGAGACAGGAAAGCAGACAAGCTTGGCTGGTCCTCCCAAGCTTTCTATAAGGGTTTTCCTTCCATGCATAGGAGCACAGCTCTCATGCCATAATGGACTTAATAAGCTCCCAAATGGCTGCCACCTCAATATTATCACTTTAGGTATTCAGTTCCAACACAGGAGTTTCCGGGTGAGAAAAACAATTAAATAGTCACATCAAACTCTCTTTTGGGAGCAATCAAATACTAGAATCAACCAGTAGAAAATGAATGTCCTGAAATGGTTTTAATTTAATTTTAGCACTAGCAATCCATACAGCAATCCTGCCCACCTCCCAAGCTCTTTTCCTGTTTTCCTGAAGGGCATGTGTTCTACATGTCTGTGGGTTTAAGAGTTCCAACAATGACAGCAAATCGAATACAGAATGGAGTGGACAGCCCAGTGATCAAATACATTAGGTTTTAAAATTTCAATTCGTTAATCTACAACCGCTGTTTATACAGCCCATGCTTATACACATTTTCTGAAAGCGAACCTCAGGATCCTATCTGTTAATCCTTGTGAATGATCTTAAATCTTATCTACCATACCATTACCCAGTTAGGGGCAATGGGGCTTTACCATACATCTTGAAGCACTTCCTCCCAGTGGGGGTATGGGGTGGGAGCTATGTGTAAATGCTTTATTCTGTCACTATCCAGAAATATTTTCATGAAAATATACTTCATAAGGTTTCCATAGTGGATGGAACCAGATGTCCCAAGGTGTGCCCGGTTTGATTATTCATCCTAAAGGTGCTTTTTCCCAACCTTATTTCTTTCTTCCCACTTCCCCTAGATGCTACATCTCTCCCCCAGTAAATAACTCTATGTAAGACTTTCTCTTGGGGTCTACATCATGGGAACACAGATTGCAAGGCAAACCATCATGCCATATAATTATTTAGGATAAGAATTTTGCTTCCCCTAATATCTAAATTTCAGATGGCAACAGGACTCTGACCAGCACTGCCTGTAAGTTAGTCTTCCAAAATTCAGTCACTGGTAAGAGCTTATTAAAAACTAAACAATTTAGACCACTTTGATGAAGTGTGTCTGTCTTTTCTATAAGTAAGTAGTTTATCTTTCTATATTGTGAACCAAAGAATGTAGCATTTAATGTAGCTAACTACCTCTGGTGTTATGGAGAAGAGAATGCAGAAGTACTCTCATAGTCATGTTAAATTTTAAAGAATGGAAAGCACATGAAACTCAGCTAGACAGGAAAAATAGAATTTAGTATTCTACACTTCTATGGGTTGACTGCAGTTTACAGAAATTTACATATTTTCAAACAGTCTAGAAGACATTTATAGGCCCAAAACTTGAAGAATTGAATGGTTAAAGAGAGAAACATTCTAACTATTCTGGTTTGATTATTATAGGTTAGCTGTATCTATCAGCCTATCATACTTCATTCTGTAAATATAAATGAGTACATGCCCGTGAAAACTAAAAATCTTAAAAATATGAATACCCAAACATTACTTTCTAATTTTGCTTTGAATATCTTTTTCCTATCCTTAAATTCCAGTCTTTTATATATAAAAGTTTTGCTTTAAGATTTAACTTTAACTAGGCAATTAGATTTGTCTTTTTGTCAACTACTCTAATACCTTTGAATTGAAGAACAGAGAATCCTTTTACATTTATTATAATTACTGAGAAATTTGAATTTATTTTTCTTACTTTTTATTACATATCTGTGTGTGTGTGTGTGTACATGACTACCTGAATTTGTTCCCCAGAACTCACAAAATGGAAAGGGAGGACTGACCCCTGGAAATTGACCCCTGACCTCTACATTCACACTCTGGTAAAGTCACCCCTGAAACACATGCAAAATTAATTAACTTTAATTAAAATTTTACCCTTACCTTTAAAATATGTATGCACAAACATGAAATTAACAATAGTTTTCATGATCATTTTTAATAATTTATCAACTTTTTTAAAAAACTGAGTTTTGTATATTTAGTTATATCTTTATTTCCATGCATTTCTTTTTCCTTTTCTTGGAGCAGATGCATTTTGCTGAGGATTTATGAAAGGTAAACTTCCTCAGCCTTGTTTGACTGAAAATGTAAATTTTTTTTCCACTTTTCAGTGATAGTTGATCTGGGTATAAAAATGGCTTATCGAGTTGGGTGTATTTGGCACACATTTTTAATCTCAGGGGCTGAGGCAGGAAGATCTCTAAGTTCAAGGTCAGCCTGATCTACACAGAGAGCTGCAGAGCCAGGGCTGCATGAGAGAGGCCCTGTCTCAAACAACAAGCCTTATAGCATGATGTTTTTCTTTTACATTGATGCTGTTATTTGTTTCTAGGGCCATATTCTGTTGCCATCAAGAAATTTACAGCCAGAACAGTAAATATTCTAGATCAAAAGCTTTTCCAGTGATAGAATCTTTTTGCTCTGAAATCATTTTTTCTCTGTCTGCAGTACTTTGCCATTTAACCAAAATGTATGTAAATATAGATTTGTTTTCACCCTTTAAAGAGTATTTTCAACCCAAGACTTTATGTGTTTTTGCTTTAGCCTTTGACTTTTCACTGGTCCTCTTCAATCTTCAGAGCCAGAGTCTTCAACACACTCTTCCTCCTCACTGAGGCTTTATTTCTTTCCTTTTGCTTCTTTATTGCTGACTTTCCAAGAACCATTTACTAATCCATAATTGTACCTCTGAATCCAGCCTGGAGTTATTCCTTCTGGATATTTTATTTTGAAATTATATTTTATATTTCTGTGATTTTTTTAAAACCTGGTTCATGTTCATAATTCTTTTCTCTGAACACACTTCTTTCCGTTTGCATGCATATATTATATCTGTATAAAGATTTAAGTTTATTCAAGGTCTTTGGTTTCTACAAAAAAATCTCATTTTTAGCAGAATTATGTTTCAGTTATTTATTTTGTTGTATTTTTTTCTTAGCATGTATTTTAGAATGTTGGTATCCAGCCATATTGCTGGGTGAAAGTTTGGGGGTCGGATTTTGTACTGTCTTCCTCCTCTTTGTAACCTTCTCCATCGATGGTTTCTGCAGTTTCCTCCATCAGGTGCCGCCTTCTCTGCATGTCTCCTGGCAGCACAGGAATATTGCACAGGAGTATTTTGTGCAGAGACTGCAGATACAGTCATGTGTCCGCAAGCCAGCTTACTTTATTGGACAATGTTGGGGGGGGTTCCTGTACTCCTAAAGCTTTCCTGAGCCATAGCCTCTGAAGATATTTCACCCTTCTCTCATAGCTGTACAAGGCTGCTCTGTCCTGTTATTTCAAGTGAGTCTGATTCTTGTTCTCTGTCTGCCACAGACCCCTTGGTCATGGGTTTCCATATACAGAACTGAAGTCTTGCTCTAACTAAGCACTGGGTATGCTCATGGCTTCAGCCTTGCTCATCTCAGTCACTCACCTGTTTTCCATTTCACTGAAGGATACTTATTTTGTCTTTTCAATCTGACTTCCTAGATTTTGTCAGTATATGTGTTTACAACAAAAGGAATCACTTAAAAGACTGATCATACTGAGCTGCTTTGGCAGAAGTCTGTTATGACTCCAATATTCAACAACAAACATGCTCACAATTTTTCTTAAATAAAAATAACATATTAAGTCTTATGCCTGATAAACCATGAAATGGGAACTCATTTTAAATTGCAGAGAGTAACTCTGTATTAAATTTTCAAAAGTTTTTCTTCTTTTTGTTATCTCAGGAGACATTTTAAAAATGTTGGTGACAATGGGTTTGACAACAGCAATTTTGGTTCTTGACTCATAAATATTTTGTGTGTGTGGTTTTTTTTTAAATCAAACCCAAAAGGAAAAAAAAATTGTCTGGCAATGTGCTCTTAATGAACTAAGTACCAGGTTGAATATTTTAAGTATAAAGTTAATGACAGGTTTAGAGCTCACAAAAATATATATATGCCAAAGATCTTCCATTTAAACAGTAGGATAGGAAAGGGCAATTCAAAATATGTCTATCTGCAGAACATTTGGTCAGGCTCCTTTCAACACTATCATTCTTTCGCTGAAAATCTATCAGGTGAAAATTAACAGTTCTCAAAAGCAATTTTCATGTTAATCGTTGATGTCAAATGTGTCTCAGAAGTCTTCCTTCATTTCTGCTTATTTCACATTTCTGCAGAGTTGTTGTTGTTGTTGTTTTAAATATTCTGAGCCGGAAGGAACACACCTTTAATGCTTGCACACCGAAGGCACAGGCAGGTAGTCTCTGTGAGTGTTGGTCACTTGTCCCATTCCTTTTGTGCAATTGTTTACACCTGTCTGGAGCTTACCTCTCTGTGTCTTGCCTTTGTCCAAGGGCTGAGACGAGATGGCTTCTCTGCCTCCCAGACATCCATATTTCTGATGGAAAAGTACAGCTTGTCTTCCCAGCCCTGCACAGGGCTCCTTGCCTCCACACTTCTAGTACACCAGCCCATGGGATTCATTTGGTAGACTTGCGTATTTTGTCCTCCTCAGATCCACTTAGGCAAACAGAACTGAAGGATCATGGGTGATACAGATAAAGGTCATTTTCCTTGAGCATCCATTTTAAGCAAAGCTAGAGCATACTAGCAAATGATAAAGGGAGAAATACCTTTTCTATTAAACTACCAATGTTTTCATCCAGAAAAAGAGGGAAATAAGACTATTCAACATCAGACATTAATTTTTCTAATCATTCTCCAATCCAGGTTTATATTGTACCCAAGTGACAAGGCCATGCTTCTAAGCATCTTCATCTATGTGGCCCACAGATACCGTATCTTAGACAAGAAGTATATTATTTTATCTTCAGTCCCCAAACACCTTCCTGGCATCCAGATTTAAAGTTCAAACCCATCCTCAGCTTTTCCCCTCTTTCAACCCATGAACAATTGCTCACTAAATTCTTGTTGATTGTACCGCATAAGCACCTTTAAAATGTGTTTTTAAGATATGAAGGTCACAACAGTAATGTTCAGAACTAGTCATACTGTTTCTTTCTAGTCCTCATCCTTTATATAGATCATTATCACAACCACATCATTTTTAGGTCTTTCTGTTTGCTACAGAAGAAAACCATCACTCTTCACATAACACTACCAAAGACTTTTACAACTTCGTATAAAACCTTCCTACCCCCTGGATCCATTAGTCATGTAAAATTACTTAAAGTTCCTCATGTGCCCTGATCTCACGAATTCCCATGCTTTTGTTCTTGTTCCCAATGTCTCTGGCACACCTTATTCCTCATCAGATCCCATCTCAGTTCATCTTTTTTGACTTTCTTCCCTGAGTCCCTGGTAGCCTTGTACCCAACACCAGTCTGACCTATTCCTATTCTTTTTTCCTCTCTGCACCATTGTCTGTCTTTAGAACAGTTTCTTTTCTTTTCTCCTTATTTTTATTTTTGCCATCTTTGTCTGGTAAATATAGTGGCTCAATCAGTTGGCAGACAGCTTATGAAGAAAAGCAAGGTTGATCAGTCCAGACAAGAATCCTTTATTCATTTGTTTATTCCTTCATTCATAATTAGATACTTAGGTCTCCTCTAACATGGGTGAAAATAGACCAAAATCAGCCCTCCCAGTCTGTAAGCTTACATTCTGCTTAGTGTGAGAACATAGAAATAACAATTCAAGATAATCCCAAAACTAGTTCACTATCCTAAAACCATTTTTACAAAAAACAACAACAACAACAACAAAACATTACCCTTCCTACCACTTAGGCATTTTGGATATTCCATCTGGGGTTTCTTTAAACTTGATAGAGTTGTGGTGCCTTTTTTTGGTCCCTGTCCCTTGCTCACCAAAAGCCCATGGGTATAGTGGTGTGATATTGCGACAGTTAGATGTATGACCCTGAGAAGCATGTTTTTGTTGTGCCTAAGTTGCAAACGGAGATGCATTTATCAGCTATCTTCCCACCATCTGAGGAGATATCCTTAAATACAAAAGTTATCTCTATTTCACCTCCTTTTCTGTTAGTTTATTTCCCCCACGCCCCACCTCCGCCTCAAATTCAAGACACTATATTTCATTCCTGTGTTGATTTTTTCCCCAGAAATATTTTTATTTCTTTTATAGTTAATCCAAACTTAAGTAAGAGGTCTGCTCCCTGGAGATCTGGAACTTGGGTTGGCAAAAGACACTTTCTGGAGGCTTAATGATGATTGCAAAATGACAACCCAACCTCTGTACAAATAAACTGCCAAGATGGTTTCTCCCCCAACCTCTGATTGACAGCTCAAAGGTGCCCCCTGTAGGCTTCAAAAAGAAGAAACCTGTAGGCAAAGGATCACAGAAGGGCAGCGCTTCCAGACCTGTAAGCTCTCTGCAAAGAACCCTGCGCCCAGTTAGGCCTCCATGTTGGGTAACTGCTTCGACCTGCATCCCCTGATAATGTAAACTACTATAGTTTGGGTCTTTAATAACCAAAAAAGCCCATCTTTGGTTTGGTCCCAAACCAAAGGTTTGGTTCCCAAATCGCTGTGAAAGCATTAAGAGGTGGGGCTTGGTAGAAGGAAGTCAGGTCACTAGGAGAAAGTGTTTAAGTGCATACCAAGACATCATCCCCTTGCTCTTGAGAAACACGGGCCTCGTCTATTATGTGTTCCTGACATGATCTACAAGACTATCACAGACCTAAAACAAGAGGGCCAAAAGATGCCAGACTGAATCCACTCAGAAAACACACACACACACTCACTGTACACACACACACAGCCCAAACCTAACCCAAAACACCACTCTTTCTTCTCTTTAAGCTGATGATCTAAGATATAACAGTGCTGGAGAGTCCTAGCACACCCTACTTTGAAATGAAAATTGACATGCAGGTGATTTAATGGGCAGTCCTCTCCTTGTACCACATTTGGAATGGAAGGAGGACTCTTTCTCTCTCCGCAGTGCCCTGGGGAAGCCCGAGGGGAGGTCTACAGCCAGAACTATCCAGAGCTTTCCAAACTAGGACAAAGGAACTGAGTCTAAAGACTCCCATGTTTGCGCGCAGACAGCCCTGCAGAAAAGACTGTCTTCAGTAAACGCATTCTAACGGGCACAGCGGAGGGCATCTGTCTGCCATCAGCCCATGCAGCAAATGAGCAAGTCCTCTCTGTAGATGTGGGAGCTCTCAGGCCAACACCATGTCACTGTATCCGGGCTTCTCAGCTTCTGACGGCTCTCCAGCATGGCCTTCAACGTTTCCCAGAGCAGCGTGCTGCTTGCCTCCCACGACTGCGGCTGAGATGTGTCAACACCTTGCCAAGCCCAGAGCAGCTTCAGTACAAACTTGCTCAACGTTGAGCAAATACCAGGCCCACAGCAGAGGCAGAACTCACATAAACCACAAGTGGGTGTGAGGGAACTTGACTCGCAAACTGAAAATAAACAACTCATATGCTAAGTCTTGGAAACCAAAGCAAAATGAAAGTCAAATCCCAAATTGGGCAGGAAAGAGTCTAGAGGAGACAGGATTTCTCAATTTTCTGGTCATAAAGTAGGGAAACCCTGTATTAGTTACCTTTCTTACTGTTGTGACAAAATAACTAGCAAAGTAACTTTAAGAAGGAGGAATTTCTTTCCGCAGACAGGCTAAGGGCACTGTTCACCACATTGAGAAAATCAGGACAGCAGGAGCTTGCGGCCACTGGTTATGTTGAATCTACAGTCAGGAAGCAGAGGGCAATGAACTCTGGTGCTCAGCTTGCTTTCTCCTCTGACTCTGAGACCCCAGCCACAGAATGTTGCTGCTCACATTTCGGCAGGTCTTCCCATCTCATGAATGTAATTTAATCTCTCAGAGATATTTCCTAAGGTGTGATTCTAAAGCCAGTCCAGTGAGCAATAGAGACTAGACATCACAGCCCCCAATAACTGGAGTACTTGGATGCATAGAAAGAGTTCCACTCATCTGCTGAGTTTAGAGTGGCTGAATGCTAAACTGAGTCTCAAAATGGTAGCAGCTCCAACAAAAATAAAACATGAACTCATCGGTGCTGTATGTACTCCTCTGGCCAGAGACAGCAGATCTAGACAGGTTTGGGGCTTCGGGATTACTGTTCTCTGTCCCTATTGGAAGGACTCTGCTGTTAGAGGTTCAGTACTCCCAGTCCAGATAGCCATTCTAAGTTGGTGTTAAGGTGAAGGACTCCCTCTGCCCAGCAGGGCCTCCTGCTCTCTGCCTGACTTCTTCTGAAGAGTGTCTCTAGACGTAGATGCCCCTAACCTCAGTTGATATATGGCCTTTGACACAGCCCCCTGCTAGCTCTCCCCTCCCTTCATCTATAGGATAATTAAGTACTGTGTTCCTGTTAATATGATAGGAGTATGCTGTTTTATGCAAACCAAGCATCCTTGAAGTGCCTAGTTTTAACCAATTATGTACACCTATCCTTGGAGCCCCTTACCCATTCCCCAAGGGGTACATAGCCTTTGTCCTCTGGAATTAAAGTTGATCTAGCTCCCTGACATGGTTCCCGAAGTGTGTGATCTCCATACAGTGCTCACAGGCCTTTCCAGCCTTTCACCTCATCATGTGCCCCTCCTGACTTCCTGGGATGGTGGGAGACAGCCCCCCAGGCAGGAGAAGAACCACACATCCCTACAGCTCCACATCCCATCCCCAGTTATTCCTGGGCATCCTCTCTCTGTGGAAAGTTCATCCCTTCTCCCCAGCCCAGCCAGGCACTGAGACTGCCTTATCACAGCACATCCTAGAACATCCCTTCTGAGGAGTTCTGTGGTTATTAGATTAGATGTCACTCCTGACTCACCTCAGTCCTGAGACATAGGGAATGAAAGAGATCATAACAATGTATGGTAGCATCTGGTCTCAGGCCACCTGAACCCACCTATGTTATATGAGCCCACCCAGATGTCCCTCTTCTTTGAGTGGGATTGTACCTCAAGCAAATCCATCATAAATTGAGAATATCATTAAGCTGAGAATAAATTTAATGCATCTGACTTGCCAAACATTGTCACCTAGCAACACACTGTGCCAAAGAGTCTCAGCCATTTCTCTCCATGACCATGGGGCTGACCACACACTGTGGAGTCATAGGCAGGCTATACTGCCCACACGCATCAGCATACCCGTCTGAAAAAAAAAGGGTGCTACATAGACAGTACCTGCCTTGTGATATCATAAGAGCTAACAAATGAACACACGTGAAACACTCCGAGCATATGCAGATCAAATACACAATAATCACTAGCAACTATTGTGGGTAGTATGTAATTATTTTATTACTATTATTTTAATTTTGTGTTGCTGGGGATTGGACCTAAGACCTCTTGTATTCTAGGCAAAAAAAAAAAAAAAATCTAGCATTGAGCTGTATTCCAATCCCTGTCACTATTACTGCCATTTTAAAGCAGAATTCTATTGATAGGCAGAAGGGGAACGTGAATACAAAGAAGGTAACAGAGGAAGAAGGTAACAGAGGGAGAAGTTAACAGAAGGGAAGAAAGGAGCGGTCATCTTTATTCCCATGGAGTAAGAAAGACCTTCTCACCTTCCTGTACCTTTATAATATAATCAAATCCACTATCTGCAGCCTCTATGGTTTTAGGCAGGCTTCTGCTCTTCGCAATCAATAAATTCAAGCAAAAGCCTCATGTCCACCAAAACACAAGGCAGCCCAAACCAGGCCATTTCGTTTCTGTGTGTAACCATCCTTCCTTATCGCATTTTTGTTGTCCATTCCTTCAGTAACTTTCAGACATCCAGATATCCTGAAAATATTAAATGGGAAATTCCAGAAATAAACAATTCATATGTTTTAAACGGTATGTTCTTCTAAGTCCTGGGACCAAACTTCAAACTACCCCAGCCTGTCCAGCTTAGAATGTAAATCACTCCTCGCTCTAGCATATCCATGCTGCATGCTACCTGCCCATTATCACTCAGTGGCTAACTTGATGAGCTACCTGGTGAACTGTCATGATGTCACCACATTTTATATTTTAATAACACTTATTTTATCTAGTAATGACCCCAAGGGGCAGGAGTTTGGTACTTTGTTGCATTATACTGTTAAAATCATTCTATTTTATGAATTGGTTATTATTACTTTCTTATTGTGTCTAATTTATAAATTAAACACTATCATGTATGTATATTATGTACATATACAGAATTCCTTTTCTGTAAAGAAGGGGATACTACCCTACTTTTCTTCCCTAGAAATCCATCTTCTGCAAGAACAACTCAATGGAAGATGCATCTCTGATGACAGGTGGCAGTATGGTCTCTGACCGATGGCTCCCTTGCTATGTTAAGCAAGGATTCTGGTCCAGTAATGTGTGGGAGGATAGCAGAGAATCCTCTCCATCTCTACCTCCTAAGAGCAGGTAAGCCATTTCCTTTCTTTGGATATGGCTTCCAGGAGTGCCTTGCAAATGGGAAGAGAGAGGCTCTCTGCTGTGTGCTATTCATAGAAAACCTTGGCCTGACTCCAGGTCTGTGTCACATTGTTTGTGTGGAATGAGGATGTGCTTGGCTTTTTCAGAATAACAAGCCCATGTTTTCGAGTCATCAAGGGAAAAACTTTTCCCACAGCATAACGAGTGGAGTCCCCCTGATCACACTGAAGGTGTGTCATTCCAAAAGCCACAAAGAAAACCTTCCGCAAGAAGAGATTCCCAAAGCTTCAGCATTCCAGAGGCTTGGCCGGTAAACAACACGGTCTGGGAAGATTTGCCCGATGCCCTGACCCAGGTTCTTCCCCAGGAAATGGGTTCCCGCCTGCACGTTTTCTCTCCTCGCTTAAAAACACACAGAGCACCAAGGGAGGTAGCTGACTCTGTACTCAAGGAAAAGGACACACATACGAACCGAGGGAAACTTCTAGCCTCCCTTTTCCCACCTGTCTTCACCACCAAGCAGGAAAATGTCATGGAGGCAAGCCTAAAAATTCACGCTTGTCCTCAGTTTTGAATTTCAGGGCTACAGCTCCTGAGCGGCACTCTCTGGGACCCGCAGTTCTCCTTCGGGAAGGCATTAGGTTAACTGTCCTCAGCCGTCTGCCAGCTCTGCATGACTCTGGGCACATCCCCAACTGATGGCTAAAATGGGCCGCCATTCCTGACGCTTCCCGGGGAACATCACTGGAAAGGCACACTGCAGGGTTGCTGGCCGGCAGCGTCCAGTGCGGGTGGGACCGACCACTAGCCCCTAACCTCCCCTCAACCCCGATTTTCCACGCCTGCTTCTTCGACAGGTGGATTTTTCCATTTTGTGAGGCGTCCCACACCCTACCAATAAATTACGTTTTTGTAGAAGTCAGCGGAAGTCAGCATTTTCCCTTTCTTGTTTTACTTGCAACCAAAGAACCATTAAAAAAAAAAAAACAAAAAAAAAAAAAAACGACCGGGCGAGCTCTTGCGTTCTCCCGCGTTTCCGTTTTGCTTTGTCCCACCTCCTCGATGTCTTTGCAGGGACAGGGACCAACAAGAATCAGACCATCACTCTGCAGCTGCCGTGTTGTGCGCAGCGAAAGCTGCCCGGGTGAGGTTGCCTGACTCGCAGCTAAAGGATTAAATAGCTTCGGGGCGCACTGGACTCGCCCCTTGTTTTAAAAACTGCCTGCCGTTTCTATATAAACCAACTGAAAACAGGGTTCGTTTTCAAATCCCCGCTGTTAGGCCTTGAAAAAGAAGTCAGGCAAGTGGCTTTGGGTATCTACTTATCTCTCTAATCTCAAATCCACGCGGTAGCTCTGGTGCATTAAGTGACTAGAAAGAAAACGAAGGTGCGAGAATTCCTGGGTTATTTTCAAACCAAGAACTTCACTGTTGCCAAGAGGGGCAGGAGTTCCTGAACAGGCCGGCATTCCTCGGTTTCCTTTAGGAGCTGGGACCTTTCTAAACGGAGCTTAAAATGCATTATATAAGGAAGAAGCCTCTGAATAAGCTAAGGGGAAGCCACAAAGGAAGCCAGCTAAGTCCTGAAATAAAAGGCAGGAATAGAAAACTAAAAATAACCCACAGGGACCAGTGTCACATCTGCAGGGTTCCCTCTAATTCCCTTGAAGCATTGTACCTTTTTTTTTTTGGTTTTGTTTTCAGAGGCATATGCTAATAATTGTTTGGGGAATCTAAATAAAACGCTGGTATTTGTCTTTAAAAATAGGATTGTGAGGGTTTCTAATGATGATAACTAAATTTCGACTCAGGGATATTAACCTTTAATGGATAGCTCTCATTTTGTTCTGCAGTCAGTTTTCTATTTATTGTAAATGGAATGTGTGAGACACCTTAAACGTCTCAGTCTTGCAACAATGAGTAAATTGAACTTAGAAGAGATAATTAGACTGGCTTTGATAATAACACAAATGCCAATCAACTACGGGGGTGTTTGAATTAGAGCAGGCACAGGCAGGGGCCAGAGTCAATATAGAGCGTGTGTAGACATTATTGCTACACTGACAGAAGCCGTTGTTCACACAGAGGTCGTGGAAGGGAATGAAGGTTGAACAGCTCACCTGAGGTCAATAGCTAACAAGTGAGACAGTGGATTAACAAACTTTCCAGTCCTCCTGAAGAACTGAGATGCTAGTTAGCTTTTTAAAATGCGCTAACTATGTAGTCAGCTCAGAGTCACAGGCAGGATGCTTATTGCTTGCTGACTCCATCAGCATACTTACTAAGGAAGGTTTATAATTGGCCTTCTAGCTAGATTCCCCACGTGGATAGAGGCCGCTACCCTGCCAATAAACCTTCTATTCCATCTCAACAGATTATTCTAACAATGCCTTTTCTCTTAAGAGAAACCATTAGGCTAGATTTTAAGAAAACGAGTGTCCCACACTGAAATCTGGCCACGTAGAGGTCACCCACAATGGGTGTTTGATGAGCACTTCCAAGTTGTTAATTCCTGTTTTCTCTAGACACAACAAAAACAGGAAATATTTACCAACTCCACAGGTGTCAGGAAATACTTTTAAAACCCTGGTGGCCTGAGCCACCTGCTTGAAGCAGATAGGATAGGTACAGAAGGAGGGCTGTCGTTTTAAAAGTGCACTGTGCTCCAGAGACCTTTATTTGTGCTGTCTGAGGATTCCCAAGCTTGCATCTGTTGAGACACTATCTGCTCCAGCAGTGTATGCCAACATACTAATTCATTCGACCCAAAGTCCTGTTTTCACAGTCAAGTGCCCAGGTGATAAAATACATCTCAAAACTCTTCAAGGATCAGATTTTTAATAACCAAAAATAGAGATAACCTTATTATTTTCCCCAATTAAAAAAAACTTCCCTCTAGAAATTTTTTTTTTAGAAAACACATAAAGATGCAACGAATAAAACAAACATCGCTGATCTCTTGACTGACCATGCTCGGATTATTTTTTTTTTTTGGAACAAAATTTAGATTACCCCTATGGCATGATAACATGAGCTTTGTCAACAAACACACAATAGCAATGCTCTTTTGACTTCTTTTTGTTTGTTTGCTTGCTCGATTGCTTGAGTCTTCCTATGTAGCCCACACTGACCTCAGACGGGCGACAATCCTCCTGACAGCCCTCCAAGCGCCGTAACAGTCATGTGTCCTGCACACCCAGAGCAGCAACGGTGCCCTTTGGCTGAATTATCTCACTAAAATAACCTCTCTGGTTTCATACTGTCCAGAGTTCACACGAATTGACATCTATCTTTATCTTCATTTACCATCAATGACCGTGCACACAGAACACCAGCTCTCTGTGAGTGAGTGGTTAGGACAGAAAGAAAGAAACACTAAGTAAAGTTTTCCATCCTGATGTAGGCTTGTTGCCTTCTGACCTGCTCAGACAGCCTTTTGGGAAAAGTGCTCATCTGTCATGCAGTTTTCACACCATTCAGACAGGCCTCCCCTCCATGATCACCAGAAACATTTTCAGTTTCTTGGGGGGGGGGGAGGGGCGAAGGGGCGCAGAACTCGACTGATCATTTTTCCCGTCAATGTCTTTCTTTCCAAAAGAACACATTATCTTTACCTTCCTGAGTCTCCATGGCTTCCACCTCCATCCTCCTTTTATGATCTGCTATCTGTCTTTACAAAGCCCCCAACTATTTTTGTTTTCATTTGCTTGTTTATTTTTTGAGACAGTGCCCCAATCTTGAAATCCTCCTACCTCAGCCTCTTTGGTGCTGGGATTACAGACATCTACCATGGCAACCAACTCCCAGAGTTTAAAATTACTTGGACAAGTTTTCATCCCCTTTTAAAAAATAATTTTAAAAAACCAACCAAACAAAAACAAAACAGATATTAAAACTGGGCGTGCCTTGCCAACAGCAGTGGCTCAGGCATCCACTAAAGGCAGAGGCAAGAGGCTCTCTGCCCGTTGGAGGCCAGCCTAGTACACATAGAGACTCCCAGGATGGTCAGAGCTATGTAGTGAGACTGTGCCTTGAGATCAAAACAAAACAAAAAACTAGGTATACCAGCTGCTTAGAAAATACGGCAACCAATCCTTTATAGGAGTGACATGATTGGCTTGAATTATAGCTCATTTCATTTCTAGGCATCTACATGTTCCTACAGCAGTCATTCTCACAGTATGGTTTGTATCTTGAGTTACCTGGGGTTGATTCAAACGGAACATTCTCGGGCCTCACCTCAAATCCGACTGAATCACAGACACGTGGTCCAGCGAACTCTCCAGAAGATCTCAGAGATGCTAGCATTTGAGAGTCTCCATGGAGCACACCCTTTCTAAGTGGGGTGTTAGGTAAAGGATTAGGGTAACGAGATGCCTTGCATTTATGGATCCTTCACCTCCGTCTGAATGTCCATTGAAAAGGAAGAATAAAACAGCGTGGAAACAGAGGCCCTTCCAAACTGCCTCTTCAAAGAAACGGCAGTCTAGGCAGGCTAAGGTCAGAGCTGCCCTAAAAATATCTTTTAAAATATAACTTTGTATCCAACTCACATCTAATCTCTACTACTTAAAAAAAATGAAATAAACTGGATTTTTAAAACGTGCAGATGTTATTTCTCTACTGCTGTATCAATGCACTTGCAGTATGTAACCTTTCCGCAAGGCTCACTCACAGGTGCCATGTGAGTTCTTGGGGCTGGTACTTGCAAGCTTCCATGTGGAGGTTTCTCTCTTTCCCCAAAGGTACTGAAAGATCTGCTTTTGTCCTCCTTTTGAAAGTCCCAAAGACGTTAGGAAATCAATGGAAATAAAACGCTATATGAACACAAGCAGATGTATAAACTGAGAAAAGTGAAGACGGGTTGGCGTTCACAGATCTGTAACCTTCAGTCAGTTAATTGGCAAATGAAACAATTATTTGGGATTTCCTCACCGAACCTGAAATTGGGTGCAGTGGCTGTTCCATGGAAATTTTTCTACCTTCTAAGAAGGAATAAAAAAAAAAACAAAACAAGGCGTGTGCTGAGTTTGATATCTGAGTGACGGCGAAAGAGCCTTCACTCAGCCACCTTGATACTGCTGTTCCAAGCCTTAACTCTATAGCTACCTTAACATACAAAAATGGGCTTGTTGTTGTTGTTTTAAATAGACAGAGATAAAAAGAAACAGAAGTTCAAAAAAAAAAAAAAAGAAGTAAATGAAACAGTAAAATGGTAAGGGTCGGCGTCTGAGTAGACCAGAGACAGAATTGAAGACAGAAATGCCCTCATGCTGGTAGGAGAGACTCATCCGTAACTTGAAATTCAACTGGAGGCCTTGTTCTCTGGCATGAATTAGCTCTCTTCTCGACTGATTTAAAAAGGAACCAGTCAACATGGAACAGCTGCGCCATTTTTATTGAACAATAGTTCTCTTAAAACAAAACCTAACAACGGATTCTGCTTACATTCAAGGATCTTCCCACAAGTACATTCACAAATCTGTTGGCAACGTTTGAGAATAAAGTATAAGTAAATAATGAAATAAGTCTTAAATAAGTTCTTCACTTCAAATAAAATACCTCTGCAAATATTTCCCAGCATCGCCTAGTACAGCAGTGCCCACGGTGTAATCCCAGTTCATCCCACTCACCAGCCAAGTGTGGAGGAATAAAAAATTAAAATAAACTATATCTTAAAGTCAACACATTTTCTGATGAAAATTAACTCTCCTTTCTCAAACTGTTTAAAAAGTCATTTTTCAATTCAAATTTAAAATTTACTAAAGATGTGGCATTTAAAATTTTTTCCAATATTTTATAAACTTATAGTAACTGAATTTTTATTACTAGTAATGTAATTGTTAATGACAAATTTTCCGTATACAGGTTGCTTGGGAGAACCCATCTTAAACAAACAACATTAGAGTGATTTCTCTAAGACGGTGAGAAATATGGGTGTTGGAGAAATATTTAAACTAACAAATTTGTTTATAAATATTCACCTTCACCCTGTTCTGTCCCCCAGGAGGAAAACTACTTTCCAAGATCTGTCTCAAGGCCCACAATGTTTAACAATGACGGGAATCTATCTCCCCCCATCAGATGCCCGGAACTGTAATAGTAGTATTTCCACTCAAAGCAATTGCTCAGACTCCCAAGAGTTTCCAATACCCCACTTCCTTTGAGGGGTTTCTGGTCTTATTTTATTTCTTCCAATTAAAACGAAATAATAAATTTTAAGCTACCAGAGGGAAGAGCCAAATGTTATAACCCCTTATTTTCGCTACCTTCACCACCCTCTTTGGCTCCTAACTCTTTCTTCATCCCGTATCTCAACAAGAATGCACACTCAGGTCAAAGTACCCACGGTTTCTTCAGCTTTCATCAAATTACTCATCGACCACAAGACCATCTCAATTGCATATTTAGTCCCTTGGTAATACCAGACACACATACATTTAACAGATTTATATGCATTTAAATATTTAACAAGTATCTAAAAATGTTCAGTCATATGTGTTTTATGGGTTCTATATAGCATTTTTTTTCTGAATCACACTTGATCTCCATAAATTACATGTCCATAGTCTTTGTTCTTGATGCTTCTTAAAATGTTGGCTGAATGTTGGTCACAAAAGTGGAGCCTCCTCCTGGCAAATGTAAGCCGGGATCAGCGTGGATTTAACCATTTCATTACAGAGGGGCGAGCAGCATTCCCTTCCGAAGTCTCTTCCCTCACAGCATTGCCATCTCCAGATGCCGCATCACGCTCTGAAATCAGAAGGCACACAGATCATGTCCAAATGTCTCTAAGTCAAGGATCAAGCATGGATTTGTTTTCTTTTGGTTTTATCTCTTAATCAAATTTGAAATGAGTTGCTCAGAAATTCTCTGCTAACTCTACTGAACAGCTCTGACTCACTCTTCCAGCTAAGACAATATCCAGGCACCATTTCTCTCTATACCTACCACCACTCACCCTTACGGTATATATGGACCTCTCCCTCCCAGACATAATCCCACTCTGTTCCTAGAAACCCAGCTTAATAAAAGCAGGACTTTCTTCCACTTGCTCACTTGTATCCTCAGCATGGATAACAATGCTTGGTACATACATGATAGGTGCTTAATAATGATCAAAGGCTGCAAGACTAGCTCTCTAAAAAGAATTTATATTAGCTGCGTAAAAGATAAATTAACTTTTATGTATAACTCCAGAAGATAGCTATCTTCTCTAAAGGTAGATCTTGCTCTTCATACAATAAAGGTTTCTAAGATTTAGAGTTTTCTAGAGTGAATCATTCAGCTTCTAAGAGACATGCTTGTGTTCACAGCGTACATCCTGAAATAGAATGGCACAAGATTAGTGTGCCATGGCGGCCAAGCAACTCACTGAAAAATGGGACTCATGACCTTCTTTTCTTCGACACTGACTGCCAAGAAAAGAATAAAATTTACAACTGAGATAGGTAGGAACTGTGACCAGCAGCCTGTAGTAGTTTGAAGAAGACCCCATGCAGTTGGGAGAACCTATGATGGTGGACCCAGGAGTCACTTCATCTCTTCCCAAAGGGTGGGCTCAGATGGATTTGTGAGCTGGTTATGTGAAGCCTGTGGCATGACTGAGGAGAGACACTTTTTACTGTAGACTCTTGCAGACAAAGAGGCAAATCCCAGGTAGACAAGGCATAGCCAAACAGGGCAGCCTATCCATAGCTTCTATATCCTATCCAAGACTTCTAGATAGTAGCCAAGACAGCAGCAGCATTAGCAAGCAAACTAGGAAGAGTGTCAGTCTTATATGAAAGGGGCTACACAAGCAAAAGGAAGCTGCCAATAGGCCACAGCAGGAGGGACTTAGGTACGCCATCAAGAATCCCCATTAGGGAGACTGTGACAAGCCACCATCATAGACTCCAAGACATTCCATCATAGGCATCATCAAAAGGTCACAACAAAGAGTTGGAGATGTAGTTCAATGGCAGAACACTCATTTAGTAGACACAGAGCCTTGGCTTCAGTCTCCAAGACCACAAATATCGGCCAACCAAAACAAAGGCAGCGTAGATCTGCCCTGGGAGAAAAATTTCGGTGCAACCTGAATTAAGTGAATAAGGTTGCAAAAGTTGTTCCTTCACAGTTCTTGTAACACGTTTTTAAGAAAAGCAAAGCAAGTGCCAGGCGTTCTGGTACATGCTTAAGTCCCAGCATTCAAAGGAGAGAGGCGTGGATTGCTGGGAGTTTGAGGCCAGCCTGGTCTATGCAGTAAGTTCCAGGCCATCCAAAGTTACATAGTGAGACTATGACTCAATTTTAAAAAAGAGAAATTGAAAATGTTTGAGGTGGCAAGGTGCAGTAAGAAAATAGACCTCAAATCTTTTTTTGTAAATAACTCCTTCCAAGCATTTCCAGTCCTGAGAGACTGCTGGTTTCTATCGATAGCTTCCAGGTAGCTGGAAGAACGTGAGGAACAGGGAAGGCAGTGGCACTGGGCCAGTCGAGAGGTTCTGGGACTAGACAGAGGGGCTGGCTACGCAACACTGAGCCATCTCCAGTCCCAAGAGTGCGGGTGTTTTCAACTACTTCATTTTTGTAAAGATATAAATGATGCTTTGATATACGTATCCATTGTAAAATGACTAAATTAAGCTAATTAACATACTTATCACCATGCAATTTTAAATCTATTCTCTTAACAAATGTGAAATATATAACATGTTATCATTACCGTTCTATGCGCTGGAGGCATAAGCTCAATTGACAGCCGCTCTGTTACATATTGATTTCTTTTGGTACAGTCATGTTAAATGAGCTACTTTTAACCTGATAGAGTTCTATGCGCCAGGCCATTTGTCAACAAGATAAGCAACTGCATGAATATGATATCTTTCAGCAGTGTACTGCTCACAATCACACAGCCCAGTCTCCCCTCACCCTCTAAACTACAGGAGTCAATTCTTAACAGCTCCAAATGACATGAAAACACAATTATTCATTTGATTGCTTCCATTTGGTGAAGAGGAGGAGGGGGGAGGGGAGGAAAAGCAGAGGAGGAGGAGGAACAGGAGAAAGAGAAATGTTTTTTCTTTTCTTTTTTCTTTTTTTTTTTAATTTTGGCTCTTAAAGCTGTCCAACAAATACCTCACTGCTCTCTTTCTATGTGGAGTTGGGAGAGAAATAGTTTTGTCTAGTGAGTCTGTAAAACAGATCATTAAAGAGTTCAAAGAACTTCGCATGTCTTGGTTGGGTGCTTTTTATGGTAGATTTGTTTTTTGTTAATTCACTAAAATGTGGTAAACTTTATGAGGAACTATAGAATCCCCCGAATTATCAATGAGATTTGTTTTGAAAAAAGCAACAGCAACCAAACTCAGGCACCCCTCATCATTCCACTGTGGCAAACAAAGAAACAAGCTCATTTAGATTGACACCGTATTCTACACACTGTTTTGTTTGTTTGTTTGTTTGTTTGTTTGTTTTGTTTGTTTTTCCTAACAGTAATTCGAACTGAGACCAAGGTCACTGCTTAGTTTACCTGTGTGGGAGGCAGAGGTCCTGCTGGGCGCCTTGGCTGCAGCATACTGAAAGAAGGGAAAGTCCAGACATCTCCCAGTTACCTTGTTACATATGCCCGACTGGCAATTGCAAGTCTCTTGGCATTCCATTCCGAAAGTGCCAAAGGGACAGTCTGAGGGAGAGAGAAGACAGCTTGTTAAGCATGGGCTCCAACCACCCCCACCCCTCACTGTGGGGATGGCCTGAGGATCGGAAGCAGTCTCCTGGACTTCCACTGAGAAATGAAAATCACTTCTCAAAAACTCCACTGTTTGAATGTTGATGCCATACATGTAAGATCAGATAACCCCTGCCGCAGCCTTAACTAAGATCATGATTCTAAGCTGAAAAGTTAGCTACATGTAACCAAGCTCCTTAGACGAATCTTTTATTAGTACTTCCCTCTCTTCCTTCTTCTTTTTCTTCCTCCCTTTCTTATTTATTCAGGGTGTGTAGGCATGTGTGCTTGTGTGTGTGTGTGCATCTCAGGTGTGGAAGTCATAGCACAACTTGTTGAGCTGATTCTCTCCTTCTACTGTGGCCTGTGGGGCTCACACTCAGGTTGTCAGGATTGGCAGCAGGTGCCTTTACCCGTGAGGCTTCTTGCCAGCCCCACCCTTGAACCAGCTGTAACTCTTATTTGTTTTCTGCATGGGGGACACAGACTCTCACAGGTGATCTTGGTCACAGCTCAGTGAGGACCTCGAGTTAAGGAGATGTAAGCATTACCTCCTCAACTAGTTTAATGGGTGCGAGCATGCCCTTAATCTACAGTGGTTGACAATTTACTGTCTTAAAGGGCTGAGGCCCGGCAGCCCACCTCACTGCAAAATAACTAGTCCCCAGTCTGCTCCCACAGGATAGAATCCTGTATCTCTCAGGACACCACTGGGCCATCCCTAATTTCCCCAGCTGCTGAGAAATCCCCTAAACAAGCCCTCTGCAGAGATGCAAGAGAGCAACCTCAGGATTTACATGCCTGAGAACTTGCACGCCTACCAACACTGGGAGCACTTTCAGAGCTTCGCTGTTTAATACTTAGGCTAAGGCACGCTGCAGTGAAGTAAAGAAGTCTGTCACATATTCAAAGAGTGGGGTTTGTGGGGTGTTTGACATTATCTCAGCAGGTTAACTCAGCAGAAGCTGCGCAGAACAGTGCTTCTTGACCTGTGGGTATTACCCTTTTGGCAACTCCCTGCCATGTCCAAAAGTGTTTATATTACAACTCTTAACAGTAGCAAAATTACAGCTATGAACTAACAGTGAAAATAATTTTATGGTTGGGATCGCCACAACATGAGGAACTATACTAAAGGGTCACAGCATTAGGAAGGTTGAAAGATGTGTTCTTTTGGCACGGAGATGTCCTTGCTTAAATACAATCGCACATGCATAAAGACAAGTTGTGAGGCATTGGGGGAGTTTTAGCCATGCAGCCGAGCACTGAACAGTCAAGGCGGATGTGCACTGACTGGGTCTTTTGGAGAGAATTAGCGCTGCTCTCCTCCCTGTCACTCAAGTGGTAGAGGACTCCGCTCTCATGCACCCTCCTTTCCCTAGGAACGAAAGTTCTTAAGGCAGATCTGGAAGAACCCTCTGGCAAAGAAACACAGGATGTGCATGTCTCCAGCAAAGTTGAAAATGAAAACCTTAGCCCACTTCCCAGTTCCAGGTCCTGATGTGCTGATCAGATAGTAAACATCCCAAAAATAAGTATTGACTGGCCAGTTGCTAGCCAACAATATGGGATCAAACCTCTAAATGTTACACACACACACACACACACACACACACACACACACACACCTGGATATATAAGCTGAAGTGTATGGCTGGAGGAGCGAATTCACCTGCAGCACTGGGAAATGACTCCATGCGAAGCTCGTAAGGAGGCAAATATGCATTACTTATTTCCAACAGGAAAACAACAACAACAAAAAAAACAGTCCAAAACTGAACTCACCAGCAATGCGAAGAATGCCAGAAAAAGCAATTCAAAATAGAGTGTTAATAGTTCACTAAACTCTGCCTAAAGCTGGATTCTTTATCCCATGTCACCTTCCATTCATAACCACATTTTCAAAGGTGTTTTTACGCCAAAGGAAAAGCAGTTCCCCCACATACACTCACTGTATAATAGACAGGACTATGCTAACCACTTCCTCCCTAATTTCCTTATGTGAGGTGCTCTTTTCTTGGCAGATAAGCAGCATAGTTTCCAGAAAATACAGAGCCTTTTCAGTTGAAAGAGAAGTGTACATGTGTATTCACCCAAGAAATTATTTCCTTAGTAGCCCGCTTCTTGTTGGTCTTCATCAAAAGTAATCTAAGCAAAGAATAAACATTTCCAATTTTTTTTAGAATTTATTCTTGAAACTTTCGTTGTTGTTTTTTTTGTTTTGTTTTGTTTTGCAGTCTCAAAGATGATTAATGTACAGACTGTTTTCTAATATGAAGACTAATGAGATTATAACCATTCTGGAAGATTGTCATTCAGGGAAGGAGGTAATTGTGTTGAGCACATAGAATATGAGGTACTTAGAAACCTCTCAGAACTTGGTTTTCTGATTTTGACAGCTTCTTTATATTATACAACTTAATGAAGCAATGAAAGCATTCTTTTAATCACCATAGCATGTAATGATGAGATTATATGGCATCTATCTATGAGACATTTTAATAACCTTTTAAATTTTTTATACATTTAAAATATCAATTTACTCACTAGGTTTGAGAATAAATTCCACAGATACATCAATGCCTCATTTATCTCTGGTTTCTGTCTTAATTATAATTTCATTTTTTTCTTTAAATCTATAGAACGCCCCCCCTTTTTTTTACAGACATCTATGTTACTATTATTTCTTCTTGTCTTACAACATATGCTACTTTCTGTTCATCTGAAAAATTTTAAAAGTAAACTTAGGTTTATTTTGTACTTCAGGGGACCCTCTTGCAAGAGCGTGAGTTATTTCATTGGCTGACTTAAACCCAGCCTATGCCACAAAGCGCATTAGCGTTCAGTAGAAATACTTGAGCCTGAGCGAAGCACTCCCCACTGTGAGCTCTTTCAAGATCAAAGGCTGAGGAAATCTGGGGGGCCAGAAACCACTCTAAGAGGTTATCTCGGGAAGACCTCTGTAATCATTGGCTTGCAGGGGAAAAGGCACCTAAACCATTTGTAGCAGATTACCTGTCAAGTCTCCAAAGCCTCCCAGAAAAAGAAGCCACGCAAGCTAGCACTGCAACTTTCTTTCTCGGATCTAAACGCAGTGAGCGGAGTTCTGCAGCCCTGACTGCTCTCCCTGCGTTCATGCTCTCTGCGGATGTCCCTCTGTCTCTATCAAGCACACCACCTGCTTCACTGCATCCTCCCGGGTAGTTCAGGGGAGGACCGCACCTCCCACGCTGACTAAATGCCCCCAGGGAGCCCTGCACAGTGGGAAGCCAAAAAAAAAAAAAAAAAAGGTTGCTCTTTACCTCTGCAGACACCAAACTCGTCACCAAAATCATCCTCCTCACTGTAAAAGTGACACTTGAGCCCAGGACCACACTTGACACCGTCCATGCCCGAGACTGTGCGGTAGCAGGTCTCTCCGGGCCCCGCGGCGCACACCTGACAGCACCCGCAGTCATCCATCACTGTCCGCTTGCAGCGCAGGCTGCTTCTGCACTCGGTGTTATCACAGCGTTCCGGGCAATCCACCGCATACTTGGCGCTCCAAGCCATGCCCAGGCGCAGAGGTACCAGGAGTGTGGTCAGCAGCAAGAGGCTCTTCATGTCTCCCGGCTGGCTCGGGCTCAGCTCTCTGCCGTCGTGGTCTTTGCTGGCGGGAAGCAGCCGTCCAAAGTAGTAGCTGAGCTTCTGCCTACACGTTTATGAGTTTTATACGCTGTGTTGCCCGCATGCTTCCCCGTCATCAATTTCCTCAAACCCAGCAGCAGCGCTGCGCTCCTGCCAGCCTCTCTTGTTTTAGTTTATGAAATCCAGGATGAAGGCTGGATTAACACGCCGCTGCCATCCAGGAATTGAAAAGCCCAAGCTGATGTCATCTGTTATGTTTAGATGGTTGTTTTGCATGAGGGCTGAAAAACTCCGCTCACATCCGTCTCAAGGACTCAAGGACGTCTGAGGGGGGGAATAAAGAAGGTTGCGTAGCCCCCTTCTGTACAGGAATTGCTCTGACACCAGCATAACACTCACGATGTAGCTTTGTCTCAGAGTCCCTTAGTCCTGACAAGACCAGTACAGACATGACTCAAGCCAGAAGAAGCATCTATCGAATAATGATAACAATAATAACAAATATGCTTTTGATATTCCCCCTCATAAATAGCTATGAGATCATTTGAAAAAAAGAAATGGCTATATTGTGCTTTGTTTAAGATTTAGAAGAAAGAAAATATTTGGACAGAGGCCTTAGAAAGACTTCTTCCTTCCTTGTATGCTCCTCTTTGGTTGTAACATCTAAATTTGTGCTATCCATGTTCAAGTCCATCGATGCTGTCTCTGTCATTAGGTAGATGTGCTACAGCTAAGCATTTTCTTGAATCAATACAAAAAAAAAAAAGAGGTAAGGTTGTCCTGGCATTGTTTCTGAATTACTCAGTTCTGGAAGAACTTATCAGTTGGACTGTTCCTGACCCAAATTCCCTGGGGGAGAAGGCTCATCCATCACCGAGTCTGCTTGTCTAATGACTGCATCTCAGTCCTTCCTCTCATCTCCTGGCATCTATCAGAGCTCTTGCTTCAAACCGCCAAACAAGGCAGCGAGCCCAAAGAAACAAGTGAGCCAGCAGGGAAATAGGAACGCAGCTCCAGAAAGGCAAGTCATAGGGAAGGAAAACATCACCCACCAGGAAACAAGGTCTTAATGCTATGGAGGGACTCAGAGTGTGGCCCCACCAAGGAAAACAATAGCCATCTTAAAGGATTGGCTGGCGCAGGGCCTTATGAAGCAAGGTCTGTTCTACGGAGGATGCTAAACATCAGAGGAGACAGAAGTCCTCACACCAGCTATGTGTTCCATTTTAAGCTTCCCACCCCATTTATCCACACAGGAATAGAGTCACTATCACTTGGTACAGAAATGACCCAGTGAAGTGGGTAACTCCTGTCTGTCACAGACTCCGGGGTACTCACAGAACCCCCCACCCTCTGTTGGGAGCTGGTGGTGTTAGAGTGCTTGACCTCTGAACGTCTTGTGACCTCTAAAGGATGAAGCATCAGAGCCACTGGATGTGACATGATGTTTAGGCTTTGCCAGGGAATGGAAGCAGCAGAAACAAAAATTCAAGGAACTGGGGAAGAGGGAAATAGAGGCAAGACTTTAGCTCCCAGATTTACCAAAAACTTCATGACAATCTAACCTGAAATATTCTATGCTCGTCTCTCCAGGAGCAAACATGTACTTAGCAGGTGGGGCTCTTGTTTGAGATAGTTGTAGGTAAGGTCTACTGGGTACGCAGCAAGGGCGTATATTGCATATATATTAATTATATAAAGTAATTCATTATGTAATTAATCACACAAAGCAACCCATTTGATATTTCTATACGTGTGATCATATTAAATCCTTCAGTTGCCCAACGTTTTAAAGATTTTCTTGTATTAGTTAACCCCCATTTCTTTCCCCTAACTCCTCCCAAATCCACCCCTCACCTCCCCAATGCCTCCCTAATATTTGTTCTCTCTCTCTCTTTTAAAGCAAGCCGCTGACTCCAATTTGTGCTGCCCATATATTCATATACGCATAGTTATCGGACCCTACTCTGGACCCTGGTCAACTTACCATGGCCCTTAGAGAAAACTAACCCTCCTTCCACTCCAAGCCAGCAATTATCAATAGTGCCTCAGCTACAGGAGGGATGGGGACCCCTGGGCCCGCCCGCCCTTCACACTGGCGTATGGGCCTGTTTGATCTTGTGCAGGCCAGCATGGCTGCTGTGAGATGCAGTGCAGGGCACTGTCCTGTCCAGAAGACACTGTTTCGCTCTGGTCCTTCCAGACTGCTGACTCCTACAGCCATTTGGTCCCCTCTTCCACAATGGTCCCTGTACCTTGGGGAGGACATGGACATGGTATAGGTCCCATTTGTGGCTGAGCACTGCATAGACACTTTCTGTTCTTTGACCATTTGTGAGTTCCTGCATTAACCGCTGCCCACTACACTAAGAGAGTCTCTGCTGAGGTCTGAGTGGTACAGGAACCTATGGCTTCTAGTATGTTTGCTTATACTTCGGTCCAGTCTCCCTTTTCCGTCCAGATTACCTAATAGTCTTCTGCGTACTTTTACGTCTTTATTCCCTATGTTTCACATATTGGGGAAAACATGGATTTATCTTTGTGAGACTGTCAAAGAGTTGTTCTTTGATTTGTTTTGATTAACTCCCATGATCCCCCCCGCCAAAATATTATGCTCCTATTGTCACGCTTCAGTCTTTGAATGAAGAAAGGGAATCAAAATGAGGTTTAAAAATTTTTTCTCATGATTTGAGCAAATCTGGTGGTTTCAATAGGAACGG
>CM053750.1:16967965-17265944 GCA_028658305.1 Pachyuromys duprasi | reverse complement strand
CAAAAAGATAGTGTACGTAAAGGGTACTAAATCCATAACTCTAAACCAGCACAGTCTCAGAAAAGAGCAGAAAATAGGATTCATAGAGTTCATCAATGATGAAACCATCTCAAAAAATTAATACCTAAGAATTTATTTGGGGAGAATTGTTAACATTTGCTTCTAAGGCCCACAAATACCTTTGTCTCAACAATCCTGGTGGGATTATCTATATTTCTAACTTCTCCAACTTTTCAAGTAGGACAATTATCAATGAACACAAAGGCAGTAAAGAGACCACAGTATTATTAATCAAGATGCAAACTCTAATCTTCAGCCAGCAGAGGAAAAATGAAGGCAACAGCAAGGCTGCTATTGAGTGCTTGAGGTCTGTCTCGCTGACTCAGTCTTGTGCCGGTGTCTGCCACATCCCAATTCTGCTCTGCCTGTGCATCAGTTAGGTGTCAAAGAGTAAGGAACGACTCTAAAAATGCAAGTTCAAGTTCCAATGAGTCAGTCCAAATCCTGTCTGGATAGCAAGTGATCTTCCAGAAGGGAACTGAGAAATGATCCATCCAGAGAGCTTCTCAGCTCAGTACGTCCAGTACACTTTAAGAGTTGCTGTGATTCTTTCCTTGAACTCATGGTGCTAACCAAGAAAATAAGTTGACGTAGTGTGCACTGGTAATCTGTGCTTCATTTTACATGTAATGATTGCCTATAATAAAATACCAAGGATTTATCTCTGGATAGACAAAGATCTAGTGAGACTCATCCTGTGTGGTTTCCAAATCCTCAAGAGATAGTTCATGGTCAAGTCAATTGTACCTTCTAAATAAACCATTTCTACCAGATAGTGTTGATTTGATTTAAATTACAAAGGCAGACCTAAAGAGAAAAAAAAATCATTGCCAAGGAGAAAATGGAAATACAAGCAGATTCTCAGTAGATTAAAATTGGTTTTAAGTTTAATTTGTGTAAGTGTGTGTGTGTGTGTGTGTGTAGAGGGAACATCTAAAGGTCTCCTGGCTTTGAAGCCAGCTAGCTATAACATTCCTGCAAGTGCCTAGTACAAGGTCTAGCACATAGCAGAATCTATTAAATACATAAACACAACCACCTGTTTCACCCCTTTTCATTCTCTTTCTTCCAAGAGACATAAAATGAGGATCAGGTTCTTGAGAAGACTGAGCTGACCTACAGAAGAAAACTGTTCCTCACAAAAGAAAGAGATACAGGCTTCAAGAAAGAAGCCATTAGGCCTTCAGACTAGACTGCCATCCGTCATGTCAACTCCTATGTAACTACTGTCCTTTGTGCTCTTGACATTCTAGTCTTGAAGTGCACGAGAGCCCCTTGTAGCCATTGGACCCTGATGAAAAATACCTGCCAGACCTCTGAGAATCATGGTGGCCACTGGTCAAAGGCATGGGAATGGCTTATAGGTGTTCTAGAAACATCTTAACTACCACCAAACTATGAAATGGAAATTTCTGGTTTCCTTGAAGATTGAGTCTTGTCATATGATGTTTTGCTGCAAGCTGGGCATGTGATGTTTTGCCCAGGTTGGCTTGTGAGAAGGCACATAATGTTTTGCTGTGAGGTCTCATGTGCGAGGGCCATGATTTTGGCCAGCTGAGAACATCCGTGGGTGGACTCTGAGGAGAGAACACATACAGAGGCCCACGAGCATGAGACATCAGTTTTTGGATCAACATCAATGCACTAATCTTCATGCTTTAACACTTGGCTTTGCAGAGAGAAATGCTCCAGAGAGCTTCTCCCAGCAAACTAACTAAGTCTTGAGGCTTTCTCTGAGTCTGGTAATCCCCTAATGACCCATCCACCCTAATCAGCAGGAAGTAGATAAAAGAGGACTACAGCCTACACTAATCTCCTACCTAAGGTTGCGCTATGGGGGAGAAAGGGGTTGGGAAGGTAGGTAAAGGTGCATAAGAACCCTAAATAAAGTTAGGTTTGGTGAAAAATCTAAGCCTATAAAACTATTTGATCAGAAGTAAGCCCCATACCAGATGATTTAGACTTCACTTCGTTTCCTCAACAATAAGCTAAAAAGACTAAACAGAGCAAGAGCTGTGAAAATGTCATGGCCATTATGATCAAGAGTCTAGTTTCTGATGATTTGCTTTTATTCTTTTTGGGTGTACGTGTGTGTGTGCATGTATGTGTCTGCACATACTGTGTGTAGGTATTTAGGTGTAATAGCTACATGCGTATGCAAGTGCATACAAAGGTCAGAGGACAACCTCTATTACCACACCTCATGTTTCGAGATGGGGTTTCTCACTGGCTCAGCTGGCTAGCCAAGTGAGCCATCAAGGATTTTCTGCCTCCAATTCCCAGTGCTGGGATTATAACCAGATACCACCATACCCAGATTTTTATGAGTGCTGTAATCAAACCCGGCTCCCCATGCATGTGTGGCAAGCACTTTCCTTACTAAGTTAGCTCTCCAGCCCGAGATTTACCTCATTCATCAAAAATGAACTTAGGTATTACAGCAAATATTTTTCCAAAAATGATCTCTATAGCTAAGTAAGTTTTGATTTTTGGGAATGACAATTTTCAAGACCATACACAATTTTCAGACTATTCTCAAAAATTGCATCGGCATAGAAGAATCAAGTGAAGTGCAGCATCTTAATTTAGGCTTTTTGCAGGAATGTTGTCTCTCTGATTTATCTTATGAGACAGGTCAACACTGTAGACAGCTGAAGAACCATCACAGTGGCTTAGAGCAAACTGCTCTTCAAGAACTATAAGCATTAAGGTCTATGAGTGAACGTGGGAAGACGTGGGAGGACAGTATACCTTCAGAGTCTACTACAAAGCTCAGCCGGGGATCTCTGAGCTCTTTCCCACCACGCTCAGATATTTAACTCCAGTGGAATCTACGGAAACAGCAATGAAGTCAGGTTGGTTTTATTTTGTTTTTGTTTTTGTTTTAACCCCAGTAAAATCTAGAAACTTAACTTTGCTCACTGGGTCAGAGTTCTTTCAGGGGAACATTGTATAGACTTGGAAGCATAAAAAGAGCTGTTACCGCCCAAATAGCCTCTCTTCGTTCCCAATTCTGACAGGGTAAATTTTTCCTATGCCTAGTTCTTTTCCATACTTTTCTTCCTCAGTAGTACACTACCTGAGAAAACCAACTTAAAGGAGGAAAGGTTAATTTGATTCATAGTTTCAGCACATGACAACTCTGCTCTGTCACTCCTGGGCCTGTGGCAAGACAGGACATCATCACAAGGAACATATGGTGAGACAGATATTCACTCCTTGGCAGCCAGGAAGCAAAGAATAGAGGTATCAGGAGCAAAATGTACTCTTCAAGAGCAAAGCTTACTTCCTCCAAGTAGGTCTGACCTTTTAAGTTTCTACAACTTTCCAATACCCCATTTAGCTATGTGGGAAGTCAGAGCTGTCAAGTCTCATCCATTCCCAAAAGTCTCACCTCTGAGCACTGTAACAGTGGGGGACCAAGTATCCAACACACAAGTTTTTGAGGGACAGATGAGAGCCAGTCCTTTATATCAGGGTTCTGGGAATATCTCTCTATTTGAGATGGCAGTCACACGGTGACCCTGCACCTCCAAATATGAACCCACATCCAGAAACAACCAAAGAACAACAACAACAAAATGCTGCTCTAACACACAGAAAAGAAGTGATGTGAATGGCCACACAGCTCTGACCTGAGATGCCTGAGTCCATGTGTCAGTACTTCTGTCTTCATAGGACACCAACTGGCCTTGCTGACAGACGTGACGTCTCATTCCTTTTTCTCAGTAGAACATAAGACATAAGAATGATTCCCCCTTTCACAAGAAGATAATGTGAAGAAAAAGGGAGGCTGTAAAGCCATACATCAACTCTAACATGATGATTTTCTTACAAAACAACCGGTGTCATGGAAGGAAATGAGCCAATGACTCTCGCTCCCAGGCCCCGTTCACCCCTTCATTCATCTCACTCTCTGCAAGATCACTCTCCTTTAATTCACAGAAGAACAGTGACTGGTTCACAGTTCTCCCCCACGAAGACTCAACAATATCCTAGAGTCTGTCCTCACCTCATTCCAACATGGTATAACGAGACAGCTCATCCAACTTCTGTTTTAGCTTAAAGGAGTTTGCTTTTTTTTAGTAGCATCATTTTCCTAAATGACTAAAGCATTATCTTAGGCTCTGGGGGGGGGGGTCAGCTAAACACTAGAACCATCTGACACAATAAAACACAGATTTAATAACTCACATTAGAGGCTACTACTAAGATATTTGGAATTTTTGCTAGGAATTTTGGAAAGACTGAGATGTGGGATTAACACAAGAATCATAGGAAACAGCTGTGCTAGTCTGTCTGTCTAATAACGCGGCACTTCCTTTTCTCAACCTCGAGCTGACCCCTTTACAATATAGTAAAATATTAATCAGGACCACCCTCAGCAGATTCATCAGCTTGTTTAGTGATAAGGGTCTTGGCCTTTTTTTTAATAACATGGGCAAAATAAATGATTGCTGTAAAGCTTTTTTTTTCTTAAAACAAAACAAAAAAAATATCAAGGTACAAAGCCAATCACTTGAAAAAGAAAAATAAGAATAACTTCTAAGCCCTTCTCTTACGAGGAACTGGAAGCTTCAGACTCATGGTTTAACCTGATGTCAAAATATCTTGGCTCCATTACCACTGGAAGGTTCACAATGAAGTACATGTGCGGCCTTCTTAAGAGAGAGCGGGGGCATTTCTTTCTGTCAGCTGCCAGGGCTGTTGTGAACTTTGCAGGACTGTAGTCTGAAAGCTTAGTCAATACAGCCCCCTAGGGTGCCCTGGCGCAATGTGTCTCAGCCAGCAGGCAATCCCCATCACAGCAGGCAATCCTCATCACACAGCCTTGAGATCATCTATTTAGAAATAAATAAATAAACAGAGTCATAAATTCAGAAGTCTCAGCTATGAATGCTACTCATCTCAGGAACGTTTGAACCATTGCTGAATTTATGTTTTTTTTCTTGTGAATTTACAAACTTCATGTAAATAAAGAAAGCAAATCTATGTCTGAATAAGACAAAAACTGTTTTTAACAATTATAAGCTTTAAAAAAAATCCTGCAATATAAAAATGTTATATCAGAGTTTGATTGAGTGTATGTTTTACTTCATTAACAGACACACATTTTCTTGTTGACGTTTTAGGTTCAGTGAAACATGGTTTTCTTAGCAGTAGAATGCATTGCATTTTATCCATCTTTAATCTCCTTCTAGCGCCTTACATTATGAAATCTAAGACCTTACAAGCTGCCTGAAAACCGTCATCCTAACTTGATCTGACTAGAAGTATTTTGGGGTTAAGATGCATATGCCATAAAACTCAACCTTAATAGCCCGCTCCCGGTTCCAAAGCACGCACACACATGCCAGCTAATGTCTCTAACAGTAGACCAGGAGCCCACACCACCATTTTCCAGACCACGTGCTGAGCCTGCCTTCCTCTGTAAATATATTTAGGAAGCACTCGCTGAATAAAACACCAAACAGTGCTCTCAGGAATGAAAGCAAGCCTGTAATTCTCAAGGTGGCAAATCAAAATTTCAATTTTCATGCGGTCTAGTTTAGAAAGCTGGTCTGCAGGAGACCAACCATTTCTGCACAGGATTGCCTTGTTGAGTGAAGACACTGGCTGTTTTTTTTTTTTTTATGGTAATGCTTTTATAAAATTTTAACATGACAAAACCTTAAGGCTATCTCTGTATGATCACCTTCCAGGTACCCCCTCCCCCTTTTTTTCTATGCCAAAAAAAATAAGAAAATGTAGCATACCTGACCCTGCCAGGGAATACTTGAAGAGAGCCTCAAAGAGGCTGAGGGGAGAGCCCCTGAGTAACACTGTTTGCAAGGTGGTCAAGTGTGAGAAGCTCAAGGCATCCAAGCTGTTCACTGGATCCATCTGTGACTGAAAACTATCTCATTTTCTTTTCTCCCTGAAAGACAGAATGCCTGCCAGCCATTCACATTCAATGAAGAGAGCTGAAGACTTCAAAGTATCTAGTGATGGTTTCTCCCATGTGCATTCCCACAGTGAGGGCAGCTAGAATAAGCAGGTAAAAACAAACAAACAAAAAAAAAAAAAAAACATTAGTACCTGAAGAGAAGATTCAGGAAGGAAAGGGCTGATGCAATTAACCACATTCTCCCCAGCAACATTCAGGCCTTAAATATACCCAGCTCTGAGCTAGAGTATATCCAATTCAGAAAAAGTCTGACTTAAGACAACTAAAGGAGATCAAGGGGATACATATTGGAAAGGAAGAAGTCAAAGTACTGCTGTTTGCAGATGATATGATAGTATACATGAGTGACCCAAAAAATTCTACTAGGGAACTCCCACAGCTGATAAACATCTTCAGCAAAGTGGCTGGATACAAAATTAACACACACACACACATCAGTAGCTCTCTTTTATATAAGCAATAAATGGGCTGAGAAAGAAATTAGGGAAATAACACCCTTCACAATATCACAAATAATATAAAACACCTTAGTGTGACTCTAATCAAGCAAGTGAAAGACTTGTATGACAAGAACTTCAAGTCTCTGAAGGAAGAATATGAAGAAGATATCAGAAGATGGAAAGATCTCCCATGCTCATGTATTGGTAGGATTAACATAGTAAAAATGGCCATCTTACCAAAAGCAATCTACAGATTCAATGCAATTCCAATTAAAACTCCAACACAATTCCTTACAGACCTTGAAAGAACAATTCTCAACTTCATATGGAAAAATTAAAAAGCCCAGGATAGCAAAAGAAATTTTATACAATAAAAGAACATCTGGAGCTATCACCATCCCTGATCTCAAGCTGTACTACAGAACAATAGTAATAAAAACTGCGTGGTACTGGCACAGAAACAGACAAGTTGATCATCAGAATCTAATTAAAAACATAGAAATAAACCCACACACCTATGGACACTTGAATTTTTTTTTTTTTACAAATAAGCCAAATCATACAATAGAAGAAAACAAAGCCTCTTCAACAAATGGTGCTGGTCTAACTAAATGTCTGCATGTAGAGTTCAAATATATCCGTATTTATCACCCTGCACAAAATTCCAAGTGGATCAAAGAACTCAACATAAAACAAGATGCACTAAATCTGTTAGAAGAAAAAGTGGGGAAGAGCTTTGATCTCACTGGCACAGGGGACAACTTCCTGAACAGAACACCAACAGCTCAGGCACTAAGACCAACAATTAGTAAAGGGGACCTCATGAAACTGAAAAGCTTCTGAAAGGCAAAGAACACTGTCAATAGGATAAAACAGCAGCCTACAGAATAAGAAAGGCTCTTCACCAACCCTACATTTGTCAGAGGGTTAATATCCAAAATACATAAAGAACTCAAAAAATTAAAAACCAACAAACCAAATAACCCAATTTTAAAAATGGAGAATTCTCAACAAAGGAATCTTGAATGGATGAGAAGCATTTAAAAAAATGTTCAACATCCTTAGTCATCAAGAAAATGCAAATCAAAACACCTCTGAGATTCCATCTTACACCAATCACAATAGCTAAGATCAAAAACTCAAGTGACAGCTCATGCTGGCAAGGATGTGGAGCAAGGGGAACCCTCCTCCATTGCTGGTGGAAGTGCAAACTTGTACAATAACTGTGGAAATCAATCTGGAGGTTTCTCAGAAAACTGGAAATAGATCTACCTCAAGACCCAGCTCTACCACTCCTGGGCATATACTCGAAAGATGTTCCACCATACCATAAGGACACTTGCTCTACCATATTCATAGCAGCTTTACTCATAATAGCCAGAAACTGGAAACAACCTAGATGTCCCTCAACCAAATAATGGGTAAAGAGACTGTGGTACATTTACACAATGGACTACTACTCAGCTATCTAAAACAAAGACATCACACAATTTGCAGGTAAATGGGTGGAACTAAAAGAGATCATCCTGAATGAGATAACCCAGACCTGTAAAGACATGCACGGATTGTACTCACTTATAAATGGATATTAGCCATAAAGCACAGGGTAACCATGCTACAATCCACAGACCCAAAGAAGCCAAGGGCCCAAGAGAGAGAATGTTTGACTCTCACTCAGAAGAGGAAATAGACATCTGAAATAATTGGAGGGAGAGAACTGTGTGAAAGATGGAGTGGGGAGGGTGAAAAGAATGGGAGATGGAGAACAGGGAAGGAGGACTGGGAGAGAGAACAGAAATTGGTGAGGGTGGCTCTCTGGGGCAGGGAGGCTCTCAGGAGTATATGGGGTGACCCTAGCCAAGACTCCTAGCAGCAGGGGATAAGGAGCCTGAAGCCGTCACTTCCTGTAGCCAGGTGGGACTTCCAGTGGAGAGAGGGGGATACTAACCCATCCATAAAACCTTCAACACAAATTTATTTCGCCTACAAGAAGTGTAGGGATAGAGATGGGGCACAGAGGGAATGGCAGACCAATGGCTGACCCAACTCCATGGGAGAGAGCCAACCCCTGACACTATTAATGATACTCTGCTGTGCTTGCAGACAGGAGCCTAGCAGAATTGTATTCTGAAACGCCCCACCCAGCAGCTGATAGAAACAGATGCAGAGACCTACAGCCAAATAGTAGGTGGGGCTCGGGGAGTTTTGTGGAAGAGTGGGAGGAAGGATTGAGGGATTTAAAGTCAAGGGCACAACAAGAAGACCCACAGAGTAAACTAACATGAGCCCACCGGAGCTCACAAAGACTGAACCACCAACCAAGGAGCATTCATAGGCTGGACATAAACCCCCTACACACATGTAGCAGATGTGCAGCTTGGTCGTCATGTGGGTCCCCTAACAATTAGAGCCCTCTCTGACTTTGTTGCTTGCCTTTGGATCCCCTAACTGGGCTGTCTTGTCTAGCCTCCGTGGAAGAGATTATGCTTAGTCCTGCTGTAACTTGTAGTGCCAGGGTGGGTTGGTACTCACAGGGTTGGGGGGCTACCTTTCTTTGAAGAGAAGGGGAGGGCTGGGGAGAGAGAGACATGAGTGTGGGACTGGAAGAGGAAGAGGGAGGGGCTGGGATCAGGCTGTAAAATGACTAAATAAATAAGTAAATGGAAAAAAATTGCTCAGGGACAATGGTCTACTCAACTGACAAAATAGGTTTTTTTTTAATCGACAGCTTGAAACTTTAATATTTATCTTTAAATAAAATACAATTATTTTTAAGTAAAGTAAATTATTTACAAATAAAATAGTTAATATCTAAAGTAACTATTTTCTAAAACTCTTCAGTTTTTCTTAATCTTAATCTGCGGTAGTTACACAGCACTTACAATAAATACAGTGTAAAAAAAAAAAGCACTCAAGATTCATTTCCATAGACAACAATTAGGACATATTGTGAGTCAGTGAGTCCAAGCCTCAGCCATTTGGGAGGCCTATAGCAAAGTGCTACAGACTGGGTTTTATAAACAAAAATTCTATCACACAGCTCTGGAGGCAGGAAAGCCAAGATCAGGATGACTGGATTTTCTTGAGTCTGCCTCCATCTTGTCCTTTCAGTGACCTCAGATTTCCTCTGTCACCCAACCTCACATGTCATGTCTGTTCACCTACCTGGCTTCTACATGACAGGTATCTTGCAATAAGTGGTCTTCATAGTACCTGATTCAGATCTTAATACCCCAGGAGTTTATGAAGGAAAAAATACAAAAAGCCAGCTTTCAGAGGATGGAATGAAAAATCACAGCCTTCCAAGTGACAGTGAGTGGGAGAGCCATTGGCACCCCAACTTTCTGCCAGCCACACAGGGGTTCAAGGAATGATTTATCAGGAATGCTCTCCCCCTCCAGCCCTTTCCAAACGAACACTCCGAAGGCCACCACAGGATTATATTACTGCACATTCATGAACATTGACACACTCACTAGCTGTCTATTCTTATTCTCCCTTCCCATTGCAGCAATGCCGTTGCTCCTCGTGAACCTCTCTCCTCTGTCTGAAATTAAAGGAAAACAGAAGCAGCTGGTATATTCTGCCGTATGAAATGTACACCTTGGAGTCAAGACTACCCGAGTTTGAAGCCACGTACACGGTTGTCAACAGCGTTGTTTGTATCTGAACCTAGATCTCCCAGATGAGAAAAAAGGACAGATGAGAACACCTGCTAACAGCTCAGTTGATCCCCCAGCTCAGTGTCTGGCAAGTAGGGATCACTCAAAATATATTGATGGCAATGTGAACTCTGACGGGGACTCAGAGAGACTCCCCTGATGTCCTGGTTCTTTAAAAACCCACGATTCTTGGTGTCCCTAAAGCACCAAAGTGGATGGACATTGAGGGAAAAAAAGAGGAAGCAGAGAAGGTTCTTGGGATGTGGCAGACCCTCAGTCTGCCTCCTCATCCACTCAACGTTTACAGTAAGTTTGCCCAGGATAGGAGAGCGTGGACAAAGCTCAATCCATGCAACAAAGAGTCAGTGTCATCTCAAACTACCATAATGGCTTATTTTAATAGACTCAGTCTTACATGTATATAAGGAAGCCTCAATATTGGTCCAGAGTTTGGGGGGTTGAGGAGACTACAGAATCCAGCTGAGAGCCTGAAGGCCAGGAGTGGGCTTTATTTATATCACCCCAACAGTTTCCAAGGGAGCGAAATAACAAGACCTTGGGTGAGATGAGTCATACAGATTCACAGGATCAGAAACGTCACTGAGGATCAAAGGACGGATGAGCCTCCCAGCTCACTGCCCCTCAGAAATGAAAAGACTCATTTCACGGAGCTTTCTCTAATCTGTCCCAACTAATTTTTCAAGGATTGAGTCTAGAAGAAGGTTCAACAGGAGACTTAGTTGCTATAGCCACTTGGATCTTAGACAATGGGGATTTCAGGGGCATAATGAAGAGCCTCATTTTATAATACCTTCCCCCAAACAAAATGAATGGAAGTCGAAGCCCTCCTTAGGAAGCAGGGATGAAAAACACAGATGAGCAACTTCCAAAGCACTCAGAAATAAATACAGACATCACTGAGCATCACAAACAAGTAACTAATCCAGTCAAGTGTGGTTACATAACTGTCTGTGGGCATGCCTTTTTGCTTTTTCTGTTTAACTCTCTGTTCCATGATTTTGTCTGCCCACAGATATCCAATTAGGTATAATGCTAATGTCAAATACGCTGGTCGTAACTGTCAACAATGGTCTCACTCATCCTCTTCTGTTGTAATGAAGGTGGAAAATGTTCAGTGGGCTCGGCCTCATGTGCTGACACACAAGAGACTGTGGTGGTCAGTTTGAGGAAGAGAGAACTGTCTGTGTCTTGTCCCCATCTCTACTTCTCTGAGCTTCTATTCAGTTAAACCAGTGTAAAGGACAATATAACCCATATGGACCAGATCTGACAAGTCAGGGTTGGCTGAGGAGACAGATTGCTTCCCCAGCGCCCATCTAAAAGCAGTGTACAGAAACCAAAGAGAACTAAAGTTGGGACTTCACAGCCTTCCAATAACTCTCCTGGTGTGAGAAGATACTGGGTAAGATCATCTGGCAATGCCTCAAATCCAGCCCAACCTAATCATTCAGCAATCCATTCTTGGGAGACACCAACCTTCCCTGAAAGGCATGGGAGATGAAGCCTGGGTCTTGGGGCAGTAGGCCACAGGGAGCTGCAGAATTCCCATATCAGCCTTCTTGCTTGCAACACCAGCCCCTCTGCCAGCATGATAACAACTGGCCATGACTGATCCCTGAAAACACTGAGGCATCCCCTGGCCACCTCTATCCTGGGGAGGCTGGCGGGCTCACTTCTCCAAGGTAAACTATCTTTCCCTTCATACAGTCACATACCATCCATGAAAAACTGACCACCTGGTCCCTGTCTGTAGTCAGATAATTTAGAGTGTCCAGTCTAAGTGCAAAGTATCACGCTCTTGTGTACCTCAATGGGTTTATTCCACTTACCATCTCCCATGCCAAATGCAATCTCTCCCCTTTTCTGCCCTGTTCTCTGCCTTATACATACTTATATTACCCAGAATCCCTTGCCTTCCAGCTCTCTGGTAGTTTGGCATGGGAAGAAATTGCAGAAAATCCAATGAGAGAAAGAGAGAGAGCCTGTGATAGTTCTTCCCTGGCTTTAATCTTCACCCTCCTGTTCTACAGCCCCTCCTTTGATGGGATGTCAGCAGCAACAATGGCCTCCTTTTACCCCGTGTCCCAGAGTGCCCGCAGTCACTTACCCTGCTCCAGTCCCAGTGACGGTGCCCTTTATGAGCGTACATCCATTTGAAACACCCGAATGAGATCAGTTTCCTGATAAGAATTTATTGGAGTAGGCATCATTCAGCTTTAAGATCCTGAAATTCTCCACTTGTGGTCCAAGCAGGATGTTAAAACATCCTGAAAGAAATATAAGCACTAGAATCTTGACTTCTATAATTAGGTAAGAAATTCTGCCTCCTTCTCCCCCAAATCATCCACGAGTTATTTCTCTAACTCACGAACTGAGAGTGTTAAGATCTGTGAAAATTAATTGAGTCAATTTGTATCCAATTAATTAAACAATTACCTTGAAGAACTCATATCCTTTCAATAAAACAATATGATTTGGGTTTGGGTGAGAACACTGTATTTACTCATTAAGTGGCGGTAACAATATAGCAACTGCTGTAGACGCCTGTCAGCTGCCTGGGCATTTTCACTGGCATTGCCCACATTCTGGATCTCCTTCAATGTGTGTTCTGTGCTGATTCTGTATCGCATCCAGGACTCCACTCTATCTATAAAATGCATATTAAACAGAAACTAAGCCATCATGACTAAATTACTAAAGAGACCGCCCTTTGCTCTGATCCACTTGGCAAAGCGTCGGCTGCCTGCTTGTTTTGTCTCTTGCTTTCCCACAGGAAGAGTAATCTTATTTAATAATTTGAATGTATAGTTCTCAGTGTCAATTGCTGCCAATAGTTAGCGTTCCTACTTTTAAAGTTGAGAATTAAGATATTTGTCCCAGGAAAAAAAATATTTTTAAATAAAATACCCAGAGATTTTTCCATCAGTTTTCTGAGTCTTTCCTCCAAGGGAAAGGCACATTAATCCCTCTTGCTTGTCTCCGCTAGCTCCTGATTGCTTCTGGCATAGTCACAAAACAATATCCTGGGATCAAAGGCTTAAGATTACACAATGAAGAATGTTCTAGATGTCTGGAAATGGCAAGCCTACATTCCTCTAGGAGACTTTTCCTTCTTCCGGAATCATGAGTTGCTAAAACCTCCTTGGTCTTCTGGAACTTTGAGCCCTCTGGTATGGATTCCACAAGCTTCTATGGTTTAGACTTAGGATGACAAACTGTTGCCTGGTGCTACAGTTTCCTTGCTTGGACCCTACTGAATATGTCCTCGGGCTTCTCCTCCAAGACTCCTAATTCTGTAAGACTTTGTTCTGATATCAAGTCAAGGCACAAAGGCAATATCACGGAGGGGGGACCTTTCCTCCTAATTAATGCTGTGTTGCTATCCATCTTCCTATAGTTTCCTTATTTATTATCCCCCAAATTATGTGTATGTGTACTTATATGTGTGCGTGTATTTGTGTGTGTGTGTGGGGGGAGTGATAATGTTATCTGTGTAATAGTAGTCCCATACTGTCCCTGGGATTCTCAGTCTCTGATTTTGGTTTCTTTGGAGAGATGTTTAAATTCGTTTTAAAATAAATAGCAGTTCCTGAGTAAAGAGCAAACTTACCGATATTTTCCAAATCACCTCCCTTTCATAAAGCATTCAGATATTGAGCAGAAACTTAACATCATTTCTAGTGTAGCACGTTTGGGTTTGTTCTGCTGCTTTATTTTAATGCTAACTAGGATTGGAAGATCTGGTTATGCCTATCTTTATTTTGTAAACCTGCCTAAGACGTTTTACCTGATTGGTTGCTTAAAGGTCTATACCTGGACAGGGTAGAATGGAGTGAGATTCCCAGGTTCTGAGGACAGGAGAATCAACCCAAACAGAGGAGAGACAAGAAGAGAGGAGAAAGGAGAATACCGTGATGGATTAACGTGGAGAAGGAATCATGTGAGCCTGGAGGAAGGACTCCAGTCATGGCGTGAAAAGGCCCAGATGAAGAATAAAAGCAAGTATTTATAAGATTATGGATGGGAGATAGCTCAGATGAGAATGGTTAAGGAAGATGGCATTGGATGAGGGCTGAAGGATGGGTGGTGAGGTTATTGAGACAGCGTAAGTGAAATATCTGCCCAGCCCAAAGTAAATAAGGTGATTATAAAATCTTACAGGTGTCTGTGTCTTATTATTTCTTATAGCAGGTTAGATAATACCACCATGATAATTTTAGGGCTAATAATAAACATTGTATAGTTCAACACTCATTTTTATTTTTTACAACAGTAGTCGTTTCAAACATTGTCCTAGCAAGAGAAGTTCAAGACCTTTTGACTTATCTGCAACTCAACGGTGTGCACATTCAGAACATCAAACAACACCCAGCCTTACATATGCAATGGGTATTCTCTTCCCACATCATCTCCATCTGTACCACCATAGCAGACACCTCACGAAGATACACGTTTCCTCAGTATCTTCAGAAGATTTTTCAATAGCTAAGGCACACTAAATGAGAACTCTAAGTGAGACCTCACTGAAAAGTGAAGACTTCAATATGATCTCCAGCATAGGTGGTGTTTTCGAACAATAAATTCTTGGAAAGGGAGAGCAGCTAAGAAAAATAAGGACATTGAAACTAGGAAAAGAAGGGTCCCTATAGCCAAATCTTACCTGCTTCAGAACTTGATGTTGACCGCCCCTTATGAGTCTGTATTTTGTGTCAAGACCCAGAAAATGTAGTAGAGGCTAAAGATATACACTGAGATTCACTTTGTTTATTAAGCAAGAAATGTGCAGAAGTGGATTTTGAAACATGCTTTTTCCTGTTGACACATTCAAAGAATGTCTGAAGGAAATACTAAATTAAAATACAGAGTGATTCAACTATTGGCATCAAATCTCTTACAATGAAATATGGCTGCTATCTTGAACACAAGGGGAAAGAAAAGGAGGTTCTCAACATCAAAATTTTGTTGATGGAAACAATGAAAATCTTAATTTAGAATTGTTTTTCTATGTTATTTTGACTCTAGCATTGTGAATTCCCTTGGAGACATTTACTCAAAATGACTCTATTATGTCTCTGGTTCCTGATATTACTGGGGTAAAGAATATATGTAGGAAATAAAAGGCTTTAATATTTAAAGTTGAGACGTAACAGCTTTAAATAAACAACCATGAATATCCCTGTGATGTATTTTTAATTTTCCTCATAGAGATTCGGGAGGGATAGCAGACATATGATAATTTACAAGGTTTTGATTAAGTGTCTAATTTGGCATAATTGTCTTACCATTCTTTAATTCACTTGCAAGTTTATAGAAGACATGACTCAGTGTTCTCTCAGGAGAGTTTCGTAAGATATTGGGGTATAGTATTTGCGTTCCAGCTTTTCTGAGAGATCCACAGTTCTGTCCGGCAAAGAGCCCTTCTATAGTTTGTCTGCATCTTAAGGCTTTGCGTGAGGGTGGATTTAGTTAGTGCAGTAATTCATGCATAGGAGGACATTTCAAGGTAGTCCAGCACTTGGCCTCTGAAATGGGCCTTGATGGCGGCTGTTAACCAGAATTACAGTGACAGCTGTGAACTGGAGCAGAAATATTTGTGAAAATTGTAGTGTACTCAGAAAACAAAAACAGAAACAAAAAACTGTGTGTAGAGATGGAGCCAAGGAAAGCATGGCTGCTGAGAGAGACCAGGGCCACCAGAAAGGAGCCAAGTATGTTGCACTGAGACTGTGGAAAAGATGCCCTAAGGGCATCCAGGAATTGGCCAGGCTCATCCATCCATTCTGGGCTCAGTGATACAGAGAGCAAACCTCTAGAAAGGATTCTCCCTATAAAAAGCGTATCTGTATTCCCCCGAGAACTAGAGTATCTTACTTCACAGGCCTGGCTCGGAAGTGCTTTCTCCAGAATTCACTGCCCTATCTTCAGTTGTCCAAGCGCTTGGAGGCCGATGTGTCCCTGGTCCAAGGAGTCTCAGCTTCTGCTCAGGCCAGCAACAGACTGGGGTGCTGGTTTTACAAGCATGTTGTTCTGGTTAGGTGGATGGTTGCTGCTGCTCTTGTCATCTCAACACAAGTAGAGCCGGATCTGAACAGATTGAGAATTTTTTTAACGCCTTTATCAAACTGCATGTAGGCAAGGCTGTGGAGCATTTGATTGCTAATTGACAGAGGCGAACCCAGCCCACTGGGGGCAGGTGGTCCTGTGTTATAAACTGCGACTTTCAGTCAGCTAAAAGTCAGTAAGCAGTGTTCGTCCATGGCCTCTGCTTCAGTTCCTGCCCCTGGGTCCCTTCCTTCAGGTCCCGCCCAAGTTCCTGCTCTGACTTCCTTTATGAAGGACTGCAAGCTTTTGGGGGAAATAAACCCTTTCCTCCCCACCTCCCTGAGTTGCTTTTGCTCATGGTGTTTCATCACAGCAATAGAAATCTAATTCAGGCACAGATAGGAAGCAAGCGTTACAACGTCTGGGAGCGTCCACACAGATTTCAAACCAAAGGAAACGTTGGAGGCTAGGCAATGATAGGATCCCTGCATCCCAGCAGGCGGCAAAACCTCCTGAACTGCTTTTGTTAATGTGAAAAGAGAACCATTTTCTTGTTAGATGAGTCCTATCTGTGATGTATTTCTGTTACTTGCAGCTTAAAACATTCCTTTCTGGCATAAGACACACGTGATGGCTAATCTTGTCAACTTGACTACAACTGCAGTCAACTAGAGCCCGAGCAGCTGGGTAGCCCTGGGAAGGTTGTGACTCTAGGACACTGTCAAAGTCTCTGTTCTCCGTATTTGTACAGGAGTTACAGTATAAACACCACAGTTCAGCACAGTGCAGACTTGAGTGAGCGGAGGGTGCATCAGGCAGGGTTTCTTGGTGCTGTGCGGCAGAGTGAAGTGCTCTGTTCAAAGGTCACATGCTGTGTGCACAAAACCACATGCGGAGCCACGAGGTGCAACAAGGGGCTAGTGACGCCAGGAACAGCTCACCTCACAGCTCACTTGGTTTTTTAATTACTTATTTTGGCTGTTGCGGCTCTCCAGGAACCCTCCAGGGCTCAAGAACCAATCTGTGACTTCTGAGACAGCCAGCCCTGTGGGCTGAACACCCACCACTGTGAGACATCAACTGTTCAGGCGGCAAAATGCTGTCACCTCCCAGTATTTAAGGACAAAATGAGTCTATCTTCAGAATCTATCATGTCAGGATTTGCTGTTTGAATTTCATAAAAACATCAGTGAATTGTGGCTTGAGATTATGATAGAATTTTCATTAATTTCTATAGTAACCCTAAACATCCCTCTGTCGGCTTGTACTACATAATTAAGTGAAGTGGCCTTTTCAGCATTGAAAATTAAAACATCATCAAACATCTACAACTCTGAAAAATATTAAAAACGCTCATATCAAATATTCAGTTAACATTGATTTTTTATGTAAAAATAAACAACTACATCCGTCTTGTTAATATGAAAATTTTCTTTAGTCTTCAATGATTTGTTAAGGAATTGTTTTAAAATCATTTTTTAACATTTATTATCAGTAAGCGTTTGATTTTTATATACTTACTTTATAACCTATGGTTAAATATATTTTCTCCAGCAAAAATGGGTCACATATTTACTATTTTAAATTTTTATGTGGTGGGTTGCATATATATGTGCACATGTAACATGGAAACGTCTCCACCAAGGCCAGAATTGGATCACATATCCCCCAGAGCTAGAGTTATAAACTGTTGTGAGCCATTCACAGTGGGTGCTGGGGACTGAACTCAGGTCCTCTGCATGAATAGTAACTGCTCTTAACTGCTGAGCCATCTCTGCAACAGAAAAGAAAAATACTGTACAGTGATTACCATAGGCTAGGCCTATGGTTTTCTGCAACTACATACTTTAACCTAAAGTCTGAGAAGGGGTTTTAGAATTAGTCAGCTCTAGGTAGAACACTTGATGACTGTGCAGAGAGAAATGAGGTGAATTTCATGCATAAGGTGGTGGTGGTGGGGTTTTCTCATGAACTTGCCTAAACAGCAAGGAACAATGATTTGAAGTTTTGGTAAGAGCAGAGAATGTGGACTCTGGATTTGAGAGAGAGGGTAAATTGCGAAGGTTGCCACAGAAAAATGTGTTCACAAAGGTTTAATTTTAAATGAACAGCAGAATTGCACCGTTGAAGCAAGCTGTGAGAGCAGCAGGGTTTCACAGTTCTGCGTGTGCGGCACTCTGCCTCAGCCTCCATCCGTGCTTACGGCAGCTGTAGACTGTATGTGTCAAACTTCAAGCCTTGCAAACTGTGAAATGTGCTTTAATCAACTCCTAAGGGCTTTTTATATTCTGAAGACATTAATAAGGATATATATATATATATATTTTCAACTCAAATAATAAATATTTTCTCACTATTGGTTATTGACTATGGTAGTTTTTAGTCATGGATGGTTTATTTTATGCTTTTCCTCTTAAATATTATTTTTAAACTTTTATTTATTTGTTCTTCTCTCAAATATTACACCCCAAGCTCAGTTTCTCCTCCTTCCTCCCCTCCCAGCCCCACCCCACACCTGTTCCCCCCCACCCACTCCTCCATTTCCCTTCAGAAAAGGGCTGTCCCCCGGGGGCATCAACCAAACATGACATACCAAGTTGCCATAAGACTAGGCACCTCTCCTCATATTGAGGTTGTATAAGGCAACCCAGTTGTAGGAAAAGGGTCCCAAAAGCAGGCAAAAGAGTCAGAGATAAGCCCTGCCCCCACTGTAAGGAGTCCCACAAGAAGACCAAGCTACACAACTGTAAAATACATGCAGACTCCCTGGTTATTGGTTCAGTCTCTGTGAGTCCCTATGAGCCCAGGTTAGATAAACATTATTTTTAGTTTATCGTTGCACTTAAGATTTATAATGAGTTAATTCTCTCATGGAAACGATTTGATCCAGCCAGAATTATCTGTGATAAAGAGTAAGATAAAGCTAGGTGCTGTGGCATATGCTTATTGTTCCAGATTCAGAAGGGAAAGGAAAGAGAACAAGGAAAGAGAAGGCTAGCCTGTGTGTATGTGTGTGTGCGCGTGTGTGCATAGGCGCACGCGTGTGTAGAGCTAACCTGCGTGTGTACTCACACAGGCATTTGTTTTATTTGGATAATCAATAGCCTTTGGAAATATGTGTCTATCATACTTAGACAACTGCTCTACCACCAAACTACCACCCCAACTCTGCCTACCATAATTGGAATTGTATGGCGATTTTTAGAACAATTAATTCTCTGTGAAATTATGAAATATTGAATTAATAAATGAATAATATTTATTGAGCTCTGACTCGACCATAATTACTATTTTTTCCTTAGAGGCAAACTTATCACCTTAAAAAACCTATTATTCTGCCTCCTGTGGCTTTGTTATGAAATCATTTAATAATTCAACTGCTTTCAATAGGATAAACTCACTCCTTTCACTGGACCTGCTTCTATTGTAAAATATTACCATTTTTGGCGTGGGACATATCTTCGAGGATCTGAGCTGTTCAAGTCTAATGGAACTGATAAATGTAATGTACTGAATTCATTTAGGTGTTGCTCATAAGTGCATGTTTTAGGCATGGATAACCAATTAGGGGGCTCATCCCAGAAGAAAACTCATTTCTCTTTCTCTCAGAAGTTGCTAATTTCTCTGTCTGGAGGTAGCACCCTGGGAGAGTTCCCCCGTCTGAGCTGACATGTCAACTGGTGTGTCACTGTTCGAGTCGAGTTTAGTCAGACATATTGTTGAGATTTCAGCAAGGAGCTTCCCTGTCAATATGGAAGACACAATCTCACAGCAGACTTGCTGGTCCTCTGGATCTTAAAACCTTTCCACCCCCGTTCCATCATGTTCCCTGAGCCTTAGGAGTAGAGAGTGTCTTGTAGATGTGTTGTTTAGGACTGGCACCATACGGTCAGTTGTTCCCTGCATTTTGACCAGTTGTAGCTTCCTGTAATGGTCTCCATCTGCTGAAAAAAAGTAAGAAAGAAAGAAAGAGAGAGAGAGAGAGAAAGAGAGAGAGAGAGGAAGAAAGAAAGAAAGAAAGAAAGAAAGAAAGAAAGAAAGAAAGAAAGAAAGAAAGAAAGAAAGAAAGAAGGAGGAGGAAAAATGTTTCTTTGATGAGGTGTGAGAGCTACACTTTCATGTGAGTATAAGATTAAGTGTTCTTCTGGTTTTTATCACTATGCCCTTCCCCATATTTTTTCTCTTTAATTTTTCTCACATATTGACCCTAGTTTTCTCAACAACCTGCTATGCCCAAATAGTGCTCACTTTCCTCTATGCAAGTCCGGTGTTCCAATAAAACCAGAGCTGGACGAGAGGTCAAAGCTATGGGCCTTCCTTTGGCAGTCATCCCTACTGACAGGATTCTCACATGTGTAAATCTTTTTAAGAAAAACATTGCAGACAGTGTGAGTGACCTGCGTTGGGTCCGGTGACATCATAGGGACCACCCTCTGTGGGACTCTCCCTGTCTCTTTCACAACATTTGAACTCGGGCAATGGAATCCAAGGCCACCCTGAAGAACAGGAAGAAGTATCACAATATAGCAGCCTGAAGGCTGGAGAAGGCTAGGGAGATGGTAGACAACCAGGCAGGCCATTCCAGCCACCCCCTGCTTTGCCAGGTCCTTGAGATGTTTGCCTGGGACTTCCTCTTAGGTCAAGACCTTCTCAAGCTGTGTTCTTCTTCAGAATTAGTTCACAAGTGACTTGGACAGGGCTGAAAATGGAAGGTGTTAAACGGTTTGCTGTGCTTTTTAACTCGGTGGTGGTGGATTAGAAAATAGTACTTAATAGTAAGGGAAGATAATTAATAATGCAGAGTGTGTTCTGATTAAAAGTTGAAGAAAAGAATAAACCAAATTCCATCTCCATCAATATCCAGGAGAAGGCACACAGCAGGTCTCTGACATGCTCGTGTCTAAGCAGCTTAGGGAAAGCCTTAACCCAGCAGCCTTCAGCTTTCTCTTCACTGATTTATGCTACAATGCAACTCTGATGCTAATGGTGCCCTTGTTTTCTGTTTTGTTTCGTTTTTACAACTGATCTTAAGGCCATTGCATTCAAAGACCTTGTGGGATTGAGATGGCTGTTATAGGATTTACATTTTCTTAGGGCCTTTGGACAGTGTATTATTATATTGCGCCCCCAATGTTCTTCCCAACCCTGATTGCCAACCCACAGTTTCCCTGTAATTGCTAGCACATTCACTCAACAAATTAAACTATTACCAAATTAAACTATTACCAGAAACCAAGCCCCAAAGGACCATGGGCTCGAAGAGAGGGATGCACTAAAATTCTACCAGCGCTGTTCTTGTGTATCTGAGGCTGGAGAGGGCTGCAAAGTCTCAGACATAATGAGTGACTCTTTCAAGAGAAGCTGAAGCGGGGTGGGGCTGTGAAATGGTCAGCGGTAAAGGCTTTCGCCACCAATCCTGACACCAAGAGTTCAATTTCTGGGTCCACGTGGTAGAAGGAGAGAATCAACTCAAACAAATCATCCTCTGACCTTCACATATTTGTGCATACACACACACCTAAACAAACAAACAAACAGATGTAATTTAAAGATTTTTTTTAAATGGGGCTAGAGAGATGGCTCAACAATTAAGAGAGCGTTCTGCTCTTCCAGCAGACCCAAGTTCAGTTCCCAGTTCCCACATCAGATGGCCCATAGCCACCTGCAACTCCAGCTCTGGGGCTTCCAGTGCCCTCTCTGACCTCCCCCGCCACCTGCATCACACACACATACCTCTCACTCAGACAGACACAAAATTAAATTCATCTTTTTTTTTTCTAAATCAGCTTTGAAAAAGACTCCTAAAGGGAATCAGTAGGAAAGATTTGACACTCATTCACTTTGGAGTGATATTCTCAGGGCTTCTTCGTGCTTCCTACACTGGGGAAGGTCAGCTATGTGTGTTATTAACGTGTTTTACTTTTAGTCCATCACGGACTAATGATTTTATCCAATACAAGTGAATATAACAACTAATTAAATAGCAAAGGCATACAAAAGACATGCCTAACTTTTATAACATTGAACAAATTACGTTTCATTTAAAAATTAATATAGAGAACCATGTTGAATTACTGTAACTTTCTAAATGTTCTTTTTCAGCTTCTGTCCTTGTCTAGCTCTTAATGAATCACAAACAAGTCTCAGACTGGCACAAGCTTGCCAGCCACACTTCAAATGATTCAGCCCCTAAAGCCTGTGGCTGATGAATCTGCAAGCAAATGCTGGAGCTATGAAAGATAGCCTCAAAGGGACAATCAGATGTATGGTCTTGGAAGCATCAGGATAGCTGGTCTATCAGGATTTCCTAAAATACAAGAGCGTCACAAACTTCCCTCTCAGAGCAGCTAACAGGGACAGCTAAGCAACACTAGACTGCAGGGGCCGGATGCACTGTGAGGGGCTGCTCTCAGGCTGAGCACTTGCTCAGACCAGTACAGCTGCTGCAAAAGCCGTCCAAAGCAAACACAGCTCTCCCCACAGCAGACTCAACAGAGCAGAAACCAACACCCAGAAATCAATGAGATGGCCCAGTTCATCATGTTACACAGCCCACTGTCTTCAAATCAATGATCCCAAATACAATAACAAATGATACTATTAACTAGCACAGGGCTCGAAAGCCAAAACCCAGTAACTCATTATTATAAACCAACAGAACTCTGAGATTTTTTCCAGGTCAACTACAAGAAAGAGTTATAAGCCCCTCTTCTCAATTGCACTAAATCTCACCCGTGTCTAATTGCATATGTGCAAAGCTAAATCCTTTTTCCCTTCTGCATAGCCAGCTTGCCTCCTGAAGTGTCTAAGCCAGGGGCTTCACAGAGGGAACAGGGCAGACAGTGTGGTCAGGTTGAAGGAAACAAGAAGTCAGGAGCCGGCGCAGAAGGGTTTAAGAGACCATCTGCTCGCTGGGGGATCTAGACAGTCTGGGTTCCAGTTTCTCCATCCATAAAACAAGATGAAGGGAGGGCACCTCCCTAGAAATACAGATGAAAATGTTTAGCCACCTACCATAAAAGCTAGGCAGTTGTGAGTCCTTACTATAAGGAAATAAGCTGGCAGAGATGTTTCAACCGTGCCACACTAGAACTGTGCTTTACAGTTTACCTCTGCCTGGCATCAACTCACTTCTATGTTTCACCCACCCTCCTCGGTTCCCAGTATCAACAAGACAGGGTTAAAAACAGGTAAGATCATGCCCACCTAGAGACTTGGCTGGGAGGGAAGGCACACAAGAGATCTGTTGAGAGTTCACCAGCAATACCAAAAGTCATTTGACAGTTCATGGGACATTTGGGCAGTGCTAGCGGGTTTGGTTTGGTAAGTCTGTGGCTTGTCTCAAGCTGCTCTTGCTCTTATTTAGCAGGAAGTCACTGCCCTGGGTGTGGGTTGTTTCTTTCCCTCACTATTTGGAAAGTTTTGCTGTTGCTGCATCCCTGTGAAATAAAAATGGGACGCCACTTACCCAGTGCTGGGCTCCGACATACACTTATTAGCATCCATGTTAGCGCAGGTGAGCCGTGAGATTTGGCCCAGCTCCATTGCTGTGGCCTTGGGCAAATGAACCACTCTGAGCTTATGTTTTCAATTGCAGCATAAGTATGATTGCTGTCCTTCCTTCCTCACAGATTTATACAGGAAGATATAAATGTTCAGGTAAAGAGAATTTTGAAAATCACTTAAAACATTCAACCTACATATCATTAAGTTATTCTGTATAACAAATAATATTATTTTCATCAAAGAAAAACAATTTTGTAGATTTCTCTTGCCATCTACCAAGCATAATAGTTTTGATTTTAATTCTTTTTTGAAAACAGAATACAGAGTTTACAAATCTTAAAAAAAAAGATAAATAAAAGCTATGCAAGCTTTGGTGTTTCTAGAAAAAAATTGAGGTTCTCGTGCCTAGCCTATCTATATGTATTTATACCTACATTGTGACCTTGCATACTCAGTGTGGACAGAATTTTGCAGAATACTGAGTCTGATCAAGAAAAGTCCATTGAAAAGTCCTGGCATTGGGTTGTCACCTGTTCCTGGGAAGAATGATGAAAAACAGTCCTTTTGAAAGACATTATTTTTTTAAAAAGACATTATTAAGGCCCTGTGGTCATTTTCAATTAAAATTGAGTCAAAGAGAGTTTGAATACAAACGTATTGCCAATATTCCCCTTTAATAACATTACTGAATGTCAAAAAAATGTAACTAAAATTTAACCAAATCTGGTCACGCTTAAACCAAAGGGCAAGACAAGGAATGTGTTTGCTGTGAAATGCATGCGTTTCTCTGGATGATACCCACGCTACAGCTAAGACACACCACAAAGACACAAGGACTTGTGCAAGGCTCTGTCTTTCTCCATCATAAATCTATGGCCAAAGGAGAAGTGGAGAGGAATTATATATGATAGACATCGTTTCATTACTGCTTCCTAATGCTTCAACCCTTTAACACAGTTTCACATGTTGTGGTGAAAATTAAACCATAAAACTATTCCATTGTTATTTCATAACTTCAGTGTTGCTACTGTTATGAATTGTAATGTAAATATCTGATGTAATAATGACCCACAGTTGAGAACTACTGCTTTAGAGCAAAGAACGTCTTTGAAGTGTCTACATCTCACTGGGGTCTTGCGGCGTGAGCATTTTTTATTCCCTAACCATTTGTACCAGGAGTACTCATCCAAAAAATGAGTTCTTCATTTCACACTGACAGCACAGAACCAACACTTCCCCTAAACTGATAGATACTTTGAAAACTTGGGTGTGAAAACTCTAACCTTTGGAGAAGAAGAGGTAAGAAACTTTCAAGAACAACAACAACTACAAAAAACCATCTTCAGGATCTTTCTCATCTGCTACAGAACAAGTACTTCGTCTGTGCTTCTTAATGCTGTCATTATGAGGTCTTCTTCATTTGCTCTGTTTTTCCTGATAGCTGGGATTTATATGTCTTCAGAGTATAAGTGTCTCCTATTCTGGCCACATGTGAATGTGATGTGACTCTCTAGCGATTATGTTGTCATAATGTAAACACTATTTTCCCTCTAACTCGTTTTGGCTTTTACAACTGCTAAGCAGGAAGTATATAGTGGGTATTGGGTAGCACTGCTGTTTTATTGGTCTTGGAAAGGATTACAGTGACAGTGGTACGTGCTGTCAGGAGAACTGGATGCCACTGCTGGATCGTGTAAACATCTTTGGCTTTCTTTTGCGGGTTTCCATACTGACATTATTGGAGGGAGAGAAGTTCAGCCACAATTCTGGATGTTTATGGCTTCCATCCAGTACCACGGCAAGCCTATTTGTGGAGGAGTCCTGACCCATCGCAGGTGCTAGCAGCTGGCTACTGCTCCTCTTGATGAGTCTCCTGTGCTTTTCCAGGTATGTGGTTTTCCGTGTCCAGGAAGAACAACACACATGAGATAAAGTTTGACCAATGAATTGAGTACAGTAAAAGAAGTTAAAACAATGAAAGAAAAGTTAAAACAATCTACTCCAGTGTGTTATTTTAAATGTATGTGTTGTTTGTCTCCAGAATGTTTCATGCAACGTTTGCAACAGCAGTTGACCACGAGCAAGTCAAATTGCTGAAAGGAAACTTGTGTGCAAGGGGAAGTTACTGTATCCTGTTTGGAGAAGGGGATAAGGGTTGGTGTTTTTATTTAGGTATTTCAGAATATTTGACACATTTCGTAAACACAGATTATATTGCAGACGACACTGCGAGCACGTGCGTTGGCAATAAATTTGCAGATGCTTTAGTTCCTCAGTCTTATGCTTCACTCCAGATTTTCAAGGCCCACACTTTGGAAATCACAGCAGTGAAAACCAGCAACTTCCTGGGGCATGGAAGCACAACTGGAGAAGGTTTATAAAAGTGAAGCAGAGCAGGTTATTAGGGTTTGGGGCAGTGAAAAGGAAGCTTTTCTGACCATGGAGGACAAACTCTAAGTCTCTTTCAGCTGAAAGTAAATTATAAAATCTGAATTGGGATGCTGTGAAGACAGTCCGTAGACTGCTGACATGGCGTTCACTTGTTTCTTCTGTTTCCATACTTGCTTCTCTAAGCTTCTTGCCTGGATCCCAGATCACCTTCTCTTTTCCTGACAACAGCATGGCCCTTCACTTAAGAACATGTCTTCGGGACTAGAGTGAAGCCTCCATGCTTAAGAACACTTGCTCTTGCAGAAAACCGGGGTTTGAGTCCCAGTTCCCGCATGATAGCTCGTAACCTTCTGTTAACTCTAGTTTCAGGGGTCTGATGCCCTATTCAGGTCTCCGCAGGCACCAAGCATGCCTGTGGGTCACAGACATACACACAGGCAAAACACTCACCCACAAAACAAAATGAATAAAACTAAAAAAAAGTAAATGGGCATAGTGGCATATGCCTTTAATCCCAGCACTCACGAAGCAGAGGCAGGAAATCATATTTTTATGAGTTCAAGGGCAGCCTGGTCTACATACTGAACTCCAGACCAGCCAAGGAATATAAAATATTATATATATATATATTTATGAAAATTAAACAATCTACTCTAGTGCGTTATTTTAAGTGTATGTGTTGTTTATCTCTGGAATGTTTCATGTAATGTCTTCAACAGCAGCTGACCACCAGCAACTAAAATTGCTGAAAGGAATCTTGTATGCAAGGGGAAGTTACTGTATCCTGTATTATATTATATAGTAATATATTATTTTTTATATATTAGATATAAGATTTTTTATACAGAAAAATCTTACATAAGATTTTATACATAAAAATCTTATATGTAATATAATATAAATATATGTTATATAGAAATATAAAATATGTACATATATACATATATATTTATATACATAAAATATTAGTTTCCGAAACCATGTAGATAGCAACATTATCTAAACAAAACAACTGAACTGACTTGATTCTCCCTGCTTTGTATATTGTCTGGTTGCCCCATTTTAATGGAACCATGTTGGAAGTTCCAAAAGCCTGAAAATGAAGAAAAGACTCCCCTTTCGTTTCTGAAGAGCAAGTTGCTGGACTCCAATCTCATGTCCTCACTCACCGATGCACCCACATACACATACATACTTCTGTCTTGCCCCGTGCATCAGCAGAGAATTTCATTCAAGGCAAAGTTTGTGGCTCTCCAAATATGCGCCCACTCTCAGCTCCCCAGACAAGGAGCTAAACACACAAATATTCAACCAATGCTGGTGGAAAGGGAAAACAAAGTGAAGGCTTTGGGCTGGGGGCTCAGTGTGAAACACGGCGTATGACCTGTGAAGTCCCAGCAGGAAGGTTGAAAATATTGCTGTTTTTTTTAAATTATCTAGTAGATTTTTCTCAGGAAAAGTATATTCCTAAATTGGGGGAAGGAGATTAATTTAAAAAGAATAACAAAAAAGGGAGGGGAAGGGAGAAATGAAGGGAGGGAGAACTAAAGAGAAGTCTTAGAATTTTTTTCAAAAAAAGGTCTTGGAGTTTTAAAAAAAATTCTTGCTAAATATTATTTTAAATGGCTGGAATATAAACAACTCTGAAATAATGTGGATCGAATTTCCTCTCCAAGGGACACTTGGGTGTAAAAATGTAGGCAGATCAGTGCTTGGAAAGATATTAAGCCTTATGAAATTCAAAATATTTATGAAACAGTTTAATGGTGGCTTCCCACAAATGTACTCACAAAGCATCCTGAGGGAACAGTTTACTGAGCCAGGCCCCGCTCTGACGGAGTGGGCCAGACTTGGGAGGAAGGCTCTCTCTCACGGCCCACCTACTCTGTTCCTCTCTTAGCGCCTTGGTAGTCATCGTGGCAGTACTCTGAAGACAGGAGGATTTCTAGTCTGAGGCGTGGCTGGAATACCCAGCAAGACCCTGTCTGCAAAGAAAGAAAAACGAAGGAAGTACATTTTTAATGTGTTTATTATTTAATGTATCTATTAATGTATTTTAAAATGTGTTGATCTGCTTTTCGATGTTTTAATGGATCAGACGTAAAGCCGTCATCTCCTCTCCTCTCCTCTCTGTTATCTCCTTCCGCTATCTCGTCTTCTCCCTCTCACCTGCCTGAGCAAACTATTGAGTGGAACCCCCACCCCACCCCACCCCCAGCCCCTTTCACGTAGCCTTATTCTATCCCAAGCTCCAGAGGCAAACAGTGGAAGAAAGGTGTTCCAAGCAATTACTCTATGTAATCCTACTACAGGGCAGCTGGGCTGGGGCTCAGGAAATGCCACGCAAATCCCTCCAAATGCTTATGGCCACTCCCAGGAATACCCTGTGATGTGCCAATGAGCCTGGCATCACAACTTCTCTTCTGTGCAAATTCATATCTAGACTCAAATAAAGAGATGGAGTCCAGCGAGAGGACTCATTAAGAAAAGGTGCTCACCATCATGTGGCCTAAAGACCTGAATTTTATCCTCAGGACCCATATGGTGAAAGGAGAGAGCTGACTCCTGAAAGTTGTCCTCTGGCCTCTGTGCACACACCACTGTAACACATACACACAGCGTCTGCGTGTGTGTCTGTGCACGACTTTTTTATTTAAAAAAAAAAAAAGTATTTTAAAAGAGGTAAGATCAGCCAGGCAGTGGTGGCTGCACACGCCTTTAATTCCAGCACTCAGGAGGCAGAGAAGGGTAGATCTCTGTGAGTTCAAAGCCAGCCAGGTCTACAGAGTGAGTTCCAGGGCTGTTATACAGAGAAACCCTGTTTCAAACAAAACAAAACAAAAAGAACTCAGGGAATTTCATCTGCTCCATGGGCAGGAAACTTGAGCATGATGGGACAGTTGAAAATTCAGAGAGCATAATGACCTGCTTGTGTTTATTAGCCTGTCCCAGCAGAGACAAAAATAACCAAAGCATCTCAAAGTCAATAGCGAGTCAAAGAACTGGGTGAAGGATGAGTGAGCACTAGGAATCCCAGCCTTCTCCCTTCATCAGTGTCTACCTTCCCAGCAGTGTCTGTACCTCATGCCTGTCCTTGGGAGAGCAGTTTACACACATGCCCACTTCCCTGTTAAGAGTGTTGACCCCTGGGATTTTGTATCTTCCTCACCCTCCAGAGCTTTGGGGTTAGTGGGCATGATGGATTTTAATTTGAATCAATCCTAGGAAATCCAATCCACATCCTCTGAGAAATTCCATTCCCATTTTGATTTTGCAATAGGCAAACTTTTCAACAAATAGAGCTGGAATTCCTAAAATAAGCTCTTTTGGTAGAAACCAAGAAGTGGTAATTCCAGGCAGTCACAGGCCTTCCGTGTACAAATCCTCCCCACTGCAGTCACATGCACATTCTCTGAGCCCGAAACAACCATTCCTTTCATTTGTTTCACATTTCTATGCCCTTTCTGAATTTTAAGAATACAAATCTGTGCATAAGGGTATGTGTTTCTGCCTTGAACCCTTTTTCTAGTAGCAAAAATTAAGAGTTTTGTTGCAAGTAATTAAAAATTTTGGGGGTTGATTTTAAGGCAAGGCTATGCAACCAGCTGGGTTACTTAGAAATTTGTAATTATCCTGTATCTGTCTACCATGATGGAAATTGCACTGGCATAGCTTTCTTTATTTTCTGCTTTTTTTCCCCACTCTGGCTGGTTAGTTGGTTGTGGGGTTTTCATTGTTTTGCTTTGTTTTATTACTTTTTGGTTTTGGGGTTGTATGTGTGTGTGTGTATTTCACACAAAGGACTGAATATAGGACCTTGAAAGCACTCTACCACTGAGCTATATCTCTAGGTCGTTTTTAGCACCTTCCTTGTTTTCAGAAAGTATTTGGAGTGGCTTTCATAAGCACACTACAGCAGGAAGTATCTGTAACACACGAATGGTTCTAGCATGTTGCCAAAATTCCCTGAAACAAGGCCATTTCTATTTTCATCACTGGCTACGAGTGTTCTCGAGGGTATTTGGTTGCTGTAAAATGGGTCCGTGCTACCTAAAATGAATCTCAGATGGATGAGGCAGTGTAACCGAGTCCTCACTTTAGTCATTGAAGCACAGAACGCTGTTGGAAAGATGCAACAGTTCCAGAAACACTGACAGCGCTGGCAGGGATTCCTGATGGCATCCATGAGTCCTCCATCAACTCACATGGCTCTAAGCAGGCCTCATGAGATCTATCCTGGGTCTTTCATACATCTAACTCTCCATCACCTTCCCTCTGGCTGCTGGGTTTATTCATCACTGTTTTACCTCCATCTTCTTTGCTCTTTCTGGTTTTCCAGAGGCTGCTCCCTCACAGTGGTTTTAGGAGCACACTCTCTTTCAAAAAAGGGAGCCCATGAAACAGACATTTGAGGTTAAAGAGTTCACCCCATTCTCAAGATCTCAGTCAGGTTTCATATCACATGATACCATGCTAATAAAGGTAAGTAGATTTGCCTCCCTCGGCCCCTTCAATGTTCTCATGAAGGACCACCCAGTTAATTACATGAAAGCATTTTGGCAGCACTCCCCCCAAGTTTGTGGTAACTGTGAAATATTCCACGAAGGCCCATGTTAACTCCATATATCCCCTGAAAGAAAAAAAATTACAACTGTATGAAAGATGTGTTGACACAGGGAAATCAATACAACTGCTCACTACATAGAAAAGCAACATGTCAGCAGACCCAGGGATCTGCAGGAGACACTTCTCCCCCAAATGCTTTTTCCATTAGCAACTAAAAACGACAACGGTTGTTTATGTAACAGAGCCAACCGAGTGACTTTGGGGAATCAAAAATAAGTTAAAACTTAGTCTAGACCATGCTTTGTCCAGTCCAGATGTAGTCTAGACCATACTCAAGGACTCTGTCCAGCAGGAAGCAGCCCAGCCCACAAAGTTGTGACCTATACATGTCATTCCACAGAAAACCATCCAACGCAGGGCAAAGGCCAGGTTGCTTGAGACTGGGTGGGACTCTTACTCCATGAAGAACGGAAAGCACACTCAGAAGAAACAACGGTCAAAAGTGCAGCAGCAGACCATCATCAAAGTGCATTCAAGAGGAAGGGATGCCTTCCTGAGGCAGAGGGACCACACACCCAATGCACAGCCAGACGAGGCCTGATTGCAGAAAAACCATGGGGGAAGAACAATTCGTTCATTTTTCTATCTTTCAGCTTCATGCTGCTGAGGAACAAGCATGTCCAACTGCTTCACCTGAGGTTCCATATTATAGATGGAACCAAATGCCAGGTTACTGGCTAGGGAGCCACCAACCCGGATCTGTTAGCCGACTCCGATACCCTGCAAGAAGTCACTATTACTATCATGAGTAGAAAACGCGAAACAGCCAAAGTTACTACAGCCACAACCCTGTTGTAACCAAGAACATGATATGTGCAGGAGATGCCAGAGACCAAAAGGACTCCTGCCAGGTAAGCATCCTCATTCAGGGCGGTGTCCCCAACTACGGTGGCCACTGAACTGCAGTGAGTTCTGCCTTTTCTGACACTGAGGAGATAGGTGCAGTTCAGGGTGCCGCGGTTCTGAGATTCACTGTCCCATCTTGAAGTGTCTGCTACCGTTATCTATCTACCAGTGTGGACTTCTCTAGCATGTCAGTAGCTCCCGTTCGTTAAATGCTTGTCTCATTAATCAAACAAGAGACTGTATCTTTGTAGGTATCCTTTGAAGGGCATTGCCATCCTTAGGAAGCCTATCAACCCGGAGGTCACAAGTGGGAGATAACATACCCCTCCCCAAAGGACCATCTTTTAAAGTGATCATTAAAGAGGACTGACAAGGCTCATCTTCCAGAAGCTCAAATGTACAGCATATGTTTCTTAAATAACATGGACAAAATGCTGCTCCGCATGGCTTAAAGCCCCTGGAGATTTTTCACTGTCCTGGGAACTGGAAAGTTCTGACCAAGATGGCAGTAACTTCGGTATCTCATGACGGGAAGTGCTCTGCTTCACATATATTGTCTCTTTTCCTCCTAATCCTGTGGCAAGAGTGAGAAATCTCTAAGCTTTTTAAAATCGGAACTTTAACCCCATTCGTGAGAAACCACACTGCAGGACCTCCCAAATCCTTGCCTCAACCACTATCCCTTGGGAGATTGGATTCCTCCACATGACATAGGGAACACAAATACTCAGACCCTAGACTGGATAACAGTCATTCTCTTTCAGGATCTCTTGTGTACAGCTATAGTAAGAAAACATTGGGTACACAATTTAGATGACTAATTAGTAGCATTGATGGCTTACTAATTGTAAACCATTCTTATATTTATTTATTTACTTACCTATCATGGGTGTGGGCACATAAATTCATGCATTAGCACACACCTGGAGGTCAGAGGACAACGTGTGGGAAATGTATCAGAAAATGCAGAACCGACGGCACGATGTGGGTCCTGAGGGTGAAACTCAAGCCATCAGACTTGGTGACAAGCACCATTACCCACTGAGCTATCTCTTGCTGCCCCCAGATGACTAATATTTTTTTAAAATAGAGTTTAATACTTACATCCTACTAGATTAAGCCTTACTGAGTTGGTTCATGAAGACTCCAGGACACCTTTGTATCTGTGGAATCCTCATAACCAGCTCAGCATCAGCAACTGGCCCTGACAAGGTCCTACATGTTGCCATGTGACCAGCAGCAGAGACAGAGATTGGTCCTCATATTTGAAAGCCAACTCTTTGACCCAAAGGCCACACCACACACGTCTCTATGGGTGTCTTACTTGTGACAGAATTCAGTTGCATGCTTTGTTAAAAGTAGGTCCTCTGCAGTCACCTCAGTCAGCAAGTAAGTGGCCACCTACACAACGCCATCTTCAAATGTGGGAGAGTGGCAGATTCAAAAAAAAGGGGGGGGGGAATAAGGGGAGGTACAACATTGACCTCCGTCACGACATTGACCTCCATCATGACATTGACCTCCATCACGACATTGACCTCCATCATGACATCGACATCTCTGTTTTTCCTTTCCACTGGTCTAAGTAACAATTTGACCCCAAGCCCACTAGCATCACACTGAAATTCACAATTGTGAGGTTTCTTTTATTTCAGTGGATAATTTCAAGCTTCATGCCTACCTGTTCTCTAACTAGCAAAGCTCAGTACTCATTTATTTTTTACGCCCTTTTAAAATCTATTGTATTTTGGTTTATTCCTCTTCCTCCGTTTTCCACCCAAATCCCTTCCAACACCCCCAACACCAGGTAGGAGAGAAAGAGGGTTAATTGGGAGAGGGGAAGTGGTTTTCCTTAGATACCTCCTACTGGCTAGGGTCATTGGGCTCCTTGGGGCAAGTCCAATCCTTGTTTCAGGATATTCCCAACTTCTCGTCACGGTGCATCAACAGCAACCAGGAGCAGCAGAGGAAAGCACCAGCAGCCTTCTTCTATCTCTGAGCCCTCATTTCACTCTCTGGGCATTTAACCCTCTCCAGAGTCCTCAGAATTAAACTGTCTGCAGCTGGCAAAGTGTCCCTCCCAGAGCCCACACAGGGCAGAGAGTTAGCTGCTGTGAACAGTCTGAATCAGTCCCGTATCCTACACCTGGGATTAAAACAAAAACATGTTTATATAACTGAGTTGTTAAAGACAACAAAACTTCCACATAACTGATTTCCAAAGGGAGGTGTGTGCATAGACATAGGGCAGAGAGAACAGTGACATAAACTGGACAGAGAGACAAATTCACAGTTATAGACAGAGATGCAAACACAGGGAGAAGCATTTGTAGACAGACAGACAGACATCGAGAGTCTATTCTGAATAAGAGGCCATGCTAGGTACTCTGAGTCAGTGGTTTTAGGAAACTGCACCAGTTTCTCACTAAGTAACTGCCCATTTTCCTTCTCCAGGGTAACTCAGGTGGCCCTTTGATCTGCAAAGGTGTCTTCCATGCCACAGTCTTTCCCTTTCTGCCCAGGTGAGGGACAGGGCCAGCTCTTGGCATCCTTCAGATATCAACACAGCCCCAGGGAACAGCCCAGACCAGAGACATCCACGTGGCCTTTGGTGGTAACATGGGCTACAGATACCAACACAGACCCCCTACTGCTGCAGGGCCACAGATCCAGACAAGGTCATTGTCCTTGGTCGGTGTCCTGTGGCAGCATGGGCCAGGATATCATCATGGCCTCTCCCATCTCTCTACCACGCATTTGCTCACCATAGTGCAGGCCCTGCCACCTCATGGCAGCAGCCACGCTTCTGGGTATCTCCCACCTGCCTGCCCCTGCCGATGGGGAACAGCAGTGGAATCCCAGATGCCCTTCTTCTCTAAAAAGGAACACTGGTTAGTGAACAGAGCTGGCTCTTAGGTCTGAGACCCAGTTTGCCTGTTAATTGCCTCTAAATTGGCAAACCCTGCTCATCACTCAGAAGGTCTCCCAGGGAAGGATAACATTCATTCTCTGGTTTTAACCATACAGGTCTGTGTTACAGCCTATTAGAGTCAGCATATGGGGTTTACACTGTGGCTTTTCCTTAGAGCTTGGGGTATGAGAATAAAATTGCTCTCTGGAAGTTACAGCTCCAACTGCCTACAGCCTGGACATTCTGAAGAGACAAGGAATTCTGAAACTTGCTATAATGTGCTCAAAGGTTGTTGACTTTCATTTGGATGGAGGAACACAACCATGGGTACAGGAAAAAGGAGGTAGTGGAGATAGAGGACCACAGGTCTTACCCAGGAAGTGAGAGAGGACACCTCCCAATCTACCTGTGGTTTTGCCTGGTCCCATTATGAACTCACTGGGTTATTTGGATTTATCTTCTACAGTGTTCCTGAGAGGACTTTGGTGAAGATTTTCAGCCCTTTGCTGGTTGTTCCTCATTGCAAATTAATGAGTATTTTGCTTTTCTACATTGATGACTTTACCCCTGTGTTGGGGTCACTTCTTTTTTTAAAAAAAATATGATTATTTGTGGGAAAGGGCATGCTTGCTACAGCGCTTATTTGGAATCAGGGAACAGCTTAACAGTGTCAGGAACCACTGTGTAGGTCCTTGAGGATTAAGCGCAGTCATCAGACTTGGCCACAAGCACCTTCACATGCAGAGCCATCTCACTAACCCTTGAGTTTCATTTTGAGAGCCAAATTGATTTTTCATATGCTGGGGTGTGAAAATCAAGTTTAATTTCCTGCCTCAGTAAAGGTTAGGCCTTGAACTTTGGTCGGTTCACCAAGATTCACAAGCCCATGATGCTTTTCAACAGACTGGCAGTCTGCTTGTCCGCTAATTGGCACCCCCACATGCCACCAGGATCATAGCATTACAAGCAGAGCCTGAGTTTGTGCCGTGGGTAGCACAGCAGAGCTTCGCTTCGGCCTTTGACTATAGCTGATCTCACTCACTCAGCAGCACATACTATGGGTTTCTTATTCAACAGGCATCTCTTCTTCTAATAACAACAAGAATCTAATTAAATTTGAAGCCACAAATGCGCATGGCCAGAAGATGGTATTTCTAGCCCTGCTTGCAGTGGTCAATAAGAAGTAAATGGCTGGAGTATACAGGAAGGACCTTTAAAGAGATGACTCAGCAGGAGGAAAGTCCTTGGCTCATAGGAGTGATGGCTAGACCTCCGGCGATAAAGATGAGCCATGAGACAAACTTAGGGCCAAATGCTAGTGCCTTCAAAGCAGAAAGGAGCCTGAGGGCCAATGACCCTCCATGCGGACCCTCCATGAAGGACTTCATTCTAATATCTACTTCATCCACTGTTGTTTTGGAACTGCACTATAGTAGTTCCTTCTTAACTCTGGTTTTGTTTCCTCAGTTTCATTTCAGCATGGCCAGCCATGACCTGAAACTGTTTAAATGGAAAATTCTAGAAATGTACAATTCACAAAGCGTAAATTGTGTAATGAAACATTCTGAGGAAGGTGAGATCTCTCATGTTTCCACTCCATGCGCAAGACACGAATCCTCTCTTCACTGTGCAATCTTACCTGTTTGTTATTCAAGAGGCAACCATGTCCACTACCAGACCATGACAGTGTTGAAATGTGTGTGTTTGGGTGCCCCTCATTTTCTCCAATGAACATTAGTGAAGTGGTGGTGGCAATTTAGATATGCCAAAGATAAGACATAGAATGCTTGCTTTAAGCAGAAGAGGGTGAATATTTTCAACTTAAAGGGAAAGAGTGTATACTGAGACTATATTCAAACCATGAAATTGTAAAGACAGTGCAGAATGTATTCTATTTTGCTGATGTACCTCACACTGACGAATGTACAGCCTCGGTGCATGGTAAGTGCTTAAACCCAGAAGACATTAAGTTCTAGGGTTCAGTACCATCGACAGGTTCAGGTATTCACTGGGACTCTTTAGACAATCTCCACAGTTAAGGGGGGAGGGACTACATTATATACCCCACATAATCCCAGTAATAACCTCAGAAGCCTACAAGTCCTACCCTTGATGTAGACAAGTATATAGATTCATGACCTAATGTCCAGATCCTCCCAAATCCCAAATCCCAAATCGCCTTAAATTTCTACCTTACCTTATTTAAACAAGAATCTACTAAGAAAAAGTGATATTTCATTTCATATAATTAAAAAAAATTCCTTCCTGACTGACAGATCTTTGCCATGTCCTGCTGTGTGGCAAATATTTTTGTTCCTATAAAAATAATATATGAATGGGGCTAGCGACTATATACATATATATCTCTATATATATGTATAGTGACTATATATAGATGTATATATACATATATACATCGATACACTAAAATAAAATTAGATGAATATTTAAAAAAAATAAGACATAGTAGTCCAGAGTCTGAAACAGCATTTTTTCCCTTCTTGTGTATTTTGCAAATGGATCTTGTAGAACTGCTTTTTGTAAAGTTCTGTGAGAATAATGCTGTCTGGCATTTGAGGTTATTATCTGTTCTATTATTTCACCATCATTTGAAACAACATAGCAGTTTTTTCCATTCAAAATATAATAGCGACTCCACTGGAAGATAGTTGGATGGAGAAACATCCTGAATTCTAGCAGTATTATAGAAATCAAAGCTTCCCCACATCGGATAAGATGACAGCACAAAGGGAGACCATATTAATGACCAATTCATGCCAATTCTAGGATATTCACTGTGTAGTATTTAGCCAGCAATTCTTCATTCACCGACCTAATCATCCATTAAACAAACACTTCCCAAACCCTTCTGTTCCCAACTCCTTCTGTGCTGGTCACTGGAAGAGCCAAGAAGAAAAGAGAATTTGTGCCCTACAGCATATCTACATACATGGATTACGAACAAGCAAATACTGGTACTACACCTTAGGTTTTGAATGGCCCCAAAGGCCCACATGTCAAAGGCTGTGGAAGATGGTGGAAATGTTCAAGTGGTAAGTTATAGGGCATGCTATCTAAAAGGACTGTGATAGTCTCTTTCCCCCTCCCTTCTCCTCCTACCTTCTCTTCTCACCATAACTCGTGCATTCTAGGAAAGACTGTTTACACTGATTAGCCCCTTCTGCTCTCTCTCTTACTTCCTGGCCGGTGAGAAGCCTTCTCTACCACCTGCTCCCATAATGAGGTTCTGCCTTACTGTAACCCAAAACAATGGCTCAACTCTACCATAGGCTGAAACTTCTAGAACTGTAAACCTTTCTCCCCTTTAGGTGATTGCCTCCAGGAGCTTGCTACAGTATCAGAAAGGAGACAAACCCAACTACAGTCCAAATTTTGTTACAATGGAGACACATATAATAAGTGTTATTGTAGGGGCATGGACATTGCCAGGAACCTCATTGATGCCCAAGTCCCACCATGGTGAGCCTATACATATTTAACAATGTCCAAAGGTAGAGAAAGAAGAAAGAGCTGGATTATCAAATTTGTGCTCTGCACTTTGGGTACATAAATGGAAATAAGAACTGCAGCAATTGCTGACTCCCAACTTGTCCACAAAGGTGAGCCAGTTGCTCCTTTTGAGAAGGATGGATAGATGTGTTTAGCTTGCTTTCTCTGTTAGATTCAGTGTGAGACCCAAGCTCATGGAATGGACCAGTTAGGATATCTGGTCCCACCTCAGTTAACTTAATCTAGAAACTCCCTCATAGACAATCCCAGAGTTGTCTCATAGGTGAATCTAGGACCTGTCAGGGTGACAGTCAGTGCTCTACATCTCAGTATGGCAATACTGCCATTCACACTCTCATGAGGAAAAGTTATGAAATAGTGAATGTCCCAGATCTAAAAAGAGATCTCCTTCATGCTTGTTTGCTCTGGTATCAACATCACTACAAAAGCAGAGTGGTCGGCTTTTCACAGTAGTGAACCAAAAGCTGTCAATTATCTTACGAATTTCCATGAGATTCTTTTTCTCTTTAGTTAACTTCATGTTTAAAGGCTTTAGAAATTCTAGTGTTTTCAAATTCTGCATAAGGCTATGCCTCCAAACAAACTTAATGAAGCTGGTGCAGTTTTTTCAAAATTGTTTCTAAATTAGAAAAACATAATCAGAAAAAAAATAGTCCATATGTGTGAGGATTGGAAGTGTGGCTGGAGATGATCAGAAACAGAAAGGGAAGAAAGAACAAGGCGGAAGACCTCAAGCAGACACTAAAGGATGCTGTGTTAGCTTGCAGTCTCCCAGAAGCAGAGCCTGAGGGCACAGATTGGAGCAGAGCTCACATAGTCTGGTTACAAGGCAGTAATGGAAAAACGATAGAGAAACAGGGAAATGAGGAAGGAGAGCATTAAGCCAAAGCAGGTTGAATATGTATATCACCTTCAATGGCTATGAGCACCAATAAGGCCTGCTTCGGTACCTTAGGAGACACCAGAATGCCTTTATGATTATCAGGACTAAGTTCTAGCTAAGCCAGCTGTCTCGATGACCCATGAATTGGTGATGAGATGTGAGTGACTTCAAGATCAGTTTTGTTCATTTTAGACTAACACGTATGTTGAGAGCATGGTCTTTAACTTCCAGGGCAGGTTTTTAGGTACTGCATCACTAGTGGAATGGAGAATATTTTAAAACCCTGAAGATACCTAATCTCTAGGATACCTAACTCCTTCCAGTGCCAGCTGCTAGCATCTGGTAACCTCTGACATTACAGGCAAGTAGCTTAACACAGTAAATCTTCACAACAAGGCCATAACATAGGTGCTATTGCTTGCCTCATGGAATAAATGAGGGACAGAGAGACAGTGTGTCCACGGTCAAAGAGAGGGGAAGTGATAAGAGTATGGATTCAAACTCAGATCATCTGATGTGAGAAGCTGTTTGTGAGAGCTGTTTGAGAACCAGCTCCTCATTCCTGGTTTTGGCAAGCACAGATTCACACAACTTTCTTTACTACCAACCATGAGTCACAACTTCCCTTTAGGAAATTCTTCCAACCAACTGCGCCAGCTGGTGCAAAGTCACACCACTCTCTCTAGCACCAGCACATTCCTCACGAGCCTTTCCTCCCTGTTCTGAAAGAGTGTCCCAAATCTCAGGAGCGTGCGGTCCCAGATAGTTAATGGTACAGATAACGCAAAGTTCATATTGAAGGCAAAGGAACTTAATCAAAATTCTGTCACCTGGGTTGTCAGGGCCAGAGCCAGGCACCAGGCTACGCGAACAAGATAGGCTCAGCCACCTGTCTTCAATAGGTCGATTACACAGAGTAGACTTATTAAAGGTGGCCCATGCTGGGAAGAGGAGGAAGGAGATGCAGCTGCAACCGCCCTCAAATAGCCCATCTCTGGATTATGAGCACGAGCTTTAGGCTTACGTAGAAGGCAAGAGGTGTGCGCTTCTAAGCATCTGAGCTTAAGGTGTGACCCTGCCCTTCACTAACAGTGTTGTTTGGTTCCAATCTCTCCTGAGAGATGGTCTGGCACACTGTCAGAACTGTGTGCAATCTCTCTTCCTTTGCCTGGCATGAGGTGGGGGCCTTTACCCTCTCCCAGTAGGAAATTTCTGAGGAAATAGCAGATCCTTGAGGATTGTTCCTTCCGTTGTCTGGTGGTCAAAGGAAGGAGCAACAAGCATCACTTCAGATCTTCACTCTGGCCAGGATGGCTATACTGTCACCATGGATACAATATGGACAGAAGAGCCCTGAGCTCTGGAAATCGGTGAGATAAGATTCAGATCCCATCTCTGCCATGAGCTGAGAAACCTTGACCAAGTCACTTCACTTGTCCAGGCTCGCCTTTCTCCATCTTTCGTATCTGAGAGTTGGACTGGGCAAGGCATAAGGTTCATAACAGCCCTGAAAGCACTCTGATGCTGACATCAGAGCATTCTCTTGATTATCTTGAGCGACTGCTGGGGCTCCTTTTCAGATGCCAAATTGTTTCCAAGCCACAGCCACACATGGCCGTTAGATATGAGCATCAGAGACCAAATGGCAGAAGCTGGGCCCTAAGGAGCCAGTCAAAACCCCACGAGGCATCTCACCCTGGTCTCAATTTCACAGGTTTGGCAGTTGCAGATTTTTCTTCTATTAGGGGAGCCTTAGGAAAAAAGTGTCTCAGCAAAGTCATCTTTCTTTTTATAATAATATTTATTGGTATCTACGGAAACAGGAAACAGATGACAGGTTAAAAGCATAGACCAAGCCTGAGTGAAATCAGAGAGTGAACCTCATGTTTGACAGGCTGCCCCTGTTTGTGATTCGCTTTTGTGTAAACATTGCTAATTATATGCTAACGAAGAGACCGACAACAGCTACCAAACTTTGTAGACCCTTCATTCATTATGATGCTCCTTCTTGTTGGACTGTGTTTTTTCTATGCTTTTTCTATGGATAATCGAGGGGGTGGAGGCTTTTGAATGGAAACATGCTGGTACTTCCTGCTGATACCAGGCCTGATGGGTATTTACTTCATTTAACCTCACACTATATGCCCAAAGTAATCTCCATAATGATAACATTGGTGCTACCCCCAAATTATGTTTGCTAAACACGTTAGTGTGTTTATTTCTTGTCTAAGGAGGTCTGTTTGTTTATATTTTGCAGGAAGTTTCTCTTCTTTAAGATATATTCCATTATGAATTTGTAGATAGGGGCTGAAAAGTTGGCTTAGTAGATGGAGTACTTGTTGCTCTTGCAGAGGACCCAAATTCAGTTCCCAGAACCCACAGATGGCTCACATCCATCTGGATCTCCAGTCCCACTGCTGTCTTCCGGCCTCCTTGAACCACATACATGTGTGTGGTACACATGCATAGATACAGGTAAAACACTCCCATGTAAAATTATTTCGGTTCTGTCACTTAAGCTTCATACCAAGTCTACCAAACAGGAAAGACCTAAAGGAACACCACTCTGACCACAACAGTCCTATTGTTTGCCTTCCCTTGGGTAACTATTGTTATTTTGCAAAAGTTCATTTTTTTTCTCCACTTAGGAAAACACCAGAGAGGAAAGGAGGCAGAAAGAGTTTAAAGGTGGGAGGAGGGAGGAGGTATGCTGCGAAGTGTTGCCCCCTGGACATTTTGTGGCTATTGCTCTCATGGATTCACAGCAGCCGTGCTTACCTGCACAAGGCCTGTGTAATATCAAGCCAGCTCTCAGGGCCCTACTCCTAACGGAGGCACTGTGGGCAGCTGATAGCTTGTGAAGTAGGGGGAATCACTCTTTGGGGATGTGGCACTGGCAAATTGTCCATGATCCGGAGGCTTGTTCCCTCCTCATGCATGCATGGGAGCAAATATTCATAATAAAAGTAATAAATAACTTCTGTTAGGATCTTTAAACTTTTTTATATTATTTTAATTTATACTTTTACTTCTGTATTACGAGAGTGTACTTTATCTACTTTTGCCTTCACCTTTGCATGTTTGTATGTCTGTGTGTTGTATGCAAGTGTTCATACGCACACAAGTGCATGCAGATGCCTGGGTACATGTGTGAAGTTATGTGTGGAGACTAGAGTTTACTATCAGGCATCTTCATTAATCACTCCCCCTTTATATTTTGAGGCAGGGTCTCTCGCCGGTCCTGGAGTTCACCAGTTTAGTTATCCTGGCTGACTAGCAAGTTCCAGGTATTGAAGTGTCTCGGCACGTTCTTCATCTGCTCCACTGTGTCCGGCTTTTTACATGTGTGCCGGAGATAAAATGAGGCCTTCATGCTTGCACAGAAACACTGTCTACTGAGTCATTTCCCCACCCTCCCATCCTTTTAAAAAAATAAACACAAGTAATATACAGAAATGCTCATTTCTTATCTCCACGTGGTACACACTGCATGAATGTAACAGGTGCTTATTCAGTCTGTCTTCTTCTGATGGACACTTGGCTTATTTCTAAACTTCCATTTCAAATTATGGTTCAGTAAGTAGGGCGCCTATTTTTTAGAATTTCTTTTAGTAAGCTTCTCACACGGTTAAGAGATAGAGTCTCTTTGCCTCAATTCCCATCCCCTTATGTCTTCATTTTATTTCCCTAAGGGCTGGGGCAGAATCTGGCACATAGTAGATGCTCAAGACATGTTTGTTTAGCACAGAGCTCAGTCATTTGTACACACAGCTTAACTGTATGAACAGCGACAGTGGTGGGGCTAGTGCATATGTTTGTGACTATTCTGCATGCTCAGAGGCTCACTAACTTAGTTCTAAACTGCCATAACTCCAAAGCCTCCTGCTTGCCAATGCATTATGAAAGCTTGTCTGTTTTTCACTTAGGTAATCCAAGACAGCTTGAAGCTCATACACTTGCTTCCACACTCTTAGTGCCCGAACCACCATGCCAGCACAGAATGTTTTCATTTATCTCCTACTATGGTTTTGTGTGATTTGAGAGTCTCCCAAGAGACGATGGTTAAAGGCTTATTCCTAATCATGGCTCTGTTAGAAGATGATTAAAGTACTGATGGGAACAAGTAGGTAGCTAGAAGGTGAGATACTTATTTTTTGACTACTAGTTTCTTCCTGTTTCCTTGTTCAAGATGTAACTGCTTACCCCAACATGAGCTTCCACCATTGCTACCTGACATCATCATCCATCATGGGGATCTCACCATGACTACTGCAGTGTACTTTCATTGCTTCATTGTGCTACCATTAATTTTTATGAAGTCAAGTCTTCCCCACTGGAATGTAAACTCTTTATGGGCAGAGATTAAATCTCTCTGTCTTCACCCACAAAAACTTGGATCCAAAATTTGCCCTGCCTGCAAGATGTACAGAGATAAAGACAGAGCACAGATTGGAGAAATTTCCAACCTGAGATCCACTCCATGGAGTGTACCAACCCCTGACACTATTAACGATACTCTGCTATACTTGCAGATGGGAGTCTAGCATAGCTGTCTCCTGAGAGGTTCCACCCAGCGGCAGATGGAAACAGATGCTGAGACTCACAACCAAACATTGGGCAAAGCGTAAGGAGTCTTGTGAAAAAGTCAAGGGGAAGGATAGAGGAACCTGGAGGAGACAAGAACCCCACAAGAAGACCAAAGAGCCAAGTAACCTGGGCCCTGAAGCACCAACAAAAGACCATGCATGAACTGGACCCAGGCCCCCTCTACACAATGTAGCCCAAAGCTCAGGCTTCATGTGGGTTCCTCCCTAGTAAGGGGAAACGAGGACTGTCTCTGACATGAACTCTGTTGTCTGCTATTTGATCACTTCCCCACTGGTAGGACAGCCTTGCCAGGCCATAGGGGAAGAGAATGTACTATCATGCTGTGACTTGATGTGTTACGGTGGGTTGGGGGGGGGCTCCCCTTTTCTGAAGGGTAAAGGAAGAGGAATAGGGGGAAGAAAGAGGGAGGGTGTGGCTAGGAGGAGAGGAGAGAGGGACTATGATCGGGATGTGAAGTAAATAATTAAGTAAATTTAAACAACAAAAACAAAACAAACAAATCTATGTTGTTCTTATCTCTTTCCTCCATACCCCACACTGAGGCTGGCACATGGCAGACATTCTAGAAACATTGGCTGGAAGGGGGAAAAAAAAGTGACTCAAGGGTTTTAAAAGGAAACAATTGTTAATTTGTTTGTAAAGGGATCTCACCCTATAATCCATGCCAGCATGAAATTCTTAGCAATGCCTCTGCCCCAGCTTCTCAAGTGCTGGGATTATAGACACGAGCCAGTATGCCAAATAGGAAACCCTGTCTATTGCAAACCGAAGTCACGATGTGGGAAATCTACTTTTAAATCTTCTTCAGCCAACTTCCTCTGGTACTGCTTCAGCTAAGAAAGCAAAGGCACACCATCATCATGGCCAAGTTGAGACAGAAACCCAGGTTGACCCTGCAGTTTCCCTCAACAACCTCAAGGAGGAGGTCCATCATCATTATGGGTGTGATGACAGTTTGAGTCCAACTAGGCTTCTACAGACACTGCCCACACATGGAGGGCTGAGTTGCCACTTATTTTCTGCCACACGCCCTATTGACACCACAGGCTACAGGCTGTTCTCTACCCCTCAAGAGGGATAGTGGTCTCAGGCCCCAGCAGAGTGTTGGGGAAGGCTCATTAGGGACTGGACAGAAGACAAGGGTTGTTACATGCTTTCTGATGACATGTCAAGGGGAAATGGGGGACCTTGTGGGGTTCTAGGGGGGGGTTGTTGTTTTGTTTTGTTTCCTGTGTTTGACTCTAAGAGACCAATTATTGCCTGTAACCTTTCTGTCTTGCTCAGTTGCTCCTTTCCTAGTGCTTTAATTAAAGATTTTTTTTTCTGGGGTTTGTATTTGTTTTGTTGTTGTTGTTACTTGTGTGTGTACATTCCTGTCTTAAGGGCACTGGCTTCTTCCTCAATAAATCTGGAGGCATATGAACAGAAGAAACTTAAGAGCCTACCAGTAATTTGCTTAGGCTCCACATATGTATCCAGTCTATTTTACGCTCTCCAACTTTCAATCTCCTTTCTAAAATTTAAATATACAGAGAAAAGCAATTCTTCAGGTTCTTGACTTACCACAAGAATGGAGTGGATGAACACTGAAGGGTGGACAAATGAGGAGAATTATATTCATACAGAAAAACAGAGTTCAAAAAACTTTGAGTGGCAACAAGATGCCAAATGAGAGAGACTGCCAGCAATGTTACAGCTCTTTGCTCTCACTGGGACTTGGGACGCCAACCAAGACCAGTCTTCTGAAGAACCAGCCTGTGGAGAACAAGTCTACAAGGAGAAGCAGAAGTGGGCAGGTCTCTGAGGCAGAAGCCATCTTCCTCCTCTGACAATGCCATGGGCCAAGTTTATGTAGACCCAGGTGGGCCCTGACTGTTAGGGTGTATTGTGTGTATGCAAATGAAATGAAGAGTAAGAACCAATCAGGAGTGATCCAATAAAAAAAGAGAGAGAGACAGAGAAAGAAAAACAGAAAGACAGAAACAGACACAGAGAGAGAGAGAGGCTGACAAATGGGTTTACAATCAGGTTAGCAGCTCTACTTCTGTTGCTGTCTGGCCAGTTACAGGGAACTGGGCTCTTAGAGGTCAGAACAGTGCTACAACCTAGGTGGTGCCCTGGGGATTCCTGGCCCCAGCTGTCACAGAATTTTGCATCATTCCTGATTGCAGTGGATTCTGGGAAAGAAGCCCATGGCCAGCTCTTTGCACCCTGATGCTTGGGGCAGGAGAGGGGGGGAGACAAACATACACACACACATTCTAGTCCCTATCAACAGTTGGAATAAGGAAAGTATACATGCTCCAGAAGGAACAGAGGAAAGTTTATTTAGTCCATTTTCTCAGCCATCTGAGGTTGTACTTTTAAATCCCTCTTTGTTAACAATAATATGGGAGGCAATATTTTACTTGAATAACACAGAACATAATCTCATTCGTGCATTCATCAATTCAATGATAATTTGTAGGCACCTTACCATATACCCAACCCTGAATCATCTTTGAAGGTACAGGGCTGGACAAGTTCTCTCTGTCACAGTCCAGCAGAGAAGACAATATAAAGTGGTGGCAAACAATGATGGATATCCGTGCATCAAGCTGGGCAAGACAGGAGAGCATAAAATGGAGTTGAATGAAGTAAATTTAGAAAGCCTTGTAGTAGGCAGGCTTTCCTCTTATCCTTAAGCTCCCAGAATAATGACATGAGGCTCAAGATAATTTTACAAATACCTAGACCATATAGGTAAGCTCTTCTCTGACCAGCTCATAACTTAAAATAATCCATTATACTAATTTACATTTTGCCACTTGGCTGGTTACCAGAGCTTAGGTACCATGCATCCATCCTCTTCACATCTTGCCATGTGAATCTCTCACACCCATCTCTATCCCAGAATCCCCTGCCTTCAGGATATTCCACCTCCTATTTCCTCCCTAAGCTATAGGCCATCAGATTTATTATTGACAGGTGCTACAACCATACAATACACAAGATATTACTTTTACTTAGTGATGCAGAAGATGTTTAAACAAAGTTTAAAAATTAAGACTAATTTTCCAGTGGATGACAGGGAACATCATTAGAAACAAAAGAAAGGAAGAAAGAAAGAAAGAAAGAAAGAAAGAAAGAAAGAAAGAAAGAAAGAAAGAAAGAAAGAAAGAAAGAAAGGAAGGAAGGAAGGAAGGAAGGAAGGAAGGAAGGAAGGAAGGAAGGAAGGAAGAGCCTAAAAGAAGAAGACAGCAAGCAAGTCCACGTGAGTGAATCACAGAATAGGAAAAACTGAGAGAAGAGGGAATACAGAGCGGGAATTTGGCAGATCGTTTAAGGTCTGCACAAAGACCAGTGCTGAAATCTCTAAGATTGCACTCTGTGAAAAACTCTTCACATTTCCCCTTTGAGAGGTTGAAAAATTGTCTTCTTCCACAGCTGGTTGTTGACTCTTTATATGTATCTAAAATGATCAAATTCATAGAATCAAAGAGCAGAAGGATGGTCACTGTTGGCTGCGGGAAGGACAACGTGGAGTTCCCAACCAACCAGCATAAACTTTCCATCAAAAGAGCATGCTCGAAAGATCTGCCTCACATGGTCCTACAGTCAACAGTAGTGTATTACAGATGTAATTTGTTAAGAGGGTAGAGAGGTCGATCTTATGTTAGTGTTCTTACCACAATAAATTTTTTTTTCAAATAATGCCTTCTTTATCCAGCCAAAGCACATTGCAGCCAACAGTTTGTCAATTCCAGGCTCCCCAGGCATTGCCACAATCACAGCCTAAGAAAGCAAGGACCACTGCATTTCCCTCAACCAATTAGTGGTCCATTTAAGTCAGCCAGTAATTGAAAGTCTGAGAAACAGTTTGCTGTGAAATTTATTTGTGTTCCTCCTGCTCTGAAAATAATAAAGGAGTAAGGAAGTGAGCAAACAAAGATAGTATAGCTAGAAGAAAGACTCTAAACTAAGGCTCTACCCTTAATCTTACCACAACTAGGAGAGCCACATACAAACAATGTGGCCTGAAACTGATGGGCTTTAGCCAGAATAAGATGTTCGTCTGGCAAACCACAGAGACAGCAGCTATAATCGAGGGCAGGGTTTGGCCCTCTGATGCCAACCAGCATTGTTGCTGTGGACTCTCCTGGACCGGCTCTCCTTCTGCTGCAGTAATTAGATGGCCACTTGACCCAAAGGCAGGACCACAAACCCCACTTTGATTAGATCTACATTAATGGTCATGCTTTGAGGATGGAAGGCTGGAGCTAACAACAAAGAGTCCGGAATATTTTCCCAGAGCTACAAGCTAAACCTCTAAGTTATGACAGTAGCTGGGAAATATTTGTTGAGCGCACAAGCTCATAATGTAGAAGACTCAAGAGGAGGAAATCTCAAGAGAAGCAAAGTAATTTTCACATGTTTTGGCCTATTGTGTTCTTTCTTTCTTCATAGTGTTCCAAGATTCCTTCTTCTATCCTTTCCATTCTCTCTTAAAAACTTCCTAGTGTACCCTATGCTGTTGGGATACTTCTCATGGCCATGAACTCTCTTAGGTAGCTATTTTTACTGAATAAAGAATATTGACTGACAACTCTGTTTGTTTTTTCTATGTACCACTTCCTTTGGGTCCCATGGCTTCTTATGAAATATCATCATTTTGAATTGTTTTTCTGTCTCAGTGTTTTCAAGATATCCCTATCTTTTTTTTTAGAAGTGTATGTGGGTTTGTATGTATATATGTGTGTATGTGTGGCGTGTGTGTGTATGTGAGGTGCGTGTGTATGTGTATGTGTGTTCTTTTTCCTCAATTGTTATGGGATAGGATAATGTCAGGAGCGTGGCAGCTGGTCACATGGCATCCACAGTCAGGAAGCAGAGAGAGATGAATGCTGATACTAAGCTTCTTCTTTTGACTCAGTCCAGGACCCCCACCCTTGGAATAGCGCTGCTCACCTTTAAGATGTCTCTTCCAACCTCAACTATATCTTTCTAGAAATGCCCTTACAGACACACCCAAATGGGCCTGCTAGGTGATTCTAAATCCAATCAACTTGACAGTGAAGGTTAGCCATCAGGAACATTGTGTTCCAACTGGTTACAAAATGTGCCTGCTCTTGAAGAATAAAGGTAGCAACAGAAATGCTTCTGGGCATGCTCAGGTTTCTCCAAAACATTTTATCAAAAATGAAAGGACAAGGATAAGATGCTTTGAAAGTGTGTTAATATAGGAGTTTTCCTTAAAGGATCCTGCCTCATTTAGCAGATAACAACTAGAGACCCAGATGGCTAGGCAGAAATACATATGTATATGGTATATATGTATATATGTATATATACATATGTATGTATATATATGGTATATATGTTCCATATATGTGTATATATGGGATATATGATGTGTATATATATATGTATATGATATATACATACACACACCAGAGAGCGATCAATTAATTGATATTACAATGCGGATAGGGAGTATCTGCCTGAGAGGCTCTGGCTTTGAAAGCTTGGTTCTCAGCTGGTGGGAGTATTGAGAGATGATTGGATAATGAAGGTACTAGTGTCTATGGGTTAACACATTCTTAAATTAATACCGAGAGGAGAAGCCAGACGACTGAGAGCAGTTTGTCCCCATGTCTCCCTAACATCCCAGTTGTTGGGAGATGGACAACAGTCTATCATGTCCTGTCTATCATAGTGTCCTTCTCACTTCAGGCCCAATGCAACGGAGTCCGTCAACCATGGGCCGAAACCATGAACAGAAGTAAACTTGCCCTATAAGTAGATCTTCTTGGGTATTTTTGCCGTAGCAATGAAAATGAATACAGCATATTCTGTGATTACAGAATTAAATCAAACACGCTGCTGATGAGAATCCATGCTCACTGGACGCCCTCAATTTCATCCTTCTAAAGAAAAGAGCAGGTACCTGGTACAGAAAGATTGCTGCCCAGCAGGCAAGACCCACAAGAGTTTTGATGGCCAAGTCTCCCAGTCTAACCTAAGACCCTATATAGCCATTGCCTTGTCATCCCTGCGGATAACTCAATGCGAGGATAGACCTTCTCAGTCAGTGCTGGTCAGACTGCATCACTTATGCCAGAACAAAACTCCATTGTGTCCTAGTGTGCTAGAATCCCACTGAATGCTGGGGTGCTACATTGACCTTCAAGATGACTTCCAGATCACACTAGATAGAAAATACAATCCTCTTGAAAGCATAGCGATGGGAGACATGTTGCAACATTGTTAGCAACTGTCTTGAGGTGGGATGCCCAGCTTTGTAAAGTTTGCTAATTCTTGTTCTCAAATAGTGCTAGTCAGTAGGACAGCATTAACGTGAACTTGAGAAGAGGCATCCAATAGCATACCACTACATGGCACGGATACAATACGCATAAATAACTTCAATAATACAGATAGTCATAAAAGTTAATAAAAATCATCAGAAAAGAATACGTTTTTAATATTTAACATTTTATACTATTTATTTAATTACAAGTTTATCTAACTCAATTTTTTAATATTAGTGTTGTTTAATAACTGGCTTCCAGAATTTCTGAAATTCAACAGTTGTCTCCTTATGAACTGATGGGAAAAAACTCAAACCACTGCTTAGTGTTTTATTTCTTGAGGAAATATTGACTGAACAGCCTAAGTAGTAAAAATAATAGGCTTTTATGAAAAGACAAATTATCCATTTTTAAGTTTTTTAAGACATACCAAAAAAACATCAGAGTAGTTTTAAGCCTTTTTACTTACATGTATTAAACATCTGAAATCCAAAACCTGAAATATAGCAAAATATAAAACTTTGGAGGCACCAATTTGATAAAGTGGGAAATTCCACACTTGATCTCATCTGTCAAGTCACAGGCAAAATGTAAGCAATAGTAAACATATTACGAACATGAACTTTAAACTGTCTGTGTAATATATGTATGAAACACAAATGAAAGTCATATTTAGACTTAGTTCCAATCCTCAAGAGATCTCATTATGAATATGGATATTTAAAAATCAGAAAAACATTCAAAATTGAAACACTCCTGATTTTAACATGAGTGATAATTGGCCTACACCATGTCTATATATGCTTGTAATTTTTTACATGTTTTTAGCTTTCAAAAAACTATTATGTAACACAATTGCTATATGGCAAGAAAATAGGAAAAGTACAAATTTTAAAAGCAAAACAAAACAAAACAAAAGAATCTTTTCATTGGTTTAAAAATGCTGAGTTGACTAATTCAATGTTCACTAAGGTTTCTACATAAGCTCTCAAAGCTTCAACCTAGTGTTCCACGTATTTCTTTCATTATAAAATATAGAAAATATCAATTTTATAGTTTCGTCTGTTTCAAAAATGACTTTGGCACCATATGTCAGCGGCTCACCTATTATCCTGTAATCTCAGGTGTCTAGGATGATCACAAGACCAAGATCAGTGTGAAAAGTAGCAATAATAACTTTAAAGGGGTCAGAGAGTAGACGGGAGAAGATTAGACATGGAGAAGATAAACTGCTTTCAGAAAACACCATGTTACATTTATTGTTATTCCCCCAAAACAGAAGAACAAATGGACACTTTGAAATCAACAGGATGCACTTGAGAATATCTGTATCAAAGATACAGACAACCCCAGCTCTCTCGGCTTTTAGTTGATCAGTGTGAACCTGGTAACCAACACCGTATTCAGAACCATGGATAGACATAGGCACTCCTTCACTGGCCACTGGTTCTTTCATCCTTCTGCAGAGAGATCGGTGCCCTCAGTTGCAACAGATGCAAGAAAGTCTATCTAAAGACTGATTGCTCCACCAAGTGAGTTTACCCCATAGGAAAAATCAGTCCTGCTACGGAAATCATCCCCTCCTTCCCAGAATTCTAGGGATCCCAGCTCCTCAGGGATGGTCACTCTATATACAGTCCGTCATGGTGAAAAGTCATGGCAGGAATATCTTAAGGCAGTGAGTCATACTGTGTCGACCATCAGAAAGCAGAGGGGGACAAATTCTCACTCTCGGGTAGTTCTCAGCTCTATGCGGGCCAGGACCTCAGCTCACAGGATGATCCTACCATAGGCACTGTGTGTTCTCCCACCTCAGCTAACCTAAGCTAGATAACCCCTCACAGATACCCCACAGAGGCTAACCTAATCTAGATAACCCTCCCCCCCAGATGGCTACCCCACAGACTAACCTAATCTAGATAATCCCCCACAGGCATGCCTAACAAAGTTTACAATCAGTGTTAACCATTACAGAAGATCAACATGCCATCTCATATTTATGACAACTGAATGAACACTGCACGAAGGACCATTTCACTCACTAGCTGTTACTAGAGCAGTAACAGTTCTAGCCGTAGTGAACCTGCTTTCCCTGAAAAAATGTGTTCCAGTTGTTTACACAAGTGCTGGTCACCGACTGAGGTTAGCCAATGCCTGGCCCTCAGAAGCTGTAAGAAAAATAGAATCTTTCTACCACAATTTACCTTCTCAGGGTCTAACATTTTTCTCTCAGCAAGATCTCTTTCCTTAGGACCCTGGCTAGAAATTTCATCAGCTTTAACTCTTTTTTTTTCAGTGAAGCTTCCCTAAAATGCTTACACTGCCAAGCACTCCAGAGCTGAAGACAACTCCTTGGCTGCATCCATGTTCCACATCCGAGCTCCACATGCATGTTCCCTTAAGAGACACAGAGGGACTGTTGCCCCCCCCCAACTCTCTGTGCATGGTTCTGTCTTCAGCAGTTTTATTCACCCACAATCAACAGCGCTCAGAAAATATTAAATGGAAAATTCCAGAAAGAAGGGGAAACCACATTCACAGAACTGTTTCTGAAGTATACTGTTACACTGTTCTACTTTAGTATTAATCTTCCTAATCTCTTACTGTGCCTGACTCACAAATTAATATTTATCATAAGTATGTGTGTATAATATTAGAGAGAGAACAGTATATTCTACAGTCTCAGGCTCAGGAGGGTCTTGGGATTTATCCCCCACAGGGAAGTGTAGAGATGACGGCCTTTAGCCAACAATCATGTTCTTACCTTGTCAGAAATAACTTGTCCAGCTGTCAACCACTTTCCTCCCAGACACTGTTTAAAAGTAACACTTGAGAATAGGAAACTTGGCAGGATGATCACACACAAGAAAACTAGAACTACTTCCCTGTACATTACAAAGGCACAGATTCAGTTTCTGAAAACATTAAGATAAAGGTCCATCCTAATGCCTATTTTCATGTCAGCATGATTTTAATACAGACAAAAATCTTTTGAGCATAATATTATCTTATACTCCTTACTATGTGGTGCTCAGGAGATGGCTCAGTGGATACAGGATTTGCTCCTTAAGAATGAGGACCTGGGTACATATTCTCAGCGCCCAGGCATGGCAGGACTGAGTGCTGAGCAAGGCAGAAGTGGTCAGAGACGAGTTGCCATCCGGTTTAGTCAACCAATGAGCTTCAGGTTCACTGAGAGATCCTGTCTTGAAAAACTAATGCAGGAGACAATAAAAAAAGACATCCAACATCAACCGCCAGCCTCCACATGAATGTCTACACATATACACACTCACACACAGGCACACTAACACGTACGCTTCCATACCACATAACGACATTACAACTGTCTTAGATTTGTTTCCTTCTAAAGCACAGTGAGGAAAAAGAGCATCTCTAGAACAAGATCCCAAGAAGTATTCTAGAATATTTCTAGAAGAAAATTCAAAGAGCACATTAAAGAAGGTGATGAAACCTCATGAATAAATTATCACTGTGAGAACCCATGTGGAATTAATCAGTCAGAGCATAATGCAGCTACAACCTATGTCAGTCAATAGCTAAAGGGTATTTTCATACTTCTTAATCTCCAAAACTTTAAGGCTACGTGAGATTTGCAGACAGTAAGGTAGCATAGAGATGGAAAGTTCTAAGACTGTATGTCCAGAGCAGAAGAGCTAAGTCAAGATAACTATGAAACTTCAACACATTACCAAACTATTGTTTTCTATATTCTTAGGGAATGGAATTAAAATATCCAAGTTTCAGTAGGGGAAATCATTTAGTAAAATACTCATGTGAAACTTAGAATATATTCTTGGTAAAGATATGAGTTAATTTTTTTCTCACCAGTCATATGGCACAAAATACATTATTATTGTTCAAAGGGGTATTCTTTCATTCCACACCTATTAAGATGTTCATAAAGATGGAAAGGATTAAGCACTAGGAAGGATGGACGACAAATGGAAACCTCCCATGTTGTGAGTGGGAATGTAAAATGGCGTAGGCCCTGTGAAAGACAGCATGACAGACCATCAAGAACAAAAACAAAAATAGAATTTCTGCACAATCTAGCATCTCCAGTGTGGGGTATGCACACAAAAGAAAGAACTTAAATCAGTGTTTGTATATCCGTGTCTACACAGCATAAGTTGATAAGTAAAAGTCAAAAGCAAACTAAATGCCCATAAATGCATGAATGAATGAACAAACTGTAGGATATACTTACAATGGAAAGTTTTTCAACCTTGAAAGGAAAACAAATTACTGGGGCTGGTAAGATGGCTCAGCAGATAAAGGCACTTGCTGCCAAACCTGAGGACCTGGGTTCAATCCCCGAGACCCTCATGGTGGAAGAAGAAAAGCAACAAATATCGTAATTTTTGATAATTGAAGGAACAAAGTTCTAAGACATATTTCTACACAAATGAACCTTGAGAACATGGTCACAAATAAAAAACACTGTATGATTCCACTTATATAAGCTGCCTAGAGTGATCAAATTCATGAAGAAAAATAAGCGTGTTTGTCAGGGTCTTGAGATGGAGGAATGGAAAGCTACTGTTTAACTGATGCAGAGTTTCAGTTAGGAAGATGAAAATATTGTACTAAAAGATGGCTATGGCTGTGCTTAATTCCCTTGAATTAGCCCCTGGAAGATAGCTAAAATAATTTTTAAAATCCATTATACATACTTGTGTGTATGTGGTATGTTTAAAAATCCTGCCAAAATAAAATGATTAAAAGAAATGGGCTGAAGCCTAAACCCCTAAGTTAAATATCCAATACTACAATAAACACACACAAACACACACACAAAATAAACATTGTATACAACAGTGTGGATTTTAAAAGGCTTGCGCTCATTTTCTCAACCTCTGCTATTCACATGCCTACTTAGTTTCTATCAAAGTGCCTTGACAGTCACCATCCTGGGACTCTGCGAGGTTCTTCCCAACCTGGTCTAGACTCTAACATACCCAGGTCTTCTTCTTGGAAATCACGCTACTCTTACAGCCCAAATGAGCCCATTTCACATTAGCTTTCTCTAAAGCACTGTTTACTTACAGGAGTGATTCTGTGTTTGTGGAGAAATGCCAAATCAAGAAACCAGACAAATCTGGCATTGTGGGTTCGCCAGGGCATCTGCCTTGTAACTGGTTCTCTGAGTGGATTCCTTCTGCCTCTTGAGGTCAGCTGTGAGAAGTCCACCATTTGCTATTTTGTGAGTTTCTTTTTCTCTCCTACACTTTTCCACCCTTATTAGCTCTCTCATACTAGATGGAAGAGATAAAAGGATAGAAGGGAAAGGAGTGAAGTTATCATTAGACTAGTTCCTGCTGATTAGGGGTGTCAAGCTCCTCGGGGCAAGTTTGATCTCATTTCTTTGCGCCCAACAATTTGACAAAGAGCAACAAACCACAAAAACCACATGTAACCACCAACCAGCCAACAGCAGCAACTCCTCTTCTCAGGGTCCCTGGCATTTATATATCCTCTGAAAAAGTCCCAAAATTCCAAACATCACACACTCGTAGAAACTACCTACAACTGACAAAACCAGGCCCCTGCTAGGACACACTTCTATTTCCTCGCACCACGGATTAATACTAAAACATATTCTGATAAATTTCTGTATTTTTTTAAGAAACCAAAATTACACCAGTCTCACTACAGAGGAATGCAATGTCATGTTGGCTTACAGGAACTCCTGTCCTTTGGAGGACAAAAAAGACGACTTCCAGAACAAAGAATACTTTGGTCCCCAACTTCTTTTACTGTGGCACTGATTAAAGCAAGATCTGATCCCTGCGCCTTCTTCCACAGAACGCTGAACTCTTGAAGTATATAAAATAAGGGAGGGGAATCTCATAATGACGTTTTGTTGCTTGTATTCCTGCCAAGTAAAGCTGTGTGTTGCACCTTCAACATTCTCCCTGCTCCGGGCACTTGGACGTGCACCTTTCTTCTTCGGGAGAGTCTTCTGTCTGCTTTCCCGCCTCTGCGCACCTTTGCGCGCTCCATTCAGCACTCCTTTCAATGACCCTCATGTTTTTTATTCCTGGCTGAGTGTCCAGTGAGACGTAATTCCTTCCTCTTCTAGAACGCCATGGTGCTTTCGCCTCACCTTCTGTTCGGCATTTATCAACTCAAAATGTATTTTACACACTGATGTTTTCTTGCTCCCTTGATTTAAGACAATGTTTTTTGATTTATCTTAGTGCCCAGATGCCAGCTTAGTATCCTTCTTACAACGGGAACTCAGTCAATGCATGAATAAAACAGTGGGTGAGTAAGATCCTAGAAGCAAAGTCTAGAAATCACAGGGGAACTGTGATTCCAAACTATCGGTTACTCAGAGTCCCTGTTCTGGGATGCCTCCTTCCTCGAACTCCTGCAGGAGGCTAGAATGAAAGGACAGATCATCAAACTTCCACTTCTAACTCTTGAGCATGCCCAATACCAGGTACACAATAACCCCTACGACTGACTCTTTTTACACTCTCTTCCTCTATGTTTCAGTCCCGTTTCAAACGTCAGAATCCAGATTGCACTCTTTAAGAAGCCTGAGAACTGGACATCAATTCTGTTACCTGCATCTCTGTAGTTACAAGAACAGCAGGGCTGAAATCATGTACTTCGGATCCCCGCACTGTGCTTCAGCCAGAAGCTTGGACATGCTCCTATAAGCAGCAGCTACCATATTAAGAGGGTGCCGCTGTACAACATATTTCTAAATGCCCTGAGGTTCTGACATTCTAACATTCTAGAACTTTCTACATAGCCCTTCCCCAGCCTTATTCCGCTTACCAGAAATTGGTAATTATATTTTCCACCCTCGTAAAATACACAGGTGCGCGCGCGCGCGCGCACACACACACACACACACACACACACACACACACACAGAGAGAGAGAGAGAGAGAGAGAGAGAGAGAGAGAGAGAGAGAGATTCAAAGGACTAAAATTTGACTTCTTCAAAATAAACAGTAGGTGTCTCCATTGCACAAAATATCAACTACTCAAATTGTGTTTAAAAAAAAAAAAAAGCCTGTGGATGAACAGACATCTGCCTAGCCCGTGTGCTGTCTCTGGACAATAAAACCTGAAATCCACTTGCTTTCTAGAAAATCCCTACAGGCCAGAACATTGAGCCAAATTACAGAAAGTGGGTTCACAGAGCCCCAGGTGGGTGGCTACCCAGCAGTCACTTTGAGCAGCTCTTCTAGAGCCCCTGGACCCCAGCATCCCTCTGCAAATCTTCAGAGATTCCACATCTTGCCAAGACAAAAATCTCAACAAAAATGAAAAGCAGTATATGTGTGCCCAAAACTGTGTTCTTCCCAGTGATTTTGCAAGGCATTGCCCTAGAATGTCTTTGTGTCTATCCATCCTCCTACAAGGAGACAAAGTCAGGCCTGGGTTGAAGCCAGGGCAGTTGGCAGTACACTGAGATGCCCAGGGTGGGCATAGACTGTGATTTGGAAGTGGTTCCAGGCAGGCTTGGAGCACAGGATGGGTACCATTTGCCTAGTGTCCGCCATGTGCCAGACAGTACTTTACATCAGCACTCTGTAGCAACTGCTGGCTAATCACCCTGGGGGAATGAGGGAAATACCCAAGATCTCCCTAGACCAAGTAGATAACAGTCGTGACCATTGCTTTACTCTGATCCTCTCCACAGCTCCAAGGACCATGTCCTCCTGTGCTCATGTTTCCCCTTTCTTGTATTTTAGTGGAGGCAATTTCTCCTGACCTGTTTTCAATACCTCTAATTGTGTGTCTGTGTGTGTTAGACACCTTTTCTACTAGTGACTTTACCATAATAACCGTAACTATTTAAGTTCCCTGGGACTTCCAATGCCTGGGTCTTTTCGACTCTCATTCTGGGATTCTTGTGCCTCTTGGCTGTGAAGTTGTCTTTATCTCTCGGTCCTGTGATTTGTTCCTGAGGTGAATAGTTTCATGCCTGGGACTGTGGATAACTCACCTAGGTCTAGGCCTCTTCTGTGAGGAACTGACTGATTCTGGTCAGTTCATCTTGTTTTGTGATCACTGTCTCGGCAGATAACCTCAACATACCACAGGCTTTCATTTCTGCCAACATGACCTTTGGCCTGCAATGGCCTGAAAGCTTTTGTTGGCAGTCTCTGGACTTAGGCTTTCCCTGTGCATCTGAATCTTAAAGAGACTTCTCACTTTTGCACATTCCTTTACTAGAAATCTGCTAATGTATTCTTTTGTTCGCGCTAGCCTGGGAACCTTATCCTGAGCTCCTATCCCAACCTGGCTTGGCCTCAGATGGGGAACACCAGTGACCCTATCATTACCCTCATGGCTGAACACCTTTTTCTTCCTCATCCCCAGGAATAGAAGGCTGTGAGCCGGGTTGTTGTTTCTGTTCTCTTTTGTTGACCGCAATGTACCCTCACTCATGTCCTGAGGTTGAGAGCATTTGCTGCCCTTTCTCAACAGTTTAGAGCTATTGCTTTAGAAAACAAGGGTGGAATTATGAGCTCCCTTAGCAGAGTCTTTGACCAAGACCCAAGAAGCCCTGGGTCCAGCACCATAAAAATGGGTATGGTGATACATGTATCTACTGGTATGGTAATTCCAGTAGAAGGGGTGGATCAGAAATTCAAGGTCATCCCCTACACAAGGAGTATGAGGTCAGTCTGGTATGAGAAACCAGAGAGGGGGTGGGAAGGGAAGAAGGGAAAGGGAAAAGGAAATAGGAGTAAATTGTCCTCATAAAGACCATTCCAGCCTGGGCAGTGGTGGTGCAAGCCTTTAATCCCAGCAGAGGCAGGTGGATCTCTGCATTTGAGGTTTACAATGTGAGTTCTAGGTCAGCCAGGCTACTCAGAGAAACAAACACACACACACAAAGACCACTCCACTCCTGAGGTGGGAGTTGCTCTTTCCTCTTCCCTACCACAAAAACCCTTTCCAACTTCCTGCCTCATTCCTGGTCCGTGAAGAAAAGCCCACTGGTAGGCAAGAATTCCTCTGGTGTCTGCAGCTCCTGCGGGCAGCTATATTCTCATGTACACATGGTATTCAGAAAACCATGGTTTCTTGCAGCCAGCCTCTGTGGTGCCCAGCACCTTTTCCCAGCCTTCTGTTTGCTGCAGCTCAGTATGACATCTTTTCCTGAAGCCACTTCATTTTCCCAAAATTTCAGACTACGTTGTTGTCCTAAAACCTCAATTCTCAGAGAACATCAAAAAGTTGTAAGGATGAGATCAACATTATTTCTAACTTCCAATATCCCAAACAGAAATCAAATCTGATTTGTGTTTTAATTTACATTACTGTGTGTGTGTGTGTGTGTGTGTGTGTGTGAGAGAGAGAGAGAGAGAGAGAGAGAGAGAGAGAGAGAGAGAGAGAGAGAGAGAGAGAGAGAGAGAGCACATGCACATGGTGATATACATGTTATTGTTTCCATCCTTCTACCTTGTGGGTTCTAGGTTAGAACCCAGGTCATCAGATACCTTTCCTGACTGAGGAATCTCTCAGCCCTCATTTTTAAATGATCAATAGCATCATCATTAATGGGGCAAAGCAGGAGCAGAATGACCCGGAGGGAGGGAGGCTATATCAGCTTCTAAGCAAAAGGAGGCGATTTGGATCAGGAATGCAAGGAAAGTATATCATGAGTGACTTCATTCTGGGTGCATTTTTTGATGTAAAGGAATAGAATTTTCAGACAGCTTAATGTCAAATACAAAGATAAAAGAAGATTACATAAAAACAATACTTGTGTTCTTAAAAAGAGGGGGGAGGAGGAATTGTAAGGCCTACACACCCCAAAATGAAATGACCCATTTAGAGGGAAATTCAATGGCTTAATTTCAGAGGCGTTACACTTCTGGGTAGAGATGTCAAGTAGGAACGATGTCTGTAGAGCGGGGATGTGGCCAAGCTCACAGTGCTTGCTAGCATGCACAAAGCTGAAAAGCGAGATTGTCCAGATGAGAATAGCACAGCTGTCAGCCGACATCAGCAGCCTGTGCCTCAGCGGCCTCCACCACAGCTGGAATGCTGGTGTGAAACTCTGGTTGGAGTGGACCTAGAAGAGAGCTGGAGTAGACAGGTCGGATTCAGGGAGTGAAACAGTATGAAGGACAAAACGCTGCCATGAGGAATAGGCGTTTAAGGGATTGAGAGGCCCCTACCGAGTCCCTAGAACTAAGACAGAAGTTCTACTAGAGAAGGAACACTAACAGGGGGTCTAAAGTTTTCTAGAAATGAGGGGGTTCCTCAAAAACACTCAAGAGAATGAGCGTGTGGCTCAGCAGTTCCCTCCTGAATACACACTCAAAGCAGGGACCAAAAGAGATTCCCGTGAGAAATTAACCGTAGCCAGAAGGTGAGAACAGCCGGGCACCCTTAACAGGTGGATGGAGCATTATTTAACCATAAGAAGGCTCTGACACAAGAATGAAGCCCAAAGATACTGCGCCAAGAACAAAGCAGTCAAAGGTGAACAGTACATGACTGAGCTTATCTGAAATATTTAAACATGCAAATGCATTGAGACAGAATAGATTAGAGGGTGCCAGTTGATGAGAAGGGAGAATAGGAAGGCATGGCCTAACAGTTAGGAGGTTTCTGCCAGAAAGTGCCAAAAAAAAAATATTTAGAAATGTAGCAGTGAGAATTGGAGACCTTATACATCTAATTAATTCTACTTATTATATTGATAATATGGTTAACATGGCATTTTATAATATATCTAGTATTTTAATTAATTATGCAAAAGACCTAAAATCATTGAATTACACATACTAAGTAGGTGAATTGTATAGGATATGGCCTTGGCCTGTATCTTAATTCAGTGACTGAACGAAACTAGAAATGAGCAACTGTGCCAGAAGATAGCAGAAGCAGCAGCACGCAAGGAGGTAAGAGGTTTGGGTGGGTGCTGCTGTGTGCCGTGTGCTGGGGAGCTGGGAGAGCGCTTCATTACCTAGAAAAACCACACAGAAACTGTTGGCCTGGACCACATCTAACCAACCAAACCCTAACCAAATGAATTTAGTGAGAACCCAATCAAAGTCTGTTCTCATGTCAAGGTTCAGTCTGAGGCAACAGTTCAGAAAGTGGATGAATTACATGGACTCTTCCCCAACATCGAGTTGTGGGTGTCCCCTGTTCCCACACTATCCTTTACTGATGGGCATGAAAGAACAGCTCTAACCTAACATCTGGCAGAAGCACAGGAGTCCATGGCCTCCCAAACCTCCTTGTCTACTTTGTGGAGACTCATAAGCAATAAGTAAACTCATTCCAGCACCTCTGAGCCACCCTTCCCTCTCTACACTCAGGCACTCTGTAAACTCAGACCTAAACAAAAATTTCCCAACTGATCGTGTCTGTAGAAAGCCCAGCACGGAGATGGGGGAATGGACACAAAGTCTACCCCTAACCAAGAAGCTATTCGGAATTCATGCTTCTGGGAAAGGGAACAGCAGTTTTCAACAATGGAGTGTCAGTGGGTTTGACAACTACACTCCAGGGCCCAGGAAGAACTGGCCAATACAAAGTAAACTCCATGCATTTTGTGTGCTTTTTGTTTGTTTGTTTGCTTGCTTGCTTGCTTGTTGTTTTGTGGGGTGTTTTGGTTTGGTTTTTTTTTTTTTGTCCTATTGGATATCTATTTTGTTTTAGATGTTTTTAATTTGAGAGACAGAAAGAACATAAAGTTGGGTATATAGGAGGCAGGAGGATTTAGGGAAAACCGAGTGAGGGAAAAATATGATCAAAATATGATAGATGATTTTTTTCCTGAATAAATAAAGGTTTAAAAAGCCTTTACTGGCTCCCTCATGTACTCTGATATCCATAAGCCTTATTTATCACAATGCTCAAAGAACACCATTAGGCTCCCAGATCTCTGACCTCATCTCTCTTTGCTGCCTACACTGAGGTTCCTGAAACAATGGTTAGTTAAAGCTCCCATACAATACAGGTCCTGAGGTCTGGATTTATCCCTCCATCTAGAGCTATGTCCAGCAAAAAGACCCAACCAAAAAATGTATTAAATGAGGTACTTATTGAAATCATATATTAATTCCATTGCTGAAAAATATTATTCTACTTTTTTTTATAAAATAACCCTACTTTTCATGCCTTTTACAGTGCCTGGAAAAAAGAGATCTTCATTAAAGACTGAATGAGTAGGACGGTGGATGGGTCAGTGGATGGATGGATACTTGCATGGATGGACAGGCAGGAGAGATGGACAGGGGAGATGAAGTATGAGAAAAAAAATTACATTAGGAGAGCTTGTCCTCTGGATGGCCAGGCTGTTGCGTGCAAAGAGTCTGCAGTGGTTTGAAGGAGAATGTGTGGGAAGGATTAGGAGGAGGAGCCTTGCTGAAGATGTGTCACTCAGGGTGGGCTTGGAGATTTCAAAAGCCATTCCCAGTTAGCCCTCTCTGCTTCACGGTCAGTCTCAAGATGTGAGCTCTCGGCCACTGCTCCAGCGCTGGCCCGCTTGCCTGCAGCCATACTCTCTGCCATGATGGCCATGGACTCACCGTCAAGAACTGTAAACATCAAGTTAAATACTATCTCTTATGAGCTGGAGTGGTTGTGGTGTCTTATCACACAATAGAAAACTGAGACAATGTCTTAACTCATCTATGTAGTTTTAGATCCCAAAACAAGCTAACACGGAAAGTTTTCAACAAAGTTAGTGACAGTAAATTGATGCGGATTACACAAGTTATATTAATAGTATTATCATAGCAAAGCACACTTTAATAAGTAAATATGGCGTTCCAATTAGGTATCTTACATGAAATATGTTTCAGACATTAAAAAGTTCAGACACGGAAAGTCTTACTAACTAGAAAAAGGGTTTCAGGCACTAAAAGAAATCATCAGCAACTGCAACATTCTGTAAAAATAATTTCCATCCCAATGTTAAAAATGAAACACATTTCCTTAACCATTTTTCAGTTGCTGAAGACCTGTGTTGTTTCCATTTCCTGGACACTGTGACTAGAGCAGCAATCAACATAAATGACAAACTATCTCTGCAGTGAGATGTAGAGTCCTTGGGGTATATGCCCAATAGTTGGATAGCTAGGTCAAGTGCTAAATCTATTTCCAGTTTTTGATGAACCTCCACACCGATTTCCACAGTGGCTGTCCCTGTTTGCATTCCCTCCAGCAACGAGTGTCTCTCCTCCAACATCAGCACCAGCATGCGTTATCACTTGTTTGTAATAGTGACATGAATATTACAGGATAACCAGCCACTTTCTGATTCAACTTGAAGCCCACTCCATATACCTGACACCAGTATAGGGGCAAGAACTATGGCTAGGCAGATCATAAGCCCTAGTGGAGAACCTGCTACCCTTACACTGACAACTGGAAGTAGTATTAAACTGTCTCCCCACTGCACTCATGGATCAGTACTTCCCTTAAACCTCATCAGAGAAACTTGTCTTTGCAGTAGATGGCAGAGACGCACAATTGGTCAAGGCTCAGAAAGTAAGTGACTGCAGAGTGCTCAGCCCTAACTGGGACACCTACATCTCACCCCATCTCCTCCCAAGGCTCAGGGATCACGAAGAGAGGAAGGAAGGACCGCAAGAGCCGGAGGCAGTGGGTGACTGTAAGGAAACAGTGTTTTCTGGACACAACAGGGCACTTGCACATATGAACACACAACAGTTCTGACAGCCTATACAAGATCTGCACAAGTTCAAGCCAAGCAAAATCCCAGCATGGAGTGAGGAGGTAGGTACAAAGCCCAACCTCTAACCAAGGAGCTGTTGGTAACTGATAGCTGTGTACAGGGGGACAGTTACCTTTGTAATGATGGCCACATACTTAAGGATGTACCCAACACAATACAACTAATGGGTTGTTTTGTTTTTGTTTTTTTTTAAATAAGGACACAAAGTTGAGTGGGTATGGAATGCAGGGATGTGTCTGGGAGGATATAGGAGAAGAGATAAATATTACCAAAATGCACTGTATAAAGTTCTCAAAGAGCTAATAAAAATATTTTTAAATGTCCATTAATGTCATCCATCTTTGACAGTACCAGCATTTTAAGCTTTTTTTTTTCCTAAGCCAGGGTCTCCCTGTGTAGCCTTGGCTGGCCTGGAGGTTGCTACGCAGACCTGCCCAGTCTTGAATTCACGAAGATCTGCCTGCCTTCTGCCTCTTGGGTACTGAGATTAAAAGTGTGCACCGAAACACGTGGATGGTACCCACATTCTAAAATAAAGACTGGCAAAATAGATTAGATGCCATGTAGAAAAAAAATATTAATCATTAAAGTTTGCCTTTAAAGTATTTTTATTATTTCATTAATAATTCTGTCTTTAACAATTCATTACAAAATATCAAAACTATAACCATATAAGTGATAAAATAATTCATCTTCTGTGGTGACCACCCAGCAAAAACTCTGTGTGTGTGTGTGTGTGTACACGCGCAGTGGAACTCCTTCCTGAGGTCTACCTGAAAATCAGTTTTGTTTACCTGAGACAGGTGAAGGAGAGGTCTCCCACTGGATCTGTGTGCATGAACAAGATTTTCCTCATAAGGCATTTCCTGGCCTATCCTAGTCCTGGATTTTCCAGGAAAATCTTTTGACAGCTCACATCCGGTTGCAATGGGAAAGGCCAGAAGTGCAAGACGAGAGATACGTCCTGAGGGACTGAGTTAAAGGAATGTTCGGAAGAGTCTACGTGAAACAGTTTTCAGCCTGTGCAGAGCTGGTTGCCGAGGAGAAATGAGAGACTGAACCGCACAAGACAGAGACCCCCTGAGGAATCTCAGAGGTGTAGGATCCAGGGCGTTTCTTAGCCACACCTCCTGTGATAATAGGCCTCTACAGTGCACACGACACCTCCGTTTTGGGGAGAGTGAAGCTCCCACAGGTCGCTGGTGGCACACCTTCAGTCAGAGTCCCCTCCAGGTTTGTGAAGCCATGAGCTCCATCTCTAAAAGGACTCACCTAGCGGAGGAAAAGCTACAGTTTCCACCTCAATCAGTCTTCTCTCACGTCTTCTCTCAGCCTCACATTCCAGAGCCAACACTGGCCAGCAGTTTGGTTGTCTTGGTTTATTACTGGGTGTGACAACCTCGAGTCGAAGACTATCGTTGCCTGCCAATCATCCGTTCATGATTACTGCAACTGCCTGGTCACCAAGCACCAGCCATTGGGCACAAGTACCAGTGGTTTCTGTGATCCCTGTCCACATATTCTCCTCCTCCGTCATCACCTAGTGCTCCTCTGCTTTCCTGGTAGTGTGTGAACCCGTTACACTCATCCTGCCCTGTGTAGTAACTCTGCTCTTTGCGTGCTGCCTGACTGACAGAGAAAGACTGAACTGACCCAATTCTTCCCACCTTCCCATTCATTGCAGCTCTCACTATTTTATTTCATCCCGGAGTGTGGGTCTCAACCTTCCTAATGCTGTGACCCTCTAATAAAGATCCTCATGTTGTGGTGACCCCTAACCATGAGGTTATTTTCGTTGCTACCTCATAACTGTAATTTTGCTGCTGTTGCGAATCACGATGTAAATATTTGTGTTTTCCCGTTGGTCTTAGGTGACCCCTGTGACAAGATCATTGGACAGCCCCCCAAGGGGGTCATGACCCGCAGGTTGAGAACTCCTGTCCTAGAGCAAACCCACCACTGTCTTTCATCTTAAACCCACCAGAACCTGGTGTCATAAGAATATGAAGAACAAATTGTGCAAAACAGCCACAGGGCGTCTTGGTGAGAAGAACCCTTGATCGTTGGCGGGCAATCTAGCCTGATTCCCTGTCATAGATCATGCGGCCAGAATAGGCATGAAAACCTCCCTGGGGAGGTTTTAGGGATTTTTCTTTTTTTATTCTGGAGTGTATGTTTGTATATGTATGTGCACACGCCATGGTAAACGCACATGCATCCAGGTACGGAAGGAGACCAGAAGCCGACATCAGACCCCCTGGAGCTGGAGGGACAGGCAGTTTGTAAGTTGCTACACGTGTGCATAGCAAATTGAAATCTGACCCCCCAACCCCGTGCTCTTAACCACTCACCCTTCTCTTTGGTCCCTGCTAGTATCTCTTGGATATAAAAATTGCATCTCTTTGGCCACATATAACCAGCAGTGGGGCTGTGTCCTGATAGATCTGTTCTCAGTCTCCACTGCCTAATCCCATCAACAGTGGACACAAATGACTCTCCACGGGCCCGCCAGCACGTTATTTTCAGATGATAGCCTTTCAAACGTATTGACGCCTTCCTGACAATTTCAGAATCTACTTGCAGGCCACTACAGACTTCTCTGACGGAATAGGCCATCGTTATTGGATTACCTCCTTAGAAGAACAATTCTCTTTTTAATGTTATTTTTTTAATTGACGTAGTCCAGTGACTTCACATTTGCCCTTTCGGATATAAGACATCTAACCCCAAAGGAAATAACCTCAACTTATGTAACAAGTAAGTAGCCACACCACAGATAAAGTAAGGCTGAACTTTCCAGTAATAAAACCCCAAAAGCCTCTACATAGCGCAGAGAGGGGAGGGGCAGGGCCAGAGCTCTCTGTCTTGTGTCTTACTAAAGCCAGCACCTGGAATAGTGCTCTCTATCTGGGACGGACACCAGAAACAGCAACATGCCTCCTGCTTCCTTTCCCTGCCTGGCCATCGCTTTCCTTCTAATTTCTGGAGGTAAGACATGCTTATATATACCTTTTCCTTTTGCTCATGATAAAGTAGAAATCTACATAGATTAAATTTATTCCTAAGGTTATACAAAATGGGAAAGGAAATAACAAGGCCCAATCATTTTTAAATGCTGCCATTTGTCTTTGCTATCTAAAAGGGACACCAGCTTTAAAAAAAAAAATTTTTTTAAGCCAGCGTCTGAGGAAATAATGTGAAAGCATCAGCTACATTTTGTGACTCTTATGAATCCAGACCTCTACCAAACAAGGTCTTTATGTGAAAAAAAAAAACAAACAACCTGTCATGCCATTAAAATAGGGATGTATGAGCTATAGCAACTGATCTGCCAATTGTATAAGCACAACTGAATGCTTCAGCTAAGTCCTACTATGTTTAGTTTCAAGATACTATTTGTATCTTGATACTGTGTTTATACCCAGTTCAAGGGATAAGGAAGACAGTAACAATATCGGTGTAAAATAAACATATGCACATGAACAAATGTCTGTCCTTAATAAAGCTCACAAGTAAAAGTTAGCTGTATGCTAATGGCCTCTCAGACATCAGCCTGCTTGAATACCTTAGCGTCATTGCCAACATCACATTTGGGAAACCAACACCAGAAAGGTTACTAAATGGACCAAGCATGCAGCTGGTTAGCAGAATTGCCAGGTGCAAGCTCTGATTTTGGGTCCAGCGACACCTTCAGAGCTAGAACACTAACATAGGATCTGTGAACCTATTTAAGGCCGTGCATAGACATCAGAAAGCCCGCAGCTCTACCAAAGCCACAGGCAAATATGTAAATTGCATGTGTATGCCTTGTTTTATTAGATTCTCGTAACTCTGGAAGGAAAACGTTAAAAGAAAGAAAAGACAGTACGCAAGAAGTCCAACGGGAGGACGCTCTGCTTCCCGATGGGAAAATATGGGTTTGCACTACGTGAGACTGTTAGGACAATGCCTTGATGCTATTAGTGGTGTGAACCTGAGCATTTGAACTTTACCATCCTCATTTCCCTAGAAAAATAGCACTCATCCTCCATTGCAATTAATATTATGAGTGGTGTCAGTCACCAATGGGTGCCTGGGAGTCACAGACACTCTGTTACTACTGCTACGTAGGTTCTTAATTTTTCTTTGCCTTTAATATAATTTATTAAAACTGCCACTAACCAGAACAAACTTGCTATGAAATACTGTAGACTTTTAAGGCCAATACCCCAATGTCCCACATGTAGTTGGCATCATATTTTACTAATAATAGATTTTTTTTCATCTGTGACCACTCAAGACGGTTCTCAGTATCTCTGCTTCTGAATAAGAGGGTAGAGAATCAGTTTCAATGCAAACTGAGTAGCAGAGAGTCTCTCTGGGGCTAGCATCGAGTCCTGGAGGTCCGACCAAGAATGCTGCCGACCCAATCTGCCCTACTCGCCTGCAACCCTCCAGCTTCTAGCCACTTGGTGGTCTGTGATGTCTCTACCAAGTATCAAGTGACTCTTTGTGAAATGCCGTCTGCTGGTGATGACAGCCCACAGCGTCAAAACCAGGATAAATCACTGCTTTCCTAGGCATACCCACAGTCCTCTGCTGCTCAGAGGCTCACCGGCATCGGAATCCTGATGTATACTTAAAACGTATGTTTCCTGATTCCGAACCATTCTCTCCAGTGGGTCTATGAAATATAGGTTATTATTATAACAATAAATTCTGAGAACTATCATGCAGAAAAGAAATGAATTCTACACATTTGTCATTTTGACCCTAATGAGAAAAAAAAATAGATAATGAAGAAACAGAAAGGAGAGAGAGTAGTGTTAGGGAGAGGCAGGAAAGAGAGAGGCAGAGAGAGCATCAATTTAGGAATATGGCATAAAAATAATTTAAAAGTAGGGATGTTTGCTTACATTAGAACTTTAAATAAAAACCTAAACTCAAGCCAGATGTGTCCAGCATTTGGGAGGTGGAGGTAGATCAATGTTATCCTTGGCTACCTGACAAGTCTGAGGCTAGCCTGGGCTACACGAGACCCTGTCTCAGAAAACAGAAGCCAAACACTAAGCTGCGTTTGATTAGATGCTATGAAGCTTGCATGTGTGGCCGGGAACACAGCCATGGGGCAAACGCTAGAGCAGTGAGCAGCAGCCAGAGCCACCAGAGCCTGGTGACTTCTTCCATCCGATTCCCTGGCACAGGACGCACATCGAAGAATTAGCACTGTAATTTTCTTATTTTGGCCCAACTTTCCCGGGGTAAAGGATTGCTTAAGCAAGGCTTTCACTATCTATCTCTTAGTTTTTCCAGAGTCCTGTGAGGGAATTATAGGAGGAAGTAAGGTGCCATCTCATACCAGACGCTACATGGTTCTCATCAAAGGACTGGAGATCTGTGCAGGGGCTTTGATCAAAGAAAACTGGGTGCTGACAGCTGCCCACTGCGACCTGTAAGTCATCCCAGCTCCTCTGATTCCCAGTGCTGATTCATAGCTATCCAGTCCAAAGCCACAAATGTGGCAGTGTGGAGAGAAAATGGGCTCATACAAGCCGTTACAAACATACAATCCGTTCCATACACGGGCACATACAATACATTATATCCTGTTGTGATATTTACCTCACAAGCCAGATAGTATGGAATAAGACTGAAAAGCACAATCCCACATCACTTAAAAGTGGGCCCTTTCCCACCACAAAGAGCAACAGTACTAGAACTTGAGAAGAGGGCGAAATACCGGCACTCAGTCTGGTCACTCACACACAGCCTGTCAGTGTTCTGTTCCCTGTTTGGCCCATAAGCATATTTTACACAATCAATAATCAATCACATTGAGTTGTCTCCTATGGCTACAGCTCATTTATTCCCTATCACTGGTCTTGTCTCACCTTAATATTATATGTTAGAGTGATCCCAGGAAATGACTACTCTTTGACTGCTAAAAATAATGCCCATTACCCTATAGCTTAAACTAATGGTTTGAGTCATTATTTTAAAGACCAAGTCGTAGTTATCATGAGAGTCTACTCTTCTTTAACTATGTCTGTTGCTGGTCAGCAAGGCCTGATGCTCCCTGTTCATTTTAGCACAAATTGCCTAAACCAAAGATGCAGCTTAAAATTATATATAAATAAAATAAAATCTATCAAGTAAGAACCCAATCCAGGCAAACAGGAAAGCTGGCACATTTGTTAACTGACAGGACTGTTTGGTGCCGTGTTGATGCAACAAGTCAGAATATAATTTTTTTTCTTATCTGTCATTTGGTTCACAAACAAGATTAGGAGTCAGCTCTAACTCCATTTGCTTCTTGTATATTTGGTTCATCCATGTAGGTGTTCATACATGAGGCAGCAGGATATGTGGGAGGGGGCTAGGGAGAGGCCTCTCTGTGTGTGTGTGTGTGTGTGTGTGTGTGTGTGTGTGTGTCTAGGAGAGTTGTCTGTATTTGTCTGAAGCAAGCAGGCTACTGTCAGTGCAGACTTATCTGTCTGTGCCCTTGGGTTAGGTCTTTGCACTGGGTGTCATCAACCTAGAAGGCCACTAGGAGACAGACTTTGCTGTACAAAATTAACCAACATAAAGAAATGGGAAGTTCCTCCTTTACTATGGCCCAGACACCCAGGGCCACAGTGCTGTCCTGGGAATCCCTGCTTCACACCCTCTCCAGGCCATCCTAACTCATGGTTTTTAACTAAGTCAGGGACTCCCTTCCTGGTTGCTTCCTCCTTGAAAAGACATTGGCAGCTTGAATGCATCCTAATGCATGTGGGAAGTCTGATGGAGAAGACACCAAAACACCAAAAAAGAAGGTCTATAAGGCCCAGCTCCAGCTTGTGCTTGTTTATAAAACACCACCTACAAACACTGAATAAGACGAGAAAAGTAAGCCCGGAGCCGAACTTACTCTCTTCTCTTACTTAAATATTGTGTGGTTTTCTTCTCAGGAGAGGCAAGCCTCAAATTGTTCTCGGTGCCCACTTAATATCTCAGGAAGAGAAACTTGAACAGATGTTTTCCATTAAAAGGGCAATTTCCTATCCATGCTATGATTCTGAGACATTTCAAGGAGATCTCCAACTCCTTCAGGTAAATATGCTTAGATATTTTGTTTTTCTCTCACAACTTTTAGTAAAAAGATAGTTACTACATGAGGGAGTGTGGACACATACACACACCACAAACCAGCCCTCACAAGATGGGCTCCAAGGGCAAGGCTCTTGTCCCTTCCCACTGAGCTCAACAGCTTCTCACAAAGCTGTTGTAGGACCAGGCAGTCTCCAGTGTTGATACTCATTAGCCAAAGACAACCAGAACTCCCCCATAGTAAGACAAATCTGTGATGGATGATGCTCAACCAGCAGGGGAGACAGCCACTCTGGGAACCCACTGGATAGACTCAGTGAGATCACATGAGGAGGGCCTTCTTGTAGGATTTGAGTTCTGTCAGGCAGTCTGGGAGAGCACTGAGGAACTGAGTCTGCTCTGAATGGAGAGTTGTCAACAAGTGGGCTAGCTCTATGAGGAGGCATCTGTGAAGCCGGGTGCCCTGGCGCATGCCTGTAATCCCAGCACTCTGGGAGATTGAGGCAGGCAGATCTCTGTGAGATCGAGGCCTACAAAGTGAGTGCAGGACAACCAAGGCTACACAGAGAAACCCTGTCTCAAATACAACCTCCTCAAAAAAAAAAAAATCTTACCTGGGAAGCAGAAGGGAAAGAGTCAATGTTGTGACTCTAAGGACACACCCATCATGAATGTTAGCCAAGGTAATTTTAGGGTTGTGGACAATGACATCAGTTTTGCCCCTACTCCAAGTTGAGTACAGGGCTGCCCTGTAATTGCCCCCTCTATTGATCTCATCTTGTCTAGTACTGACGGTCTGTGAGGGAGCTAAGAATTAGCAGGAAGAGGCCACTGCTCAGTGGTTACTGTAGCCGGGCTACCTCTTCTATAGAAGATGAGCTGTGAGCAGGACTTCCTCCAGAAGTACTCAGTCTAGAGAGAGGCAGACACAAACCGCTGGCTCTGAACCGATGGTATTCTGCTAATCCTCGACCAAGATAAAATCAAGGAAGAGCAGGTCGTCGGGGAATCCTGCTGGCTTCCAGCAAAGGCGGAGGTAGGGGCTTTCGAGTTAGGAAGAAGTGTGTGTAGCGGAGACTGGCTTGGAGGAAGAGGAGAGAAAAAGAGTTAGGATGAAACTTGACACTGAGGGGTGGGCTGGGACACAGACCACAAAGGTGGGTTTTGTAAATCCTGCCCAGAAGTTTGAAGAGAGAAGTGTTTTAATCGGGAGGGTGATGTTTACCGGACTCATTAAATAGGAGGAAGCAAGGCGGGATCAGAAAAGAGAGAGAGCCGAAGGGGCTCACAGTTTCTCACGAAACTGCAAATGGGCTGACTGGTCAACGTCCTAGCAGGCCTAAAACAGCCCAGGGGCGCTGCACCCTCACCACTATGGGTAAAGGGAGAGCCAGAGGGCTCCATTTGCTTCTGACAGGACCTTCACCTTCCTTGTCCCCGTACTACTCCAGCCTAGCCCTTCCCACTATTTTCCTAGAGACCGCTAGGCCTGGCCCTCCCTGTGTCACCCCTCATCCAAATGCAAATTCCTGCCTTGCAACCTAGGCGGTGTGAGGCAGCTCCTCCCTCCCCCTCCCGCCCCTTGGTGCTCAGCCCCTTGGTTCAGCTTCAGGTTACAGTGTTTCTTCCTCTGCCTTCTTCATCGGAATATAACAACTCTTGTGTTTTCAGCTAGACGGTAAGGCAACCATAACCAAAGCTGTGGGGATCCTTCACCTCCCAGAGAGAGGAGATGATGTGAAACCCCACACCAAGTGTCACGTGGCCGGATGGGGGAGCAACAAGAGAGACTCCTGCAAAGTTTCCAACATCTTGAGAGAGGTCAACGTCACTGTCATTGACCGAAAAGTCTGCAACGGTCCAGCGCATTACGACTTCAAACAGGTGGTGGACAAGGGCATGGTCTGCGCCGGAGGCAAGAAAGGGGAAGACGAGTCCTGCAGCGTATGTAAATTATAAAGTCTCGCCGTCCTTCGGCTCCAGGGAATGAAAGGGTTAAAGGAATCTCCTAGAAAGAACGCAGGGAACAGCTGTGGTTTCCTTTTCTGTCCGAAGTGGTGACGCCGTGGTCTCTCCTTTGGCAGGCTCTCTCAGGGAGTGGTCTCTCCTTTCTAATGATCATCTTTAGTACATGGCCAGAAACAAGGAAAAATGAGAAATAACAAATTCTTGGAGGAAAAAAAACCCTTAAAATTATTTAAGATATCAAAAGTGCCCTTCTGTCTGAGATGGCTTAGCTAGTGTCATCTTAAGAAAGGCGTATTTGAGACCCCCCTCTCAAGCTTTCTAATTGTCCCAACCTATGTCTTCCTCTGACATACTGGCCAAGAGAGAAGACACTTTTTAAAAAAAATTTTTTTAAATGACAGCAATGTGGCTAAGCAGGTGAAGGTGTGTGCTGCCAAGTCTGCATTTGATCCACAGATTCCACACGGTAGGAGAAGAGAATCAGTTCTCACAAGTTGCCCTCTGACCACCCCGTACACACTGTGGCACACAAGAGAGAGACAGAGACCCGGAGAGAATGTCATTATTTATTTACTTTAAAAGATGGCACAGGCCAGTGTAAGGAGACTTACATTCTCTTTGTCTTGCTGATGGCAGTGAGTTGGCATTGCTGCAGAAGTGCCTTTTTTAAAAAGATAGATGACTGGAAAACAGCGGTGCATCTGTGACCGTAGAAGCTAAGATTTTTGTTTTGTTTTGTTTCTCAGTTTGAGAATCTCTTTTTCCTGATTCGTTTTCTTGTTCCGTTTCTTGAGAGCCTATCCATTGTGAAGAATAATGAGTTTCATCGTAAAATTTTCACACACACGCATTTCGTGCACTATTCACTCACATGCTCCAGGTCGCGCTCTCTGTTCCCCCATTCTCCTGCCCACCCACCCGAATCAGTCCCTTGCCTCTTCTAAACTCTGCTTTCCTTCTTAATGTCATGTCAGTTCATCCCTTTGGTTTATGTTTTTGTTTTTGAGATACGCACTCATGTTGGTTTAGGGTTTGTAGTTGTTTTTGTTCTGTTGTTTTAGGAACCCAGGCTAGCCCAGAACTCATAGCAATCCTCCTCCTTAGCCTTTCATTCTCCTTAACTTTTAATCTAGTTTCTGAATATAAAAGAAAGTGTGCCGTTTGTCTTTCTGAGTCTTATTGATCATCACATGTTTATCTCTAATTAAAGGAGTTTAAAATTTGCTTTTCAATCAGGAAAGAGAAATAAAAGAAATGAAGTATGACTGGATGGATGGATAAAATAATTAGCATCTTGGAATGACACCTAATCTTAAAACACTTGCCTTTCTGTTCCAGGGAGATTCTGGAAGCCCTCTGATCTGCGATAATGTTTTCAGAGGTGTCACTTCCTTTGGGAAATGTGGTGACCCCAAAAAGCCTGGAGTCTACACCCTCCTTACAAACAAATATCTCAGCTGGATACAGAAAACTATTGCAGGAGCCATATGACACGGTTCCTTGGAAGCAGATGCCTGAGGTCATCACTAGAAGAGTTCAAACAAAAGGGACTGAAACTTCACCTATCCCAGGCAGCACTTGTCAGTCCTAACTGCACCAGCCACAGCTACCTGCTTGCACTGCTATGACGGTTGCTAAGACTGCAGCTTCACATTTAACTCTCTCTGTGGCCAGAGAGAGCCTTGAGAAGAGAGAAAGTCCTGCATTCAGAGTAACCTTGCATTATTCAGAAAGTGAGGCATGATGCTTCCCTGTGTGCTGTTTAAAAGAAGCCAATCCCAGGGAAAGCCAAAATAATCTTTGCTCTCCCAAATACAGACTCCCAAATACCTGTGGCCCTTCCAATTTTGTGTGTGTGTGTGAACTTTTTATTATTATTGAAAATAGATTATTCTCAGGTCTGGAGAGATGGCTCAGAGGTTAAAAGCACTGGCTGCTTTTCCAAAGGTCCTGAGTTCAATTCCCAGCACCCATATGGTGGCTCACAACCATCTATAATGAGATCTGTTGCCCTCTTCCGGCTTGCAGGTGTACATACAGGCAGAACACTATACATAATAAATCAATAACAGAAAGATGGAAAGAAAGGAAGAAAGACAGTCGATTCTTCTCTCATATAGTACACCCCAACCACAGTTTTACCTTCCACCACCCCTCCTAGCTTCCCTCACCTTCCCTCTCCCACAGATCCACTTCCCTCCATTTCCTCTTCAGAAAAAAAGCAAGGTTCCAAGAGATGACATCCAGATGGAACAAAACAAGACACAATAAGAGAAGGCAAGAGCCCTAATATCAAGGCTGGACGAGGCAACCCAATAGGAGGAGAAGAATCTCAAGAGCAGGGAAAAGAGTCAGAGATACACCTTCTCCCACTGTTAGGAGTCCCACAGGAACATCAAGCTAACAGCCACAACATACACAGAGGACCTGGTGCAGACCCATGCAGGCTATGCGCTTGCTGCTTCAGTTTCTGTGAGCCCATGTGAGCCCTACTTAGTCGATTCAGTGAGCCATGGTCTCCTGGTGTCCTCCATCCCCTCTGACTCCCACAGTCTCCTCCCTCTCTCTCTCTTCCACGGAGTTCCTTGATCTCCTGAGGAGAGGGACCCAATGGAAACCTCCAACACAGTCTCTCTCCCCACATAATGTCTGGCTGTGGCTCTCTGTACCCGCTTTCATCTGCTGCCAGAGGAAGCCTCTCTAATGAAAACTAATGCACCTATCTATGAGTGGAGCAGAATATTATTAGGAAATTTTTCATTGATTTTTTTTTAGTTTTATTTTTTATTTTTCATTTTTTTGCCAGTTGTGTTTGGTTCTACCCTAGGTCTCTGGGCTATCCAGTCTCCAGTTCTGGCCACCCGTGTAGGGCATGGGCTCCCTCTTAGGTCTCAGGTTAAATTAGATGTTGGCTGGCTACTCCCACATGTTCTAAGCTGTCATTGTCCCAGAATCTTGCAGGCAGGACAGATCGTAGGTGGACGGTTTTGTGGCTGGTGTCCAGGCTCCTCTTTTCATAGCCTGCCGAGAGACTAAAATGCAGGGGTGACGTCTCTATGCTTGCGTCAGCTCTGTTTTCTCTCCGTTCAAGGAGTGAAGGGAAGTTGTCCTCAGAATTAGGACCCCCCCCCGCCAATTTTCAGAGCATGACCTTCTGTCCAGCGTCAGCCTGGATTGTTCAGAGATCTCCACAGGACCTCCTCGGTCAACAACTCAACCAAATGTAGCCTAGTCCCACCACTGAAAGCCTTGCCTGGCTTCAAAAGATAGCCAGTTCGGATTCCATACCCTCAATTACCGGGTGTCCAGGCTAAGCTCACTCTTGTAGATTCCGGGAAGTTTCCACTGAACTACGGTTCCACACTCTCCCTTCCCAAAGCTCTCCCCACATTCTCTCTCCCTCCAACCCCCACATGATCCCTCCCACCCCTGTCCCCACCCGCCCCCAGTCCACCCTCAGAATTATACCATTTATTTCCCCTTCCCAGGGAGACCCATGCTTCCTCGCTACAGCCCTCCCCTTAAACTCTCTGGGTCTGCGGATGGTAGCTGGATTATCATTTACTTAACAGCTAATATTCACTTATAAGTAAATATATACCATATGTGTCTTTCTCCTCAAGGGTTACCTCACTCAGCATGATTATTTTTTAGTTGCATCCTGTTGCCTGCAAATTTCATGGTGTCATTTTTTTTTAAGCCTCTGAGTAATACTCCATTGTGTAAACATACCACAGTTTCTTTATCCATTCTTTAGTTGAGGGACACTTAGGTTGTTTCCAGTTTCTGGATATTATGAATAAAGCTGCTATGAACATGGCTGAGCAAGTATTCTTGTGGCAGGATGCAGCATCCTTTGGGTATATGCCCAAGAGTGGTATAGTTGGGTCTTGTGGTATATGGATTTTCTGGAAGACTGTCACGTTGATTTTCATAGTAGCTGTAAACATGTGCACGCCCATCAGCAGGGAAGGAGTGTTCCCCTTCTTCCACATGCTCTACAACATGAGTTATTGCTTCTGTTGTTGATCTTAGCCATTTGAACATGTATAAGAAGACATCTCAAAATAGTTTTGATTTGCATTCCCCTGGTGGCAAAGGATGTTAAATATCCCTTTAGTGTTTCTCAGCCATTTGAAATTTCTCTATTGAGAATTCTGTTTAGAGCTGTACCCAATTTTAATTAAATTTTAATTTTTTTATATCTAACTTCTTGAGTTTTATATATTGTTTGAATATTCAATCCACATCAGCAGTGGATTTGGTAAAAAAAAAAAAATTTCCATTTCATAGGGTGTCACTGTTTGATTGATGTCATCCTTTGGCAGAAACTTTTCTGTTTTGTAAGGTCCCATTTATTAATGGCTGATGTTAGTACCTTTTCTGTTCAGGATGTTGTCTCCTGTGACAATGTGCTCAAGACTCTTCCCCACTTTCTTTTCTTTCACGTTCAGTGTGTCTGGTTTTGTGTTGAGGTCTTTGATCCACTTGAACCTGAGTTTTGTGCATGGTAATAAATATGGATCTATTTGCCTTCTTCTACATGCAGACCTCCAGTTTGACCAACATCATTTGTTAAAGATGCTTTCTTTATCTTTTTTTTCCCAGCATGTAGTTCTGGCTTCTTTATCAAAGAATTAATCTATAGGTGTGTGGACTGATGTCTGGGTCTTCAATTCCATTCCATTGATCAACGTGTCTGTTTGTTTTTTTTTTATCCCAGAATCATATGGTTTTTATTACTCTACTCTGTAGTAGAGCTTGAAATCAGGGATTGTGATACCTTCAGATATTCTTTTATTGTATAGGATTGTTTTTGCTTTCCTGAGTTTCTTGTTTCCCCATATGAAGTTGAGAATTCTCCTTTCAAAGTCTGTAAAAAAAAAAAGTGTTAGAATTTTGATGCGGATTGCATTGAATCTGTAGATTGCTTTTAGTAGGATGGCTATCTTTACTATGTTAATCCTACCAATCCATGAGCATGGGAGATCTTCAATGTCTTCTGTTAGAGTTACCTCAAAATATTTTATATTATTTGTGGCTTCTGTGAAGGTTGATGTTTCCTTAATTTCTTTCTCAATCTCTTTGTCATTTGTATACAGAAAGGCTATTGATTTTTTAAATCTTGTATCCAGCCACTTAGCTGAAAGTATAGAATTTTAAGGTCACTTATGTATACTATCATATCATTTGCAAATAATGATACTTTGGTTTTTGTGTATCCCCTTGATCTCCTTCAGTTGACTTACTGCTCTAGCTAAAACTTCAAGTACTATATAGAATAGATATGGAGAGAGTAGAAATCCTTGCTTTGTTGTTGATTTTAGTGGAATTGCTTTGAGTTTCTTTTCATTTAATTTGATGTTATAGCCCTTAGAATTTCAATTTCATGAAGAAATAGAGTTTTTCTTCTTATATATCTCTGTGCTTTAATTTTTACACACACACACCCCCAAAAAAAACAAAACTTTATAAAGACGATGAGAAAGATTCAGTGTGTGCTTTAGAGATTTGGAAATGAGGCCAGGGGTAGTTTAGGGTAATCACATCACATTAATTACAAGTAGACCAAAGTTTCACATGCCTGTAGGCCTGGGGTCAGCCATCATGCTGGGATGTGCATCCACCTTAACCAGACAACTTATACAAGCCTAGTTCAATGTGAGTATCAATAAATCATGTGTTAATAAAGTGTCTTGTCTCATCTTCTACCATCATGTCTCAACTACTGTGCTCTTTATCTGAAGAAACTAATTGCAATAGAGTCATTAATTCTCCAGTGTTCTGGTCTATTTTTTAAATTTAATCCATGAAGCACTTTTCAGGGGCCTACTATGTGCCAGGTACCGTGCCCAACACTGTAAATACAGAGGGGCCTGGAGCATAAGCACTGTGCTCACAGTGTTCAGAGGAGCAGCGAGGAAGATGTTAACCAGGATCCAGAGGGCACGGAGCAGAGCACAGCAAGTTTATGGTATGAAGATGACAACTGGGGAAAGAGAAATAAAACCTCGCTTCTATCATCAGCCACAAATTTTTCTCTTAAGGCTAATACAAGATCCAGGTTTCTGACTAACTTCCACAGATCTTCCAGCCAGCCTTAGTAGAGAGATCATGGGTCTACACAGCCAGCATAAGACACATCACTAAAGCATTTAAGACCTTGAGCACGGAACTAGTCTGTGTTTCCATTTTCATGTCTGTATTCTTGAGTAAGTAAAACATAAGAATTTAAAGTGAAGTAGTCCAGGACTTCTTTGATATCAAGAATTGTTCATCATTCCTCCTATAATGGTCAATAGAAAAAAAAAACGATAACAACAGTTGTTGAGAATGTGGAGAAAGTTGAACTTCTGCACACTGGTGGTAGAAAAGTGTCATGGCACAGCTACTGTGGAAATGATACTGCAAAAATCAGTCTCTCTGTGAGCTTCTGTTCTCATTCTTAAGTCTACCTATGAGAAATGAAAGCATACACACTAGCAAAACCTTGGGCACAAGTATTCACTGCAACATTATCTACAGTGTCTAAGAAGAAGCAATCCAAAAGTCTACCCGCTAACAAGCCAATTTTTCACAAAAGTTCATAAAGCAATAAAAAAAAATCTCTAGTGTTGTTTTACGGGTATTTGAAAATGTGTGTTATTGTTTGAGGCCAGGGATAATTCATAACAATTACATCACTTATTGATTACAAGTAGACAAGAGGTAACATGCCCATGTAACATGCCCATGTGATGGAATATTATTCAGCCATAAACACAAATTAAGCACTGGGACATTCTTATAGGTTATCATGAATAACCTATAAGAATGTGACTTAACATGAGGTGGCATGGGTGTGGAGGTAACGCCTTCCCCCTCCTTGCTCCTTACCACCTGTGGCAACTGGGAGAGCTAGCCCAGGGGTCATGAGAGCTGGAGAGCTAGCCCTGCCCCTCAGCACTCAGGAGAGTGGGCTCTACGCCTCAACTGGGCAGCACAGCAAAGCTGGCTCTAGGCATGGGTTCATTGGCCCCATGAACCTAGGGGTGAGTTGGCCCCTAGGGCGTGCGAGCAGGAGAGCTGACCCTGCTGATGGCGGCACTGGGTGGCCTAGTCAGAGCAGTCCTGGAGACCGTACACTGGTGGTGTGGATAAGGGTGAGCTGGCAGGCTGACCAGATCAGCGACCACCGGGCCCAGGTCCCAGGGCTTGGAACTGACCCACATCAAAAATCTACATCATCTTCGAACTGTTGGAATGTGTGAAAGGCCCCGTCCCCTGATCCAAAGCTACAGGATCTCCATGATATAGGGCAACGATAGGACAACCAGGTGAAGTCCAGGTGAGAATCCAATACTGATGCTGTTACAGAAGCCAGAGACCTCGAACCAGACTAATGGCTCACTGCAATGAACATGTGAAGGTATGTGGACAGAGGGGTACACTGTGGGACATGCTTTGACACACGGCAGCTCTCGCAGCAAGATGTTTTCTAGGCTTTGTTTTGGTTTGTTTGTTTGAGAGAGAGAGAATGCGCGCACACACGTGTGTGTGTGTGTGTGTGTGTGTGTGTGTGTGTGTTACTTTGGGGGGAGGTTGCACGGGTGGAGGGTAGAGATGAGGGACGGAGAGATGAGTGGGATTGGAGTGCATGATGTAAAACTAACAATCAATAGGGTTAAAAAAAAATGGGCCTCAACGTGAATGGACCTTGAGAACAAGCTAAATGAAAGAAAGAAAACACCAAAAGGCCACATATAGAATCTCCAGAACAGGCCAATGCATAGATCTGCAAAGATGAGAGGTTGCTACTGGATAGAAAGAAGATAAATGGGGACTGACTCCTAACAGGCAGAAAGTTTCTTTTTAGGACAGCTGTTCTCAACCAGTGGGTCATGACCCTTTTGGAAGTCACATATCAGATATTTACAGTACAATTCATAACAGCAGTTATGAACTAACTGTACACACAACGTGAGGAGCTGTATGAAAGGATCTCCGCATCCAGGAGGCTGAGAACCACTGTTTTGGGGTGATGAAAATGAGACATCATATAGTTAGGACTATGGTCTGGCTCAGTGGATGAGCACTGGCCCAGAGTGTTCAAGGTCCTGGGTTGGATCTCAACCAACCAATGAAGATGTGGGCCAGGACTCCACGTTTCTGTACTTGGGTATTATACCAAAGCCCTTGAGTTGGACAGCTGCAAACGGTGGGTGTAGGCCGTGTACCTGATGCAGTTTTGAAATGTGAATTATGTGTTGATTTTTTAAAAGCTGTCATTTGAAGCTGAAACTAGAAGCAGCAACTTTTAAAGCCTGTGAGGCGTCTTGGGAGCAGCTTGCAAAGATGCCCAGAAAGAGACTTTTGAGATGTGGAATTTTACACAGTTTCTACAGGGCATGCTGGAAACCGGAGAACTAACTGAAGAGAGCTGTGTGTTAATCTGACCCACTGTCATCATGCCTGTGAGGAAAAGGGACCCCGCAGGAGAGACCTGCTCTTGGAAGGGGTTGGATAATGATGAATCATGGATTGGTGTTTATTCAGGACACGACAGAGACTTGCTGATGCTGGAGAGCCGGTGGCCAGTCTCAGAGAAACAAAATCAGCACATCAGAAAGGAAAAGGTTTGACCGAAGGGGGAAATGGCTTGGGATTCAGGGACAGGAGAAGTGAAGTGAATGGCTTAGTGTGTGTAGCCAGGCTTAGTGTCTGTGCCTTCCGGCTGAATGTTTTGAGAGGACGGAGAACCACCCCCAAGCAAATGAAGAGTGTTGTTAATGCCGCAGCTAACGCTTATACTGGCATAAGTCTGCCCTCTGCGTCACACCCTTGAGGGTGTGGGTTTCAACACAGAGCATACCCACTGAGTGTGGGGACCCCTCCCGCGGACACAGACCTCAGCTTCAGCCCCTCCACACCCCTTCTCCACCACTCCAGGGTTGCTCCATCTCATCAGTACCCAAGCATGCCTTTAGCCTTCTCACCTTGAGAAGAAAACACACTGCTCCTCCACAGCTCCCCACTTCTCTCCTTGCCATCAAATTTCCAATATTCCGTCATTCTCTCCAATACGGTTTTGCCTCACAGGCTGCATAAATGGCTGCCATTTCTTCCCCTCGTAACTTTATTAAACCTTGCTGGATCCAAAGACCCATTTTTCTCTCCCCCTTTATTTGCCCTCATCAGCAGTATTCAAACTCATTTTGTGCTCCTTCTCCAACCTCTTGGGTGTGTTCAGCCTCCAGGACACCACGTCACCTGCCTACGCTACCTCGTAGGTCCCTGCTTGTCCTCTGTCATGATTGCTACAGGACGCTATTCTCTTCCACCTCTCAATGTGGCAGTGGCCCCTCGCGAGATCCTGAGGCCTCCTTCCACCCATCCGCACTTCCTTCTCGGCAGCAGCTAGGCTATAAGAGTCTACAGAGAGCATCCATCTCTTGGCTAATCATTCCCGTCTGTGTCTTTAGTCCAGCATCTCCCTAAATCCAGCCATTTCCTGGCCCCACTTGAACATAAAGCTGTCCCCATGATTCTCCCTCTTCAACTCTGTTTTTTTTTTCTCTGTTTCTAGAAAACTCATCAAGACAGCTTCACGGCTAACATAACAGCCTTCTTCAAAACACTCTGTGGTGTCTGGGCGTAGCTCACCCTTGGGTTGCATTTACTGCTCCCTTACCTTGACCTGTGCATACACCATTTCCCAGTCTTTCATGCATGTGTTGCCTCAATAATAATGTCTCTTCCCACTAACATATAAGTTTCATGAAGACAGGAGCAGGCGTATTTTTTAGTATCTAGATGTTCAATAAGTGGATGTAATGAGGCTTAACTGCTGCCATGTTAGCAAAGGACGAGCTGCCAGAAAATCCAAACATTGGAACTTCTTCGCCCAGAAAATAACTCTGATGCCGACTTCTAACATCACAGTAGAGATTGGCCTAAGCATTAGGTGATGGCTGCCTTTATATAGTCACTCCTGCAGTGTAAGCTGCTGTGTGACTCTGTTCTGTCATGGAACCTTACATTCGTGAGATCGAGCCACAGTGTGGCCATGCCGCCATGTGCCTGTCCTACAGTGTCTGACAGGATCGGGGGCTTTCAGCTTAGCATTGTTTCAGATTTGGGGCTCCAGAGTCAGTCCCTTGCAGAAATAGTCTTGATTTAGTAAGAAGGTGGCCCAGGGTAATGGGAGCAAACTGGTAGTGGAGTAGGGAAAACCAGACACAAAGGGGTACGATTTCCACCTACAGTCCCAACCATGCTCCCTTGGGGAAACTGAGAAGAGCCTTCATTCTCACCAGCTGAGGGACTTTCCTTAGCTCACATCTCCGTGAAGCCACGGATTCAGCCAAGGTGCACAGATAGAAGAAACAAGCTGTTTCTTGTCAAATTAAAGTAGAAAATATATTTCAGAAACTCTTGAAAAGGACTGTGGATCTCCCTCAGTCAGTCAACATATCTTCCTCTCTCTTCCCCCACCATCTTGTCTGCTTTTATTCAAGATATGTGCTCCTGCTATTGTATGCTACCATATGGTGCTATCATTAAAAGACTAAAAATGATTCCACTTGATCTTGAACTTCGAACTTCCAAAAACCAATGTAATAAAACTTGTATTTCTATAAAGTTAGTTGCCTTGGGTATTTTGCTTTAGTAATACAAAGCTGACTAATAAATCAAGTCACTTCCTCATCAACATTTAATTTCTTCTAATTTTTTTATTGTACCTACTCCATAGAGGAATGCTATTTATTGTCGATTCTAGCTCACATTTTCCTAATGAGCTGCCCCGCCCCCCAGGTTGCCATGGCAAAAGACCACAGACTAAAATGGTTTAACAACAACAACAACAACAAAATTCTCACAACTCTGGAGGTTTACAACTTCAAGATCAAAGTACAGCAGAGCTTTCTGGCTCCTACCCTGTAGGCTGTGATTTTTTTAAACCTACTTTATTTGATGTTTATATGCCTCTACCTCCCTTTAAAGCCCTTGACCCTAGGTAGGAGAGAAAGAAAGGTTAACATGGACAGGGAATATAAACATTTTTAGACTTAGTTCCTTGGGGTGAGTCCACTCCTCCTCGTCAGTACTCCAACAGCCCAGCAAACAGCAGCAGCAGCATGAATCAGCAGCAACCTCCTTGCAGTATTCTCCAAAGCATTCCTCTCCAGGAGCGACTGAAGTGAACGGACATCTTTCTGTCTCTCTGTCTCTCTCTGTCTCTGTATCTCTGTCTCTCTCCCTCTCATTCCTTCTCTCTGTCTCTGTCTCTCTGTCTCTCTCCCTTTCGTTCCTTCTGTCTCTCTTTATCTCTTTGTCTTTCTCTCTCTCTTCTCCAGTTTATCCCTTCTCAGAGTCTATACGAGAATGTTTTTCAGCTTGCAAAAACTAAGACCTCCTCCCTGCAAAATGAGGCAGTTTCCAGCTGACAAAAATCACATGACCTCTAATGAAACTGTTTTCAGATGTGGATAAACCAAAAGCATTCCCGAATCCCACAATTGGGATTACAACAAAACATATTTATAAAACCAAAATGTCCACTACAAGGGCCTATCTTCTTGCTGTACCTTCACCTGCTCATCTTTCTGTCTGTCCTACTCCCTTCCTAGAAGGACAACGATTAGATTAGAGCCCACCCATACAACCCCATTTTTCTTTCTGTGCCTGTGCATGGATGCTGTGTGCCTGTGTAAGCTTGTGAGTATTTGTGCATGTTTGTGTGTGTCTGTGCATGGTTGTGAGTGTTCGTGCATTAGTGCATGCCTATTTTTACCTGTGCACGCTCATACAACACCATCTTAAATGGATTCCTTCCCTAAAGACCTAAATGTCTAAATACAGCTGTGTTTTAGGTGCTAAGGGTTAGATCAACAATAACTGAATTTTTAGGGGATGCAATTCGACCCATGATACCTGGTGACTAACAAAACTTTACCATGGCTGAGCAATTGAATGTTCAAACCTCTTACCCATTTTGAGGGTTATTTGCCTTTCTCTATTAGTTTGTGGGCATTTCATGCAAGGGTCTCTGCAACCTCCACAGTGAGCAAGATTCGTGGGAGACAAGGAGGCAAGTCACTTTAACACAACTAAGTAGCTGCTCTGGGTTCAGATTTTGGGAGTGTGAGCCTAAGTAGCTTATTTTAGGGATATTAAGCATAGCACAATTGGGTGGAAAACTTCCCTGATGATAATTAATCCAGTCCTGTGTGCAAAATCAAGTTTACACAAATCTCTCTGAGAAACAAAGTAAGCCAAAGCTAAGTAAATAAAGATTAAATGTGACCACATCGAAACTTTTTATAAAGTACCTGTGGCACATTCCAGAAAGATGTGTTCTATAGATTGAGAAGATGTGTGCTCCCAGCCTTCTGGGCAGAAACAGGCACAGCATTTTATCCCTTGGAGGAAAAATCCTGTGTCGTAACATTCCAGATTTCCCTCATGCAGGAACACAAGCACCTCCACGCCTCTGACAATTTCATGTATTTTGACATTTTAATTAAGTAAGACTAATAAAATGCTCATAACATTGTTGCATAAAAAAAGTTAAATTGAAATAAAATAGCTATTGGTTGAAAATAGGTGAAATGTGATGAGGAACATGAGACAATATTGTGTAAGTGCCTCACTTGGATTTCACACAGAAGGCAAAGACTTTACCCAGCCTCTCAAGAGAGGACAGAGCCAGGCTTTCATCTGGGAAGAGCAGATCTTGAGCACAGAGGAGTGCCTTTACACTGGCCGGGGACAGAGCAACCTTCATTCACTGAAACACAGCAACTTGTGGAGCGCATGCCAAAGGGATGTCAAGTAGTCCAAATGGCAACTCAGAAATCTTCAGGAAGTTTGGAGGTTTAGTTCCACCACTACATGAGGAATACTGAAGCCTTTTGTACTTCAGGAGCCCCAATTGTATGAAAACAGCCCCATCCCTTGATTGGCACCTATTCGCTCTTATTTGTCGTTATAAAAAGTCAAATGTAAATGATAGGGGAGGAAATACCCTGCAGCCCGACCAACAACAGCTCACTTGCTGAGTGTGTGTGACAGGCATTGTGCTTCGAATGTGCTGTCTAACCCTGTGTAGCCCTGTAACATACATGTTATCTGGGATGAGTCTCCCCTCTGGATTTTGGAAATGATGGCAAGGTGGAAATAACAGCTTTTTCTAGGGTTCTCTGAAGCTATACAAGACAGAAAGCTTTAGAAGAGACCCAATAAATGCCAGCTTTCCTTCTCCTTCCCTTCTTGGGCAAAATTCCTTCTTTGATAAACAGAGCACTAGACATCCCTGTGTTTTTCCAATACGATAATGCCAAAGGAAGGCATGTTTCACACAAGGCCCTGCGGCCTGAGCGCTGTTCCCACTAAGCAGGAAGGGTGGAGCATGAGGCCATCTGTACTTTCTCCAACAGAAAGCAACTGAAGACACACCTTGTGTCTGCAGCCTGGGATGGAAGAGTGAGAAAGGCACAGAATGGAAATCCTGACTGCCTCCACCTCTTACTCTCCATAGAGCTTGGAAGAGACCATTCAGTTCCCTGGACTCCCATTCCCTCAAGCTGTCAGTGATAATGTGGCCAGGAATATCGTCCAGCCTTAATGCTCCCCAAAATAGGCCAGGCAGGTAGTGCCCTCACTTACACACACACACCAGGTTCCGCTGTAATCTGGGCTTCTGTGTGCCACACACACATACATGCATTCTCAGCCCCACAGCCTTATTCTCACCCACAAATGAGGGGCTTCTTTAAATCCTGCTGGCATTTACTCTGAAAATTCTGCTCTGGGCACCCTTTCCCACACATACCTTCCCCTATTATTCTCCATTCTAGCACTCAACTGTTTTCTTTCATGATACTTAACAATTTAAAATTATTACATAGATAATAAGACATATACATTTTACATATATGTATTACAAACATATATTATATATAACACACATATGTGTTATATATCCATATATCTAAGTTATATATATGCCATACATAAACATATTTAAGTTACATATATATATATATGACTTTTTATTTAGTAGGAGCTGGGGTCCATAACTCTTTTTTGTTTTCTTTTTGTTGTTTGGGTTTTTGTTTGTTTATTTTTGGTTTCTCAAGACAGGGTTTCTCTGTGTAGCCCTGGCTGTCCTTGAGCCCACTTTGTAGACCAGGCTGCCTTTGAATGCAGAGACCCACCTGCCTCTGCCTCCCAAGTGCTGAGAATAAAGGTATGGGCCACCACCATACCACCTGGCTGCACTTTGCCTCTTATCCTTGGCATCTAATATTCTATCTGACAATAGACACATCCAGTCAACACTTGTGTGGCTATTTAATTAATCTAGTTTCAATCACTTTCCCCCAGTAGCTATTTCACTACTCTGCTACATAGGAATAGGCCTTCACATTCAAACTCAAATGTATGTAGCAGTATGTATTGACATTTTGGAAAATATTGATTTGCTGAGCTCTACATACTGTCCACATGTTTCCCTACATAAAATTAGAGGTCGTGTTTATTAATATGTCTACCATTCTGTTATGCCCAGTTCATGAGACTCCAAAAAGACCACCAGGAATTGACTCAGCTGCAAAACACATGCAGGTTTTATTGGATATGAGCTCAAACCCGGGTCACAAACCTTCCTGTAGAAGCAGGAGAGGAATTTGGTGGGGTGGTCTAGGGAAACAAGGTTTTTAAAGGGAAAACCTTCAAGCAGTGTGTTACATGCCTTTGTGTTACATGATCGGGTAAGGGAAATTGACTTTTGAAATGATTGGTTTACTTTAGGCCATCTGGGCCAGTTTCCTAGCAACTGTATCTCTAGTGGGCAGGAAAAGAATGCAGTAAATCTGGTTCCTCCCCACAGGTGGCTGGACATGTCTCCACCTGGATGGCCTTCACTCAGGCCTGTGCTCTAAACCCCAAACCAATACCCATCCCACCCCACCCCACCCCACCCAAAAAAACCAATTTTCAATTCTGTGGTCTCTCATTCCAATCAGAGTCCTTGGGGATTACAAAGATGGAAAGTCTTGCAGCACAGACCTAAGTTTTCCAAACAGTCTTTAACATGAACGCTCTAGTTTTATCTTTGGCGATGAAAACGGTCAAAACTGCTCTCTGCAAAGAAGCAGACTACTTCACTCACACTGTGTACTGTGCCTCTTGCACATAGCTCTAAACAAACATTCACTGCAGGGTCATTCCTGGGGCTAAAACATTACGGCGCCTCTACTGCTGTGGCAAGAACCTTCTTGAGTGAATCTGCTTTTGTTTGTTTGTTTGTTTGTTTGTTTGTTTGTGTTCTCTGAGAGTTCCTGATGATGGAGAACTCAGAAGTATTGGAGCAGTTTGGTATAACTGCACTGGTGTGTTCTAAAGCCCTGGACATTTGAACATCAATGCTTTTGAACAATCAGAACAAATGTCAACATGAGAGCCAGAGGCAAACATCTTACTGTTATTGTGAAAAGGTCTTGGAAGCTGGAGAAATTGCTTGCTGGTTAAAGTGCTTGTACCACATGCTCTGAGCACAGTAGTTCAGATCTTTCAATATTCCCATAGATGTCAGGTGACGACATAGCCCCCAGGTAGTTCCAGCTTCAAAAGATAGAAACAGAAACTGTTTAGAGAAAAAACTGTTTAGCAAGACTAACAACCCTATCAGAGAGTTTTGGATTTCATTGAGAGACTCTGCCTCAATGACTGAAGAAGAGCAACTGAGGAAAATTCCTAACACCTGCATCAGGCCTCCACATGTGTGCATGCATGCACACACACATACACACAAACACACATACAAAAACAGAAAATAGGTTGACCTCACAGACTCTGAAAGGGTCTCAGGATGCCTTACAAGTTCACAAATCACACTTTGAGGTCTTCTGGTTTGTTATATTGTAGTGGCCTTTCTTGATGCTGCACTGTGAAGCTCACTCACAGTAGAATATGCATTTGAATGTTCATAAGAATGAAAAGAAACTGCTGTACACATAAGTTTTGAGAAGGCTATTGGAACAAAGTTCATAGACTCACAATTTTCAATTATGGATGAGATCAGTGTGCTCAGGGTGATATGGAAATAGACACCACTTTTCAATTTCAAAACTTTTTATAAAGCTGTAGTAATCAGGACAAGTGGGACTAGCATAAGCACAGACCTGTACATAAGTCATGTAGAACTGAGGCCTTAGCTAAACCCTGATATAGTCAAATGACATTCAACAAGAAGTTAAAACAAATAATGCTGGGCTAACTGAATAGGCACATACAAAAGATGCAAGTGGACACAGACCTCAACCACACACAAAATGTCACTCAAACTATGTGCTGGGGAGACGACACAGCAGCTAACAGCGCAGAGCGCTCTCTCAGGAGACCTGAGCTCAGCGCCCAGCACCTCCCAACCGCCTCCAGTTCCAGAAGACTCAATGTCCTCTTGGACACACAGACATGCACAATTTAAAAACAAAATGTTTGTAAAACAACTCAAAGTATAACAAAAAATAACTCAAAAATGGGATTAAATATATGAACAAATCAGAAGACAACACTTGAGAAAATGTAGGTGAAAATCTCTACAGTCTCCAGTTAGTAGGTGACTTTCTAAATATGACATCCAAGGTATGAATGATGAAGGAGGCTGACAAGCAAAGCTTTCCCGAACTCTAAACTTCATGCTTCAAAATACAACATGGAGAAAATATTTGCAAAGAATTCATGTTATGAGGGAGCTGTATTTGTAATATTTAAAGAATACTTATCCTTCAATAATAAAAAGAAAATAATCTTAAAATTGGCAAAAGATTAAATACAGGTTTCAACAAAGCATCTGAATGACACATGAAAAGTTCAACATCACTAGTCATTGGGAAAATGCAAATCAAAACCACAATGAGATGCTATTTCACACCCACAAGAAAAGTAATTATCAAAATGATGACAATATTGGCGGTCATACAGCTAAATTAGAACCACTGAGGACTACTGGAGAAAGTAGGTGGTACATCTACTTCACAAAATAGTTTAAAAATTCCTAAAAATGCTAAGCACACAGTCACTGTCCAATTACTCAATTACTCAGTCACTGTACCCAAAACAATGAAAACAGAAGTTCATGTTTGAAAATTATACATAAATGTTCACAGTAGCTCAAGAGTAGAAATAGACCACATATCCAAAACTAATAATAAATAAAATGCAGTTTACCCATATAGGGAAATATTTTGGGCAATAAAAAGAAATAAATTATTGACAGGCATTACAACAAACTCTCAAAAGAATTATGCTAAGTGGAAAAAAACTCATTTATATTAAATAATAGCACTTATCTAAAATGCCCAGAACAGGCAAATTTGTGAAGACAGAAAGTAGGTTAGAGGTGCCCGATGGGGGCAACAGCTAATTGCTAAAAGGTTCTTGGGGCAAGTCAGAATGTCTGACATCAGCTTACAGTGGTGACTCCAGGACTCTGGAAGCATGCCTTACATGAAGGGCATTACAGAACATGAATTACAACTTACCAAGTGACTAAAAGTCACTTGAATAAAGACTGGAGAAACCATGACCAGTTATTTATAAACAAAACTGACAAGGTCTCCTCTTTCACTTGGTGCAAGTTTGACTTTGTAAAAATAAACAAGCAAACAAATAAATGAGATGTGACAGGAAAAATCATTCGCCAAAACCAGAAGCCTGATACCTTGCTGATGTTACTGAAAATGATGAAACCCCGGTGCACTAGTGAGGCCTTCTAAGGTCACATGATTTCTAAAGAATTACTCTCTCAGTCTGAAGCCACAGGTGTTAACTCTGGAGCTGTGTGGTCTAACGCCAGGCATCCACGTGGAACATATGGCGGTGTTCACAAGAGACCACTTCCTCTGCTCACATAGAGAGCTCAAGACTTGCTGGAAACCAAGTCGGTACTGTCCTTCAGAGACTGGCCCTGTGCTTCCTCTGTTTTAAGAAAGCCGGTATGGTGGCGCACACCTTTAATCCCAGCACTCGGAGAGGCAGGCAGATCGGTGAGAGTGAGGCCAGCCTCGTTTACAAAGTGAGTCCAGAACAACCAAGGCCTCACAGAAAAACCTTGTCTTGAATAAACCAAAAGAAGAAAAAGAGACAGCAGCTTTCCCCAATGTTGGGACAAATTAACCTAACTTTTACTTTCCTTCAAAAAATGAAGCAGGAACTTCTGTCCATAAGTCTTCAGGATCTCCACTTGTATTTATCTTATTCTTATAGCCCAAGAAAATAGCCAAAAATAATGTGCCTAGTAACTAATTTAGGAGATTAGAAATAAAAAAAAAACAAAAAAAAACTCCGTGTGTGTGTGTGTGTGTGTGTGTGTGTACATGTGTACATGCATGAGACCAGAGCTTGACACTGGGCATCTTCTTCAAGCACTTCCCACTATTTTTTGAGAAAGGCTCTCTCCCTAAACCTGGAGCTTGCCAATGCAGCTAGAACCTCCTACCTCTGCTTTGTAGTTCTGGGATTACAGGCATGCTAAATTGCACCCAAATTGTTACCTAGTGTCTGGGGATCCAGACTTGGGGCCTCCAGCACTTGACCAACTGGTCCACCTCCCTAGCACCCCAAACTCTGATTTTTGAGATTTCAGAGAGCTTCTGCTAATGGATACTGGAGATAATATTGGTGTTGATGAGAATGTCCCTCCTTATGAACTATATTGTAGTGGCAACAAGGTTCCCTTCCCCTCAGCTATCAGTAGGAGGATACCACCCTCCCCTCCCCCAGCACTAACACAGTCAGCGCACCCACCATGATGAGGGTACATGCCTACTGCCCTCTATGTTAGTTTCATTTTCCAGCTCTACACCGGGAAATTTGAAAGAGAAAACTGAAGCCACGCCCTTTGTACCCTCCTATACAAGTGGAAAGAAACAAAAACAGATTCCCCCAGTGACTGATGTGGAGAGCCATGATGAAGAACTTTGGTGTTCCCTGGGAGTCTGCTCTTGCCACTGTCTTTCTTCTGCTGCTAATTTCTGAAGGTAAGACAGACTCATGTAGTTTCCATCATAACCATAATGGAGTGGGTTTTTGCCTTGCTTTAACAAGGTGCCTTAAGTATAACTGATAGAGTACTCAAAGCCTGGGAGCACTCAGCACTCCCTTCTAAATTATATTTATTTTAGAAGAAAAAAAATTGTGATTTCTTTCCAAAAGTTAGCAAAACCACCAGTGGTGACTGCTGCCAAGTTATTGATTGAATTTTGCTTTAAAAGACAATGTGAAAATGAGCAAACAAATGAATGAAATACTCTTGAGTTGGGAAATCGAGCTCTACCTTTCAAGAAAGGAAGCAGTGGTAAATGAGGCGCCTCAGCCTTTCCTTCCTCAAATACTGTGCAGATAGCTTTGAAGAGGGTTCCGCTGAGTCTGACAGCACAAGCAATGAGTGATGCGTGTTTCTCACTGTTTCGATTGGTTCATGTTTCCCTGGCAACCCTTCCAGACTCTTGGGGAAAGACCTCACACTGACACCTTAGGAGAGCTTAGTATTTTCTCTTCAGCTCTTCCACATAGTAAATAGGAACCAGTATTCCCGTCTGAGGGAAAGCACCATGCACCCGTGGGAGTGCCATCACAGTTCTTGCCTGACCTGGAAGGACAGCAGCTTCTGGGTGGTTCTCCATGTTCCTTAAAGAACCCGGTAGGAAGATTGGCAGTGGGGGTAAAATGGCTGGCAAATATGGAGGCAGACATGGTTTATCCCAGGATCAATAAGTTTTCAGAGGTATGAATGGTGGGCAGGAATCCAAAAGGAGTTCTAGAGTTAGCCTGACGCCTAATGACGAAAGAGAATTTTAAAACAAGTTTGAAAGATGTTTGGGAACACCCGGTGTGGTGGCACGCACCTTTCATCCCAGCACTCAGGGAGGCAGAGGCAGGTGGGTCGCTGTGAGTTCAAGGCCAGCCTGCTCTACACATCTAGTCCAGGACAGCTAGAGCTACACAGAGAAACCCTGTCTCGAAAAACAAAACGAAAGATGTTTGGGACCCAAAGCGCATGGCACAGCACCCACGTACTCAAGACGTGTCATAGCCTCCCAATCATGAGATTACAGAGGATTTTCTTTCCTCTTTATTTCCTTTTCATTGAATTTGGGGTTTTTTTGGGGGGGGAGGGTTAGTCAACTATATATTTTCCTCAGAGTAAACAGTAAGAACAACTTTTTTATTGTACTTTGTTTTCTGTGTTCAGAAGGAGCTGTGTGGACCTAAAAAGGGAGGAAGCAAGAAAGTAGTCCTTCATATTCTTGTCAGAATAACCTAGGAGACTGTTTAAAGCAAAGTCTGAACATCATAGCTCCTGCCTCAGAACTTCTACTAAATCTAATTCTAAATGAGATGAATATTTGCCCGTTTCAAAAGCTTTGAGACTAGTTAGTGGCGACCTGGCTGTCCTGCTCGTGCGGGTGTGTGTGCTCAGAGACGGAGATCTGCAAAAGAGGGTGTTCTTGAATTCATCATTCCTGATGACCGCAGACCAACCTTTCTGGTCTAGCTCTGTAAGAGTCACCCCAGGAAATCTTGGGATGTGACCAAAATTCTTTTGATTCTTTACCACTCTGTTTCTAAAGCTGAAGATGCTGCCTTCCCAGCTCCCGTACAGAAACCGGAGCCTGTCTCTCACCCTGCCTCTCACCCTGCTCAACCTGGTGAGATGCTCCAAGTCTACCCCTGACACCTGAGCAGTTTAACTTATTTGTGGAAAAAGAAGTGTTGATCCCTACTCAATAAACCATAGCTCTCAGCTGACAGCCTGAGGTATTTCAGGAGAAACCAGGAATACCTTGTGCAGAAGTTGACAAACCAAAGCTCTGCCACAGGACACGAGGTCCTCTCCCCTCTCACGCATGCTTGCTTTATGCCTTTAGGTCTCTCTGTTCTCTAGCAGCAGATCTATCATCCTGGTCCAGCTATGCCCGTTTTGTTAAGGCAGATTATCTACTTACAGAGCCTCTGCTCTCTTTCTCTCCATCCCTTAGAGTTCATTTGGAAAGGGTTTAAACTAAGCCATGTTCGGTCTGAGTAGTGAAGGGGAGCCTTAGGCTTGGCCGGTGTTAATCTCTCAGCTTGTGAATGACATGGGTGCTCCTCACACCTGAAACCTCGTGGTAACCAGCCTTCACAGAGGGCCATGGCTAAAAGGTGCTAATATCTACCTATACACTATGTGTTTGCAAGGCCTCGGAGTGAAAGGGGGAAAGCAGCAGGCTTCTAAAACCACTGCTACCCTGCTTCTGCAGTTAGCACTCATCCACAAGGGAGTAGGACAGTTAGGGTTTGTCACCCCAGCCGCTGCTGCTGGTACCAACGACAGCTCTTAGCCAAGCCTGAGCTCTGAAGCCACAGGCGTGACAGATCTCAAGCTGAGTGCATCCCGGGACACCAGTGGCGGGTTTCTCTGGATGTGGCATAAAGGTCTTCTCAGGAGCCCAAAAGGGCCAAGACTTAGGGTGAGACATCAGAAGATCTACATAGGAGGTAAACATAAAGTGATACCAAATTCTCTCCAAATTCAAAAGACATGTGGCTTTCTTTTTTATTTCTTACTAATTATTCACTTTGTATCCCGGCTGTGGCCCCCTCCCTCTTCTCCCCCTCTAAGCCCTTTCTCTAGTCCACTGATAGGGGAGAGGTCCTCCTCCCCTTCCATCTGACCCTAGCCTATTAGGTCTCATCAGGACTGGCTGTATTGTCTTCCTCTCTGGCCCGGTGAGGCTCTACCCCCCAGGGGAAGTAATCAAAGAGCCAGCCACTGAGTTCATGTCAGACAGTCCTTGTTCCCTTTACAAGGGAACCCACTTAGAGACTGAGTCTATGGGCTACATCTGAGCAGGGGTTTTAGGTCCTCTCCATGCATGTTCCTTGAAGAGGTGTTTGGAGTGGGTGCTGACCTGGCTTGCCTTTTTCTGTTGAACAGGTGGCTGTGTGAGAATCATCGGAGGAGACCCAGTAGTTCCTCATTCAAGACCTTACATGGTCCTACTTAAACTTAGTTCAGACAACATCTGTGCTGGCGCTTTGATTGCAAACGATTGGGTCCTGACAGCTGCCCATTGTACCCTGTAAGTTCTCGAGATTAAAACACTTGTGTATAAATTGTCTGATGAGAAATAATTTAAAAAAAAAAGACATCTCACTAACACAAGGAAAAGTCACTTATTTTTTTTTTCCTATGTAAGGAAAGTCTTTGACAACTTACATTGATCTGAAAGGAAGTTCAGCCCAGATTTGTCACTAGGCGGCAGGTCTATGAGGATACAGTGTCTGCGAGCTCTATACAAAGGTTCCCAATATGGGATAAAAAACAGGGATCACAGGCTTGGGGGCCTTAGAGAGGTAGAGACAGATCTGGAAAGAAATAGTGGAGGAATAGGAGTGAATATGATCAAAATATATTGTATCAAAGATTTTTTAAAACAATAAAAGTAAGCTAATAAATGAGTTTATTAAGTAGAAATAAAAGCACTCTGGCTATTTTATAAAGAGGGTATCACTACCGAGAGTTAATAGGTTAGTGAGCTGGGGTAAGGCTGAAATGGCAGCAGCTGCCAGACTCCTGACCCTGTCTGTAGAGGTCATTACACGGTATCCACCTCTCCCACTTCTCTTGAGCACACCCCGTGTGTTGTGTGAATCCCATCTGCAGTAGGGTTTCCCTTAATCTGTTATCTCAATGGCCCTTTCCCCTGTGCCTCTGATCCTGCCACAGTACTACACAGGCAACATAAGTTCCATCTAATTGAAGCTAACTAAAATTACAAAGTCACTTCTTTGGCCATGCACCAAAGTCTGAAGTAGCCACCTGTGGCTTGTGGCTATTGGGCCACAATTTGGAAAACCTGTCATTATCAAAGCGTGCTCTGGAGAGCACAGTTACGATGTCTTACTTGAGACCAGTCTCCGATGGCATCATGGGGAAAAGGCAGTGTGAGTAGTGCTTGGTTTGGTGAATGACAGGAGCCATACACGTAAACACAGCAGGAAATACTTGCACCCTGCATGGCATGCACATAGAATCCTGTGCTAAGCTGTCAGTTGCTGGAAGCTTTCCCATCTGGGTTTGTTCTCTTACAAAGAGATCTTCCAGAGACTGCTTGACTGCTCCTGGCTGCCTTTGGTTCCTGCCTATGAATCTCCTCCTGGGAGCTCGGCTTTGCAGGGATTTGAAGTCTAATTCTCTACCACAGCTAATCAGTGAGAGGAAAGGGTAGAAACATACCCCAAGATCTGCATCTTCTAAATGAAACTTCTCTCAATTGCTTTTTTTATAAACCTCAGTTATCATGTCATAAATAAGCTGTTGGCAATGAGACAAGTGTAATGGCGCGAATGTCACTCGTCCTCCCCAAAAGTCCGTTTGCTGGAAGTTTGGTCCCTAAAGTAACAATGCTGAGAGGCGGTGGGACCTATAAGAGATAGATCATGAGGGCTTCATAGTAGGGTGAATGTAGACTTCAGAGTCAGCCAGTTACCATGAGGGTAGCTTGCTATAAATCAAGCTCAGTTTCTGGTCATTCTCTTGCTTCCTTTGTCCGTCAGCTGACCGTCTTCACACATCCCCATCCCTCCCATCTCCATGAGCTGACAGATAGCACAAGTCTTCAGAGGTCAAGCAGGTGCTCACACTGAACTCTTGAATGCCAAAGCTGTGAGCCAAAGGAAACCTCTATTCTTTATAACACGCCCAGCCCCTGGTATTTTGTTGAAGCTACGTGAATCTATGACAGTAATGATACCAGTTGAGTCCTAAACACCATACCCTTCAAAGCAAGCATATTCTTCCAAGCAGCGTTTATACCAATGGCGTAATGAAACTGTTCAACATATCTTATGCCCAGTTCTTGATAAAACTAGTAACTAGTGTTGTACCTATTACAGGGGGAAAAGTTCTCAGGTCATTCTTGGAGCTCATTCAAAAGACAAGGATGAGCCAGAAAAGCAGATATTATCTGTTAAGAAAGTATTTCCCTATCCATGCTATGACCAATATACATGTGAGGGTGATCTGCAACTTCTACAGGTATGTATGTTTTGGTTGTCTGTTTGAGCCACAAACCTTCTAAAGTCTCACCACTTGCATGAGACTATGTCTCTAGTCCTCTACCTGTTACAAATAAGAAAGCCCCAGCAGACTGGGTAAGAAGCTGAAATCTTAACATTAATCTCATACTCTTCACTGTTTATGCTTCTCTTCTTACAGCTAAACAAAAAAGCAACAATTAACAAAAATGTAGGTATCCTTGGCCTACCTAAAATGTGGGATGATGTGAAGCCAAGAACCAAATGCCAAGTAGCAGGGTGGGGGAGCTATCATAATAAGTCGCCTGCCTCTCCTGTTCTGAGAGAAGTCAACGTCACCATCATAGACAGAAAGACCTGCAATGATGAAAAACACTATAATTATAACCCTGTAATTGGACTAAATATGATTTGTGCAGGAGCTCCCAAGGGTGGAAAGGACTCATGCAATGTAAGTGAAATGTGGTAGAGTATGTTATCTTTTGGAGCAAGGCATGTGGGTGTACATGATGTGACATCTTGCTTGGTGTTGTCAGAGCATTGGCTTCTATGGGTTCCTATTGCACTTGTGTTGGTTGGTTGGCTGATTGGTTGGTTGGTTGGTTGTGACAGGGATTCTCACTATATAGCTCTGACTATACTGGAACTAGGTAAGTAGATTAGGCTAGCCTGGAACTCACATAGATCCACCTGTCCCTGTTCCCAAGACCTAGGATTAAAGGCCTATACCACCACATCCTTCCTCTTTTTACTTTACTCTCCCCTACTCATCCCTTCACATCCTTGAGGCACCCAGGAACCTGATATTCCCTCTTTGGGACTCACATACAACATCCAGAGGCCACAGCAGCATCCCAGGGTGCCCCTCTCCTCCCACCAGCCCCTGTACCACTGAAGCTCAGGAGTGCTTCCCTGTTCTTTCAGTGCCCTGGACTGGCTGCTGATGAATCCAGCCTACAGGGCTGATTCTGCCTGATGCAGACCCTATAACAGGGAGGAAACGTATCTCAGCAGGGATGGCCACAGTTGCCACATAATTCTTTTATTATTTCATACAGATACATTATGATACATAATATATATTATATTACTTCATACAAAAGTAATTCATCATCATACAGATATAAAGCCAACTATTCCCTGAAAGGAGGACTTCTGTTTTCTTCGGGGAAAATGAATATATACCAGAAGAACCAGGAAACATGGTAGTTACTCTTTACCTAAGTGTACCATCTGTGTTTGCCCATTTCACTCCTTGAGTTATTAAGTATGCTGAAAAATTGACCAAAAGGATGATTTTCTGGAAAAGAGTAATCAATCTCAGAATCAGTGGATAAAATACATTAATACAACCTTCATCTCAGTCTTCACTAATATATAAATTTAAACTCTTGCTAATCATCTTGTTGTTTTAAGTACTGATTTTCAGTGACATCTAAGCTGGTGTTCATATTGTGACAGAACTTCCTGGTCCATGCTGACCTACCTCATTTCACCCCTCTTCTTTCCCCAGGGAGATTCTGGAAGCCCTCTGATATGTGAGGGCAGTTTCCGAGGCATCACATCTTTTGGTCGTAAGGGGAGGTGTGGCGATCCCCAAGCGCCTGGCGTCTATACTTTTCTGTCAAGCAAATATCTCAAATGGATAATTAAGACTATGAAGCGCACAATTTAAATATGTGAATTTCATTCCATCTGCTGTCACTTCTGCATCTAACCACAAATAAAATCAGTTTGAATGACTGCACATGCTTCTCTCCTGTAATGTCCTTGGGCAGATCTCCACCAGCAAAGCCAAGAGTCAGAAGGCAACATCTTGGATGGTGCAGGAAGGAGATTAGAAAACCAGGACCACCAGAGTTCCTGGATGGGGCAATTTCTCCCTGGATAATGTACTCTGCTCGCAGCAGACTTGTGTCTGTATAGTGAAGGGCTTGGGGGTTCTGAACTGCTCTAGAGTATAGGAGTGCAGAGGAAGCGAGCCTGGCTCCCTGCCGCTCTTACACCTCCACGCCGCCATTCTTGTTCATATGCAGGAGTGGGGAGGACAGAAATCAGAAGTGACTCAAGGGCAGTTTCCTTAGGAAGACGTGCATTGCCTTGTGGCCTTCAGACTAAGATGAAGATGACGCGCAGCCCAGGACCCCTCTCTAGAGATTCTCAGTTATTTAATGTTAGTGGAACCCAGAACATGGAATTTCTTATATTAACACCCCAAAAAGATTGGGAGGACCCAAGGATCAGACTCCCTGAAATACACAATGAAGTGCATTGCTAGTTAAAATACAATTTTGCCTTTCTTCTTGGAAAAATTATTAGTGTCCTAGTGTCTATTAGAGATCAACCTGTTCATACTTTATAATCTAGAAACTCTACTCTAGAGGATATACCAAACTGAAATGACTATTTTGTCCACCAAAGATATATTCAGATTAAGCATTTAAACCCAAAACTGCAAATCACTTAACTATCCATTTCAAAAAAAATAAACAAGTTTATATTTATAGGGTAAAATATATAGGAATGAAAAGCCCTTCAGTCTCAGTTAATACTGAGTTTTTGTTGCACACATGTTTATTACATGATTCCACCTATCTGAAGGCGGTATACCTACATATAAACAAGTCCATCATGGTAGAAGTCAGAATACAGAGGCTGTTCACTGACAATAGTTACAAGAGATCCTTTTGGAATACCAGAAATGTTCGTATCTTAATCTAGATGGTACTTACTATTATCTACTCATGACCTAAAAATTTAACCAACTATCCACTAAGGATTTATAAACTTTCAGTTTTGTATTCTAAAATTTGAAAAATGGTTGCTGTCATTTTGTATCTTCCCTAGACTTCTACGAATTTTTTTATAAAAATCATATCTTAAACTTTTCACTAAAATTAATATCTGGTAAAAATATGTTCACATACCAATATTAATTGTGGAAATTACCTTTGATCATGACATTGTCATAAGACTGTTAAAACAAAAAACCTAAAATAGAATGATGGGGAACATTTGAAACTGTCTAACGTGTGCGTGTGCATGTGTTTGTGCCTGTGTGTGTGTGTTTGTGAGAGAGACAGACAGACTTGCAGATTTAGGTGCCCTAAATTTTTCTAAAGAAGGAATTACTAACCTGAGTTAAAAGAAGGTGAGAAGAAAATTAATTGGCAAATAACATGAATTTGGCAAAAATAAATCATAATTTCTCTTGCTCACGATAATCAAGGGTTTTATTTTGTTTTATGGGAGGAATAAAAGAGAAGGCATTTTTTTTTCTTTAAGAGCCAAGTATAGTAGCTCACACCTACAAACCCAGCACTCAAGAGATGGATACAGAAAGATTGTACATTTGGGGCCAGACTGAACTATACACTAACTTCAAGAATAGCCTGAGATTAGACAGACGTAGACACTACTATTCTGCCACAAAAGAAAAATAGAAACAACGGGAAACAAATCAATATTAGTTTCCTGGGATGTGCTCCTTATTTTATTGATCTTGAGGAGACGAGTGTGTTAGAACTGAAGTAATAAAAGATTGACATATTAAGATTTAAAACACACACACAATAATATTAATACCAAGTAAGTAATACAGACTAACACCATGAATCCAAGCACAGGTAACAATCATGCAGAAAAGAGAGGGAATTCTAGAGGGCAAGCGGAGTCTAACGCTGGGGCCACACAGGAGATGCAGGGCCCCAGAGCCTGCCTTCTGGCCTGCTGCCCATGGCTTGCTCAATCTGCTTTCTAATAAACCAGGACCACTTGTCAGCGGAGGCAACACCCATGGTGAGCTGGGCCCGCCACAGCAACATCAGTCAAGATGAGGCTTCCTCTTCCCAGATGACTCTAGCTTGTGTCAAGTCGACACACACGCACACACACACACACACGGTCGGGGGAGAGGAAGAGAGAGAGAGAGAGCAGCAGCACAATGGCTTGCTATAAAAGTGACCTCTTGCTGCCTTGTTCTCTCATGTCTCCTGCCCTTCTGCCTTCTGCCCTAGTGTGGCACCGTGGACAAATCCTTATCCAATGCCAGCCTGCCCTGGACTTTCCATCCTCCACAACCATGAGCTAAATAGGCTTTCAGTGTTTCTAAGCTGCTCCGTCTTGGGTGTTCTGTTACAGTAGCAGAAAACAGACTAAGACTGGAAGAGAAAGGGTCCACAGAGGAGCTAATTTTGAGAGGAAGTGATGTACATGCTTATTGCAGCACACAGCATATAGCAGGAGGTTAGCAGCGGGTTTTCCTATATGAAGGTTGTACCTCCAGTATTCCGAGTTTGAGCTAATGACAGGAAAGGAACTCAAAAAGGAAATATGGAAGAAGCAGTCAAAACTATAACGGGAGGACTTAGAAAAGCCGGGTAGGAAGGAGCTGTTCAGAACTCATTTTTGCTAACAGTGAAAAAATGAATCTTGAGAGAGGAAAGGGCAAAGAGAAGAAGGCAGAAGAGTGGGAAGAGGAGGGGAAAGGGGAGAGAAGACAATCAGACCATCTCTGGGCTGTGGAGTGGGAAGAAGAGGGACTTCAACCTGAGAAGAACTGGGCAAGGAAGAGCCGGACATTACAACTTCCATTCCAGTGGAGGGGAAAGCCTGCCTCGCTATTCACGTGTCTGAGTGACTAGACGCATTTCCACACACAAGCGGTCCCATCTGCCGCAGCAGAAAATAGGCGGGTCTGGTCTGGACTCAGGGCCAAGTGCAACACTCTGTCTCTGTGACCTGTGGGAGAAAGAAGATACGTCTCAGGCCTTGTTGCCAGGGTGGCTGCTGAGAATTAAGGTAACTAAGACCGGACCGGCATCCTCCCCGGGTACAGGGTTCCCTGGACCAGCCCAGTTCCCCAGCCTGATCATTCTCAGCACCGGGAGACTTCTCTAAGTTTCTGCTCCAGCGCCTGCTCCTCCCTCACCCCTACCCCCACCCCACCCAACCCTACTACTCCCACCCCACCCCCCAGGGCCTTGGGGCTGTCATAACAAATGGCCACAAGTTGGGTGGTTATGCACCAGAAACTGACTCTCCCACAGTCTGAGGCTGAAGTGTGAAGTGCAGGGGAGTGCGGTATGGCGCGCCCTAAGATTCTCGGGCTTGCCACTGTTGGCTCCTGACTGCGGCTGCCACTCCTCGATTTGTGCCCGCACCATACCAGCCTCCGTGCCCACTCTGCAGCTGTTCTCAGATTTTCTCAGGAATCACCGGACACATGACGTTGGATTTAGGCCTGCATACAAAACCCGGGACTGCTCCTAGGAACCTGAACCCCATCAGGTCATGAAAAAGCCTCTGTCCATAGAGGTCACGTTCACAGGCTCCAGAGATTTCAGCCCAGTATCTCTGAGGAGAATGTGCTTTAGCCTGAACCACCACTCACACCCTACTCATTGTTCTGTCCTCCACATTCTCAGATACCCAGTGAGGGCCATCACTGTGTTCAGACAGAAGCCATCCCTTTGGGACAGGTTTCAGGAAACGGATCACATAAAACAAAAGGGTCCAAAAACTCTTCCTCAAAGCAAGTACAAGACTTGCTTGCAGAATTCTGGATTTTGGCTTCCCTTCTGTTCTTTCATTTATTACTCTTTTTATTTTTTCGTTAGGAGAGAATTTTATTTTAAAAGTGTCATTTAAACTACAAGGACGTCCTATAAACATCACAATTAAACATGCCAAAGAAGAAGCCATGTTGTCAAAATGCCCATTTAAATGCCCCGTAGGCACCTCAAACCCTCCAGTCGCTGACCTACTATAACTCCCTTTTTCTCTTTTTGTTAAACAAAAGTAGACAGATACATGTTGGTAAATACCAACTGTATCACACAGTGACACAGTGGAATCTGAGCCCAATACACAAAGAAGGAAAAGAAGTTAGAATTCCGTGCTCTAGCGCACAGGCCTAGCTCCCTCCAGCCTTTTCCAGCAGAGCTAAGGGAGCTACAGGCCCCCCCCCCCCACACACACACAAAGCATGGTGTTGGTATTGAATCCACAGTTTTTGAACAAGAAAGGATAAAAATAAATTTAGAACAGGAAAGTGGAGATTCTTTTCCTGTTGTATTTTGCTCAAGGTTATTTCCCCTAAGTAAGTCTAGAGCTACCCTGTTAAGAGAGACCTCAAAACAGGGCGGCTGAGCACAAAGATGGGGGAGGGGAGAGAAAATGACTGCAACTTGCTCCCATGGACTGGAGAAAATTTAAAAAAATAAAAAGAAAGTTAAAAAGAAGATTGGAATCTATCAGTCTTCTGTGCCGGTCATCTTGCCTTCATCCTTCTCTTCTTCTTTCCCCTCACCATCATCTTCATCTTCTTCACCTTCATCCTCATCCCCTTCATCAATATCCTTCGACATTTCCTCTTCTTCAGCAGCAGCAGCAGCATCTGCCTCTCTTTCTTCATCATCTATATCAGGAACCAAATAGTACTGCAAGGGATTTGGTCATCCTTGACGACCTACCCTACCTCATCTGCACCTGCTTCGGAACAGCCAGTGAGCCAGGTACAGAAGACCACTGGCTCTTCGTGCTTCCTGCTGGCCTTATTCTGCATTTGTCAAATGCCTTCCACATTTCCATTTGATTTCAGTGGACTTTGAAGATGGGTCACCACTCTCAATCAGATGAAATTCTTGGGAGAGAACTTTATTTTCAAAGTAAGGATTTTCCCCAAAATGAAAATCTATTCTGTAACGTGACTTAATGTCTTCAAATTCTGTCACTTTGACTCTGGCCAAATAATGCAGAGTCTCTTCGCCCTCCTCCCCCAGCGGTGCGGACACTTGTGGATGGATGACAACTGTTGCTATCCAAAAATTGGGATTTTGGTGATCAGTTTTGAACTCTTGAAAAACTGGTTAGCAGAGTTTCTTGTATTTTTCTTATATACTGGCTTGTATTTTCTTGTATCACTGGCTTGTTCACTAAGTTCACTATTTCATTTTGTATTTCCTCAATTGCTTCTTGATGTTCTTTCACTTCTTTCAGTAGGCCAGGACAGGCCAACATGTTTTCCAGCTTCGGGGCAGGAGCCATTCTGGATTTCTCAGGCTGAAGCAGGATCACAGACTGCCATTTCGGGGCCATGGCACCAGGGAGGTAGCCTGAAGTCTGAGGGCAGAGGTCTGATGTTCACAGCAGGAAGAAACTCACAGGAACTCTTATTCATTATTCTTTTTTTTTTTTTAATTTTTTTATTTTTTGTTATCAATCACAGGTTAGGTACTTTGCATCCCATGCGCAGCCCGCCCACTCCCTCCCACCCTCCCCAACCCTCCCTCATCTCCTCCCCGCCCACTCCAAGTCCACCAGCGGGGGAGGACCTCCTCCCCTTCCATCCAACCCCAGCTCATCCTGTCTCCTCAGGGCTGGCTCCAATGTCCTCCCCTGGGATCCTGCCAGTGTGTCACTCCCCGGCTTGTATGGGGGAGGGTCAAAGAGTCAGCCATCAAGTTCAAGACTGAAATAGTCCCTGCTTCCCTCACTAGGCCCTCCAGTCCTACACCAAGCTATCCTGTGTCCCATCTGTACAGGGGTTCCAGGACATATCCACTCGTAGTCCTTGGTTGTAGAAACTGTCTCATACAAGACCCCTGTGCCCTGCTCAGTTTAAAAAATAAAATGAATCAGTCTCATTCTCACACTTCTCCAAGTATTTTTCCTATCTCCTGAACAGAAAACTCTTATTTAAAAAAAAAAAAAAGATATCAAATAGTTACAGTTTTAGGTTCATACAGAAAATTATCACATAGAGATCTCCTTTGTCAAAAAGTGGAATATTCCCATTGATTCTTGCCACAAAGCTTCAGACACAAGAGTCTTTAAATGTACACTTCTAACTTAAAATAATACTTTTTAATCTACCTAAGGACAAAGTCTTTATTATATTCAATAGATGCAATGAGTGACTGAAAATGTCTTATCATCCACTGTGTGTTAAAAAGGAAAAGGAAAGAAGAAAAAAATGAAATGGAATAGCAAAGAAGGAAATATTTCCTAAAGGGAGGTTTGAGAGCTAGCTTGACTTAAATTGAATAGACAGTTTTAGAGAACTGATACTGGGGTTGGAAGCAGCAGGGCTCCTGACGCCCCTTCCAAACACACCAGTGACAGTCTTAACTTATGAGGTAATGGGAAATGACACCTTTACCCCAGACAAAGACACTCCTTTGAGGTGAGGTTGTGGCTTCAGGTTCTCAGAACGCTGTTGCTGGGTTGAGCAGCTGTTGAGCAGCTGTTGCTGCTCCGAGTCTTGTTTTCTGCATGTGAGTGTCATCAGCGACCCTACATACTGAGCCTTCCCGTTGGACCAAACAAACCACATCAAAGGCAGGTTTTACCTGCAGACTGGAAAGTCACCTACACCAGGTTCTATTTTTAATATAATAAATTAATTTTTGAGAATTCTGTGCAGTATATTTTGGTTATATATACCCCCTAACTCCTCTCAGATTTCTTCCATTCTTTCCCATCTCCCTGTCATCATATATGTATGTGTGAATGTGTGTGTGTGAGCGTGGAGCCATCCACTGGACCTTGACCACACCCTAAAAAAAATGGACTCTCCCTCCCCCAGGAGCCACGCCTGAAGTTGAGCCTCTGCTGGCTCGACCTTGTGCAGGTTTTGTTTGCAGAGTAACCAATTTTGGCTCCCAGCATCCTCATGGCAGCTCACAACCATCCTTAACTCCAGTTCCAGGAGATCTGCCACCTCCTTCTGCTCCCCAAAGGGCATGTACATGGTGCATAGACATATATGCAGGTAAAACACTCTCGCACATAAAATATAAATAAATAAATCATGCTGGGCAGTGGTGGTACACACCTTTAATCCCAGCACTTGAGAGGCAGATCTCAGTGAGTTCAGGGCAGCCAGAGATACACGGGGAAACACTATCTTGAAAAAACTAAAATAAATATCTTGACGTAACAAAACATGAATGTGAGAAGGGAATGGTGTAGAGGGGGAATGTGTATGAAATTGTCAAAGAATAAATTCAATAAAAAGTTATTTTTAAAAGGAATTGTCTGAAGGGCCAAGACGTTACTTGATGGGAGAATGTTTGCCCAAGAACCTGGGTTCAACACCCAGGACAGGGAGAAGAGAAAAACCATGAGCGAGACTTGGTCCTCTAGTTCTTACAGGTTAGAAAACAGTATGACCTCTGAGGAATGAAAAGTTGTTCTGGGGCTGTCTGGGACTACACCACAGACAGAAAGTCTACATGATAGGAAAAGATGTGAGGAAATATGGGGAAAGGGAGTACCAGATAGTAGTCTTGGAAACCCCAAAAAGAGTCATGGTATTAGCTCTACCTCGCTTTACACATACTTAATTTCTGTATGTCTCCTCACACAAAAATATAGGCTTCAAGGGAAACAGTGTCACCTATGTATCCCCTATATCCCCATAAAACATATGGTACATAAAAGATGCTTAAAAATAAACACACGAATTCCTGGGGTCAACCTGAAGGCAAGGCTGAGTGGAGAGAAGAGAAACAGGAATACATTGTCAAATGTCAAAACCGGAAGATATGCGACTGATCCCCCGATGTGCTCCTTTATCAGCCTCTGCCGGCAATTTCTTCTTCTCTCCGGGGCTGGATAGATGGAGATACACCACCTTTAACCTTTCAGATATAAGACCCTGAGGACACGGAGTGGTTTGTTCTTCCTCATCATAAAGCTTTCTGTCAGGAAAGAACTGAATTGAGAGAGAATAGCATCTGGCTCTTGAGGCACGGCTAGGTAACAGAACATAAAGCCCAGGATCTGATCCCCAGCTACAACTGCAGAAAGAAAGGATGGAAGAACAGAGGGAGAGAGGGAGGGAGAGAGAGAAGAAGGGAGAGAGGAAGAGAGAGGGAGAGAGAGAAGCAGTGTACCATGGAAGGATGAAAGGACCGGTGATTCTGCTGTCAGCCAGAGGTGCAGCCTCAGCAGAGGCTGGACATCTCTCTGATGGGGAAAAGGTGTGGGCTGCCAAACAGAATTCTCAGAATCTCCAAGGTTCGGTATTAGCCCGAACTTACTATGTAAATCTACAGAGGACACCTCTTGCTTCTTGGTGGCCTCACAGCACTATCTCACCTTCCAGCTCTCTTGGTCTTCACACTGCTAGTTTTTCTTCAAAGTAATTTATGACACTAAGCCTGGAGTTCACAAGCTGCTCAAGATGGCCACTGCTTAAACATACACATATTTGAGGAAGAGGAACCTAGACAGTCTTAAGAGATCGATAAACAGGATCAAATTTAGAAGCATTTATCTCTAGGTTCTGAGGTAGGGTGGATGTAGGATTTTGTCCTCTATTGATATTAAAATCAAATAACCAGTCTTTGATCAGAGCTTTCCCACTTTGTGGCATCGTGCCTTGCCAGGGATAGAAAGTTATGTGCCATTTACTCACCAAAGAAACCACCGGACCTGAACAGCGTGGGGCAGGTCCACAGAGCCACATCATTCTTGGGAGCACCTTGGCCTGTTGCAATCTCCTTTGTCTTAGGTAGCCAGATGAGGGAACAAATCTAGAATGAGGACCACAAAATACTGAATGCTAGCAACTTCTCATGCATGATGAACGTGCTTAAATTGATTCCAGACACTATTTTCTGTTATGCTCATCCATCTTCCAGCCACAGCGAGAATTCGGTATTTTTAGAAATTGCATACATCCTAAGAAAGTTGGCAGCAAGGCATCCAAGGATCAAGAAAACAGATTCTAGTGCAATGAACTAGGGAATCTAAAGGAATTGTGATCAATGGCCAGGGATAAACTGACTACTATCAAGTTTCAGAGTCAAACTGTGGTGAGAAAGAACAAAGAGAAGGAAGAAATAGAGAGAGGAAGAAAAACAAGTTAGGGAGGGAGAGAAGAAAAACAGATTGGATTTACTTTGGATTCACTGATCAAGACATTTTACAGGAAACAAATTCATAAGAATTGGAATTCCTTTTGGAAGGAAAGGGAGGGTGGGATCCTATGTTCTATCATAAACTGTTTTCATAAGATTCTAGATTTGAGATGAAGATGCCTACCTGTGAGTGTGTGCTTGGGGTCTGAATGCTTGTCCCAGTGTTTACATCCAAAATATGTAGGCGTCCATCCTTCATTCCTCCTCCAATGGCAAGGACCTCAGATTGCCAGGGACACCACTCCATGGCCTATACAATTATAAATAATAACACAGGCAGATGAGCCTTTGAGAAATCGAACTTACCAGGGCGATATACACAGGTGGCCAAAGCTCAGAGGTGGGCTGCTGCTTCAGCGTTCCCAGGTGAGGGCAGATATGCCCGTCAGAGAGTGTTCCCCAGGGATGAGAAGCCACTGCTGAAAGGGAAGACGCATAACAGAACACTTCCCTGAATTATGCTAACAACTCTCAGTATTTTAGTGTTGGGGTCTGAGAATCACTGAAGGAAGACTCCAGACTCAAGTAGTATGCAAAAACAAAGAACATTTATTCTGCAGAAGTTACCAGCCTGCTGGGATCACCATTAAGGCAAAATGGAGACCCGGAAGTGAATACACAGGGGTTTTAAAGACAGTCAGGGGCTTTGTGTGGTAACTCTTAAATTGGTCAGGAATGACACAGGGGAATGGCATATGTCAGGAATGACACAGAGACATGAGAGGATTCAGGATTGTCTGATTAGGGATTCTCCCTCGTTACTGGGGACTTTGCTGACTCACTGAGGTTTGGCTTTTACTGGTGCTTTTTGACCTTTAATTTGATTGTTTAGGGCCGGCTGCGCTTTATTTTGGGAACAGTCATAAAGTGTTCATAACATAAAGTATTCACAAACATAGCTTTTGGTCAACTTGACCTGTAAGCTTATTGGTTGTCCTCGGGTTGTGGCTTTTCCAGGAATTCTTTGTTTGAACTCCAAGAAACAGAAACTCAGGCCTAGTTAGATAAAGTGGAGAAAAGAAGCCTGTCATGACATCATATTAGCCAAAGAGATAGACACTAAATCTGCCCCAGTTTATTCAAATATCAGCCCACCCAATATGAATAGATCAGGGCATCTGGGATGGTTTGCCAGTAGACTCCAGACCCCTCAGCTATGTGACTTCCATTGATATTGGCTAGTGTCCATGGAGGCTACGTGACTTCGGCTGAATTGGTTCCTTGGAATTAAGTCCTCTCACTAACATAGAAACAAACTACAGAACAACACAGCTGAAAAACTGCATGCAGCACACCCATGCGACAGAATGCTGGCTGAAGACACTCCTGGCCCTTCTGAGTTCTATACTGACCACGGCCTCGCTTTATGCACCAGGGTCCTTGTCTTCCAGGTAACAGAAGGCTAAAGAGAGATGCACACAGTTGCCTGTAAGTGCAGACCCCAGGCATCTCAAATCTTCATACAGAAGATCACGCTATTTACAAATAACTCTAGTCAGCTGAAAGTCAGAATTAACATCCCGTATCTGTGCCAATAACTGAAATGACTAGTAACTTTTAAAGAATATTTTAACAACTATTTCAGATATATGCACCTGCAAATCTTGTCCATCAGCCCAGTGCCAAATCTCACTTTTGCCTATTATTTTCTGTGAGTAAAAATATTTTACAGAGTAGCAAATACTGGGTCTACAATAATTTGTACTCCTATTGATTATTATATAAAACCTGGAAAGCTGTTATGATTACAGTTTTGAAATTTGGAATTTACCTAAAGATATTTGTCAGAAACAAAAGATGCATTGTGTGTGCGTGTGAGACAACAAATACTAAATGAAACAAATAATTCACTTCTCTTTAAAAATGTCAGCTAACCCTATACAAACCAAAACAAAAGAGAAAAAAAGAGTCCAGTATTAAAACAACGGAAGTGTGATGGAATGTAATGAGATTAGTGAAAACAGTTAAGGGGCCTGGAGAGATGGCTCAGCAGTCAAGAGCCTTGCTGATCGCTCAGAGGATCCACGGCACAACTCCCAACTCCTGTAACTCCATTTCCAGGAGATCCGACATCTTCTGGTCTTCTCAGGGACCTGCACACATACCTACATAGACATAACTAAAACTTACAAACATTAAACAATGAGAACGATGCAAAGCGTGTTAAAACACAGAAAGGTTTTATATAATAATCAATAGGAGAACAAATTATTAAGTATGGTTTTAAAGCACCAGCACCAAAAACAAAACAAAACAAAAAAACAAAAACAAAAAAAACCATACTGTTGTGATCCTGGCTGAAATAATTTGAAATGTAGCCTGTGACTTTATATATAGTGAAGTGTAATTGTGGAATAATCATCTGAAATTTACCTTTCGTTTCTCCTCAGCAAGGAGCTCTCCTCGTGCTGTGTCCCCTGATGCTTTTCTTGTAAATTAGTCAGACGTTTAAATACATTTACAGCTTGTCTACTCACTTGGGGCCGTTTTCTTATTTTTTGAGATTTAGTCACTCTATTTAATATGCATGAGTGTTGTACCTGCATGAATGTATGTGCACTGTATGTGTGTCTGGTGCCTGTGGAGGTCAGAAGGCACTGGATCCCTGGGAAGGGCAGTTACAGGTGGTTGTGAGACACCATGTGTGTGCCGGAATCTGAACCCATGTCCTTTGGTAAAACAACAAGTGCTCTAAAGCCTACCTGTCATCCAGGGTTTTGCCTGTTCTCCCCATAGTAAGAGAATAGAACCTTTCTCACTTTGTGTTTTGTTGATGATGATGGGGGGAGGGGTGTGCATGCATGTGTGTCTGTGTGTGTGTGTGCACACACACATTTATGAACAAAGAATTGAACTTAGGGCATTGTGTATGTTAGACAAATATGCCACCTTGAAGCCGTTTCCCAGCCCTCTTTTCACTTTTTATTTTGAGACAGGCTCTCACTAAGTTTCCCCTGTTGGCCTTGAATCTTCTCTGTAACCAAGGCAGACTATGGACTTCCAATCCTCCTGCCTCAGCCTCCCAAGTGGCTGGTCTGACAGGTCTGTCCCACCAGGCCTGCCGATTTTCCTTTTTACCTGAGATACTCAGTGATCTCTGCCAAGAGCAATCCCAAGCAGCTGGGGACATCTTACCTTAACCGCTGTGGACTGAGGCATGAGTCTTACCTTAACCGCTGTGGACTGAGGTATGACTTTCAGTGGTGGGCCTGGCACACCGGCACCTGGATCGTGGGGCCATATTGTCAGCAATCCATCGTTACACCCACTGGAAAGCAGCCTCCCATCCGGTGACCACTTCAGAGCACACACAGCCTCCTTGTGGTGAAATGTTCCGACATGATGCTGGGGCACTCGGACATCATGGTGGTGAACTCGGCCCAGTCTGGACCCACTAAGTTAGAGGCAAAGAGTCAAGTTCTTGTGACAAAAAAGAAAAAAAAAAGTCCCACTATCTCATGAGTTAACATGGAGGAAAGCACATTTCAAACGAAAACTCTGGAAAGACCTATTAGGACATGTCCAAACACAGACGGAAACTTCCTGGACAGGAAGGATGGGACTATTTTGGCTGCATGATTCTTCTCACGTAAACTAGGTTTGCCCGGTGTGGTGGCACATGCAGCTGATCCCAGCACTCCGGAGGCAGACTGATCTCTAAGTTCAAGGCCAGTCAGGGCCTCAAAATGAGACCCTGTCTTTAAAAGGGGAGGAAAAAGGTGAAATAGATTTGTCTGCCAGCATTTCAAATGTGGAATGAATATAGGTGTTTCTAACAGCTTTAATATTATGCTAATAGTCAAAAAAGAAAATATTCCCCAAAAGTGATGGTGCACACCTTTAATCCCAGCCCTCAGGAGGCAGATGAAGGAGGATCTTTGAGTTCAAGGCTGGTCTACAAAATGAGTTCCAGGACAGCCCTGGTTACATAGAGAAACGTTGTCTCAAAACACCAAAAATAAATAAATAAATAAAAAAATTATGCTAATCATCATGAAAAACACAAAATTAGACAATTATTAGATTCCCCCATGTAATTTACATATAATAATCTAGAAAATGATATTTCTCTCATATGAAAATATTTTACATTAATTCAGTAGTGTGGTGTTAGTATGTTCTTATTGAAACCCATTAAGCAGAAATTTTTATTTCTCTTTTCTGACGGGTATGTCTCTATTGAGCTTCACTTCCATCCTTAGCATTGTCAATGTTACTAATATGTACCAAAAAACAAAACAAAACAAAACTCAACAGTAGTTCAGTAGTTGAATATCTCAGAAAACTGCAGCGTGCTTCAGAATCAGCAATAAGTCTCCACTTAGTGACTTGGTGAAGCCATGATGAAGATCCTACATCTTCCCACAGACTATGACCTCAGGGCTGGCTTGATGTCCTGTAAGGAGCAGGGAAATGGCCTCTACAGTTGCTGATGCAATTTCTCAGCATCTGATGTCATACTTTTTAACTATTGAGACACAACCCTGAATAACATCTTGACTGACAATACAGGCTCTGGGGCCAGGTTTAAATCTCGGCTTAGCCACTTGTTAATCACATAACCTTGTTCTAGCACCTCAGTTTGCTCATCTGAGAAGAAAATTGAAATAAGAATCTACTAAATCAGTAATTAAAGTGAGATTGCGCCCATCAAGCATAGGGCGCAGAGCCTGGCGCAGAGCAGCCCAAGGCAGCAGCTACGGTCATCCAGTCACGATCCTGTGGATGACAAGTCAATCCTTAGCAGAGCCAACTGAAAAAAATAGCTTTTGCACAGAACTGACCTGACCTCACCAACCAACACATTTCTACTCTGGCCTGAAAATCACAAGTTATAAATTTTCCAAATTAATTCCCAGCTATTTAACGAGGCTGTAAAAAGCTTTGACACCTTTCTGACTTAAATCTCCCTTCTGAAATATACTACAGAGATGAATGCTGGAACTCAAAGCAATACATATTGAAACCAATTATGTAGCATCATAGGAAAAGTCACACAACTTCTCTGGCTAAAAGCTGTTAAATCACATCAGTAGTTCTTGATGTCATGTATCACTAGTCTCACGTGGGAAATTAGAAACCCAGATGCCCTAATATGAGGAAATGCTGGAATCTGTGTTCATTAGTGAACACCCGTGTTTGAGTGCTACTGAGCAGGATAATCTATGAGGTCCCTTCCAACTCTTCCAACTTCTAACATCTTCCAACTTACAGATGTTGAACATATTCCATATATACCAGTAAGAGAGCTTTCTGACCCCCCCCCAAGAGAGTCCCTATCACAGACATGAATCGATACAAAGAAACTTTTTTTTTGAAGTGAGTTTCACAGTTTCAGTTTATCTGAATAATTAATTGTATTTCATGCTGAAGACATGGTCACTGCATATGTGTGTCCTTTAGAACCCGTATCAGAAGACCGGAACACCTACCAGGGCTGAAGAGGTAAGACATACAAAACCTAATGGGCTGTTCTGTTTCTGTTTTGGTTTTGTCCTTGTCATGGCTCTGTCCACTCAGTTGGTGTAACTCACTGGAGAGACAGACACAGTCAGTTCAAATACTATCTATTTACCTGCTGAGGATGCAGTGGTTCCAACTCAGGGCTCCAACTACTGACAAGTGACCGAGCATGTTTCTCAGCCGCTTTTTAGTGACTATATCCCATAACTGGAAAAAAAAAAATGAACAGACAAGAGAGTTCATAGCATTGTCTTCTCCTCAGCCTGCCATGTTCTCAAAGGCCTCAGAGCAAATTACTAGCTACAGGTGGTCTATTGTTTGCTAAGAGAAAATTCATTTCCGCTACCTATAATGAGCATCCAGTTCTGACTGCACGGGGAGGAGGGAAGGGGGTCACGTGAGGAGTATTGTTCCATGTCAGCACTTGTGTTTTCGTTGGAGGGTAGAGCCCGGGAGTGTGGCGTTCATGTCAAAGCTCCTAAAATGAATTCAAAGTGCAGCCAAGGAGTGAGAATCATCATTGAGCTTCTAGCCCCTTGGAAACTGGGAAACCTAATGCTCAACCTACAGTTCCAACAAATGCACGTATTAGGTATTTCTCACGCAAAACTTCCAGAACAAGAAGTGTCTTGGACTTTAAAGTTTGGGGGATTGTTTGTTCAGAATGTGCCAATTGTACAGTCCTTCTCCAAAATTCAGGATGCTCTGAGGGCCACGGCATTTGTATTAATCTGTGTGGATAAAATGAGTGTGTGTGGATACTTCCTGGAGTCAGAACTCAGTTTGCTACTGAGACTCCATTCCTGCCTTGTACAGAAGATAGTGTGACTCAACTGAGGAAGGCCAGCTGTGGGTCAGAAGAGTCAGGACAGCCTCCACCGTTACCTAGCACCTGGGCAACATTCTTTACACCACAGAAAAGCAGCCACAGTGATGGCTATGGAAGGAATTAGACTGACAGACACTTGACAGATACTCATCTCTGGCAGCCTCTCAGGAAATAAAAGTCATGTTACATCACTCTTCTCCTATCATTGCTTCAGGCGAACAAAACCTGAAAAGGTGACCTCCTCTCTCCCAGATTCCTAAACTAGAGGCTTTGTAAATCCAATGTGAGTTAGAAAGATTTTTCAAAAATGAAATATAACAGGAAGATTGTGTGGGAACTAAAGGAAGGTACCCTTATGAAGAAATGCCATCCAGAAGAAAACAATTTTGTCTCTCCTTGCTTCCCATAGCTCCAGGTACCTCACTTAATCCTGTTCCTCTATATTGATATACTGTTAGAAGTTAACTAGTAACTGCCCAGAAGGAAATGTTTCCAGTACCTGCACTTCTCCCTCGCTGGTGCCAATAGCCAGGCGCGATCCCTCGCTCATCCAGGACACAGATGACACATAATTACAGAAGATGCTTAAGTCTATATTTTCAATCCAACTCTGGCTCTGCCCGTCCCAGATGTATATAGAGGATCCGAGGGCAAGGGCAACAAGATTCTGAGAATCCCAGTCCAGGATATTGAGGTCTATGTGAGGACAAACCAAAATTAGCATGATCATGCAGCCAAGTGGAAATATTTTCAACTTAACAGCTTCAAAGGAAAGGACAAGAGATTAATACCTTTGCAGTGGATGGACAGATGTCAAAGTCCTGAACCAAAGCAGATCATTAAAAGTCTGAAGATAAAAACTGAAACTGAATCTGGTTCAAGACTCATAGTCTAATGAGCAATGCTTAGCATTTATGCTCAAATAAACTTCTGTAAAAGTATCTTTTTTTTTTTTACTTAGTAGATTCATCTGCCATGGTAAGTATAGCTGCATCTCAGCTAGGAGATCTCTAAAAATTAATGCCACATAATTTTTATAAAAATACCCTTGAGTCCTTTCTATATGGGTAATAATGCTGTCATTTCCTTCTTTAAAAAAACACAAAACAAAACACCATCAAGTTAAATATATCTAGAAGAAACAGTAGCTCACTTATGATGCCTCAAAAATTCTCAGCAGCTGTCTTTAGCTTACACTTAGAGTTCCTTTTAAAGGTTTATTTTTTAATATTTACTGACATGTGTGTTTGTGTGTGTGTATTGCTTGCATGTATATATGTGTACAACAACATGTACGCAGTGCCTGAAGAGGCCAGAAGAGCAGGTCTGAAAACCAGAGTATAGTTGACTGTGAGTTGGACATTTGGGTGCTGAGAACCAAATCTGGATCCTCTGCGGTGCTTTTACCCACTGAGCCATTTCTCCAGCCCCCAAAATTCTAATTTTTATTATGTGTATATGGAGGAAGGGCCAGGAAATGAGCACATGAATGCAGGTGCCCGTGGGGGCTAGACAACAGTGTCAGGTCCCCAGAGTTGAAGGCATAGGTGGTTGTGAGCTGCACCGGGAATCAAACTCAGGTCCACTGCAAGAGTAACTCTTAACCGCCGAGCCATCTCTCAGCCCCCTGGTAAGAACTATTGACTGCTTTGAGAAATCGTAAGTTATGACCACATAATACGATGTCAGCTGGCTTAGCTCTTACACTCAGGGACGCCCATAATGCCCGCCGTGCGCCAGTAGACACCTATGAAACACACCAGTTCTGTTTAGTAGATTAAGCCCTCAAAGGTACATTCCGCCCGCTAAATATTAAAATCAAATCCCTGAGGGCCCTTAAAAGTAAAAACAGGTAAACTAAGTCAGGAAGTCACAGCATGAAGATTCAACCTACCTACCCAAAAGAAGAATATTTCACTTTATTTCTTTTCTTGTATGGCATTGTCCTAATCTAGCAGCTACAGTGAGGCCTCCAACAGAGCCCATCATGTCTATGCTCAATGACAGGGAGGCTTAAAATGACTCTATAGTCTTCACCAGAAATAAGAGAAACCAAAAATGAATGGAACAGTATCTTTCAAACACCAAAAGCAAGATCTTCCAACTCAGAATTCTATGTCCAGCACAAATGTCATGAAATTGAACATGAAAAATCTGAGACATCTCTGTCAATTGATCTGATCAACAAGAAATACTAAAAGGAGCCCTCTAGAATAAAGAGAAGTTATTTAAGAGAATTGTTTGTTGCTCTTGCTATTCAACTCAACAGGGTCCAGAAACACCTACAAGACACAGCTCTGCTATGTGCGGTGAGGATGTTAACAGAGAGGTCTAGTGAGGGAGGAAGAACTGCTCTGAGTGAGTGACACCTTCCAGACAGAGATCCAAGGACAGCGCGACTGGGGCCTGGCTTCCTTTGTTCCTTCTTCCTGTCTCTGATGCTGCTGTCATTCAACTCTGACATCGTTCTCTGCTCCAGCCTTCAGCACTGGACTGTGATGCTAGGGCGTCCAGCTTGTGGACCAAGCAGCTACCGGCTCTCAGCTCCTCTGTGTAGACAGCCATTGTTAGACTACTCGGCCTGTATAAGGCAATATAACAAACCCCTTTTTACGATATACCTACATTTTACTGACTTTACTTCTCCAAAGAAGCCTGCCTACTACCAAGAAAAGGTTAAATCTTTAAGAATTAAGGAGAACATTGGAAATGGTAAAATATTTAAGCAAACACAAAGGACTATTTTTTCCTCTTGAAAAAAGATTTTTTAAATTGTACTTTGTGAGTGTGTGTGCGCATGTTCAAATGTGCCTGTGCATGTGTGAAGACTTCAACTGACGTTGACAGTTTTCTTCAATTCTTCTCAACTTTTTTTTTTTTTTTTTACTGAATCGGAGTCTGTTGTGGAACCTGGAATCCCTCAGTTCTGGCTCGTCTGGCTAGCCAGCTGGTCCAGGGGACCCCCATCTCTGCCTCCTGAGTGCTGGAATCATAGGCAGCCAGCCAACAACATGCCTGCTCAGATGTTACACAGGTTCTGGAAGCCAAACTCTGGGCTTCATGCTTGCAGGACAAGTGCTTTACCTACTAGTCATCTTTTCAGCCCAAGTTTTTAGTTTATAAAAGTTTTAACAATGGAATTGTTTTCAAAGGATGTCATGTAAAACACATGACAGATACAGTTACTTGGGAACATATTGCTTACAATGTGATATAGCAATAAATATAAACAACAATAAAGAGATCCAGCCCAAAAGTAGAGCAGCAGTAGAAAATATGCAAGAAATGAGCCTTGGGCACACCAACATTTAGAATATAGGCGGCATAAAAGAGGACCAGGGACCAGCCAATGGGCTAGAACACAATGGTTATAAAGCCAGGAGGCTTATGTGTTCATTTTAAAAAGGCACGTACAGCAGGCAAGCCAGAAGAATCATGAAACAGCTGCCTCAAGCTGGAGGTATTTCGAAGGGCAGCTTCAATGAACACGATGGTAAGATTTAGAACCTCGCACTGCAGTGGACTGGAGACAGCCTGGAAAGAGAGAACCTGCCAATATGAACATCTGTTGACAAGTTTTACTGTTGAGGGGAGGAAAGAAAAGAGCTATGGCTTGAAGAATAGGTGGGCAAAAGAGTTGTCTATTAACATTAATGCGGGTTTTCAGCTTTTAATATTTGTTGAGGATTTATACCCCCGCCCCTCCGGCTGATCACAGCAGAAAATTCTCTCCCTCCCTCATCTGGCGAGCTCACCACGGCCCTTGCTCTCAACCCTAATCAACCACTCTCCGTGCCAGTTCATCCTTTATTTTGGTGACTAACTTCACGCTAACTCCTTTCACGAAGGGTTTGAAGCAGTTTTCTTTCCCCAAACTGTCTGCTTGATGGTGCCTCTCTCCTACTTCAAAAAAAAAATTTCATCCTTGAGCATTTGGTGGCTCTCTTCTGCAAAATGTGTTCTGTACTCTGTGTGTACAATATATCACACACAGTGCAAACTGCCTGCATTCTTTCTAAATTTTTCTTAGCAAATCCCAAATCTCTACACCTGACTCTTGAATTTCTCTATGATCTGCATCTATCTACCAATGGCTCCATCTCAACATGTCCTCTTGGCTACATTATCAGCAATTCCCAAAACACTGCCTTTGCTCTTACAACATCAAAAATGTTCTCATCTCCCCTCTACCCTGACAAGGCTTACCCATCTTCCATGATACAGCTTAAGTCTGTGTATATCTAGAGTGTTTCTGAGCTCACTGAGATCTATAACTCATTATTTACATTCTACATTGGAATGTTGGCAGTCAGTTCTGTGTGAATTAGCACTGTCTTCCAAACTAGATTATGAGAGGCGCTGAGCACACACACTGTGACTGTGTAACTGATTAGACATGTTGATATTTAAAATCCACGTGTAAGAGTAGGTCAGCATCAGTCTAGTTCATTCTAATATTTTAATATGTATTAGTAACATACTTTTGTTCTACTACCACCAATATCCATTCCTAAAAATTAAAGCAGTACCCAAAACATGCCAGTTACATTAACCATCGTTGCATGGTACGTCGTGTGGATGTGAAACATATGAACAACTGGCTCTTCTGGAATCAGACTTCGGGTTTATGTCAGAGCATTGGTTGCATCTTGTTTTTTCAGATGCTCAACTGGGAATCTAAGCAGTGACTTACAGTAGTCATTTCGAAGACCTGTGAGATGAATCTTCACCTCCAGTTGGCATATGGAATGATGCACACTGCCGAACCTCCTTGGATGGAAGGATTCATCTCCGACCCCATTTCTACAACCTTCGGGAAATAAATACTTCTCTAAGATCCCCCAAATACAATAATTTCCCTATAGGTATTAAGTGATTACAGAGTGATAAAGAAAATAGTCACTCCTCTAAAACTGTGACACAAAGAATACAGGAGGAAAAATACAAAATGGTTCAGTATTGATTTTAAATAAGAGTTAAAAATTATTCAATGACACTTTCCAATAAAGAGTACACACATGGCAGGTAAGTAGACCAAAGATCTCATGAGGGACATACAGAGTACCATGTCATGCTTTGAATATCCATTCTGCCCTTGGAGGTTTTTAAAAGAAAGTGAAATTTGTACGTCTGCATATCCATCCCAGACATGCTGACCTAGCAGACCTAAGCCCTATTCTGTCTTTGTTCATAAATAGTTGTTGATTTACTGGTTTTAAATTTTTCTCTTAATCTTACTGTACTAGAATACAGCTATTAACCTTATTTGGGTTTGTGGTTATATCATTCGTTCTGTTTTAAGTTCCCATCGGACGACTCCACCAGAGGCCACTATCTTTTCATCTCTAGCCTCAACTCTTGATGAAACTGATAATGTTATAGATATACATAGATCAACAGGAAACAAGACAATTCAAGTGACTTGTGGGATCTGTGACTAAATGGTTTCTAATAAAAGCTTGAAAGTTTCACAGAATTGTACCAAGAAAGCCAATGGTTACTCATAGATGCGTGTCTTGGGGTTCACTATGAATAGCTGCAACTGTCAGAACTTTAAGTTACTGGAAACATTCAGGCCTACTGATAAAAGGTTATAAAAGGTTTAATAAAATCAATATCCAAATTAACCACAGAGATAAGGATGGAGCTTCATACAGAGTGCTTGCTTAGCATGTACAAAGACTGGCATCCAAGCCCCAACAATACTCTCACACACACACACAATCAATCAACCAATCAACCAAATAACAAAAAGAAAAACAAAAAACAGCTCCTCTAATGAGTGATGGGTGCTTATACTAAAATACAAAATACAAAGTTAACATATGAAAGTCAATGCATTCTTATATGTCGTCAAATGGTGTTTAAAATTCAAAACAAATAGTATTTATACTATTAGCCAAAAATTTAAATACTTAAGTATAAATCTCAAAAGGAGCATGTGAAATATCAAATGAAAAACAACACTAAAAACCTCGGTGAAAGAAAAAAAAGAATACTATGCAGGGAGGTATTTGCACATAAAAGGGTAAGAGAACTCATGTCCACATGTCAGTTCCTCCCAATTTAATCAACAGATTCAATGCAATCACAGTCAAACTCTCAAAATTGGATATTGGTAAGGTAATTCTAAGTCATATGGAGACACAAAGAGTGAAAATAGTTGAAACATACTGAAGGATAAGAACAAAGTGAAAAAACCAACATTAGCAAACTTCAAGACTTACTAACAAGCAGCAGTAATTGGGACAGGATAATACTGACAGAAGAACCAACAAATTCAAGGGAACAGGATGAGGAGCCTAGAAAACCCCCACTAATCCCCTCATCTGGTTACTGAGAAAGGGACAAAGCAACTCAATGGAGGGGAGCCCAGGGTGGCAGCAATGCAGCTGGCCAAGCCAGCAGCCTGTGGTCCTGACCGGCAGAAGAACACCGAGGAAAAGACAAAGGGGAAAGAGTGAGCGGGTGGTCATGTTGCCAGGAGTGAGAAACAGGCCAGGGGTGCCAGTGAGAAGCAGCAGCCTCATTGACGTGTTAAGAAGATGCAGAAAGACAAGCAGGTAAAACAGAGTGGAAAAGGAGGCTTCTAACAGTACATAGTTTAATCTAAAATTTAATATATTAGCATGATAAATGATATTAATCAATATAATATTAATGTATCTTAATATAACTAATATTTATATTATATTTTTATTAAGTTATGTTAAAATATACTATTTAATATATTGATATGTTATTATATATAAATATATTAATATAACATTATATAATTAATATATTAGCATGTCAATATATTTGCATATTGTATGTTACATGTTGTGTTATGTTATTGTTACATGCTATTTTATATATTATATGCTAGATACAAATAATATCTTTATTAATTATAAATAAAAATATGGCTTTTATTTGTTATCATATTAAATATGATTTATTGTATATAATTATATATTATTAATATAATATGTGATAACAGGATATGGACACTGGCTAATGAGTTTGGTCTGGCTTTGCAAAGTATAATGAAAACACATCCAGAAACTAAGGAATCAATGAGGCAAGAAGAGAACTGAGTTTTTGTCTGCTGCAGAATACCCATAAAGTCTAAAATTACAAGAAATAGCCATCTCCCAATGCAGAGGAACACGTAAGTACTGAAGAGAGAACTAAAAATCATAACCTCTAGAAGATCTGACTTGAAAGTGAAAGTAGCCAGAGCAGAGAATTAAGAGTTATACAAATTGTACAATGGTGTTGATTTAGTCTAATGAATATAGATAATATTTTAAAGTAAGGAAGGAATGAAGGAGGCAGGGACAAAGGATGGCTGAAGCAAAGCATATCACGAGTCTCTGCCCTGTACCTGTCCAGACACACCGAGAGTCCTCACCGAGATGCATTTTCCCATCGATTTGCTGAACTCCCGCCTGGGTTGAAAACAGCTGCTTTAGGCATTTCTGGAAACAAATGCACATACAGAGAACACTTCTTTAGGAGCACATGTGTGCATCTTGGGTGTGATGGGTAAAGATTATACAACTGAGTATTCACTAGTGTTCATTAAAGTTCTCATAGTGTGATAAGACTCTCACACAGATGACTTTCAGCCTCAGCAACTCCACACAGCAGGGATTATTGAGCTAAACTAAAGGCCTTTCTTTACTCTTCCAGCCCAAATACTGACTTACTAAATGGTCCAATCACAAGGCAATAGACCATTTACTAGTGAGAAATGGGAATAGCCAACCTTAAAGAAACATGATCAAAGAAACATGTTCCATGAACACAAAAATATAATTGCTGGTTTTTTGTTTTTAATTCTTATTAATTACACTTTATTCATTTTGTATACCCCCATAAACTCCTCCCTCCTCCCCTCCCAGTCCTGCCCTCCCTCTCCCTTCTCCACACATGCCCCTCCCCAAGACCACTGATAGGGGAGGTCTTCCTCTCCTTCCTTCTGATCCTAGTCTATCAGGTCTCATCAGGACTGGCTGCATTGTCTTCCTCTGTGGCCTGGTGAGCTAAACAGAGAATTCTCAATAGAAGAATATCAAATGGCAGAGAAACACTTAAAGAAATGTTCAACGTCCTTAGTCATCAGGGAAATGGAAATCAAAACGACCCTGAGATTTCACCTTACACCCATTAGAATGGCTAAGATCAAAAGCTCAAGTGACAACACATGCTGGAGAGGATGTGGAGAAAGAGGAACCCTTTTCCATTGCTGGTGGGAATGTAAACTTGCACAACCACTCTGGAAATCAATCTGGCACTTTCTTAGACAATCAGGAATAGCACTTCCTCAAGATCCAGCTATACCACTCTTAGGCATATATCCAAAAGATGCTCAAGTACACAACAAGGACATTTGCTCAACCATGTTTGTAGCAGCTTTATTTGTAATAGCCAGAACCTGGAAACAACCCAGATGCCCCTCGACTAAGGAATAATTGCTGTTTTATTGGGCAGGACATAGAATGTTCTCCTGGATCCTTTTGCCCAACTTTCATCAAAATTAGAAAACAAACAAACGACAACAACAACAACAACAAAAAACACGAAGAAAAACATGTATTGGCATTTTCAAAAAATATAATAATAAATAAGCAAAGCAGAGAAGATTCATTTTTGGTCTCCACAGCCGAAACATAATTGTCTTTATAAGCATGTTTGAATATTTTAGTTTCTTCCTCTGTGGTAATGTATTAGAGGAAAATATCTCTTACATTCTAATGGACCTTTTGTTGGACCTCACAGCCAGAGTTCATAGTGTACCCTGAGCTCACTTAAGACTACTATTCTCGGGCTGGAAAGATGGCTCAGATGTTAAGAGCACTGGCTGATCTTCCAAAGGTCCTGACTTCAGTTCCCAACAACCACATGGTAGCTCACAACCATCTACAATGAGATCTGGTGCCCTCTTCTGGTATGCAGGCATACATGCTGGCAGAACATGCTATATATAATAAATAATAAATAAATCTTTTTTTTTAAAGACTGCTATCCTACGGTGTGCTCAGCCTGTTTAACCTGCCTTTAAGAGAACAATGTAACCTTTAACCTTACTTGCCTTGGATTTCCCATGTAATCAGCGCTTACAACCTAAACTAATGCACATCTTAGGTGATGTACTCTTCCATGCTCCTGACCCAGAAAAATGTGGTTTGTTGTGATAACCATTTTCTGGAAATGCCAAATAGAGACTGAGAGCAGCCTTGTAGGATGAGCATCCCTCATAATCCCTGGCTGCAACATACAAATATCGTTTCATAAACAACGAAGTTTGTAGTACTGTTTGTTATCAGGGTCAGTTGGGGTCAATAACTCAATCCCTTGTAAAACTCTGTCACAGGTTTTTGTCCAACATCCACCTTCATTCCTTTCTCGTGTGATGCTTCCTCTGCTGCTCAATAAAGTCAGAGCAAAACCTTTGCTAGGGACACACACTCAGACATTCACAAAGACAGACAGACACATTCAGACAGACACAGGTGCAAGGACAAGGATAGCTTCACTAGACAGCCTCCAGACAGCCACAGGTTCGGAGCCATCCAACAGACGGATAGCTTCACTAGATAGCCTCCAGACAGCCACAGGTTCGGAGTCATCCAACAGACACATGAGGAGGAGGAAAACAGAGAGACTGATGAGAAAATTCAAATCTGGCTTCACTCTCACTTGAATAATGCCAAGAGGAAGTGCTTTGCTACCTTCCCTTAACATGACACTGACCCATTAATGAAGAAAGTGCACCGAATCCACTCACTCCAAAACTAATCAAAAGCAAGCATTGCCAGCCAATGAGTTGTGGCTCTTGTGTATTTAAGACAGAAAAATTGGTTACAGAGCAGTTTCCCAATCTTGGCTCCTTAGGCATTTCAAAACAGGTAGTTGTGTTTTTTGTTGTGGGGGTTGTCCCGTGCTTCCCAGCGTGCTCAGCAGCATAGCTCGCCTGACCCACTACGGTGCTCTTCCCCAAAGTCATGACAATGGAAAACACTACCAAATGTGCCATGAGGCAAAAAACAGTCCTTCGCTAAGAACCACTGACATAAAACAACATCCTTAACCCAGCCTGCTGTCAGTAGTTCAGTGTGGTGTCTGTCTCAGATGCATAGACTCATTTCTTCAGAAACCCAGACAATCCCACAGAGCTGGCAAAGGCGCTGTCCAGCATCCAATCTCTAGGTTCCCAGGGGTTCCCTTTCTTATGTGAGGTCTATATGATACCTTCACTAGCAACTGAGGACCAGATATATTAATATGAGCCCTGGAAGTTTCAATAACTACTCAGGCTCCTGTTGTGGCAAAAACCTTCCAGGGGATCAGTGAGGAGCCCAGGAAGATGGCACGTGTTCCCTGTCGAGCTGTCTTCACCACTCTGAAAGTTATCCTACTTCCATCTAGTCAGGACAGCAGATGCTCACCACCACAGTAACACTATTCCCATGATCCTCTGCCCAGCCTCTTCAGTGACACCGGGCTTCCGTTTAAAAATTGCTTCAAGAGGTGTCTTGCTGGGTCCACTGTGTGTCCACAGAGCCACCAACACTGCTGCCAACAGTGTGGATAGGAGGACAGAAAAGTCCTAACAGACTGGCCAGTGTCTCTGCAATTGTGGTGACCCCCAATCATAAAATTATGTTGTGGCTACTTCCTAACTATAACTTTGTTACTGTTAAGAGCTATAAAGTAAATATCTAATATGCAGCGTATCTGTGAAAGGGTCACTTGACCACCAGAGGGGTCACGATGCACAGTTTAGCACTGGTTTATGCACTGGTTTAGCGCATAGTTTCTTTAACCATAGAGTAGGTTATGTGGGGGTTGAGAAGTAGTCGGCAGCAGTGAAGGGTTTCTGACTATCAATGACCAAAAGGCAATTCAGATTTGATTGCATAAGGGATCTAAGTCGTTTCCTTCAGTGATTGCTCATGGTGCCTCACACAACGTCACTACAGCCTCAGCTCTGAACAAACGGAACGGGAGCTGTGCACAGAGATGTCTGGCAAACACTGGCCCACACATCCCTGCTCAGCTCAGATTCAAGTCTGTTGCGCACTGAGAACAGGAGCATCCTGACCGTCCATACCAGGTTCTCTGGTCTTACAGGAACCTAACATTTTACTAAGAAAAACTTCTAGTATTTTCCTACTATCATTCCTCAGCAACTAAGTATCAAAGAAGTATGCCTTTGGGTTATATTTATGTGACAACATTTGACTTTAAAGACTGCTGTTGAATTCCCAACTTGAATTTCACTTAGGAAAAAAAAATCAACGAATGAATTTTTGCGTGAGATTAGGACAGAATTTCTAACAATTTCTGAAATGGCCCTAAGTATCCTTCTGCCATTTTGCACTATATATTTGCACAAAGCAGCATTCTCAGCACTGAGAGTTATAAAATCAAAACACCAAGCAAATCTGAAAGATCCTAAAACTCTTCTGCCTCCTCTAATATCAGCCATTCAGCTGAGATTTAATGTTTTTGTCAAAATAAACAAGCACAGCCATCTCATTAACATGCAAGTTTGCTTTAGTCTTAACAAATGATAAGGTCATATGCATAATAAGAAATGTTTTAAAATACATTTCTCATAATTAGGAAACGTTTGATTTGTATGCTCATTCTATATACTTATATCCCTGGGGTCACATAAAAGTTTCTCAACTGGAAGGAGGTCATAAGAAAATCTGTTAGAGGAAGAACCAAGCTGCTGCTGAGGAACTTTTTAGGTGACCCTTTAGGACAAACCAAGTCACCCCATTGACTGGGAAGAAGCATACTAGGCATGTATATATAATCTTGCTATATTTTTAATCTTCCCTTCTTGAGTGGTTGTTCCTGTTTGCACTCTGAGGAGTCCTTACAACACTTCCTCTCATCCTATGGGGGATTTTTTTTCTTTTGTTAAGTGTCTCTATTCACGTCCTTCACTTGTTTCATGGTTTTCTTACTGGTTCCTAAGGACACACAGGCAACCCCTCCCTCATATTCAAAACTCGGTTTTCTAAGCTTCTCAAGGTGTGGGTCTTCTGTCTTCTCTCTTTGCCTACCTGGCCTTTGGTGGCAACATTTTCCTTTCCACCTCTGTCCTCTGAATGAAGTGTCTTGCAAAACTGGAGAGTGGAGTTATTCATTTCAGAAATTCCTTTGACTGGGGTTTTCGGTGATTCTTTGTTGTGGGATCCTGAAAGAAAGATATTTAGCTTTGAATCTGGCTTTTACAACAACACAGTCACTTGGATTAGTGATCTGCTAGCCACAGCATCTTTCTCGATAGATTAGAATGTGAAGGCCTGAATTCTCCCACCAAATTCTACGGGGGTGGGGGGAAAGAGGAATGGACAGAGCCTTAGTTAAAGCCCTGGACTCATGCATGAGCTATCACAAGAAACTGCCCCAGTGGCCTCCAGAGCCAAGAGGAAATGCCAGAGTGAGTCATTGGTCTTCACTATAGATCCTTAGGGCATCACCTTGCCTCCCCCTTCCTGTTATAGAAAGATGTCATAAAAGTAGTTGGGGATAGCAATAGTAAACACTTTCTAAGTAATAGAAGTCAATTTTATTTACACAATATTTTTCATATGTTTTCTATATTATGATCAGTTTTAGCTGTCAACTTGTCACAATCTATAATCATCTGGGAGGAAAGTGTCACTGAGGTATTATCTTCATGTAGTTGGCCTGTGTTGTGCCTATAGGAGACTATTTTAAGTTAATTGGTGTGGGAATGCCTAGCCCTCTGTGGGTAGCACCATTCCCTAGGCAGGGGATTCTGAACTGTGTACAAGTAAAGAAATGGAGCCAAGCACAAGAAAACAATCAAGTAGGCATTATATACATACATTTATTCCCTCTCTGCTCTTGGATATGATAAAACTAGATGCTTAAAAGTCCTGCCTTGATTTATCCAAAATGATGGAGTGTGACCTGGAATTGTAAGACAAATAAACTCCTCCTCTCCTGAGTGTTTTGGTGTTTGTTTGTTGTTTGTTTGGCAAGAGTATTGTCAAGCAACAGAAATGAAACTAGAACATATTTTCTTATCAAGATTTAAAAAGTACTTTACCAAAATTTTTACTTCAAATGAATGCCTGTCAAGCCATCCTCAAAGACTAAATATCTACAATATATATCAAAAATTAAATATCTACCATACATATCATCTGGGTCAAGGGCTCTTCAGAAAAGCTTGACCTTTTGACAAGTTACAATCTTTTCTGAATTTGGAGAACTCTGAGCTTGAAGGACTGCCATTTGTGTTCTTACAGGCTGGCATTCCAGTTCCCAGGACTCAAATATAAGAGATGGACACCAGTTTAAGGAAAGAGAGAGGATGTAAACATGAAATGTCCCTCAAAGTTTTAGATTTGGCTCCTTCCTTTAAAACATTTTATTAATATGCTATTTTCAGAGGAAAACGGAGAAAAGGCTAGGCCTCAGAACTTCAAATGACAAAAGAAAAGCTATGTTCAAAGCCATCAAGATGGCTCCATAGATAAAGATACTTGTCATGAAAGCCTGACAATCTGAGTTCAGTCCCTAACACCCACATAAAGATGGAAGGAGAGAAGCAACTCCACAAAGTTGTCTTCTGACTTCCATATACATACCATAGCATGTGATCCCACACAGAAAAATACGAAAAAAGAAGGGGAAAAGCTATGCTTAGAAGCTGTCAGTCTCTAGCCTCAGAAAGCAGGAGATAACAATTCTGTGCACAGAGCATGGCTGCAAACGAATCTCTCTGCAGAGAGATGTCTCTACAGACAAGAGATAGAAGGACCTTCTGAATTTGCACTTCTGAAACAAAATACCGCCAGCAAAGTGCTGAGAATCCGAGTGTGTGCTTGTGTCTCAGGTTTAACTAAAGGAGAAATGGAATGCTTTCTTGCAAACTCCTTTTGATTAACAATCCGTTGGGTGAGATTTTCAATTTTTCACACACTGGTTTTGTTATTATTATTAAGAATATTATTATTAAGAAACAAGTGGTGAGTTAATTTCAAGCTCAGAAAGATTCAGGAAGCCCCTAATTTTAGCAAGAAATTCCTCTAAAACAATGAATATCCAAACTTCCTCAATCACACTGGAACACAAAAGATTTCCTACAGGCCTGAGACTCCTCCCGCCACAGTCAGGTAATTCTGGTGGTGGTACTTGTCAGTGTGTGGGAAATTCCTTGGTTTATAAAGTGTGCATTCCTACCAGTCTTCAGAACCATCTCAGTGCCTCAGGAAGATGCTGGGACGTCTGCCAACACCAGTCTCAACAAGCATGCTGGGCACAGTGGCTCAGGCCTGTCCTCTCAGCCCTTGGAAGGCTTGAGGCAGGAGAATTGTGGCAGGTTTGAGGCCTGCCTGAACTACATAATGAGATCCATGCCATCCAGGGCTATATAGTAAGACCGTATCTAAAGGAAGAGAGAGAAGCGAAAAGATGCTAAGTCACAAGTCATGTTGCATGGGACCTTTAAAGGGTAGAACAAGAATTAAAACAGTAGATGAAATGTGGAAAACTTTGCTCCTAAAGAATGGAAATTACAAAGGATATCCCCAGATGAGAATCACGTTTCTCAAAAAGAGCCATTTCAGGCTCTGACTGGGAAATCAAGGACCCTGCTAATCAAATCAGGGTTTGGGTGGGAGGAAGGGTGCTCCCCACAACCCCACCCCACACAAACCCACCCCACACAAACCCCACCCACCAGCCCCCAGGGCGAGCAGCACAGCGTCTTCCTTCACCTCTCTCTTGTTTCCTCTATTTTCCATTCGTTTCCTCTCATCTCTCCTGCTTTCATCTTTTCTTCTATTTCAACTTGATTATATCATCATAAGTATATTTTTTCAGACTCTCATGTACTGGGAAACTTATCAAAGTCATTAACATTCTAGAGTCTTCAAAACAAGAATATTCATATAGTGCAGAAATACATGCCTGTAAGTAAGTATATGTACATACACGCACATATGCATATATTCATTCTCTGAGCCATATTTAAAGCACAGCATACGTATGAACATGGCAGAAATACAACGTGGCCTATGGAAGCTCCTGTACTTGTACAAGCCACATATGGACTTGATGTACAAACTACCTAACAGCCTAAAACTGGCCTGACTCACTTAGAGTTAGGGTGTCTGCTGATGGCGGTCTCTTCAGCACAGATCTGGAAGATTCTGGGATGTGGGAGGGAGAGCCCTCCTGTGGAGAGGACCAGGCTTCCAGGCCCCTGGCTGGGCTGGGCTGCCATCTGGTGGTGACTGGGCTGCTGGCCACAGGAATCTCTGCAGACAGCCTCTTCACAAAGTTGCTCTTGAAGTTGGAGTATGTGGTAGTGACATACTCAAATGCCTGTTGAACAACCGTGAAAGCTGTGAGTTCTAGTGGGCGCGAAGACGCAAAGGTAAAAGTTGCTTCCAATAAAACCGCATGTTATTTATCTAGAACAACGCTTATATGAAATTTAACTTTTGTGACTCTGGAGGATTTTTTTCTATTGTTTTGAAACACCAAAACATCATTTCATAAGCACAGCTTCCATCCACTGTTTTCACATATACCAAATAGTTTAGAGACGGATTCTGTTTGACTGGTCTGCATCTCACATCAATGTAAAATAAAACGTATGATGTGACACTTTAGTGAACACTGTCAACTTCCTCTCCAACTTCCTTGCTAGCTCTGAGGTTTGGAACTTTAAGGACCAAGCAAACCATGCCTGTAGGCCATATCCAGACAATATCTACACTCCCAACCACAACATCTAAGACACGTGGAGACCAAGAAAGAGAGGAGCTGCCAAATTGAAGAGAAGACAGTCATTCTTGTTCAAAATTTCCTTGGTTCTCTAGAATCTAAATATCTTTTGTATTTCAAGGCAAAATAATTTGACCTTAAAAGGGGGGAGGGGAAGAACAAGTGTGACAGTGTGTCATATGTGAAAAGTGACCAATAAACTTCATCACACTGGCAGTCACACTGTGCCTTGTTCCTCTGACTTGGCAACTGTCACTCTGCCCATCTTGAATGATTCTCACTTGGAATCTTTTACAGGACTCTGCCAATCACTGGCTCACGTTCACAGCTGGATTCACCAGCAACTCCTTCAGGGTCTTGTCTGGAACATGGCCTCCCTCTGTTCCATACCGGGTTAGGCTGAGTAATGGTCCCCAGGGACTCCAGAGCCTAATCCCTGCCACCTATCCATGTCATCTTCCAGAGCAAAGTGCCTTTGCACATAAAGTACATAAGGTGCTAACGTGACTAAGCTGTACAGTAGCTTGATTAATTGGGGACATTACCCCTATCATCCTACCGAGGCCTGATACCATCATTTGTTGTGGTAAGAAGACAGAGGGAGGTTGAATTGTACCAAGAAGAGATGGCACTGTGCCCACAGAGCAGACATTGCAGCAAGTACATCCAAGGCCAGAAGACGCTGAACACCACCAGAACCAAGGACAAGCACAGGAAGCTGATGTACCCTCTTGAGGGCCTTTCACAGTTCCAGGAGAGTGTCAGCATGCTGGGTTAATAATACCTCTAATAGAGCCAGCAGTCAGATAGATGAATTAGAGATCGGGTTTCATCACTGCCCTCATCTAAGCAAAGAATGACGTAAATGAATCACTTCCCCTAAAAGCAAATCACAGGAGTAAGGCAGAAAGGATTGAAGACTATAAAAAGATCATCCTCTCTCTTCTTTGTCAGGAACAAGCTTCAAGTTGTGTAAGACAAAATAAAGATCTTTCACATAAACTGGAGTATAATGTAAATGACACAGGTAAGAGTGCTGGAATATCAAACAAACACAAGCACCCAGGGACAAATAGAGGACACCCAGAATACTGATGATGTGTCCAGACTCACCAGTGAGCTATTAAATTAAAACACATAAAAACGCCCCTCCCAAGAAAAATATTCTTTCATACTTCCTCAATAACAGGAATAAGTACCCTGCCCCTGGGGTAGTAAGATGGAAGACCAAGGCCCGGGTCTCTGGGAATGTACTTAGTGAGGACCAGAGCTACGCAGAAAGGTCAAAGACAAGTCAGGTGCTTGAAGCACAGGGACTAGACATGTCAGAGCTCAAAGCATGGCAGGGTTGCTCTGGCTCTGTGAGGGCTGTGCCCTGCATAGGGCTGGGGTGTCACTATGCAAGAGCATCAGCTCAGTTTACAGTCTGGTGTAATTACTTTTTTCCCCCCTTTAACATTTTCTTTCAAGGAGAAGGAACCATACTTCAACTTAAGAAAAACACTTAACAAGCTGGTTACCGCATTTCCCTTTCGTACTTCAGGCCTTGAACTCGTCTGCAATGGGCTCCAGCCGCTCAGCCTCCTTCCTGTCGGTCCTCACAAAGTGTGCCTCTCTGGGCAGCACGGGCTGGTGCTTCAGCTGAACACTTATGGGGCATTCCTTTTTGAACAGCACCATTCCCTTGATGCCTGCAGTGTCACCCTTCTTGTAGCTTTGCATGTATGAAACCAAAGAAACAATTGTGTGTTTCCTAAAAAACCTAGAGACCATAGAGCAAGAACCCCTCCATTTCTCATTTTGGCTAGCAATTGGAATATGGCTACTGTGGCAGAAAGCAATGCATTTTTTTTAATCAGTACAATCTTAGGTCCCATCAGTGTAGACTGAGTACTTACTACTTTTGCAGATGACCAGAGATCAGTTCCCAGCACCCACACTAGGAGCCTCACAACCACCTGTAACTTTAACTCCAAAGGATCTGCTGCCCTCTTCTGGCCTTCAAGAGCACCTTGAAGTATATATACTACATATATCAATATATATGTGTGTTTGTGTGTTTGTGTGTGTGTGTATAAAGATGCAGACATGCATACGTTTTTGTTGTTGTTTTTGTTTGTAGGGACAGGGTGTAACAGGTCTGGATGTCCTGGTCATTTTGTAAACTAAGCTAGGCTGGAGCTCATGGAGATCCATCTGTCTCTGTCTTCTGAGTTCTGGGATTAAAGGTACGCACCACCATACCTGGATAAAATATTTTCTTAAAGAGAGGAATAGTGTATAGACTGAGAAAGCAAGATCTCTGTCCCCGTAGCAGTCAGCACTCAACTGAAGATTGATGTCCAGGCTCAGAATTGTGCTTTGGGAAGGGAGATGGTCAACAGGAGAATGGGTTCTCTGGTACATTTATAAAACCCAATACTGTAAAAGAAACATGAACTACAGCTCCATATGAAGAGTAGCATAAGGCTTATAAGATAGTAAGAAAAACAGGAAATAGTATAATTTCATTTAAGTCAAGACCATGGACAGGAGAAACAAAAGCATGGATAAGGATGTACACAGGTGCTATAACAGGACACAGGAAGGAGGGGAAGTTGTCACAAAACCCAGGGTTGGGGGTAAGTATATTCCATTTCTTGACCTGGCAGGCGTGCCCAACCTTTTGACATTGTGACAGAGATTGTCATCTACAATGTTCATTCTTGGTCATTGGGGGAGGGGCGTGGCAAAAAATCAGTCACATAGTGTTTAAATAAGCTTAGAACTTTGTGTGAGACACTTTCTTGGTTACATTGGGCTTCGGGTTGGACATGGTGGGTGGACTATTTGCTTTGGGGGAATAAAGGGAATTAAGTTCTCACTAGAAAGTCTAAGCCAGCCTTGAACTCCAGACTCTAGGTCCTCCTGCCTTTGTCTCCCCAAACCTGAAATTATAGGAAGGCTTCCCAGCACTTGGCCAGAATTTTTTTCCCCTAATTGTTTTTATGAAGCTGTATATCCATTAGATATACTTTCTGGCATGTTTTAATATTTCAAAATAAAAAAAAAATATGGGCTGAGGAAGAAGAGAAGAAGGAAGAAAAGGGGGAGGAAGAAGGCGTGTGTACACGCCAGGATTGAAAAGCCGAGTCTGTTGGGTCCACACTGAGGCTGAGGTGAATCCTGGTGGAGCAGCACCCAGCATGCAGCAAGGGAAGCCAGAGTGCAGGTCCAGAAGAAAGGAGACACAGAAGGAGCTGTCTCCAGATAGTTAAAGAAATGAAAGTGACGATGAGAAAGAAAGTTTATTTTATAATGTCCCCATGCCAATACCTGGGCCAACGAAAGGAAAAGGCAGATTCTTCTTGAAAGCAAAGATCTTCCCACGAGAGCACAGTGGGCTTGACACATGAACACAAGGTGCAAGTCTCAGCCAGCCCTTCCACTGGGAATAGAGTTAGGCATCTCAATGCAATGTTCTAATGCTTTAGCCCTTCAGCGTTAATTTAGATTTTGCCCATGCAAAAATTAATTCAATTAAGGTAAATGAGTATATTTACATTAAAATGCGAAGGCCATACATAACAAATGATATGCAAATATAGAAAACACAGATGTGGCACATAGACAGCCCTGGCTGCAGACTCAGCCATTCCATCTTTGAAGTTTTTGAGCTTTTGTTTCAGGACCTATCTCCTGCTAAGGAAATGCCTGTCGCATAGTTTTAAATGACTCAAGTATTTATTAATAGAGAGGAAGAGGAAGATAAGAAAAATAAGACAAAGGAGGGAAAGGGATGAAGCCCATCAGCTCAGCTTGTCCACCTTGAGTGGCCACATCGTGGTGACATTATACAGAGAGGAATCCGGAGCCCAAGATAAATAAAAAGGAACCTAGAAAGGTTAAAAATAAGGTCAGGAAGTTGCAGAATGAAGTGACCAAGAAAACAGAGACAAACAGGCGTGGAGATAAATGATCTGACACACAAATATTCAGTGGGTGGGGAAAAGCCTGTAAGGTCCAGGAAGGGCATGTTGGTGATGGAGTTTTGTAAGAATCTCATGACGGGGTTGATAGGATGGCTCAGCAGGTAACAGTACTGACTCCCACACCTGGCAAGCTGAGGTCAGTCCCCAGGACCCACAAGCTAGAAGGAGAGGCCTGAGGCCTGAAAGTTGTCCTCTGGTCTCCACAAGGGTGCCACGACACATCTACACACACAAGTAAATGAGTGAATAAATAAACATAATTTTAAAAGAAAGAAGGAAAGCAAGCAAGAAAATCTCACAGCAAAGACAGAAAAACAAAGCTGGTCCGGTGGCTTTAGGGCAAGCCCCGCCTCCCCCTACCACAGCCTTGCCATACAGCCAGCAGCACACGATGAAGTGGCATCCTGACCACAGACACTTCAAAATCAGTACTAGTTCAAAACAGGTATAAAGACCAACATTTGGGCTGGGTAGGATAACACAACGGGTAAATACTTGCTATGTAAGCCTGGGGACCCGAGTTTAATCCCCAGAGCCCACATAAAGGTGGAAGGAAAAAAAAACTCCACAAAGTTGTCCTCTGACCTCCACACGTGCCACACCATGGCACAAGTGTACAGAAACATACATCATGAACACACACTAATTTTTCAAATGATAAAAGATTGTAATACTCCCAATGCCTTCGTATTTTTGGTAGGAAATATAACCCAAACTGAAACTGTCAATATTCTATTGACAAAGGAAATCTTTTTTAAAAAAAAATGCTTTGGTTTTTTCATCACGTGATTGACATGTATAACATGTTAAACACTACTGTATTTATGTATTACATCACTTGTTACCCTATAAGTACGGAAGCTTACAGGTTATGAGGCTGAAGATGCTAAACGCTATTCTTGCTAGCTCTTTGATCTTAGCTGAGTTAACTCCTTCTTATTTGTGTGAGAGAAACAGAGACAGGGACAGGGAAAGAGAGGGAAGGAGAAGGACTGAATGCAGAACAAAGCTCATTAGCAAAAGTTATTTTCTCTGTAAAATGTAGCGTGAAGCTAAAAACATGAGTGACTTATTCAGTGCCAAGCTCCTTGCTGCCCTCTATTTTTATTTCCTGGGTGCCCCTGTATCCTCTCAATTGATTTTCAGTTTGTCCACGGCTGGCTCCTTCATTTGCACTTTATTCACATCCTTTGCAAAGACTGATGTGACCAATTAAGCACATCAATCACTTGATCCCATGTTAACTCGGGTTTTCCCCAGCCTTGACAGCCATCTCAGCAACCCTTCCTCTCACTTAGAAAACCTTCTTTAACCTGTTGAAAGAATGCTGGTAAGTATTCTGGGCTATAATCCCTCTGCAAAGAAATGTATAATGTGAAACGTGCTGTCTGCGAATAGTCTAGTATGGGCAGAACGTGCACAAAATAGTGACAAATCCCCAGCAGCTGAGAGATGATATTAGATCATTCACAGAGAAAGCCTGCCAAAACTGTATTCATCCCACACTGTCCAGGGCAAGATTCCGCTAAACTGTTGTGAATATTTTGTTAGTGGGTCTGTCTAGAAATGTGTGTGACATGCTTTCAGTGTCTGACCCACGTAAACCTTGAAGACCATTAAATTAACACACAGACTCTAAGTTCATCCTTAATAAGAAATATGAACTTGCTATTAGGATGCATTATGACTCAGTGTGGTGGCACCCACCTGCAGTCCCAGCTCTGTGGGTGGCTGTGTTAGGAGAATAAGAGAAGCCCTCAGTCTCAAAGCTGGTCTGGACATCATGGCAAGTTCCCATTTAAAAAAAAAACAAAAAACAAAAAACTATGGTCAGCAAGATGGCTTCCACTAAACCTCAACCTGAGTTCAACTCCCAGGGATCCACATGGTAGGAGGAGAGAGCCAACTCCTACAAGTTGTCTTCTAACCTCCACATGTGCGGTAATGCTCAGGCACACATACACAAACATACATACCTACATACATACATAGATGATAGACGGTAACATTAACTAAATAAAATTTTTAAAAGTGTTCATCTACAGTAAATTTTCAGATTAGACCAATATGTGCCTTAGACCTGAATGGTTGTGACTTCTCTGGTATGCTGGCTTATACAGTGAGTGCCTCACAGCCTTTTCAAACCCCTTCCACTCAGGAGCACTTGGCGAATCTCTACAGAAGAAACTAGACCAATTATCTTCTCAAAAGGTTACCACCTTATACAAAAAGCCCCTGTCTGAGGAGTGGTGCACCTACACCCCTCATGGAGGTAGCCACTCTGGTTTCCTCGCTCAAAGGGATGAATCTTATGCTTCAAATTTTCAAATATCAGCATTTTGTCTGTGGGTTAACTTTTTAAAACCCAAGTTCCCCAGACATCTATGTGGACTGCCTGATGACTCAGATAAAGCATCAAGTGAATTCGTAGAGATGGGCCACACATCCTTCCTGGAACCAGAAAAGATTCCAGTGTAAAGGCTCTGGGGCTTTGGAGCGTGTGCATCGTGAGGAGATACTATAAAAAATGAAGATCTTGGATGGGCTAGGTGAGGTAACAGGTTCCAGGATCCCACCCGGCGAGTAACACCTGAGTGTCTGTGACAAAGGAATGTTGGAACATGATGACAGGCGAGGCCTTTGAACAGCTCAACCAGACTACAGCAGATCTAAAGCTATCACACTTAGGAACCGCTGAGTTTCTGGTCACTTGTTCTTTACTGCAAATGTTTAGAAGGGAATATATTCTACATGATCTTTTCTTCTGTTGTGTCCATTCTTGTTTGTGTGGGTTTTGGTGGTGGTATGGTGATGGTAGTGGTGGTGATGGTGGCGGTGGTTGGTTGGTTGGCTTTCTCGTTTTTATTTTTGAGACAGGCGCTCTCTGTAATCCAGACTGCTGCAAAACCATGATCCTCCGACCTCAGCTGCTATAGTGCTGGGATTACCAGCAAGCGCCACTACTCCCAGCTCTGTTCTACCTGTTCTTATCCCGCAATGGGGGAGAATTCAAGTGGTTTCTCTTGCTGGTTTACCTAAGGTTAGGCCTAAACTACAGGCTTTTCTCAAACACCCCCAAACACATGCAGCACAGAACAGGCCCTCGAAAGCACCAGGAGTGAGAAAAGGCCAGTTGTCCCAGCTCACTCTTGACTTCCTGGAAAGACAAGTGGCACCAAATGGATGGTGTCTAAGTTCAGAGTTTCCTGTGTGGTCACCAGGGCAGATCCTAAGGCCACTGAGGTATCTACAGCCCTCATGGCCTCCACTTTCCATTCCTGATAACTATGACCATCAGAGCAAAGGTGTCATGTAATAACCTATATCCAAAGAGAAAAGTGAAGATGAAAGATACAGCTGTTGGTGTATCTGCATAGATGTGGGTGTGCAGTTTTGTTTTGGGTTTATGGTCCAATTCTGCTATTTACCTGTAAAAAGGCTATAGCCCAGTATTTTTCCATCTATAATTTGGAATACATTGGTGAGTTATAAAATCATTTTCATAGGCCAGAACCATACCAGCTCAAAAGTGCAATGGGTAAGATTAAAGAGTAGTTCAAAGTATTATTTCATGAAACTTCTCAGTGGTGTATGTGTGTAGCATATATTTGTATATGTGCGTATGTATGTGGGATTTTTGTGTGTATGGGGGGGGAACGTATGTGGAGAGTATATGTATGTATGGAGATATGCATGTTAAGTGTGTATATGGGTGTATGTATGTGTGCGTGTGCTTATGTATGTGTCTGTGTATGTATGTGCACCTGTGTGTGTGTCCCTGCATGTGTGCCTGTGTGTGCACGTCTCTGTGTGTGTACCTGTGTATGTGAGCATGTGTCTGTGAAGGTGTGTTGGGTCTGTGTTTGGTTTGTTGTAAAGTAAAAAGCTTGCCAGTGGTGACAAACCTACAAAAACAGAAAGCTGTTACAGTTTCCGATAGAAAAGGGATGTTGCGCCTTTACGACCTTCTGGTTTTGCTGTATTCTCCTAGCATCTGGCTGCCTTCACCGGATGAAGTCAGAATAAGTAGAATGGCCTCTTCAGATTTTGGTTGCTCTGTTACACATTCTTCGTATGCATATAGTACAGTCAACACATGAAGTTTCGAATTCTTTGTGGTTACACGTCATATTAACAGACCACATTAATTGATACTCTAAACTATTCCCGGGTGTTATTCAGTCCCCAACACCCCATCTGTTGCTCAGTGAACACAGGATGCCCAGCAGGGCGATAAACCGTCATTTCCAAAAACCAAGAGCACCACCTGCTGGTGAAACATTTTCTTAGCACGGGGACGTGTGAAGCATCCGCTAAAACAATACCAATTTTTCTAGCCAAAAAAAATGTTAAATTGCAGGCACATTACAAACATATTGAAATTCGGTCAGGTTTCTGGCTTCATTTGATTCTCCTGGGAAGAGCCCTCCTGTTATTTCGCAGCCAAAGCGACTGTACGGCCTTCCGGTCCTCTTTAAACCCGGCGGGTTTCAAGTTTCGGCCCCTCCTAGAATTCCAGCTTGCTGAGACTGCTGGAATCTTCCAAGATGGAGCCTCTCGCCGCGTACCCGCTAAAGTGTTCCGGGCCCAAAGTAAAGATATTTGCAGTTTTGCTGTCTATGATTCTGTGCACCGTGGTGCTTTTTCTCCTGCAATTCAAATTCCTGAAGCCGAGAATCAACAGCTTCTATTCCTTTGAGGTGAAGGATGCCAAAGGAAGGATGGTGTCTCTGGAAAAGTTCAAAGGCAAAGTAAGTCTTGGGATTTTTCTTTCTGCTGGTCCTCGGCCTTGATGCTTACTCTCACCGTAGAGTAGGGCTTGTCACAGCCGTTAAGCTGGAATGTAGTTTTCAAAGTAATGTCGTTACATGTCCTTTTAGTTATCAGAGTTCTAAGGGCTTTTAACTTCTCAATCCACAAAACGACTGTTTTTCTCAAAAGCTGCCTTCTCTTTTGTGCGGAACCGGTGCTGTGTTTTCTGGAGCTGCTGAGACCCGCTAATAGGAGTGTTAGTTACATAATCTAACTAGAACTCTGTCAGAGTTCATCACCCATTCATCTGGGTTATGGTTTTCAATAAAGTTGGATCTGTCTAAAAATACGGAATCTATCAAAGGTTGTACTCTCCCAAAATGGTTTGGGGTTTAACTGCTTGAAAAGATTTTTTTTTAATCTTTTGCTTCTCTTTCCGGTGGGTTTTTTTTTTTCTTTTTTCTTTTTCCGGGAGGCTTCCCTAGTTGTAAACGTGGCTAGTGACTGCCGATTCACGGACAACAGTTACTTGACCCTCAAGGAACTGCAAAAGGAGTTTGGGCCCTATCACTTCAACGTCCTGGCTTTTCCATGCAATCAGTTTGGAGAATCCGAGCCCAGAACCAGCAAGGAGGTAGAATATTTTGCAAGAAAAAACTACGGAGTCACATTCCCCATCTTCCACAAGATTAAGATTTTAGGGCCGGAAGCAGAACCTGCGTTTAGATTTCTTGTTGGTAAATATCCACTCTGCCTCAATGTTGTTCATTCCTTCTCATTTTATACATTATATGTAAGTGATATGGAGAAAGATATATAGTTGTATCAGGACCATAGTTCCTATTCCGTTTAGAATATTTTACTGGGAAATTTGCATAAAACTGTCAAAGAACCAGAACCTCACACTTGGCAACTTTCTAGAAGTTTTACATCCCTGAAATTGATGTTTTGACTTCTTAGATGGTAAAGTATTCTACTTTGATATATGTTTCTTCCCCTGACCATCGTGTTGAAGGCCCTATATGAAGGGTGGCCACGGCTGCTTTCCTTAAGTGCTTCAACTGTCCTATCCAGTGAGCCTCTGACTACCTGTGGCAGAGCATCAGTAACTGAATATATCTTTATGTTTAGTTTGATGATGGCCTTTTTATCTGAGACATTACCCTCAAGGTTTACCTGCCAATTTACCAGGATTTGGATGAAATTCAAAGCAAAATAATTTATTTTCAGAAGTCAGTCATGTGAGAGTTCCTCTATAATTAAGCTAGCCACAGTCATCTATTTAAAGCACGCTAAAGCACTTGTAACCCAATGAACAGGAACCCTGTGGCTTTTATTTCTGGGCTCCACAGAAAAAGGGGAGCACAAGCCCTTCCTTGAGCTAAGCATCCGAACAGAATCTAACAAGAACTCTGTCACATACTACAGCATTTAAGCTTTTATTGGAGGGAAAATAAAAAAACAAAACAAAACTGTGGAAAACCCAACTCATCTCACTCAACCAAAAAGGCACAAATAGTGTGTGAGGTTTCACTGAGCTTAGACAGGGAGAGCCAGAGAATCTGGAGGCAAAGTCTACAGATTCTGGAAGAAGGTATGGACTCTGCCTCTCCAGCTCAGGCCTTCCTTGTTCTCATATGTAGAATGTTGAAGGTAGCAATGCTCACCTCTGGGGATTGCTAGAAACACTGAACTCCCTGAACACACTTGACTACACACCGAGTAAGGACCTGATGATTCCAGGTTTAGGTGCTGTCTCTTTTTTAAGGGATACTTTTTCTGTATCTTAGCGTTTTGCCTGCATGCATGCATTTGCACATGTGTTCCTTTTGCACAAGGAGGCCAGAAGAAAGCATCCGATCACCTGAAACTGCAGTCACAGATGGTTGTGAGCCACCATGTGGATGCTGGGAATAAAAACAGGTCCTCTGCAAGAACAGCACACACTCTTACACAATGAGCTATCTCTCTGACCCCTAGTTACTCTACCTTTTTCTCATATTCATCAGTATTAGGGACATAGATCTGGATTATCATAAAAATGAAAAAATCCACACTTGTTACGTAAATTAAGTAAATTAATTGGTCTTTTCAACCCCCTTGCCATTTTCAGCTATTCAATACATAACAATATTTGAAACATTATTAAAACTCAATTCATACATTTCTATTACCAAGGAACTCTAGAATATTTTATATTTTAAAATGTTGAGAACAGACTGACATGGTGGCAAATACCTGTAATCCCAGTACTGGGAAGGTAGAAATTGGGAGGATCAACAGTTCAAGGTTAGCTTTGGCTACCTAGTGAGTTCAGAGTTAGCCTGAGCTATATGGTGAATTTAAGGCCAGTCTGGGCTACACAAACATTAAGAACTAAATATTAAACTTGTCAGGTCTTGCTGGACCTAGTGCCACTCACCCGTTAGTCCTAGCATCCAAGAGACTGAGTCAGAAGGGTCACAAGGTTCAAGTGCAGCTTAGACTACACAGGAAACAAAAAGAAAAGGAAATGTGTTTAGATCCACAAATCTACACTGTGGAGCTTTGGTTCATGTTCTGACTCTAGGTCAGGACAGCCTATTAAGTCAAGTATATTGAAGTCTGGTTCCAGCAGCCTTGATCCTGCTTTTGTGGAGGTCTTTTACTTTGATCTTAATAACAGTCCCATAACCTGATTTTAATAGTAATTTATGAAGATATTAATAAAACTGAAAATCTCAACAAAGAATAAAATCATGCTCATGAAAATATATTCTGAATGTTTTAGATTCTTCCAAGAAGGAGCCAATGTGGAACTTTTGGAAATATCTGGTCAACCCTGAGGGACAAGTTGTGAAGTTCTGGAGGCCAGAAGAACCCTTTGAAGCTATCAGACCTCATGTATCAAAAATGATTGGGCAAATCATTCTTAAAAAGAAAGAGGATCTATGAAAACATTGTGGAGTAGGTTCAGTTAGTAGGACAGAGGAATGACCCTGGAGGACTCAGCCTCCTTTTAGATTCTGACAAATATGGTACTAAGATGTTTAAGGCCATTCATTTTACCACTCAGTTGTAATGGCTGTCCTCAAGATAGAAACGTTTCCCAAAAAGGGAAGAAAAAAGGGAGGGTTTTAGCAAAGAATCTTAATGAAGTATATTACTTCATCTGACCAGAAGGAAAAATCTAGACTGCTCAGTCACCAATACACTTCAATATCCTGTTGTCCAACTTAACTTCTCTAGGGTTAACCTTATGGGAAAACCAATGCCCAAGGTCACAATGTGGGAAGAAGAACACTGGGTGGGTGATATTTTTGGAATAACTAACTGTAAGTGGTTACACAGATGTAATAAAATATACAATGAATGTTGCAAAATAAAGTGCATTTTTTCAGGCTTTTTGTGCTTTTTATTTTGTTTGGTTGTTGTTATTGTTTGCTTTTGTTTTGTTTTGTTTTGTTTTTTGAGACAGGGTTTCTCTGTTGTAGCCCTGGCTGTCCTGGACTTTACTCTGTAGACCAGGCTGGCCTGGAACTCAAGAGATCCACCTACCTCTACCTCCTGAGTGCTGGGATTAAAGGTGTGAGACACCACACCTGGTAAAGTGCAGACTTTCAAATCATTGGATGTGTTTGTTTCACATACAGGTTTTTATTTGATGCTTCTTTAATATAGGTTTTAGTGTTTTATTGAATCTGGCCAAATTGTCACTTCTAAATGATTTGAAAACATCGTTTTCAGCTCCTTCATATGACTCTTCTAGGCTCAATTTAAATTACCTAAGTAGCATATTAGCATTGAGGTTAGCCTTTAATTTTGAGTAAAAACTGACAAGCATAGGAAAAGTACAAGAGTATATGATCATCTTCCTTGATTTCTTGCAGGTCAGTTCTAGGCTGCTAATAGACTAATTTAGCCAATTGGGGAGAATTCAATTCTGTGTTGTTCTAATACTCAAAACCATAAACACTACCTTCAGATAGTCCAAACTCCAATGCAGAGGGAAGCATTGCAATCATGTTAGTCTTCTAATTCTAACACCAGTGCCTTTTTACACAGATATCTGCACCTTTTTTTCCCCAAGCCATGATCTTTATGTGTTGTCAGCCTTGTAGCTAACAAAGTAACCTGCCCAGCTGGTGAAGGTTAATTACTATCCCGTAGAAGAACTGCATGGCAGATGGAGCGGATATTTGTGGGATGGGAACACAGCCATTTAGAACAACAAAGGAGGAAGAGCCAGTGTAAGTAGCCTATGATTGACTCTGGTTAGAACCAATGGAGACAAGTATCGATAGCTTTGAGGTGAGTTAATGAGTATAAGGTGCTGAGTTCAGTAACCACCACACTGTACTAACATTCTCAGAGAACCCTGTGCCACCTCCTGCTTCAGGGTGTCTTTGCAAGCACACGGCTACCGATGTGTTAGGGAGCTCTCTGGACCACGTGGAAGGGCAGTGCCCACTACAGCTGGCAAGTCTATAAAGGATAGCCTTGGGGGTGCCAGATTTGTGTGCCAGTAAACCTGGGGACGCCTCACCAGCCCCATGACTTCTGGCACATCAGTCCCCTTGCCTGTAAAGTGGAAGTCCAATGGAACAAAAAGGCCCTCCTGATTCTGTCAAATGGCATACTCACCAGGAAGCAAACAGAGCTAACCAAGATTGTTGCCAATGAAACAAAAGCCATTGAAGTCTACCTGCCTTTCATAATTTTACCCAACAGTCGATTAACAACCTACATTCTTACCGTTTACGTACAATTTCAAGCACGACCCACCCCTCCAAGCGTTGCTCCCCAAGCACTTTTGCTGTATTCTCTGATTCAAGACTTCCCGGAGCACCAAAAGCACTGCCAACGCGTCTGCGCATGCTCACAGCAGGCACGTGAGCGAACTGTGGGCCAGCAGCATTGTGGGTGGATGATTACAAAGCAGAACAGAGTGACCTTGACTGTGCAGTTCGATGTGATTCCGATGTTCTCAAGTCACCACTTCCCTCCAAGGCCAGATAAAGAACGTCCCCAGGCCTGGGTGCTTTAACCAAGCCCTAACTTCAACAACCCAGAAGCTCAACAATAGCCATTGCACTTTGGAAGACAGGGCAGGCAGCCGAGGCTCTGAAAGCATGTTCTATGCATGGCCTTGACAGAAACTCAAGGGTCCATTCAGAGACCCCTAACATTCAGTTGCTAGATCCTGAAAATGGACAAGAGCCGATTGCTAGTGCGCTGCCACTCAAGACTCGGGGGGCACACTTCTCCCTTAACCCAAGCACTGCTTTCCAAACGTAGACCGCAGCACGATGTGGGAATTATGAAAAAGGGAAGTTAGCTATCATCTTCAGTGCAAAACAAAGGGATGCGGCTGCAGGTACCTTCAATGAGTTAACTCATTCATTGACTAAAGTTTGTTTCAGTTTTGTTTGGACAGTAAAAAGGAATACTCCATACAAATTCCTCCTCATCTATTCGTGGCAGAAAACATTGGGACTGAAATTAATATGAATTTGCCATGAAAGCTGAACCTCTTAATCATAACAACTACAATGCATATATAACATGTATATACATGTATGTACACATGTATACATGTGTATATACATTTTATGTTTATGTATTATTTTTATATGAGTAGTTTTACTATATAGTTGGTGTCTGGTACCTATTTAACAACAGGCTCCCTGGAAGAGAAGTCCTGACTTGAAGATGTACAATTTCATAGCCTAAATGTTCCTATGGGACCAGTATCAATCTACCAATAATGGCTTAGTACTTAGCTTGCATATTTTCCAAAATTTTAATCATTGCTTCTCACATTCAACTGAAGATTATGAGAAACCAGCAAACTAAAATCCTTACAAATAGAATTTATAACGATGTCATAAGGCTTCCCAAGTCTGCATGTGAAATGTATCAAATAAGCCCTTTTTCTTATTGTAGGTACAGTATTTTGACAGGGTATTTGCAAATATGGGCATGTATACAGTTTCTGAATGATGAAGTGCTGCCAAGTCACAGTGAAGTCTGTTGGCCTAACAGCACTGTCTACAGTTAACATCAAGTAGGAAAAAAAGCTAGTAAAAAGAAATAAGAATAAAAGGAAGAAAGGAAAAGAGTAGGGCGGGCATAAGTGGGAAACAGGGGAGGCAGAAGGGAAGGAGGAGAGGGAAAGGGGAGAAGGAAAGAGAACCCAGGAAGGAAACCAAAAACTATATCCTCTGTTTTCTTTTCAAAAATTAACAGTGTTTACTTATGAAGCCAGGCGGTGGTGGTACACACCTTTAATCCCAGAATTTGCCAGGCAGAGGCAGGTGGATCTCCATTAGTTCAAGACCAGCCTAGTATCAGGAATGAGTTCAGAGAAACCCAGTCTCAAGACACCAAAAAAGAAAGAAGGGGTGGGAGGGGGTAGTCTGATTTATGATGCTAAGTGATCCTTGAACTAAACATGCTACTACTGTTTCTTTGAAAGAAAACTTACCTGTCTAGATAGAATTGGTAAAGGGATACCTTGTCCATAGTTAGTCCTCAGATTGACTTGCAGTAAAATTCTATTATTTTGCCTACCAATGAATTTCCTCCTCCTAGACACAGCTGAAGGGATAAACAGCTGCTAGAAACAAGGATTGGGAAGCTGCATGGGGTAGCAAGGGGATAGGGTCCAGCCCCAGCAATTACAACACAGCAGCTTTCCCTCTGGCAGAGTCAGCGTGGCCTGCCTCGCCTCCAGCTCTTCCCCCCTGCCGGCCCCTTCACTTCCCTAGCGCATAGAACCCTCCCTTTCATCCTACCCCACAGAAACATTCCATCTAGTAGTATTTCGCCTTTTCTCTTTCTTTCTTTGCATTTGTTTTGCCTTTGTTTTGTTTTGAAACCCAGACTGACCTCAAATACTTCATTATGTAGCCAAGGCCACTCTTAAGTCCTCTACCTCCTGTGTGCCAGGGATTACATGTAGTGTGCCATGCCTGGCCTTTTCCTCCTTAAGGTACGTCTTCATTTTTCTCCTTATCAGTTGATCCATGACCGTACATTGATTTCACGCCATTCTTTCCCTCTTTCCTCATCATCTCAGTAATACAGAACTAAAGAACTGCTTTAAATATATGTGCTTGGGTGTGTTTATACAAGGCCCTAGGTTACATCCCCCACATTCCTAGCACTCCAAAATATATGCATGTTTATATGCAATGTTGTTTTATGCCCTGTTCTTCAATTTAAACATAACACACACACACACAGAGAGAGAGAGAGAGAGAGAGAGAGAAGCCTTTTAAATTTAGTAGATTTTGTTTTTATTGACTGGTCATTAGCTAAAGGAAAAAATGCTGAAATTTAACTTAAAAAAAAAAGATGAAAACATGATAGGCCAAAGTGGTAAAAATAAGTGACTGTTGAATACTCAGTCCTAAATGGGACATTTATATCAGAGAAAGGGGGGCAGAGTATAATGTGAGCCACAGGATAAGGAAGAGTGCTGACAAATTGACAGAGTGCTGGACCTGTGAGGTCACCGCACTCACGAACTCACCACAGATACACTACACGAGATGAAACCAGCCCACAGTCAGGCATGGCTCGGGAAGGCTCAGGAGGCTCCACCCAGCTGAGGAGCTACTGGCCATGGGAGACAGGTCATTTTTCTTCAGGGGCAGGAGCAGAGTAGTAAGTAGATGGCTAGTGCTCAGGTGGGTAGGCCCACACTCGCATGGATGCAGACAGCTCTAACTAGACTCAGAAAGGAGCCGTAGCAGTAGAAGGAGAGGTAGTAGGGAAGAATCCAGGGGAGTGGGAAAGAAGGTTTGGGGTGAATATGATCAAGATATACATGTGTGAAATTCTTAAGGGATAAATAAAAATTCTTTAAAAAGGAATGAAAATACAATGACCTTAATAATAGACTACTGATCAACAACAGAAATAGATAGAACTCAATTAATAGTGTATGTTTAACCTATTCCAAGAAATATATTTAAAGAAAATAATAAACACAAAATTATTTCACCTGCAAACTTTGCCTCACTAAGTAAAAGACTGTGGTATATCTCTTTTATCTTATATAAGATGTCACTAATAGGCCAGTCTGCCTAAGTGATGCTAGTGATTTGCTGCAAATATACTCCTGAGGTCACCATATGACCCTCTGACTCTGGTCCATGAATCAAATGGCCTCCCACAGAATGAGGAAGTATTTTAAATAATATCTGTGGTCAGTTCTTCTCTCTTCATAAACTAGACTTCTTGTTCTTTCAATTATTGTAAACTAATATACAGTGTTTTGCACAAAACAAGAGAACTGAGTTAAGTCTCCCAAACAATTCAGCCCACCCCACACCCCATACCCAAAATATCCCAAGTGAAAATGTTTAGCCCATGGCTCATTTTGAACATTAGCCTAAATCCTCCATTTGGTGTACACAAGGCCATAGAAACCTCCTCTACTGCTGTATTATAAAACTGAAGGCCTCAAAAGAATATCAAAGATTTAGTTGAAAACTTGGGCAAACACATGAGGCTTTCTGTTATATTCTAAATCTTATGTTTAAAACATAACTTTTTCAATAATGTCAAGCCAGGACTCCAAGAATATTATTTAAAATTTTCAGTACTATAAAATCTGTCCACTGTACTATAACTAAGTCACCCACGAACAACAGTAACCGTTATCATAAATAGTGCCCTTCTTCATGGCAAAGCACACACATGAATTATAAATTAACAGCATCTGTGTTGATTGTATGTGCAATAGGATAGCAGTTGCATGTTAGCTGGTGCCATTCGCATAGTCACAACCAGCTAACAATACACTGCCAAGCTATCACACACAGGTGAGCAGGGCACTTCATTAACGAGAAGAATTGACCCAGAAGCAAGTGGCAGAGTAGCCGTGGCTGCTGACATGACCCAGTGCAGCCAGCGAACAATACACTGCCTGCCTGATTCCAGCCAGTGCTCGTTTTCACAGTCCGTGAAGTCTCGGAAGCTAACCACTAACCACTAACCACTACTGCAGAACTGCTGGAGTGGGCGGTCGGATGCAGAGGGCAAGGGGTAACTTCAGGGAACCAGTTCTCTCCTTCCACCGAGTGAATTCTGGGGATCAAACTCTGGTGGATAGGAGGAGCAGCCAGTGCCTTTCCCAGCTGAACCTTCCTGCCAACCCAGAACTCAATCTTAATAGTTACAGTGAAGAGAATTTATAAAGAAACCTTGTTTCAGTTCTCCTAAACTACAGAAAATAAAGTTTGTGTTTCCAAGCTATACACATGAAAAAAAAAAAAAAGAATTTTAAATTCTTTTGGGGGAGGGTGGTTGGTTGGTTGGTCAGTTGTTTTGAGAGAGGGTTTTTCTGTGTAGTCCTGACTGCCCTGAAACTGGCTCTGTAGACCAGGCTGGCCTCAAACTCAGAGATCCACCTGCCTCTGCCTCCTGAGTGCTGGGATTAAGTGCCTGACTAAGAACTCTGAATTCTCATGCTTAGGTTTTCCAAATTTAAAGTTTAAATAAAAACGTTATCACAGCGAAAATGAATTAACAGAAGTTCAGTTGAATTAGGCAGTAAAATATCTAGAAGATAAAAAAATAATTTGGGCAGGGATCATAACTGAAGAAGCATGCATGGTACATCAGTATTGAATGTTTAGTGGTAATGGTAAATCAGTATTAAAACGTTTAAAGAATATAAGGGCTTTTAAATGTCATTTCCCTCCCATTATAGGTGGCATTAGTCACTGCGTTTTTAAAGTTTAGCTTTATATTCAATTTTGAATGTCATTGCTTGAATGTAGAAAAGAATGTATAAATTTTCTAGAAAAAATGTTCAAATGGTGAAATTTGAACTAAGACTCTAGGTTTAAAAGAATGAGCTACTTGGCATAAAGAGAAGCATGGTGAATGGTAATAGAGCTGGGAATCACATGAGCCTTTAGCTTTCTCATCTGTTAAAGTTCAGCGGTTCCAAGCACTGGTTGCTTTTCAGAGAACCCGGGCTGGATTCTCGGCACTCATAGGGCAGCCCACAACCGTCTGAAACTCCAGCTTCAGAAGATCGGAAGCCCTCTTCTGGACTCCACGGGCACCACGCACGCGCTTGGTGCTCAGATAGGCATGCAGGAAAATATACATTAGAGAGTAAAAGCAAGCTGGGATCGCGGCTTTCACAGGGCAGAAATACTATATCAATATAGTATTCTAGTAGCTTTTAGCACAGTACAGCTTTTAGTAGCTGTTGTGAGTACACATACTTATCCATAGGATAGGATCAGCTAAGTATGTCTTTCCATGTCTTGGCATGCTTCTGAGTGTAGCAGAGGGGAGTGCAGCTAGCAACTGTTGACACGGAATTCTAACAGCCAGCTAGCGATGCACTGCCTGCCCGACACACTCATGCTTCAACCTTTGCGGAGGCAAAAACTAGGAAGCACCCTCCAACTCCAACCTGGTATAAAGGGCTACCATCAGTTGTGAGGATCTGTTTCTCTAGATTCTTTAGTTAAAGGTTTTTAATTCTCGTATTTTCAGACCACCCCTGCAAATGCTTTCCTTAGCAAGAATTGGGTTGCTCACAATCAGAATGAAGAGAGAAGGGCAAGTCCTGAACACTCACCTTGGGGGAACCTTTACTTCGCTGCTGCTTCAGGTCGCTGGCGAGCACCCGCATGACATTCTCCTTTGGAAACAGATTGACATAAGAAGGGAGAAAACCCTTTAGGAAAACCATAACGCGGAGTGTGCCATCTTTCTGAATCCTGAACTTGCCAGACCACACTCGCTCACTCATTCTAAAGCAACTAGGCACCTCCAGGATATAAGTTTCAGACAGTTCAAATTTTAGGTTGTAGAATTTCATGTTACTTTCTTGGTCCTGCTCGGGTATTACAGACTGCGCCTTCCTCAGGAAGCTCCTTGAGAGGTTTGGGCCAGGAAAGTAAAAGATGGTCCTCACCCACAGCACCTGTTCCTCGGTCCTGATTCTCCTCGGGGCGGTGCGCTGCAGTTTCCACTCCATCTCCAGGTGAGCGCGCTGTTCTCACGACTACCCAAGCTACTAAAGTCTCACCCCCCTCCCTCCCCGCCGCACCCCATCCCCGAGCGGTCCTACTTGGTCTCCCAGCCGTGCGTCTCTCGCTCCTCCCACAGACCCTGGAGCGTGTTCCTCTGGGACCCCTTTAAAAAGCCCGCGGGGCGGCCTTCAGCGCGGGAACCGCCTCCCGTCCGCCTCGCCATAGGCCGGCGCTGGGACGGCCTCCCGCCTGGGCGGGCTGCCCCAGCGTCGGGTGTGGGGTGCCCTCCGGGTCCCGCCCTCCAGCCCGCGGCGCGCGCCGCGGCGCCAAACTTTGCCGCGGGCAGTGGCGGGCCCGAGCCTCCGCCTGCCCCGCGCGCTCCCCGCCGCAGCAGGCGCGGAGGCGGCAGATTGCTGGGGTCAGCCTTCGCTTCCGTTTTCAGAATCAAAAACGTTACGTTCTAACGGACTCTAATCCCTTCTTCGCTCCCATCCCCCCCCCCTTCCTCAACCCCACCCTGACTACCAAACTGCCTTCTGCCCACTGCTTCTGAGAATCACTGCACTTACGCGTGTTTCCCAGTGAGCACATCATCCCTTCTGTCTTCAAACTCAGGAAAACGTAGGGAGGTGTCTAGGCTGCTAAGAAGGGGAAGAGCAACGATATATCCATTCAATAAATTATCTGCACTGTCCTCTTTGGGGACTGGCCAAGTTCTCTTGCTGGATCTTGTGAGCTACTTTTTAAACAGGAGGTTTGTGGGGGGGCGGGGCAGGGGGAAGAGCCACGGACCTCAGAATGAGTGAGGAGCCAGCAAGACAGCTGACCAAGCCCAGAACTGAATAGGTGAAATTGCTGGAGGGGCCTGGAGCCGACTGACAAGGAGCCAGATGGGCTGCCCAGCCCTGGATGCCCATCTGAGCTGCCCAGGAGGCGAGCTGTGCCACCTAAATGGAGGCTAAACTGTCTGGGAAACCTACTAGGTCAAGCCGCCCGCTTCTCTGCTCCCACGCCCGATCTGGCATCAGACTACATTTCATTCTAATATGTTGGTTTGCGAATTTGGGGAGCAGGAGAGTCATAGGTGTCGGACAGATGTTCAGACAGGTCAATGATTTCAACAACAAAACGCTCTACCCGTGTACAATGACAAAGGCTGAAAATGTGTGCAGGGTAACCTCATCTTCAAATAAGATTTACGAAAATGCTTGTACACATACATATATATACATGCATTCAAATGCTTACTCATTCCAAGTTCCAGTAAATCCTTTCCGCAAACATTGAGACTAAAAGTGAACCACCGTTGCATGAGTCAGCTTCACCGTTAATTTAAACGACCGGTTTTTGAAAATGTCAACAACCAGCAATATATTGAAAGCATGAAATTATTTTTATCTGTTCTATACTGGTTGTTTTTTTTTTTTACATTTACCCATTTTGTAGAAAGAAGGAAGTAATTTTTAAAAGGAGTGAATTGGGTCTTAGAGAAGATCTTCTCCAGACTAACAGTGTTCATGGTGCAGCTGTCATTCATTGGTTTTCAAATTACATTTTAGGCACTCATTCCACAGACACACAGCTCCCAAATGCACATTTCTATCATGTATGAAGCGGGGGAATATCAACCAAGTATTTTCCTTTAAAATGTTATCTTACATTTAGGGATTGGAGATTATAGGCAACTGGTAGAATGTTAGTCCAGCAATAAAGGAGACCCTACGTTCAATCTCAGTACCACTGTCAAAACTATATACATGTCCACACACACACACACAATTGTATATTCAGACTAAAATTTAACATCAGAAAGATGGGGATGGTTCATCGTTTAGTGAGCTCCACAGTGAAGACCATTACACTCAGATTCAGAGTGCTCAGTTTATTGTGCATAGAGGGAGGATCATGTGCCCTCAACAATTCAAAAAGGAAAAGAAACAATTTTCGCTCACTTCATCTGGCAGACAACCCTTGAGTCAGATAACCTAAAATCGCCTTTAAAACATCTACTGGTGTGGTGTAACTACTGAGGCATAGCTTCAGGTCTGAAGCCTTCCTGCTCAAAAGGCATAATCTGAATGATGAAGGTAGACAACCCCACATTGAAAGTCTACCAAATAATTGGCCAGGTTTAAAAAAAAAAAAAAGTCACCCATTAAGAGAAACTACACTACTGCGCGAGTGCGCGAGTGTGAGGTTCTAGCTGTCCACCAGAGGGGGAAAAGACTGGCTTTGATTAAATGTAGAAACCCGAATAACATCTAATACGGGACTGGAATAGAGATGACACCAGTCTGGTTATAATCATCATACCATGACTATAAAATGTCATCTAGGGAAACTGAGGGAAGGGTATAGTGGAATTTTTGTTTTCACAAGTTTGAAGCTATTATTATGGGGGGGGGGGTGGCATTTGGCGGTGTTTGACTGCCCTGAAACCCTCTACGTGGACCAGGCTAGCAGTGTCAAAACCACGGAGATCCTGCCTCAGCCTGGAGTGCCGGGATTAAAGAGATGGTCGCCACACCCAGCTTCTAAATTTCATGTTTTTAATTGTTTAAAACCATGTGTTTATTCTGATTTTAAAAAAAAAAACCTCTGTAGTACAACTCTTGAGAAATGGAAATATTTGAACATTTTATTATGATTTGTATCAAATGCGGTTTTAAAACCATGATTCCAACGTTTATGTGCCTGTGTTTTCCCAGAGTGAGAATTTTTGAATGCGTGTGATACAAAGCCTATGAGGAAGACTCCAGGAGGAGGCCAGTTCAAAGGATTTAGCTAAGGAGGTGACAGATCACTGAAGAAATTTGGCTTTGTTGAGGTGGGGTCTTGGTGTTATAGTCCAGGCTGGCCTCTGACTCTCCTCAATCCTCCTGCCTCAGCCTCCCGAGCGCTGCTGGATTTCAGGTTTGAGCAGCCGCTCCCAACATTGACAACGGTTTGCCTGACTCTCAAAAGAGCAGCTGCTGAGTCTGTTTCCTCCCAACGAGAGGTACCCATGCTTCCGAAATGCACATCTTTTCTCAACCACATACTTCGGTTCCGCACAACGTAAATGTCTCAGAACACCACCCCAGGTAAATCCCTTCCTCCCTGCAAAGCTCGGCCAGAATTTCCCCCTAAAGCGTTCTCTCCGCTCTCGGGTGCGCACCCGTGCTTAGGTCGTCTGCGTCTCCCTGCATCAAATAAGGTCTCGCTATGTTATCGTTTTGGCCTTTCTCACTGCAGCCAACCACTTTCCCAGAAATGAAAATCAGAGTTTCCCCGGCCGCAAACTGCAACCGCCGCTGACCCCGCGCCCCCCGCCGAGCTGATCCCGCGCCCGCCGGCTCGCCTCCCGCTCGCCTCCCGGCCGCTCCCGCCCCAGGCTCCCGCCAGCCCGGCCCGCGCCTACTGGACAAAAGGGGCCGTTGGGGCTCGCATTTAACGATCTGTTTGGCACGTGCCCCTTCAGGCTGCAGTTAGGGGAGCTGAGCTGGAGAAAGGAATCAAGCCGCCTCTGAGCACCAGGGTTGAGCACCAGGGCCCCCCACGACGACAGAGCTCAGAATGCTTCAGCAACCAGCAGCAGAGCTTAACATTTTCACCTGCAAAGCTCCCTGCAGCGACTATGTTCTCTGCAGACTGGTCTGCAAAAGCAGCCTGACACCTGAGGTGTATGGCTCTTCCCCACCCCCATTCCTCCCAGGCTCAAGTAGCTTACAGGTTTATTTTTCCGTCACTGCCTGAGATCTAAGGACAGGAAAGGTCGTTTAAATTTTCTCCATTTATACCCCAACTAAAGAGCATGTGGAATGAAGTTTGCCTAGCTTTTACCAGTAATTTTTCAGCGTAGGGAGCGCGGGGAGAGGTGTGTGTGTCTCTGTGTGTGTGTGTACACCGAAGGGTCTCTCACAGGGACTAGGGCTCCGGGTTTTTAGGATAGGCTAGTTAACCAGAGAGCCCCCCCGAATGTGCCTATTTAGGACACTTCCACATTGGAATTAGGGAACAGCCTATTCCTGCTCTTTATGTGGGTGCTGGGAGACCCACATCCTCAAGAGTGCATGGCCATCGTTGACTGGTTGATTTTGTTTTTTTCGAGACAGGTCTCTCTGTGTACTCCTGGCTGTCCTGGAACTTGCTCTGTAGACCAGGCTGACCTCGAACTCACAGAGATCCACCTTCCTGCCTCTGCCTCCAGAGTGCTGGGATTAAATGCATGAGCCACCACTGCCGGCTTTGGCATATTATCTCCTAGTCCCCCAAGTTTGTCTACGTTGTGAAGCACAGAAATCAGATCCCTTTGACTATGTTTCCTTACGGATGTTTTTACAGTGGTTGGTGCATAAAGGACTACTCAGGTACCGTAGTTTCCCCACACTTTCAAGGTGATTATTAATATTAAATGTTCTGGATTTTAAAATCTCTTTCACTCTATTTAGGGAGGCAGAGTCAGTCAGGTCTCACAGTTTGAGGCCAGCCTGATGTACACAGTGATTTCATTAGGCTACCCTGGGACACCCAGTCCAAACACAAAAAATTCCTTTTCTGTTAGCATTCCAAATGCAGCAGAGCGGAAACAGAGGGATGGTCTTTCTTACTGTGTCCGAGCCTTCAGTCTAGGCCTCCTCTGTGTGTCCTGCTCTGATGTTACCAAATATCACTCTACCGTATGGGGCGGGGTCCAGCCTTCTTTAACTCTTCCCTAATGCCCAAATCCAGATATCCAACACACACTCTGTCTCTGTGTGTGTGTGTCTCACACACTAAGGGAGCCCTCTTCCTAAGAGGGAACATTAACACATTCATACATCATACATACATATTAACACATATTCATCATACCTAAACATACATCATAAATATACATACACATCATAAACACATACATACTCACACGCACATCATATACACCGATCCTACACACGTGTCATATGCTCACACACACATCATACACACATTCACATCAAATACAAACACATACATAGATACACCCATCATACATACTCACCACACACATACATACATACTAACATATTTTCTAAAAAACTGCCTTATAATGCAAAAATACTTTTATGTTTTTCTTGTTGCAGTAGATTATACTTGAGAAAACATTTCTTCTTGATTTTTTTTAAATTCTTTATCACATGTGAAAAATTAAGACCTTTTGAAAGATTACAGCCTGGTCTTTTTATACTTTTAATATAAAGTATATTATGCTTGGATTTGGAGACAAGAGAAAATGTAAGGCACATGAATAGAACTTTAAACTTTGTAGTAACAAAATTAAAACAGGTGAGATTAAATGTACATATATATGTTTATTTATTATGATATATCATTCCTACGTGTGATCAATATAAAACTACCAAGCTGTTTCACAACTTTTTGTTTTAGGTCCTCAAACTCCTAGTCTCTGTCTAGCTGTAGCACATCTCAGATCTTGCCATCTGCATATCGAGTGATCTGACGCTGTGTCTAGGTAGAGACCGGGGTTCTGCAGGACAGTGCAGCCCCTAGAATACCAGCGGTTCTTTCTTTAATCTGGCCCGTCCTGTGCCCGTGCTGTTCATCACTGGGTAACTTCTTAGTTCTGCTTTGAATCTGAAATGATAGAAAAGGGCCTTAGTGAACATGGTTAAAAGGATAAACATGGAGGAAGACTGTCAAATCTCTTGATGATACACAGATCCCATTGTTTACAGATGATTTTCTTAGTATGGTGTTCCAAAACAAATTAAGGATCGTATGCCTTTCAATTATCAGTTTTCAATATCATTCTTTAAAAACTAAAGGTTCAGAGATTGGTCTCCTGCAACGAGCAGAGCCAGGCTGAGAAGACCCTTTCATGACAATGAAAACAAATGCTGTCATTAGCCCCCCAGTTCTTTGGGTGCTTGACCAATAAGGATGCATTTGTGGCAAATTCATATGACACACTTCTTCCCTGAAGGTGGCACTGTGAACTCAGGGAGCAGTTAACTCCTTGTAATAGCTTATTCGGGAATTCTAGAATTCTTTTAACAGTTTCTTATAGTGCAATGTGTGTGTGTGTGTGTGTGTGTGTGTGTATGTGTGTGTGTGTGTGCGCGCGCGCGCACATCTAAGCTATTCTAATGCTTTTGACCATTTTAATTGCTTTTTCCCTCTTTCCTATGGCAACCCCTTGACTCAGACTGAATTGAGCAAGATTTAAGTGAACTGAGTTTCATCAACCATGGAAAGATATGATTCAAACCTAAATGTTTTCTGCTCAAGAGGCTGAAATTAGTCTCACACTAGTAGTCCCAGCCCTTCAGATAGCAAGTTTGAGGCAAGCCCAGGCTATATAAAGAGTTTCAGGCCAGCTGGGCAATGGTGGTACATGCCTTTGATTCCAGAACTCCAGAGGCAGAGTCAGGCAGATCTCTGAGTTCAAGGACAGCCTGGTCTATAGAGTTCCAGGACAGCTAGGGGCACACAGAGAAACCCTGTCTCAAAAACAGAAACAAAGCAGTGTATCAAAGCAGATACTAAGACTCATACCCAAACCTTCGGCAGAGTGCAGGGAAGCATATGAGAGAAGGGGGAGTTAGTAAGACTTGGCGAGGACAAGGACCAAATATATCTGGGAACATGGGTCCTATATGAGACTGTTTCTCCAACCAAGGACCATGTATGGATATAACCTAGAACCTCTGCTCAGATGTAGCCCATGGTAGCTTAGTAACCAAGTGGGTTTCCCTAGTAAGGGGAACAGGGACTATTTCTGACATGAACTCAATGGCGGGCTCTTTGACCTCCCCACTCCCCAAGGGAGGAGCAGCCTTGCTAAGCCACAGAGGAGAACTTTGCCGCCAGTCCTGAAGACACCTGATAAACCAGGGTCAGATGAAAGGGGAGGAGGTCCTCCCCTATCAGTGGACTTGGAAAGGGGCAGGGAGAAGATGAGGGAGGGTGGGATTGGGAGGGAATGAGGGAGCAGGATACAGCTGGGATACAGAGTTAATATCATGTAATAATAAAAATTAAAAGGAAAACAGAAACAGATGAGTGAGAGAGAGAGAGAGAGAGAGAGAGATTGATTCAGGCCAGCCTATGTAACTTGAGAGATCCTGCCTCAAAGGAAAAATAAATGTTTAAATTACTAGAGAAGGCTGAATTTTGCAAGTCCTTAACTTTTCAGACTATGTGATTTGAATACATGCGTCCAGTATGTTATGGAGAATGGTGTTCTTAGCTTTACTGTAGACTACTCTAGCTTTATCTACGCTAGAGTACTGAAAACTTGCCCTTAGCAGCCCCGTGAGATATCTGATCATCACACTTAAAGGAAACACTTCCAATTTGACTGCTCCAGTAAGCACACATACCTGTGTAAACACAGGAGCCCTGAGCTAACGTTTTCCATGCAGTTCAAGTTAGCAAGTGGGTCATAATTGCAACACAACCGTGTTTACTTTTCACTAATATTATACACAAGGACCTGATTTACTAGAGGAGAAGAGTAGAGAACAGCCCTTTCATGGCAATAGGAAACAGTAGCACACTAGAGAAGTTTGCAGTCGCACACCTGCTGAGCCTTTCAGAAGCAGCAGAAGTTTATAAACTGGAGACACCACCTCTGCTCTCTCTGCCTTTCAGATGTCACACACTCCAATTAAACACACACACACACACACACACAGCCATTCAAACAGCACACACTACAGAGGAGACAGTGAAAGCCATAAGAATTTCCTAGACTGGGGATCTAGCCCCATGGCAGAGCACTTGGCAAGACCTGAGGATTGGTTTCCAGCACTGGAAAAGATCAGTTTTCCTCTGGCAGCCCTGAGGTGAGACGTTGTCACACCTCCATCACCAATACACTGTGAGAGCGACAGGATGAAGCACAAAGGTGCGGGGCAGTCTTTTATATATATATGAAGCCATTTTTAAGCTTTCCCCTCAAGTTAAATAATTTTCATTTCAATTTCTCAACTCTTTGTTTACTGTCCCCTTTTAAAGCCTCAGGTTTCAATATTTATCTTAGATTACATAACTCAAAACTGTACCACCATTCTAAAGCAGCAAATGGCTGAAATTTGGAAGAAATGCCTTATTTTCATTTCCTAGTTTTTTGTTCCAATTTGAAAAAAAAATAGCTACAGAACACATTAGTAATTCAGTACATATTTGTTAAAATACTCAACCGCATAGTACTGGTTAGGTAAGTTTTTTCTGGGCTAGGGAGCTGGCTCAGCAGGCAGAATGTTTGATGTATAGGCAGAAGGACTGAGGTTCTGATCTCCAAGGCCCATGCAAATACCAGGTAGTCATCCTGCCTGTAATTCTAGCACTCACACTGCAGAGACAGGACCCCTGAAGCAAGCCGGCTAGCTAGACTCAGCTAGACTGGTCCTATGGTCTAGTAACGTGTGTGCGTGTGTGTGTGTGTGTGTGTGTGTGTGTGTGTGTGTACACACGTGCATTTGCCCATGAGTGTGCATGTGGACGTGGGAGTTTGACATTAGGTGTCTTAATCACTATCTTCTTGAGACAGGGTTTTCCCCTGACCCTGGAGCTCATCATTTCGGCTCTGTGGCTGGCAGCACACTCCAGGGGCCTCCTGTCTCCACACGCTGAGCACTCGGGTTACACGGGCCACTGCTGGCTTTGTATGAGAACTGATCTGAACCTGGGTCCTCGGGCCCACACAGCAAGCACTTCACCTTTAAGCCATACCCACAGACTCCACGTTATTTATGTTCTTTCAACTGGCATTTAACTTCTGAGATGCCATGCGTGTTTGGTACAGGCATACATCGTGTACTGTTCAAATCAGGATTACTCAAACATTTACCAGAGGAAATTTGAGCTTTTCACAAGGTGCTGTTTTTTGACATCTTAGCAGAAAATAGGTGAAAGTCAGAATTAATGGTGATAAACAATATAACAGAGGAAACGTGGAGACACAATAGACATGAGCAGTTTCAAGTGCCAAAACCATCTGCTCAGTAAGAAATGAAAATCCCTCCAAGCACTTCTTTATTCAAATGAGCAAATATATGAAAGAGTACTTTCTACTACACTCCACAGATGAGAGCATTCATTAATCTCTCCCATGAACGTGTATCACACGGGAGCTCGTTACCACACAAATATGCATAAGGCACAGATACATGTAAGAGAGACTGGGCCTCAGAGTCTGCACTGCCCGAAGCTCACAGGGGGTGCTACTAGGATTCTGTCCAAGTGATCTTTATAGGAGCTCATAACTGCCCTGAGTTTCTACTGAATGCTGGTGTTTATTTTTCTTGTCCTTCCTCAAAAAATATTAGGAGCTGGAGTGGGGAAGAAGGGGAAAGTTGCTTCCTTTGCAGCTTTGTTTTTAGTAAAGTGTCTATTTGAACTCACAGCTTGGGGAATGTAGTCAACTACAGTGGAAAAGACATGGCAGTAGGCAATTGTCTGACAGTGCAAGCACACAGCAGCTGCTGAGTATACCAGTCAGGCATCAGCTGGATAAGAGTAGAAGTGGAGCCAGACAACCCATCCCTCAGCACCCCTCTATCTCCAACTAGGTCCCATCTCATATGTAGTTTTACAATATAGAAACGCCGAGGGAAACAAGTGTTTAAACACATGAGCTTATGGGGTACATCTCACACCCAAACCTTAACATCCTACCTCTTGAGGAGCTCGCAGCAACCTCATAATGCAAAATGTGTTCAGTCCAAATTCAGAAGTACCCATTGTCTTTTTAAAACATCACTGTCCTTCAGTATGTGTGTAGTGAAAATATATGTGTAGCACAGTCTGTGTGTGGAGGTCAGAGGACAATTTTCAGGAGCTGGTTCTTTCCATCAGTGGTAACACTTCCTTCCACTCTCTGTTATGTATATACTATACTATATGTATATATCTATATATGCACATACATACGTGTGTGTATAGTACACACACGCACACACACACACACACACACACACACACACACATATATATATATATATGAGAGATTGGATCTCATAGTATCTGCATCCCCCGTTAGGAAAAAGTCACAGATTAATATGCCCTAGATCCTGCAGCTCACAAGGAGCTATCTAGGGCCATATCCAACTAATCTTTTTATATGTGCATATAGCATATAGCAATATATAGTATATTGTACTCAGTTTGTGTCTTAAACACTGTCACCTTCATTTCTGGGCTTTTTTCTCAAATGACCTTGTAAAAGATAATCCCCATGCTCTTCACAACTGTACCCTCCCTGTCTTGTCTCCCAAAATATTCTGTGGTCCAAGCGACTTGTCTTCATTATCTTCAGTCAAAACTCATCCTTCTGTCTATATATTTTGTCTGTACATTTTGTTTATATATTTTGTCTTTAGTTGCCCTCAAGCTTCTCAGAAATGGGTTTACATTTTTTCTTCCCACCTGTAAACAAACAGTAACTCAGATAGGTAGATGGGAAACAAGCCCATGAAATGAAAGTGAACGCTAGACTACACGGTCTCAAGTTCTTCCTGAAAGAGTGAAAGTAACCTCTTATTCATGGTGGGGAGGGGCTGATGTTTAGAAAGTGGAGTAAAGTCATGAAATGTTGTAGACAATAACAACTATGATACAATCACAACTATGAGAAGAGTAAAACCAATTGTTCTAAAAAACTGAAATAATGAATCATAATTTATGTTTTGTTTTCAAAGGTGAAAATAAAGAAGAGTTCTTAGTGCTTTACTTTCTGAAGCTTTCCGTCATAACTGGAAGAAATAAATTTTGATAGGGTTAGATTCAAAGTCTGACAATGGATCGAAATGGAAAGGCACTGGGATTTACCCCTAATGTTTATTTGAACAAAAAATGTTACCCAGAGCTTTATGTGTTTGATTTGTTTTTTAAGATTGGGCTTCTCTATGTAGCCCTGGCTGTCCTGGAACTCATTATGTAGACCAGGCTGGCCTCTAATTCAGAGATTTGCCTGCTTTTGCCTCCCAAGTGCTGGGATGAGAGGCGTGGACCACCAGCAGCAGCCAGATTTTATCCTCTAAGCTAGGAGGCAACAACTTCCTCTTTATGGTATTGTAACCATAAATTCTCTTTCAATGCTATTGTGACACCTTTGGGAGGTGGATCCTTGATAGAGGAGGTAGGTTTCTTAAGGTTTATAAATATTCAACACTTACTTCTTCAGCCCTGGTAGGCAATCTTCTTCCCTTTCTTTCCTTTCCCTTCCCTCCTGTCCTGTCCTCTCTTCTCTATTTTCTCTCTTCTCTTTCCTTCCCCTCCTCACCTCTCCTTTCTTCTCCCTCTTCTTCCTCTCCCTTTCTTTTTCCCTCTTTCCTGCTCCTCCTCAGCTCTCAACATGGACCCACCTGTCACCATGCCTCCCCGCCACGATACACTCTGTCCATTCAAATTGTGAACGAAAACAAACCCTTCTTCCCTTAAGTGGCATCTTTTCCGGTGCTTGTTCAGACAAATAAGAAAAGTAACAGATACACTTCTCTACCTTGATGTCAGCTCTCCTAAGCAAACTGTTTTGTCAGAGTTCTTAAATGCCATTTCTGAATCTGAAAATGCTCCCCTAATTTCTCAGCTGTTTCCACCCATAAAAGCATTTTACAAGTTGAAGAGTCCATGAACTATAACATTAGTAGAGACTTAAAACAGTTTCATTCGAGGGCTAAAATTAGAATAAAAATCCATTATAAAATATCTTAGAGAGCTGGCAATATGGCTCCGTGTGTAATGGCATTTGCCACCAAGCTAGTTATATCAGTTGGATCCCTGGGACACACAATGATAGAAGAGAACCAACCACTGCACACTGCCCTCTGGCCTCCAGACACATACAGAGACACAGAGAGAGCAGTATGCATGCACTGATAAAAAGTACATAAATATGAAAACACAGTCCAAGAATGGAGTATTATGAGGATCCTTAGTGCCTATGAGAAAACTCCAAGAAATGAAGACAAGAGTCTTATGAACTTTGTTTCTTCAAAACACAGAATTATTCTTGCTGTGTGCTTTTATGCCCTTGCCAGGTGTAGCAGCTAGGAATGAGTTTACGGCATGGTCTCATTATTGCTTGCTGGTGTTGTTCAATTAAATGTTTATGCCTCTATGGAAAAACATGCTCTTGCCACGTGTGGCTTGTCCTTGTGACTGTACACAGCTTGAACTCATAAGAACTTTGCTCATATAACCTTTCTTAACCCTCAGAGTATAAATTATCAGGGGCTCTGAATAAAGCTGGTTATTGCATGAGACTTTAGTCTGTCTCACTTGTTGACTCCATTATCCCAGGCTCCATGCTCTAGAACAGTGACACGTAAATAGATAGGTAAATAAATAAATACATAAACAAGCAAACAGACAAACTCTCTAGAACAGTGGCAAGTTTTAAAATTTTTTAATTTTTTTAAGACCTGGGGGTATAGTTTACCAGTAGAGTACTCAAGCAGCATACTCAAGGCCTTGGTTCCTTCCCTAACACCACACATCCCCAAATTAATACAAACTTAAGGACAAAGACTGTTAGACCCCTTGACAAATCATCAGTTATCTGTTCAGATGAAAATTACATGTAATTTAGCATACAGTACATTCTCTATGTTGGCCTGATGACATCACTAGTCGGTATGAAGCAGGCAATAGAACGAAGGCGCTACTGTCTAGATTATTGAAAAGTAGTTACATTTCCACGTGCGGACCGTGGCACAGCTGTGCTCTGACGTTGTCATTTCTAACCCTGACTGTAAACATTTCTCTCCAAAATAAAGACTCCATTAAGGCTCCTTGTAGCTTCACAAAAACTTCTGTGTAGAAGATAGTGCTTTGAGGATTCCATGTATGTATGTACACAGATATGTATATGTGAATGTATAATACTCTGAGAATTTATTGCAGTGTGTTTTGCTCATATTCACTTCTACCTCTTCTAATTCCATTAAGACCCATTCCCCACACATTCATATTCTCTCCCCTTTTCCTAAATAACACAACAATCCGCTTAGTGGTGCCCATATGCTTAAGAGACGTGGTAGACCTACTAGGGGCCACCCTTAAAGAAAACAGACTCTCCCTCCACCATTAGCCATCAACTGTCAATAGCTCTTCAGCTACAGGTCAGGGTGTATGTGCCTCAAATACTTCCTAAGGAAGGAATCTTCTACAAGAAGCTCAGACACAAATGTCAATCTTGCATTGTGGGTGAGGTTTGTAGATGTTAAAGCTTTTTGCCTTAACTATGTAAACAGTTTTTTTTGATATAGTTACTTTCATTATTCATGGAATAACTTTGAGTACATTTAAAACCTTAAGCTGTGTATAATGACTCACAACTATAATCCCAGACCTCAAGAGAGAAGGGAAGGTCATGACTCCATAGTGAGCTCAGGCCAGGCTGGGCTATATATGAACCTATATCAGAAAATAATTTAGGATTGGGGTTGGTATCTCAGTTGATAGCGTGCTTCCCTAGTATATGTGACATCCTGAGTCTGACAATCACTATTTCATAAGTTGGGTTTAGTGGTGGATGTTTACAATTTTAGCACTTGGGGGGCAGAGGCAGAAGGATCATGAGTTTAAGGTCGTTCGGGGATACATAGATATTGAGGCCGGCATGGGCTACATGAGAGATGAAGTAGAGTTCCCATAAAGTAAGTATAACACATAGCTTCTTCCCACCGCTCACACTTGTCAGAGTTCTCCATTCCTGGTACAAGCACATGGCTAGGACTCTTGCTATAGTGTTTACTTGTAAAAGTATTAGCAAAACTTTACAATCTAACTGCAGACATGGCTTGCTTCCAGCTTAGAAACAAAAGAGCCTAGAGCTAAGAGGTCACACCTGTCCATTTGATATCTGAGGCTGAATGTGTAGTTCACAATTGCTTTGTGCAATGCTGGTGTTCTCTCTTGCTCTCAAAGCAACTTTCTGCTTAGATTTCTTTTTTTTTTCTCATTGATCATCACAATACTTAATTTTCACTGTCAAATTGGCTTAATTTAGAACCATCTAAAAGACAAGACACACCATCTTATTTTTCAAGCACTGTGACAAAACACCATGACCAAGGCAATTTATGATACAAACAATTTGGGGTTAGAGTCTGTGGCCCTCAAGGCAGAAACCATGGCAGCAGGCAGGCAGGCAGGCAGGGTGCTGGGGCAGTACCTGAGAGGGTACATCTCAGTCCCCAAGAGTGAGGCAGAGCTGACTAGGAATGGTGAGAGCTTTTGAAAACCCAAAGCCCAAGGCTGGAGAGATGAGTCAGTGGTTAAAAGCACTGGATGCTATTCCAGAGGGCCTGAGTTCAATTCCCAGCAACCACATGGTGGCTCACAACCATCTATAAAGGGATCTGATGCCCTCTTCTGTCATACAGGCTATATATACAGATAGAGTGCTCATATACATAAATGAAAACAAAAAAGCTTTCAAAAGTATATTTTAAAAAAGAAGATGCAAAGCTCCCCTCTAATGATGAACCCTCCCCCCAAAAGGCCACGCCTTCTCATCCTTCCCAAGCAGTTCTACCAAACTGGGAACCAGATATTAAATATATGAGCCTATTGGGGTCATTCTCATTCAAAGCACCACATATCCATAAAAAAACTTACACACAGATTTTAAGTGGCTGTATTTCTAAATTGTTGCCATTTAGAAACTGCCAAGATGTCTGTCAGAAGAGCAGATAAACCATGGTACAGGGAGACAAAGGGATGTTATCCAACATTAAATGAGCAATCGATACGTGAAAAGTCATAGGAGAGACGTGGAAAAAGCTGACTCATAAGGCTCCACTGTTTGATTTCAATCTTATAAAATTATGGAATATGTATAACTATGAAGACAGTGAGAAAACATTACCAAAGCTTGGGGGGAAGGAGGGATTATTGAGTGTCTCACAAGAGCTTTGCTGGGGCTCTGAAACCACTGTGTATGATACTTGGATATAGCCATCAGAGTTCACCTAGCCAAACTTATGCACAGTCTGAGAGAAAGCCCCCTCAGTAAACTACAAACCTGAGCTGATAACAGTGTCTTGTCAGTTGCAGCAAATGTCTCTCTCTGGTGGGAGATATGGACGGTAGAGGAAGCTGTGTCTATGTGTGGGGTTGAGAGACAGCTGGGGCTGCTCTGAATGTACCTGTCTGTGAAGTCGAAATTTCTATTAAAAATTACACACGTTAGTATCTGTCACACACATGTACACCCTTCAAAAACAGGGAAAGGGACTTTAATTCTTTTCAAGCTATGCAAACAGTGTACTATTATGAGACCCCTGACTCTTGAAAGGTTCCTTGTACTAAGATTTTGTACAGCAAGGGCCACTGTTTTGGTATGAACAGGGGCTACTATTGATGGGCCCCAGGGCTTTGAAGTCACTGAGGAAAAAAATAATAATTTCAGCCAAGCACCAACACTTTGCCATTCAATACTTTCTGCATTTTGCACAGGGGAAAGGAATAAAGGCTGTGTGTCAACTGGTTGCCAGTGTCCTGTCCTACATCATTCCACACCCTGAAACCCAACTGTGCATCTACATGGAGGATTTCACTTGCTTCTCTCAGGTGTGTTCAGGTCTTCTAAATGTCAGGGCTCGGTCCACTGATGGTCACTACCTGGAGCACCCCAGTGCAGTGCCTGGATGATGCTTATCTCCAGAGTTTTATGTTACCAAGTTGCGGATCTTCTCTGGGACTCATCAAAATTGCTATCACTCTCAGCCCCTCAGTCCTACATGCAGTTTTCTTTAAAAAGTAAAATAGAATTTCTGATTGGCTTGGCTTGCATAAAAAAAATCTCTTGGGTCTGACAAGGTGACAATAACATAAAAGACAAAAATACGCATTATCTGATAGATGCAAAAGAGCCAATTGACAAGAATCTAAAACATTTTCACTACAAAAATACTATCAGGTGTCACAAAGGAAGAAATCAAGCTAAAAAGATGGCTGTGTGGACAACCTCACGAATATCAGGTCTAGAGTTCAGCTTCTCCACACCTACAGCCAGGCAAGCTGAAACCCTGTAAATCATTGATCATTGATCAGAAGACAAGGGATCTCTGGAGCAAGCTGGCTGGCTGGACCAGAAGAATTGGCAAAGTTCATGTTCAAGTGAGAAATTACCTCAATGTATAAAATGGAGAGCACATACCTAACATCAGCTTCAGGGCTGCACACACACATCACATTCACATGTGGCCATGAACATGGGAACAGACATGTACTCACATCACACACACACATACATAAGGAATGACGTATTGATGAATGTTACCACATGGATGAAGCTTGAAAACATCATGGTATGTGAAGGAACTAAGCCACAAAAGGCCCCACATTGTATGATACGATCTCCATTACATGTTAAAAATAGGCAAATCTTTATAGACCGAAAATAATGGTTTCCCAGGATCAAAAGACTGGAATGAAGAAGTGGCTGCTAATAACGGTAGGCTTGCTTTTGGGGAGAACAATATTCTAAAATTACTCAGGATGATCTTTACTGTGAACATCCTGAAAACACTGAACAGTAGACTCTAAATAGGTGAAATGTATAACGTGAATTATGCCTTGACGAGCCTGATGAAAGCAATCACCTGCCTCGGTCAGCCCTTGGGGGGAAATAGGTGATCACAGTGGGGATGACCAGCCCAAACCAAACACAGCCATCCCTGTACAATAAGAATCTTTATTTTGAAGAAATGAAAGCACTATAAATCCTTGTGACTTAGGAGTGATTTTACGAAAGTGCTCAAAGCTATTATTACCTCTCTCAGAACTTGGTATTCACCTGTATTTACTTTCAACTATAGAATGTCCTAGAAATAATTGAAGTTTCCACATCCTATAAGTGAAGTGCCTAATTCTTACTTGGCTGCTGTATAAATCCTGAACAAATCTGTGGATTTCTTTTCCCAGTATACAAACAATTGCAAGTTGTCATATCTGATTTACCTAGCATCTTGTTAAACAGCTAAAAATAAATATTGGGAATTTTTGTCACCTACACACGTTTGAACAGGTGTCTGTGTAAAGGGTGGTTACACCTCTTTATAAGAACGGTTGTTTCATCCAATCCTCCCTCCCAGTCTTTCACAAAACCCCTCAGGCTCAGCTCATTGTTTGGCTGTGGGTCTCTGCATCTATTTCTATCAGCTTCTGGGTGAAGCCTCTCAGAAGACAGCTATGCTAGGCTTCTGTCTGCAAGCACAGCAGAGTAACACTAACAGTCACAGGGGTCGGCTCTCTACCATGGGGTGGACCTCACGATGGGCCAGTCACTGGTTTGTCATCCCCTCGATCTCTGCTCCATCTCAATCCCTACACTCCGTGTAGACAAGACAAAATTTGGATGGAAAATTTTTGTGGGTGGGTTGGTGTCCCCACCTCCATTGGAAGTCCCACCTGGCTACAGAGGATGGAGACTTCAGGCTCCATATCCTCAGCTGCTAGAAGTCTCAGCTGGGGTCACCCCATAGACTCCCAGGAGCCTCCCCTGTCCCAGAATGCCCCTCCACCATTTCCATTATCCCAGTCCTTCGCCTCCTACCCCCAGATACCACAAAAAGACCAACAGAGGAAACTAAGCAGGGACCAGCCCACAGGGGCTCACCGAGACTGAACCATCAATCAAAGAGCAGGCATGGGCTGGTTCTAGACATCCCCCCACACACACACACAGATGTGGCAGATGCGCAGCTTGGTCAACATGTGGGTCCCCCATCAATGGGAGCAGGGGCTGTCTCTGACTCTGTTGCCTGCCATTTCCCCCAGCTGGGCTGCCTTGTCTGGCCTCAGTGGAGAGGATAAGCTTATCCCTACTGCAACTTGAGGTGCCAGGGTGAGTTAATAGCCCTTGGTGGCCTCCCCTTCTCTGAGAAGGAGAGGGGCAGTGTGGAGAAGGGAACATGAGGGCAGAACTGGGGGGAGAGGAGGGAGAGGGCTGGGATCAGGCTGCAAAGTAATTAAATAAATAAATGGGAAAAGCTTGTTGACTCACAGCAGACTACTGTCCTATCTAATCACACGGACTTCCTAACATTTCACATTTTGACTGCTGTGTTTTGAGTAAGTTTTCATCACTAATGATCTCAGATTGTGCAAATGTATCAGTAGAGTGTAAACAACCAGATGATAATAATGAAGTGACCCCAACAAATAAATGAGTAATGCCAAGTTCAGCCCTGACATAGGAGATTCTAGATGAAGATGGCTTGCTGAGATGCAAGATGAAAATAAAGCTGCTAATTAAGTTAGTGGAGGAAGGCCAACCATCCACACATTTTCTTTCTTTCTTTTCTTTCTTTCTTTCTTAATTTCTTTCTTTTTAACTTTTTTTTTTTTGAGACAGACTTTCTCTGTGTAGCCTTGGCTGTCCTGGACTTGCTTTGTAGACCAGGCTGTCCTCAAACTCACAGAGATATACCTGCCTTTGCCTCCCCAAGTGCTGGGATTACAGGCCTGTGCCACCAGACCCGGCTTACCAATTTTTTTTAAAACAGAGGAATAGAAGCATCACAGAGACACAATTTAAAGCTTGTCCATAGTCCCAAGACACTGAAGTGTGTGTGAAAGGTCCTCTTCTCTCCATTCAGTCCATCTTTCCCAAGGTAAAATTTTTAACTAGTATCAGGACCAAGATGCCCTCTGAGATCTCAGCCCACAGTGGGGTATCTGAAGTAAGGAAATCTGTCAGGAAGGAAGAACTAGAGTCTCTATTCCTGCAGTTCTTTTCCCGCAATTGCCTAGACGTGCCAAGGAGCCATTGTGAATGCCTTCCAGCACTGGGCAGTAGAGCTGCTCACCAAAGTTGACCCCAAAAGGGCATATGTCAGAGGACCAAACCCCCATGTGACAATGTCAAGGTAGGAAGACCTTTAAAGGGTCAAGGTAATTGGTCCATGGAGTCATTAGAAGGGCTAAACTACAATAGTTGTTATTGGAACCCCAATTAGCTTCTGTGAGAACTACCGTCCTAAATGAACAAGACTGATTCCTCATGCTTTAGATCGCTACTTACCTGAGAGCCCTCCCTTTCCCCATTGCAATACCCTGTGCCCTCTTAGGCAGTAGTTCTTCCCCGGAGCCAGCAGATGCTGGTATTATGCTCTTTAACCTCCCAAACTGAACTAAATCAACGTTGCCAGCCTCGGGTGTTTTGCTGCAGCATGGGAAAATGAACTTCAAGATGCTTCAGTTCTTTATTGTGAGATGCAGAGATCAAAGAGGGAACAGAGGTGGGGACAGGAAAGGAGAGAGAAGTAGTTTGGAGAAATGTAATGCAACCCTAAGCAGAGAGAGTCCGTGGCTTCTACTACCACCAAAGGCCATTTGCAAGTCTGTGTGGTCTGTGCTGCAGAAAGAATGTCCAGGTCCTTTCTGCCACCGAGGGCCATGCCTCTGTCCCATGGTCTTACTGCAGCCAGGGTCTGTGTTGATGTCCGTGGCCCATGTTACCACTGAAGGTCGTGCAGAGGTCCATGAGCTGTGCTGCAGCCTGCATCATGTTGCCATCAGGGGCTGTGATGCCCCCAAGGGCCACACTGATCTGAGGGACCTGAACTGACACCATGTTGATGTTCGTTTTCCAGGCTGCCTCCAAGGGCCTCTGTGGCCCTTTCTCCGCCCCCTCCCCGCCCCGGGAAAATCTCCCTTCCACTTCCCATCCAGCTATTGGCCATTAGTTCTCTATTACAGCCAATAGACAGGTGAGAGAGGACAAACATTTACAAAATACGAGGCTGGTGATGGACCATACAAATAACAATACCAAGATCCGGCTGGTACATAGCTCTCTGCTGGTACTGAATTAATCAATGTCACCATCCTGATTTGCAGTTCTGTGGCCATGTTTAAAAAAAAAAATCACTGTTTTAGGAAAAGAGGGGCATGAGGCCTGAATCTTTACTCTGAAAATGTTTATTGTAAAAAAAAAAAAAGTTTCTCTGCATATGGACTTACAGAAAGCCAACTGTAGACAGGGCCAGTGGTGGGAACCATATTTACACTTAGTCAGAAATTATTTAAAAATTTAAAAATAAGTAAGCATAGAAGTAAAAAAAAAAGACGAAGAGCAATGTAATCGAATAAGATTCGTAACTAAACAGACATAGCTACAGCTAGCTAACTTTCAAAGCTGTCAACAACACAAACTGGGGAAAAAGAATCTTTTCAACAAATAACGCTGGGAAAAGTTCACATGTAGAAAAACTAAACTAAGGCCATATCGCTCACCCTGCACAAAAATTAAAAATGTATCTAAGACCTGGAAATTTGAAGCTGCTAAAGAAAAATATAGATGAAGTGTTTCAAGGTGCATATAGGCACAGCTAAGCACTTTCTGAAAGGGATTCCAATAGCACAGAAAATAATCTCAAGAACTGACAAACAGCAAAGTAAACAGACAGGAGAATAAAAAGACAGCTCTAGAAAGGAGGAAGGGGTCCTGGGTGAACTAGTCACCAAACAAGGATTAAAATCAAAATACATAAACAGCTAAAAAAAAAACTAAACACAAACAAACAAACAAACAAACAAACAAAAACCCCAAATCACCCAAATATCTGGGTTAAATGAGGTGAAGAAAGAAAAAAAATACAAATGGCCAATAAATATTTGAAACAATGACTGACTTCTTTAGCCATCAACCAAATCATTACATCAAGCAAAATAAGCCAGACCCAGAAAAATAGATACATTTTTTTTATCAGATGCAGAATCTGGATTTCTCTTTCGTGTGTGTGTGTGTGTGTGTGTGTGTGTGTATCTGTGAGTGTGTGTGTGTGTGTGTGTATCTGTGTGTGTGTGAGAGAGATGAAAGTAGTGAACACGAGCCGGAGTAAGGAATGCTTAGAGCAGGGAAGCGGGTGGTGGGATGCATGTGATACAGAAGCAGAACCAAGGATTATTTGTAGGGACGAAGAAAACCAGTAAGAGAAGAGGTAAGTTGTCGGTGGTAGAAGTGGAGAAGGTGATTAAAAACAGAACACAATAACATATGTATGAAAACGTTATAACAAAACTCGTTATTTTGTAAACTAAATTTTCATTTATTATTATTAAAATGTAACTATAATGGGTATGGTGGTGTATGCCTTTAATCTCAGCATTCAGCTGGATAGGGCCAGAGACCCGTGGAGCTGTGTGAGTTCAGGCCAGCCAGGACTACACAGGAAGTCCCAGGGCTACATGAGGAGACATTGTCTCAAATTGAAAAAAACAAAACAAAACAAAAACAAAAACAAAACAAAAAAACTACATATCTCAGTGAGTCCTTCCCTAACCTGCAGGGAAGATCTTGACCTCCATCACCGTGAGGAAAAGTTAACGTGATCATGTGACTCTTCACTAACCACCCCTAAAGGATTCCCTATCGCTCAGGACAATCCCAAAGTCTTCACAAGTTCAGGAGAGCCCTGCTAGTCCTCCCTCAGTGACTACCCCTGTGTTCACTCAGCCCTAATCCCGCTAGCATCCTTAGCATCTTTACTGTTCACCAGGCCAGGCAACTCTCTGGCCCCAGGACCTTTACATATCCTTTTTCCTCTGCCTAGAATACACTGCACCTGGGTATCCATAACACTCATTCCCAAACTCCCTCCCGCCTCTGTTCAAATTGCCTCTTGTGATGTTTTATTGGCAGTGCTGGGGGTCAAATCCTGGGCCTCATGCATGCCAGGCAAGAACTATACTGGGCCATATCTGAAGCCCTCAAATATTACCTTATTAGAAAAGCTTTTCCTGACTAGACCACCTCAGTTAAAATAGCATCCTCCCTCCCTCCCAAAAGTCACCATCTGCTATGAACTGAATACCTGTGTCCCTCCAGAATTCCTCTGTTTAAGTATCTCCTAGCTCCCAACATGATTGTATTTGGAGATTGGGAGGAAGGGGAAGGGGGGGGGGAGGAGGAGGCTCAATTCAACATCAGTAATGGGGTTAGAAACCTTTTAAGAGAAGACCGGAACCCTCTCCCAGCCATGAGATTTTCCCAGTAAACAAATGGTGGTCTGCAAACCAAGAAGAGGAACCTAAGGAGAAACCACCTTGATCTTGGACTCTCAGGCCCTAAAGTGTGAGAAATAAACACCTATTGCTCATGCTCCCAGCCTATCTTGTACTGTAGCCCAAGCCCTTCTCCTTACCAGTCTTTGTTTTCTTCACAGCCCTTTTTTTTAAATTACTATTTGTCGTGTCTTTATCTCTTCTCAGAAAAGAAAATATATATTTTGTTCTTTGTTTTTTTAGAATCTGAGATAAAGAGATTCCCATCAATTTTCAATAAATGTTAGATGAAAGACTAGGTTTTAGACTCTATTAAGTTGGTCCTTTGTGCCATTACTTCAAAGGAGAGCTTTTTCTCCACGAGAATAAAGGATAATTGGACTTGGTGGGTCATAGAGAAGAGAAGGAGAAATAAGACAGGAAGTTAAAATAAGATGAAGAGTGGGGCAGACCTGAGAGGAAGTAGAGGAGAGGAATAGGGAGTGAATATGATCAAAATATATTACAAACATTCATGAATTTCTAAAATTAATAAGATATATTATTTAAAATATCAGACGATAGAGAGCTGCTGGTCACTAGCATGACAGTTATAAAACTATAATATAAAAGACAATAACAGTATGATTATTTAAAATCCAGGCACAAGATATAAAAGAAACCTACAAATACTTTTTACCATTTGTGGCCTGTGAAGGTAATTCATTATGAGAATCAGAGATTGGGAGGGCCACTGTTTATTGTGACAGGTTTAAAGGGTTTCTTTGTTGTTTATTTTGGAGTTTGTTTTGTTTTGAGCCTGTGGTAGTTGTATATTTGAGCCTATGGAAAAAGTTCTGAACAACCCACTTTCTCAGTTCATTCGTTAGGCAAAATATGAGGAAACGTGGTCTCTTTTATCTTTTGTTTGTTTGTTTGTTTCTAAATGGCTATTTAAGCACAGATGACCGCACACATGCCAAACTGGAGGAGCAGGTCTTGCCACCTTAACCAATCCTCCTGCTACCTGATATGTCCACTCAGCCTGAAGAGCCAACTCTGCCTGCCGTGCAACGCGCCTGGAGTCTTGCCCAGCTGAGTCCCAAAAGCAGGAAGAACACTCAAGAGTGAGAATTGTGGAGGCTGAGAGAACTCACATATGATATAGGCCATTTATGTCAATTCAGAACAGGGTAGGGGAAAAAAGGAACCACAAACTTTAGGAAGAGAAAAATTAAGTGAAGTTCAGTGAATTGTGCTCAGAAGATGCAGCCACATAACGTAAGGCGTGATGGGTGGTCCACATTGTGCCGCATATACCATTTGCTTAAAGCAACCCGCCTTTCTTCTTAACTAAGTTTGGTTTAGAGGTGGTTGTCTGTTTCCACTGATAAAGCAGAATGCATGGAGACACTGTGTTTTCCAGGAGTGTGCAGGTGCCCACGAAAGCCAGAAGAGAATTTGTGTATGTGTGTGTGTGTTTTCCAGGAGTGTACAGGTGCCCACGAAAGCCAGAAGAGGATGTCAGACCCCCAGGGACTGCAGCTCCCAAGTAGTTCTGGGTCATCAAAACAGATGCTGGGACCTGCACCCCAACCGTCTGCAAGAGCAGAAGCGCGGCAAGGGCTCCTAACTGCCCAGCCATCTCTTTGCTCTATTGCCACAAATATTACCAAATTACAGGAGCGATTATTTCAAACAACTGCGTTCAGCACCTGTTCTGCACCAGCATTTATTTGATTGGGTATCCTTGCCTGGGTTTTGTTTGTTTGTTTTCTCCAGACAGGGTTTCTTCCTGTAGCCTGGACTGTCCCAGAACTCACTTTGTAGACCAGGCTGGCCTTGAACTCACAGAGATCCGACTGCCTCAGCCTCCCCAGTGCTGGGATTAAGGGTGTGTGCCACTGCCTGTTTGTTTTGGGAGTTAGGTGTCTTTTTTTTTTAATTGAAATAAAAATTTTCAGTAATTAGGTGTACTCTGTGGGCTAAGGGAATTGAGTGATGTGTTGAAACACACAGAATACCAGGCTTCTGAACCTAGAATCTTTAAAAGACTGGCGATTGGATAAGTCCAAGAGAGCCTCTCTAGTGGACAATCACATCAATCTCTTTGCACTATTCTGTTTTCTTACAAATCTAGAGTATTCTATGACTTTAAGGGCTGGAGAGATGGCTCAGTAGTTAAGAGCACTGTCTGCTCTTCCAGAGGTCCTGAGTTCAATTCCCAGCAACCACATGGTGGCTCACAACTATCTATAGTGAGATCTGGTGCCTACATGTAGACAACCATGCACGGAGAGTACTGGATAAATAATAAATAAGTCTAAAAAACAAACAAACAAAACAGCCAAGTGTGGAGCTGAACACCTGTAATCCAAGCACTCAGGAGGTAGACGCAGAAGGGCCGGGAGTTCAAAGCAATCATAATAGCAAGCCAGAGGCCAGCCTGGGCTACGAGACACCTGTCTCAAACAAAACAATCGAATCGCTAGCAAAGAAATACTTCTAAGTTTGAGTGTGACGTGTGCGTGTGTACATGTGTATACACAACAATTTCACCGTGAAAGGGAGAGGAGTACACAGTGCTTCGGAACAGAACTTTTCTTGCACAGGTATCAAGACACTTTTGTTCCTGAAAAAAAAAAAAATAACATAAAAAGTCCGGAGTGGCATTTGCCTGCAGAGAATTCTGGAAACCGGATTCGGAAACGGCCCTGCCTAATCTCACTTGCTTGCAGATGCTTCAGTCTGGACACAGGGCAGTGTTTGGGGGCGGGGGGGGCGGGAGGGAGGGGACCACGTCCCTGCTCAGCTGGGGACCCAGCGGAATTTGTAACCACCCGTGACGGTCCGGATGGTGAAGGCTTTGCCCTGGGGGAAGGCCAGCGTGCGGATGGTGCTGTGGCTGCGGATGGGCGTGCTGAAGGAGCCGCCTTCCTCCAGCTCGCTGTGGCTCAGGTTCACCGAGCTGGCGCTGCAGTCGGTGCGCAGCCCTCGGAAGGCGCCGTGGAGACTGCCGGAGCTGCAGTCCTTGCTGCCGGGCTCCTGCTGCAGCCGGGGCCGCTTGGGGTCGCGGTTCTGCAGGGCTTCATCGCAGCGCTGGGAGATGTCCCTAAGGATGGCGTCCACTTCCGCGCCACCCTGCCCTACTTGTCCCGCAGCACAGAGAAGCTCCTCCAGGCTCCTTTTCGTCGTCGCCTTGACCTGGAAGGGCTCGGCCGGGGACTGCGTGATCATAAGCTTCTGTGAAAGAGAGGGCAGAGCGCTAGAGCCGCGCGGGCAGAAAGAGGAAGAGGCCGGAGCGCACCACACCAGGCACGCCCAGGGGCCCCAGCACAGGCGCGCTCCTACAGTTCCGACGGTGTCCCGCGAGCCATCCACTTACGTCCAGCACCGAGGCCAGGTGCCGCGTCCGGCTGGCTAGCTCTTTCAGCTGCACGTTCCTCTCCCGGAGCGAGGCGATCTCCTCCTGCTTCTGCGTCAGCGTCACGTGCAGCTGCAGTGGGAGAAGCAGCATCAGAGAGAGGCCACAGCGCTGGGTCCACTCTTCAGGAGTTAAACTAAGACCCTGACGTCTCATCAGGACTGAGGACCCACAGGCCTCTATTCCCCTGGCAGTAAGCAATTGTTTTCACTTTTTATTCTTTTTAAAGAAGATACGGTTGAACAAACTGTATCTCAGTTAACCTTTGGTGCCTTGTTGGATAGAAGAGAGAAGTCAACAGTACTGATTTGGACAACAGGCCCATCAAGGTTCTCCCTCTGAAGTTCAGCCACCCTACGTCTCAATTTATTTATCTATAAAATGGGGCTAGTGAAATTGTCTAGCTTCTGTGATGTATCAAATGAGAGAAGAAAGTAAATTGATAAGCACAGGGCCAGACACACACACAAACATACACACACACACACACACACAACTTTGCAGAAGTACTGCCAGCAGTATTACCTGTCTGTCTGGAATCCAGACCAATGGTGCACACCTGTAATCTCAGCACTAGGGGAAACTGAGGCAGAAGGTTCTAAGTTCTAGGCAAGCCTGTGTGTGCTACCTGATGAGTTCAGGGAAAGGACAGGGGTTGGGAACATAGCTCAGGTGGTAGAGTGCTTATGCATAAAAGCCTGTCTAGATCCCCAGTACCACAGAAACCAGAAATGGTGTGGCTTGTCTGGGAGATCAGGAGTTCAAGGACCTCCTCTGCTATATAGGAAGTTAGAAGCCAACCTGGGCTACACCAGACCCTATCTTGAAAAGAAAAGAGAATGAAAGAGACAGAAAAAAAGAAGAGGAAAGAGAAAAGAAATTCTGGTGGGGTTCGGTCATCTGGATGTAACAAGTTCAGAACCGAGTTGGACCGGTGGAGCAGTACCGGCTGTGAGAACCAGGGGGTCCCCCGAAGCCTACCCCAGCCATTACAACTCCTGACTTCTGCTCTACGCTAGACCCTGTCTCCACCCCAAAATCCCTAGCCACCAGGGTCCCTACTTGGTTATTCTCTATGAGAGCGGTCCCCAGGGCCCTCTGGTTCTGGTCGGCCACCTCCTTCCAGTACTCCTCTGTCGGCGGTGGGGGCAGGTCTGAAGAGCAAGGCAGTGGGGGCGGGGGCAGCGGAGACCCCAAGGCAGGTGGGTCCATCGATGGGGGGAGGCAAGACCGGAAAGATGAAACATCACAAGGGGAGAAGGGAAAGTCACCTTCTGTCAGGGGAGGCGACATCAAAGGGGAGGAATCTGAGAGGAAGGGATAGCTGGATTAGTGCCCAAACAGCCACAGGAGCAAAAAGCCAAGGTCCATGATCCTTGGTGTTTCTTGCTATTTTGTTCATATGTACCAAGTGCTCTCTCCATACGCCTGCTGGGCTAACCTGGAGGAAACCAGCCAAACCTGCTGAGGCCTAGAAGGACCTGTAGCCCCTTGTCATTTAAGTTCTGTCCCACCACATCACATAGGGACCTCATTCCCAGAACTCACACCGAGAAACCCATAGAAGCCCTAAGGACCAAGTGACAGGATTTCCCCACTAGAGGGAGAGGATATCCTCGGTTAGGAAGACACTGACTGCTTGGTGAGAGAGGGGCTGTCTAGTCTTTGGTAGACGGCTGGACCTGCACCACTATGCAATCTGAAGCATGCAGCTTCCGTAGGCGACATCCCTTCTGTCATCTAACCGCAAAGAGGACTGCACTTGCCTGCGATGAGGTCATCCACCACGTCTCTGAAATTCTGCAAGCTGAAATCTTCAGTGTGCAAGGAGGGGTCCTAAACCAAACCAAGGGCATGAGCCAGTCAACACTGAGTCTGGGCAGAGACTCAGAACAATTCTAAACAGACAGACATCCTTGAAGGTTGGAAGGCTGCGAGCGCTCTGGTTCACAGGCAGAAAACGCAGAACAGTGGGCTTCCCCGGGGCTGGCAAGCGGGTTAGGCCGCAGCCTAGCCGCTCTGCTTCTACAAGTCTCCAGTTCCGCGGGCACAGCAGTCCATCCCCTGGCTGTGCCAGCCCAGCTGGGTAAGACAGCCCATCTGAGCTTCCTCTCAAGCAGCTCAGCAGGCAGCTCCGCTGGCCCCTTCCAAAATTCTCTGTGCACCTACAGAACTGCAGCTCCAAATTACTCCCCCCCCCCCCACAGACACACCCTTACCTCTCTAAGAGCAGAGATCAAGGCATTAATACCAGGAAAGGCACAAAGGCCTCCAAAGCCTAGGTTTAAAGTGCTAACCACATCATCCATAAAGAAAAAGGGAGGTTGGGACTGTGACCAAAGAGGCCAGGAAGACTATGAAAAGACATCCCTTGAAGGGGCTGCAACAGCTATGGTGTCTTTGGTTTGGTTTGGTTTTAGTCTCTAAGTTGGAGTTGGCTTTTTACCTATGGTAAGACACACCTTCGTGTTGCCTGGCCAGGATGCCCTGGTGCCTGAGAGAGAAGAAAATGGTAAAAAGGTGGGGGTTTAAGCATTTTTCCTATTCTCTTAAAGGATGGTCATTCCAAGTTGACAGTTTTGTTTTGTTTTGTTAACACAATCTCAGAATTAGATTTAGAATCCTTGGCTTTCTCGGAGACCGGTGTTAGAAAGGGGAAAGGAGTCTCTAAGGACCATGTCGTTAGACACCCACAAGAAATGTCGACTGATTCCACTAGTCATATATTTTGGGAAAGCAAAACTTACCCTAGTTCTAACTTTTTTTTTTCTGGCCCTATTTTCAAAATCCCAGATTCTCTCAAGGAAGAAAGAGGACAGATGACCAGCACCTGCTGGACATTGAGGACTCTGGGTCAAGGGAGAGAGGCCCAGGCTTGTCTTTCCTTACTTGAGCATCAACTCTAAAAAGAGTTAAGCATCCCCAGTAGGGGCCACTCCTATCACAGAGTCTGCTTCTGGCCTCCACCTGGCCTGAGTCACTCTGAGCTCTTCCCCAAGGCTGGAAAAGGCTGGCAGAGGATTCCTTAGAAACTTTACTCAACTACTTCACAGTGCCCACCAATTCTGCAGGGTCCTATAGTGGGCCTGTTCCTGTGGACCTAGTGGTCCGAGCACCTGCTGTTAGAATATTGGAAGTAGTCCTTTTCCCTATGGGCTACATCTGAATAAGACCACCTGTCCTTCTGCACATTTCATGCCCCACCAAAGAAGACTCAAGTCCCTGGCCTCTGAGGCACCAGGCCCTGAGAAGTTCCATTCTCTGCCTGGAATGTGTCAGCAATGGCAAGCAATGGTAGAAATTGGATGAATTAGGAAGACAGGTTTAGAGGGAAAGGGGATGGGGGAGGGGAGTCTCTCTTTCCCAAGATGGCAAGGGACTAGAATGTTGGGGGTGGGGGAGGGGCAGAATAAGCTGTCTAAAATGGCCAACTGCCGAATGTCCATCTCTGCAGATGGAATGTTGTCTACCAGCTTGTTTACAGAATCCTTTGTCCTCTTCCCCAGTGACTTCCATACTTCTTTAGCACGCACGAACTACATACAAATAGTTCCTGAGAGGCCAGAAGTGCGTGACTAACAAGACAGTTATTCTGTGAGCTCATGCCCACTCACGTGGTTCTTTAGAGCAATTGCCCTGTTCAGATGAACAAGGGGCCCTGAAGTAAAAAGTTAGCCAGACCCGCTCCGGAAATGAGAATCCAATAACGTACTAGGAGGGAGGAGAAAACTGGGACCTGGAAGGCTCGGCTTCCCCGAACTCTGCCGAAAGTACCCTGCTCGCAGTCCATCCCGAGACCTTGGAGGAAATAAACCTACTAAGTTGGAAAGCGTACCTGCGAGGCGGAAGAATCACCAGTAGGAGGCGCTTCGGCACCGAGCAGCGAGGAGCAGTCTGCGAGGTCCTGCAGGTCTATGGTGGTGAGGGCTGCGCGGGGAGATGGGAAAACAGGCACCCGGCGAACCCTAAGCCTCTCTGCCAGGTCGCCTCCAGGACCCTCGACCAGGCCCTCGGAGCCCGGGGGGAGGGGCCGCGGACCGCGAGCTCCTCACCCACCCAGCATGGGTAATCGAGGGGTCGTGCAGGTGCCTCCGGGCTCACCTGGCAGCGCAGGCTCGACTTCAGGGGGGTCCTCGTACACCGACACTTGGCTGCAGCCGCCGCATCCCGAGAAGGACTTCCACGGAGGAACGAGCTAGCCGGGCACAGAAACGGGGGACGCAGGTCAGCGTTCGGGGCGCGGGGCTGGCAGACTCTCCCAGAGCCGGGCATCCCACCTTCCTCTCCGGCTTCCCGGGCTTGACGAGGAGCCGCTGCGGCAGGTCCAGCATCCGGTTGGGACAGATGCTGTCGAAGGCCCGGCGTCCGGCTGCGCTGCCCTCGTACGCCTGCATCCTGGGGATGGAGACCCGCACCCAGCGCGGCTGCACCTGTTGGGGCCTGAGATGGGCGACAGCGCGCGGAAGGAGCGGAGGGAGGGCCCCGAGGAGAAGCGCGGCGCGGGAGGGGCGGCTCGCGCCTGAGCGCCAGAGGTGGCGCCTTCAGCCCGGGACAATCTGTGCGCCTGCGGAGGCGTTAACCAACCTGGCAACTCGGCTTCCCCCGGGAGCTCCGAGCGCGGGGCCAGGGCCCGCGAGCGCCCTTTGGCGCCACGGCATTCTGGCCGCGCCAGGCTAAGGGGGGGGGGGGAGGAGAGGAAGGGGGGAGGAGGCCACCGGTCCTTAGCTTTCCAATTTACTGACAGCAGGGATGAGAAAGTTAACGAATCTCTGATTTTTCTTTTCCACCCCAGACACAGGGCACACAATAAATGTGGAGTGACCGTCGCCAAAAGCGGACTCGGGAATTTACCCGGCAGGTTCTGGTGGGGAAATAGAGGGCCTTCCCAGGCCAGCCCCCAGATTAGAGAAACTGCCCTCACATCTGAACAGCATTTTGGATTTTCAGCAGTGTGGATTTGCGGATTTCATTTGGGTTCCCATCCTTGCCTACTGCCAAAAGCTCCACTCTGTACCCCAACCTTGCAGTTTCCCCGGAACGGTGTGCACATTTCTTCAAGGATCAAAAAGAAGTGACAATGCTGAGGCAAGAGAATTACCGTGAGTTCAAGACCAGCTTGGGCTACGTAGTGGCTCATAGGCCAACCTGAGCTAAAAGACTGTGGGAGGGGGTGATACTTACTCCAGTTTCTGAAAAACCCTACTGTGGACATTTCCAAACCCCCTAAAGCCCTACTGGCTTCAGCTGGCTCTCTCAGCATTTGGCTGTCTTCTTTATTACCGTCTCCGCCACCCCCTTGATTGACCAGTTTCTTTAAGTCAGCCCTCTCTCTGGAAGAAGCACCCTCCAGGATTTGGGTCTATCAGAGACTCTCTCAGAATGAAGCATCTTTGGGTGAGGGGAGCTTTGCGGGGAACCACCCAGATCAGTCCAATATAAAACAAGCATCTGAAATCGGAATTTGTGCACCTTTCTGCTGGGCGCCTTCCTCTTGCCTTATCTAGCAGCACAAGGGAAAGACCTTTTATTTGCACCCGTCAGCTGAATTAAGAGATTCCCAGCAGTGTTGGATGATGGCTGGGTGGACTTAGAGTCATCTGTTTACAGGAACTGAGTTGAGGTGCATATCTGGGCCTGTGAGGTTGGGGGGGGGGGTGCAGCTCTGGTTTCTGCGACAATGCACAAGGGTGGAGATTAGACCCCACCAGACCAGACTCCGCCTTTGAGAAAAACAGTAACACCCACCTCAGCAGGGCTGTGAGGAGCTGGCTTATATAGAGACAGTGGCTAGTGCTTAGACAAATTGGGTCTTTTCTTTTAAAGCAGCCTCTCCAGCTATATTCCAGCTCCCACTGCCTGCCCCGGCTCTGCCCCTTATTTCAGGAAACTTTAGGAGGCATCTATGGAACAGTCCAGTCAGAGGGACTGGACTGTTAGACACTAGTGAAGATAACCCCAAAGCTGCTTCCTTCCACAAGCGATGGACCTCAAGGGCCCTCTGGTCACCCTCCCCTTTTACCACCACAGAAAAGAGTTCTGCTCCCAAGGAGTGAGCTCTAGCCAGCCTATCAACATGCCCAAAGAGGAGCCTCCCTCCCCTATGCCGGGGACCCTTAGTAAGGTCCAGTCTCTACATTTTAAAGTTGCTTTTTATTCACCAAACATTGACATTCTAAATTCAGAGGCACAAACTGGTATTTCTTACCCCAAACTAGATTTTTCTACCATACAAATACAAAACTTCTTGAGGAAAAAAAAAACAAACCAAAACCCTCAACACAATGAGCCACGTGTTCACCCTTAGGTTTGTTTTCCCACATAACCTCTCCTCCCTCCACTATGCAGGGCAGGGCTATTGCTTCTTGAGGGTTCTCTGTGCTAGGGATGGGGTACGTGGACTCAGAATAGCCACACTGCAACTCTAAGGGTGGCTGCCATTACCCCAGTTAGAGCGCTGAGAAGTGGGCCCAAGATCTAGCAAACTGGCTCCACCACAGAAAACAATCTCCTTCACCCCTAAGCCTGAGGTCCACTGGAAGGTGCAATGAAGTTGAATTTGCTGCAGGTGGTGCTGAGGGGCGGGGCCTACAGCTAATGAATGACAATGAGCCCAAAGATAACGTGGCCCCTGCAGCCCTGCAAGGTTATTGCTTCCCAGACCGTTTTCCTTCTGTGATTGATTCCTGAAGTGAGGCTAGAAGCAAAGACAAAACTGAATTGAGTGCTCCAGAGCCCTACAAGGCAGTGCTCTAAGAGCATGAGGTGCCTACTCAGAAAGAGGGCTTAAGAATGTCCAAGAACAGAAACGGGGGAGCTTAGGGCAGTGTGGCTAAGGGTAAGACAGATCATGTCACCTCTAAGCCCTGTGACCCACTGTCATCCTCTGGAAAGTGGGATAAGACTGCTTCATAGAAGAGTGAAATAAATGTTAAAACACATACGTTGCAAGTAGTCAATATATTCTTTATTACTGTCGTGCCTTCGTTACCCTGGGCTCATGCAGTAGTGTGAACTGAACCGTGCCTATAACCTCGGAGGAAATGGCCCAGGTTGTAACAGCATGCAAAAACCTTCCAACATTTCTTGGGTTGCACCAGAGACTGTCTCTCGATTTGCCCACTGCTAATATGCCTGCCTGGTCCCCAGAGCTTCCCACAGCTCCACATCAGTGAGTGTGGCCTTCCAGACAGCAGACTACAATGACTTCTGACTCTGTCTCATTCTCCTTGGGTCACTGTATGGGGAGGGGGGCTCAGCCTCCTGGCTGGAGGGGATTAAGATACTGACAAGCAACTTTTGACTTGTCCGATTACTGGAACTGTGGCACATAAAATCTCCCCAGATTGTTTTCACAGAGCTAACTACAGACTAAAGTTGTGGGAGCAAGGGAGAACCTCAGAAATTGGCAACCACCTTGACCAACTCCACCTGTGAAGGGCAGACACACCAACAGTAGCATTTTCAAAAGCTCGGAGGACTGTCACCCTGCTCTTGTGTACTGCAAAATAAATAAACTAAGAGGTTCCGTTATTGTACACTATTTACAAGTGGGAGTCCTGAACTTCTCTTTGGATCAATGCTGCGCACTCCCCTGAAGGCACAGAGCCGGGCGGGGCAATAGAGAGAGCTTGTGTGTTTTTCACTTCCAGCTCTGGGGCAGGCTGCATTTCTCCCAGATCCGGGGAGGCAGCGTGTGAATCAGGGAGGTACTGTTGATGGACACCAGCGTCTGCAGCTTGCCCAGACAGTCTTGCAGCGCGGACTCTGGGTGCTCTCCTAGGCGAAGGTCCAGCGGGCGCGGGTGCAGCAGCATTCGATCAGCCAGCGCCAGACAGCAGACGGCCAGCAGGGAAGGCGTGTAAATGGTGAAAGCGTAATCGGCCAGGCTCAGCTCCGCCACTTCCCGGGCCAGGCTTTGAGCCTCTAAAGCTTCGGTGACCTCAGCTTGGCCTGCCTCCACGCGCGCGTGAGTGAAGTGCTCCAGGAAGAAGTTGATGGTGGGTGCGCCCAAGCTGAAGTGCAGCTTGTGGAGCACGATGCACTCGAGGTTACACAGCTGCTGCCGGGAGAAAGCGCCTCCGCACAGTGCCAGGAGCTGTTTCACTCGAGGCGGGTGCACCTCTACCTGCAACCAACACAGAGCGCACTCAAGTTCCGGGCTGGTGGTTCCCGGGCCCCAAGCCAGCCCGGCCTTAAATCCCAGAGAAAACTGAGACTTGATCCCTATTATCCCCCCCTTCCATACCTGCTTCACCTTTCCACGATTCTACCCTCAAACCACAAACGGCTGCTGTCAGTACAGCTTCTCTATCTACAGACAGACTGTGGGGGGGGGGGAGGCGCAATTTTTAAAAGCATGTTTTTCTGAGACAAGTGCCACAAAGCTTTGGCACAGCCTATCCCTTGGCGGTCCGAAAGGATTGTTACCGAGTTGAAAAGACACCAAGTTAAAGCTGTGACGCGTTAAGATCTTGAAGCATCTGCCAAGATGAGCCAAGCAACCCAAGCCATGCCCGAGCGCAGGAGAGGCTGACCGCAAACACATCCCACCCTAGGCTTGGCGGAGGAGGTACCTGCTTGCAAGCGATGAGCAGGCAGGTGACCCCGAGCAGCTGGAAGCAGTCTGCAGCCACCGGGGTCGTGAGGAGGAACCGGTCCAGGGTATTCACCGTCAGGCACAGCGACTCGAAAGAGAGGCCAAACTGGCGGTGGACTGGCAGGAGCCAGCTGAGCAGCTTGCAGCGGGATTCTGCAGTCACCTGCCGGGAGGGAGGAAGAGGGGAAGTGTGCTGCAGCGAGGGGCCAAGAAAAATCTATGGAGGCAGAGAGGAAAAAATAAAACTAAATGAAAAATAGAAAACACGTGGCTGGGCCCAGGCGCCCCCGAACGCCCGGGCTCGCGCCTGGAACTGTCCACAGCGCATTGGACCTATTACCCGGTCCTAATGCTTTCGGCAAGTCAAAGGGAAAGGCGGCGTGGGGGCGTGGGTTGTTTTCAGATGAACAAACAAGTTTGGGAGCCCGAGCTCTAATCTAGAAGTCGCCGAACTCTGCGCATCCTAATAAACCCCTCCACCCCGGTAACTACCGTCCAGACTTCCGCTATCCAGCCCCGCCCCCCCCCTACACACACACTCCCCTCCGTCTAACGGGTGAGGTCTGCGGCCCGGCCCTCGCAGGTGCCCTCTGCGCCTACGGACGGCGGAGAACGGGCAGCAGCGACTAGGGCGCTGCGCCGGGCCGACGGCGGCCAGGGGGGAGAGCGCGCGAGCCCGCGGGGGCCGCAGCGCGACGGCCGGGGGCTGGCCCTGCCGGCGCCTCACTTGCGGCTGCTGCGCCAGCGCCTCCCGCGGGTGGAAGAGGCTCTCCTGCGCCCTGCGGAAGTCGTAGCACGTCTGGCCGTAGTCTCGGAAGATCTGGAGGTCTAGCACGGTCAGGGGCTGGGCCGAGCCGAGCCGGGAGCTGCATTCCCGCGCCGCCGGCGCCGCGGGGCTGTCCCCGCCGTCCGAGCCGGAGCTGGGCGACTCGAAGAGGTCGCAGACGCCCGAGTCTCCCAGGAGCGAACACGTGTTCAGCGGCCGCAGCGGCTCCTTCCTCCTCAGGCGCGGGCTCCTGCTCTTCTTCACCGGGGCACCGAGGTTCTGATGCCTGTGCCGCCTGCCGGCTCCCGCGGCGGGGCTGGCCGGGCTGGCTGGGCAAGGGGTCACCATGATACAATCGGGTAGCCGCTCTAGCGTCCACAACGCCCGGGCGCGAGGGAGGCCGGGGTCCCGCTGCTGGCGCGGCCCCTAAGTACCCGGCCTGCGCCTTCCCCCGCCGCCACTCCCCCGGCCTCTCACTGGCTGAGCCCTGAGCCGCCCCTGGGCCGCGCCGCTGCCCGAGGCGGAGCCACTCCCCTCGCGGGCGGGCAACGCGTGGCTCCCGCGACGGCGCAGGGGGAGGAGGCGTTGCAACTCGCGCCTCGCACCCGCCTTCAGCTGTGCGCACCGCGCGCGTCCCGCGTCGCCCTGGCAACCGCAGCCCGGGTCCTGGCGCCAGCTGCGCGCGCTCAGGGCGAGCGCGTCAAGATCGCTGCCCACCCAGGTGAGCCGTGGGCTGGCGGAGTGGTTCAGCTACCTAACCACCCCCCCCCGGGGGGGGGGAGGGGAAGGATGCTCCGAGAAACCGGGAACCTTGGTTAGATGGTCCGGCCTGGTGTGGTCATCTTTCATACCGACCCTCACCCAGGCGGGTCTGCGTCCACACAGTTTTCTTCGGCGATCCCTAAAGGGACTGGGGGTTCTTTCGCGTCTGTTTTACTTCATTCCGCTGGTCTCGGGGAGCAGAGCTTTGACACGCTACCAGCGTCTGCTATAAGTGTGTTATGTGGGAGCCCGCCCAGTCAGACAGGTATCTGTGATCCTACACCCTAGAAAACTGCCTCAAACGACCGACGCACAGCAAGTTCGGAACTTTTCATCCCAAGCCAAATACGCTGAGGCTGCAGCTGCTTAAGAACTCCGTGCTACAGGTGGCGTTTCTGTCGAATTGCTCACAGCGTGTTCTGCTTTGGGTCATTAGCTTTCTAGGCTAGTCCCTGACCTACCCCCCCTCCCCCCGGGAAGGTGGAGGGAAAACAGAGGGGTGCAGAGCTGGGGGAGGGGAGCACAGGCGGGAGAGAATGTGACACCTACTCCAGGGTCAACTGGTTTACTCCAGACTCCGGTCCTGACCCAAGCTGGAGTCCTCCTCCACCCCGAATCCTCAGGAGAGACTGTAACACTTTTGGAAAAGGGACCCCTGGGCACAGAGGGCTTCTAACTGACTGACCTTGTAATTTCCCAGAGGCAAGAAACCTAGACACTCTCGGCCCCAGCTTCACAGAAGGCCCCCAATGGATGATACATTAGGTGCCGTGAAATCTGCACACTTGCCCATCCCCACTTATTCCAAAGAGAGCTGAACAGGTTTGCAGTCTAGGCGTAAATTCTGCCCCTAGAAACTCGGCGTAGAAGCCGGTGAGGGGAAAAGGATGGATTTCAGACTCTCACCCCTGTTTCTATTCTCTGTCATTCTGAAGGAACCGCCTTTTCCTAATTTAAATCGCAGCACCTGTGACACGGATTTGGCTGAGAATCACCTGAGAGGGGTTTTCCCCTTGCAAGTGCCTGGCTTTCCGTCTCTTCTCTGGGAAGATCAACCAAATCCACAGAAAAAGGTCAGATATTTTCAGACTGTGGGGGAAGGATCCAGGAACTCTGGTTCTGCGTACTGGTCCAGCCGAAAAGAGCACGGAGTAAACCTGTGGGGGCCGAATGTTCCTTTTTAATGGTGTTCACCAAGATGTTCCTCTGTCTCTACTTCCTGTAAAAGGATAATAATATCACATGCCCTGAGGGTCCAGTGACATCGATGTGAAAACTTGAAAGTCCTCCTTTTTGAATGTAAAATAGTGAGGCCATCTCGAAGATGATCTGGAGGAGTCAACACTGTGATTATGCTGGGCATATACTGAAGATTTATCAACCCATCTGTGTGTGGATGTGAGGCTCTGAAGGCCATTCCCATGCTAAAAATACTTTTTTCCCCCAGGGGTTTGTCTGTACTTCCAGACACTGCCTGAGTTTCAGTTTGTTGGTGGAATGCTGGCTGTGTCTGACTGACACAGGGAGACTGCTTGGGCCTCTCTTTAGAGCTGGTGGGATGGAACATTTGTCATTCTTAAGCATTGAAATGTGATAAGAGTAATAACAGGATTCACTGGTTTGAAAGTTGCCAGAAAGTGTGTGTGTTGGGGGGGGAGGGGGAGATTCTAAGATATCCACTTAAAATGTCAGATAAACAACAAATGCCTTTTTCATAAGGATGTCCCAAATATTTTATGAGACGTAACAGAGGAATGTTCATCTGAAATCCAAATACTACATGGAGTGTTACACCAACAGTCTTTTCTTTACCTGACAACTCAGATTCAATGGGGTGTCCTGATAGCTTGGTGGCCTGACCTGGGTGCCATGCAGTGTCACAGCAGGGTTGGCTGTGAGGTTCTGGAAAGGATAATGAAAAAATTGGTAGTAGAACCAAGGTAAGGAGAAGAGTACTCTAAGTGAAAAAAAAAAAAAAGCTGTAGGAGGAGCTCAAGACAGAGACTTGGGGCATCTACAGATGTGTGTAAGGGGCTATCTCAGGAGGAATGGCCATCACAGAGAAGAGGGGGAAAGAAGCTGGGAGGTTATCGCTAATCATCCCATTCAGTCTTTACAACAAGACAGCCACTGCTGTTGTACCCACTCTTCTAGATGAGAAAACAGATCTACAGAGGTAAAGGTAGAGGCCGTAGGTGGTAAAAATTCAGCCTCACTTTCAGATCCACACTGGCCTGCTTCCGCAGCAAGCACATGCAGTGCTTTGTATCTACATTAAGGACATAGGCGTTACCCAAGGCCACTGCTGAAAAGACTGCTCTGAGGCTGCAGCTCTCCTCAGCGCTGCAGAACTTCCCTAGAATGTGTGAGGCCCTGGGCTCAACCTCCAAAACTGAAAAAGTAAAGCAAGGAAAGGACAGGGAGCGGGCAAGTTAAGCATAGTAATTCATGCAAAAAATGATTCCAACTATATTTAGGAAGTAGACTAAAGGGGCCTCAGCGTTAGAGGCGTGGAGAAATCGAGGAAGATTCCAAGTCTGGCCTATGCACCCAGGCAAGTGAGTAGGTGGTGATTAAAACAAGGGAACCTTCAGGAGTCTGGGTAATGTCAAAAAGAATGCTGTAAGCTTCCAGCCAAGTCTTTCAGCTCAAGCTCAAGGAGGACCCAAATATTAAAGGACATACTATTTTTTTTAAAGGAGCACATGTAAGTAACAAGTGTAGCCTTTTGTTCTCAGTTGCTGCTCAGTAAAAAAAAATCCTCAAGGGTTGACTGAATTAACTGAACATAGACATAGCACATAGCTCTGCAGTGCTTCGTAGAATTTAATAGAAAATAAACCCTGAAGGGAGGTTTATTTTATTTTATTAAGTTTAGTTTAGAGTTCCAGCCCAGCCATGAAGAGTCTTTCAGCACGGGGAAGGGGTTTCTATTTGTTCTAACTTTTAGTACCAGCTGAAACCTCACTTCCAACTGATTTGACCTGGATGGAAGAGCTCCACTGAAATTCATTCTTGTTCTGCCTACTGCTCCCCAGAAGTGGCCCCCCTTCTCTAACACTTGGGGTTTCTGATGCTTCCTTCTACAGACAGAGCAGAAAAGCAAAGGCTCAGCGGCCTGTATGATGGCAGCCAGCGTGACAGCCCTATTCCCGGCCCTCCACTCCCTAAATGTTAGCCGCGTTCATTGCTAAAAGCAGCGTTGACTTTCACAAACTTATTTGCTTATTCATCAAATACTTACTTCTACTAGCGTCAGTCATTTTTACCTTTAAAAATTAATTTATTACATTTATTTATGTGGCAGTGGTGCCCAAGTACCATGGTGTGTGGTTGGGGCCAGAGAACAACTTGAGGGAGTTATTTCTTTCTTCTGTGTGAATCCTAAAGGTTGAACTCAGGTCACCAGGCCTGGGGCAAGGACCTTTACCCACTAACTCATCTCATCCTCCCATTTTTCTAAACCAAGGAATATATCATCGACTAAAATAGGCCAAATTTCCAAATTTTCGACTCTTAAAAGTTCGTTTTAGCTGGGGCACGCCTTTAATCCCAGCACTGGGAAGGCAGAGTCAGGCAGACCTCTGTGAGCTCAAGGCCAGCCTAGTCTACAGAGCTAGTTCTAGGATGACCAAGAAACCCTGTCTGGGGAAAAAAAAGGGTTTAACTTTGGAGGAGTAGACAAAATGATCAAGTAATATTTAAACATATTTAATATTTTAGATGGAACAATAAGCTAAGAAAAATAAAGTAGAGGGAAAGAGGAACAGCAGGACATGAGGAATATAGGAGTCTTAAATTGTCCTAAAAGTCCTCACCAAACAAGTGACTTTGGAACATAGGCCTGAAAGAGTTGGGGGTGAAGCCTGTGTCTACTTGTGGGGAAGGAGCATTCCAGAGAGCAGTGTAAACACAGCCCAGGAGCAAGAGCTGGCCTGGAGTAGAGTAAGGGTGGGAGAAATGGGAGGTGCCAGCACACAGGTTCTGACAAGAGACACCTAGGTTTTGAAAATAAAATATATTATCACAATTAAGTTTGTTCTGTTTCCTCTTATAAATGTGATTTCTAGAAGCTTTAGAATCACGCATATGGAGGTCAGGGAAATGCCTCAGTGGATAGACTTGCTCACCTTAAGCCTGAGCCCACATAAAGATGAAAGGAGAGGACCAACTACACAAAACTCCTTCCCATTCACACGCGCACGCCTTGGCTTGTGAACACCCCCCCCACCCGTGTGCATCATATCCACACAATAAAAAAAATACATGTATGACTCCCATCATATGTCTACGTATAGCGTTGTTCGTGAAGTTAAAACCAGCCTGAGAACACATACAGGTGGTGGCGAGAGCACATAGAGAAATAAAGAGACTGCCGAAGTAATCCAGCTCAGCTGGGGGGGCACACACCTTTGGTCCCAGCACTTGGAGGCGGAAGCAGGTAGACCTCTGTGAATTTAGGCCAGCCTGGTCTACAGAGTGAGTTCCAGGACAGCCTGGGCTACACAGAGAAACCCTGTCTCAAAAAAACCAAAATAATAATAACAGTAATAATAAATAATAATATAATTCAGGTGAAAGCAGAGGGAGTCTTGGACCAGGATGAGGCTTGGAGAAGTGGTAAGAGGTGGACGGAGTCCAAATAGAGTTTGACCATGTGCCAACAGGATTGGTGTAAAGCTGTAGGGTGTGGACAAAGGATCATCCCAGTTTTCTGGCCTGAGAAACTGAAAGGGTGGCATTGTCATTAGCTGAGAAGGGAAGACTCAAAGAGGAAGAAGAGACGCTTATATGAAGATGAGGATTTTGCATGAGCCTGTCTGTGCCTTTCTGTCAAGAACCCACATGGGGAAGATGAACAGGTATTTGAAGTTGAGGTAGGTCTGGGGAAGAGAATTTGTGTGTCATCAGTGAATAAAGGTAAATAGCACCATCAACACTGGACAGCAGATTCTGTGCCTGAGTCTTTCTGGATGATGTAGATAGGACATGTACAGTGACATGCCTGTATATTCTATGTTCTGTTGCGCTCTCTATCTTCTGAAAATTTCTACCTTGGACCATCACTGAGAAATTGTGTGAACTACAAGTACTCTGCTCAATATTTGTAGTATAATCGAACCAGTCCAATTTGAGGGCTTTTCATTTGCCCTATAACAGGTCTTTAAGCTTAATTTGTTTGTTAATCTCTCTGGAACTGGGGCCCCCCTGTTTCTTATCAGACCACTATGGATTTAAGCTGTATTTCAACAACAATAGAAACAACATAAAACCCACAAATGCCTGGAAACTGAACGACTGTCTACTGAATGACCACTAGATCAAGGCAGAAATAAAGAAATTAAAAGACTTCCCAGAATTCAACGAAAATGAATGCACAACATACCCAAACTAATGGGACACAATGAAAGCAGTGCTAAGAGGGAAATTCATAGCACTAAGTATCTTCATAAAGAAATTGGAGCAATCCCATACTAGTAACTTAACAGCTCACCTGAAAGCTTTAGAAAAAGAAGAGAAGAAGGAACAGAAGAAGAAGAAGAAGAAGAAGAAGAAGAAGAAGACACACCCAAGATGGCCAGAAATAATTGGACTCAGGGCTACAATCAATATATTAGAAACAGAAGAATGCAAAGAATCAGTGAAATCAAGAGCTGGTTCTTTGAAAGAATCAACAAGATAGACAAACCCTTAGCCAAACTCACTGAGAAAGGCAGGGGAGGGAGAGAGAATGAGAATGCAAATTAACAAAACCAGAAATGAAATGAAAGGGGGGACATGTCTGTTGAGACATGGAGGAAATCCAAAGAAGTACTAGGTCACTATTCTCCACAAAATTGGAAAATCTAAAAGAAATGAACAAATTTCTTGATATATATCACTTGCCAAGGTTAAATAGATTGGATAAAAATTTAAATATACCTGTAACCCCTAAGGAAGTAGAAGCAATCATTAAAAGTCTCCCAACCAAAACAAAAAACAAAAAACAAAAAACAACAAACAAAAAACCGCACCAGGGCCAGACGACTACCAGACTAGCACAGACTTCTACCAGACTTTCAAAGAACTGATACCAACACTCCTCAAATTATTCCACAAAATAGAAACAGAAGGAACACTGCCAAATTTATTTTATGAGGCTACAGTCACCTGATACTTAAACCACACAAAGACCCAACAAAGCAAGAGAATTGCAGACCAATATCCCCTGTGAACAACTGATGCAAAAATGCTCAATAGAATACTTGCAAGTGAAATTTATAAAACACACAAGGGAATATTTTAACTACAAGAAGGAAATGAAGATTCGGGGAATTTGCCCCGAGTTTGGAGTTTGAGCCTAAGACAAAGTTCTATTTAACTCTGACCTCAGCTCAAGGGTGGGGACTAAGGTAGGAACATTGCCTTTATGTTGGTACCTTCTATTGGCAAACAAAGCCAGTGAGTTGCCACCAACCTTCGACAACTTTATTGGACCCTTAGGAAATCTCTAAACTCGGTTTGATGTCACTGAAAATTATCTTTACTAATGAATCTTTTACAGAGCTTAAGCTCCAGAATGGAGTGGCATTTAAAGTACTTGAAGTCAGACAAGTTTTGCTGGTATTTGGTAAACAAAAGGCAGGGATTTTTTTTTTCCAGCCCATTTTCTAAATCCAGTCATTTGACTTTCATGTCTCAATGTCCACCTGGGAAAAAGGCTATCTTTTTGTTGCCCACCTTCCTGGTGTCTTGCCAAGCCTCAGTTCTTGAAGGGTTCAGTACACAGGCTCAAGTTGCTTCCCTTCATGGGTAGCTTCCCTTCATGGGTAGATGTGCTCTCTCTCCCACCCACCTGGGCCCCATCTGTCTGGGCACAGACAGTTCCAAACAATGGCTCAGTGCTTTTGTTTTCAAGTTACAGTGCTTGGGTTCAATCCCAGATGCAGCCACCAGCTCCTGACCCGTGGGCAAATTACACAGCTGCTCGTTATTCTTCAGTTTTCTTAGCTGTTGAAAACAAAGGAAAACACTGAGGCTTTCAGCGATTAAGCAGGATGTCATAAGCTCATGCAGTGTTCAACAGGGTTAGTGCCTGCCACAGTTATGTGTCTAACTAAGGTATAAGATATGTGTCTTCTTTTTCACCAAGGATGGCTGAAGAAATACTTTTTTTTTCAGTTTGTGTGTGTGTATGCATGTTTTCTTCTACCTCCTTTTGATGGCTAATCTTGGTTGTCAACTTGACAACATCTGGAATTAGCTAAAACACAAGCCACTGGGCACACCTGTGAGGACTTTTCTCAGTTGGACTATTTGAGGTTGGAAGACCCACCCTAAATCTGGTCCACATCTCCAGGTGGCAGCCCACATAAAGGGAGGTAGAAGAAGGAATCTTCTGTGTTTTGCCTGCTTGCTCTCACTCTCACTGGCAAGTTCATCTACGCTGCTCCTGAGCCATTCCTTTACTGTCTTATACCTGCTTCTTCAGGATTCCAGCATAGAACCAGCCACTCTCTAGGACTTTCCTGGAACTTAGCACCAGACTGGGAGGCATTCAGTTTTGTGAACCGAACAACTACCAGAGCACTAGTCTTTCCAGCAGGAGACAGGCATTACTGGACTACTTACACTATAGCCTGCAAGCCACTCTAACAGATTATACACACACACACACACACACACACACACACATTAAAACACTCCCCTCCCCATTAGTTCTGTTTCTTTAGAGAACACAGACTAACACAGAACGGCACACATTTCGTTTGTTTGGATGGTTTTGGTTTTTCAAGACAGGGTTTCTCTGTGTAGCTTTGGCTGTCCTGGAACTCAGTCTGTAGACCAGGCTGACTGCAAACTCAGAGATCCACCTGCCTCTGCCTCCCAAGTGCTGGAATTAAAGGTGTGTGCCACCACCAACTGGTTGGTGCTTTCTGAAAGCTCAAAGGCTGGCCCCATGGATATACTTCTAGAAACAAAAGCCTACCAATCCTCCCCAAACAGCTATCAACTGGGGACAAAGTAGTCAAATACCTGAGACTTAAAGGGGGCAGTCTTATTCAAACCAACACATTGTTCTTCCAAAGCACCTGAGTTCAGTTTCTAGCACCCACTCTAACAGCTCACAACAACCTGCAATTCAGGCTCTGGGCCAATAAGACACATGCAAACACACACACAAACACACATACACTCATATAAATACACACACAAGCACACACATACCCTTTACAACCTTCTATAAGAGTGCCAAATCCCATCTGTGAGAGAGGAGCTCTCTTGTCTCTTTAATTGCCTTTGAAAGCCCCACTTCTGAAAATCTCCACACTAGGAGTTTGGAAGGAAACACCATGCAAATCACAGCAAATAAAGAGAACAGAATACTTCAGGTGTGAGACTGGCTTTGCTTTTGTTTTCGCACTTGGGGTTTCTGCTCTGTCCATGAAGCTTATGTAGGCTGTTGCACAAAGAAAGACAGGTTATAAGGACTATGGTATGGGGGTGCCATAGGCTGGGTGGCAGTATTAACTGGTCAGGAGCAGCAGAGTGGACCAGGTGGATCACTGTGGGAAGAGTACCTGTTGGATAACTGTACAGGGCAAAGGTCCTGGACCCTGTGTTGGCCCTCACATGGAGGAACAAGGAGGAGTCCCTGTTGTTGGAGCAGGAATGAGGCAGAAGCAACTGGCTTGGCCAGGAAGTCAGTAGAGTCAGCTCATATAGGATATCAGCAGCAGCGTTTGGTGTGTCCTTTAGCTTATCGGACTGCTCACTAGCAGCCTTTAATTGCTGCCTCAACTAGATGAGCTAGGCTCAGGCATTGCCCTACTTTTTAGGTTCAGGAAGAACAAGAGGATTCAAAAGTTAACTTCCCACAGGTGTTAAGTGGATTCAAATCCAGGTCCATGATTCCAGTGTGCTGTTTGCCCTTTGTGCCATTCTATTCTCTCTCTCTCTCTCTCTCTCTCTCTCTCTCTCTCTCTCTCTCTCTCTCTCTCTCTCTCTCTCTCTCTCTCTCTCTCTCTCTCTCTCTCTCTCTCTCTCTCTCTCTCTCTCTCTCTCTCTCTCTCTCTCTCTCTCTCTCTCTCTCTCTGTAGCCCTGGCTGTCTTGAAACTCACTCTGTAGATCAAGCTGGCCTGGAAGTCAGAGATCTGCTTACTTCTGCTGGGATTAAAGATATGCACCACTGCCCAGATCAATTCACCCTTAAATTCTGACTGAGAGCCAAGGGAAAGCCCTAGCCCATCTTGAACCAATGCTATGACAGAAGAGCCATTGGGAGGGGACAGAATCCCTCCAGGCTGAGGAGCCCACATTGGTTGTCAGTTCTTGTGATCTACCTTGCAGAGGCTGTGATACAAGACAAGCAGGATTCCTTAACCCAGTATGTTCCAAGCGGTGAAAACAAGTAACAAGTAAATCTTTGAGGCCAGGGGGAGCAGGGTGGTCAGTCTGCCCTGGACCATGAAGCAGCCACTGTTTCAGAGGTGGTTATCACCCCTGAGAGCAGGGTGGGGAGTTAACCTTGACTGAGGAGTGCAATTCTGTCTATCCTGAAGCCTGGCAGAGGTGAAGAGAAGGGTTCAGAAAACAACTGGCCTCAGAAACTAGGGTGCAGAGAATGTTAATACTACAATTGTATAGTAAGAATCCTAACCTTTTAGTAGATAGTCTCTCCTTAGCTGCAGAGTATATCTTAAAGACCTCTGTAGATGAAGTAACAGACAGTACCAAACCTTCATATACTTTTTTTCTATACCTATGACAAAGTTAAGACTTCTATCTTCTTGCTCAAAGGAAACCCTTTATAGATTTTCTTTGGCATTAGAATTGCTAGTGCCATTTCTCTTGTACTTTGGGACCATCATTAAGTAAAATTAGGGTTAGTTGAGCATTAAGCACTGTGATGTCATGACAGCCTAGTAACAGAGGCAGCTGCTAGGGGGCAGGTAATGTACACAGTGTGGATGCGCTGGACAAAGGATAATTAACAGCCCACAGGGAATGAGCAGGTCAGCATGGGAGTTCATGTTACTTGGAATGGTATGCAATTTTTAAAATTATGAATTATTTGCTACTGGAATTTTTATTCAATATTTTTGGATGATGGTGGATCTCAGATTACTGAAACTTTGGAATATTATTTGTGCTCCATAAAATGGGATATTAGTTACTTTTTTGTATGATAAAATATTGGAAAGTGATAGAAATTTGAAGAAATGAGGCCCAGGGGAACTGTGGGATGGAGAAGACACTCCTAAAGTGATTAAGGACATAGGACTCCTCTTCTTCCTTTTGGTTCCATCTGCTCCGGCCATTTTGTACCACCACAGGCATAAAGCAACCGAGCCAGCTAATGGTCTGAAGCCTTCAACACTGTGCGGCAGAGTGAATGTCACCCTTTGAGATGGACTATGCTAGGTGTTTTGCTACACTACCATTATGTGTATGTAAGCCTGTGAGTGCTAGTGTGCATGTGTAGGTCAGAGGAGAACTTTGCGGAGTCAGTTCTCTCCTGCTATCCTTCTGAGTTCTAGGATTGAACTGAGGTCATCAGGCTTGGTAGAAAAGCACCTTTACCAGCTATTTCTCTGGATTGTGTTTTGAAATGGGTCATGGCATGTTACTGGGAAACCTTTTTGATCCCAGGGACCTACATGAAGGACAGAAGAGTTCTGACTTTCACAAGAGTACCATCAACTTCATCCCTGCCACCCACAAGATAATGAAGTGTAAACATTAGTAGGGTGGAGTTTTACATTTCACCCTTAACGCCCTCCATCTTTTCCCCTTGGTGACTAGCTACTCCTCTCCTTATTTATCATCTGGAGTTAGAGACTAACATGATAACCCTAGTTCAAATGTGAGTCAGCACTTCACCATCAGAGGGAAAATGACTACATTGCAGACACTTAAAGTTTTGCAGCCATATTGCTGCCATTTATTAGTAGTGTTCTCTGAAGAGTTGTTTCTGAGCTACTTTTTTTCATTTATAAAATAGAGTCATCATCACCCACCTAACCTCATAGGTTGTTGTGATATGCAAACGAATCCAGGAGAAACATTTTGGGGCAATCGCCTGCACACACACACACAGTCTCAAAATCTATACTAGTTTTATGTACAGGACCAGGATTCCTTTGCTTCTGTGTATCCCGTGTCTCTAGTCATCTAGCTCCTTGTGCTGAGAATTGAACTTTGCTTAGTGGGATTAGCTAGACTCCAAAGCCTAGTCACATTTGACTCTTTGCTCTTAATTCCTTTGCCTAAATGCTACTATACACCTAAAATCGGTGATTGCCACTAAATTTACATCCCTCTGCACATAAGGTAAAAACTGCTGAGTCCTTTATTCATTCACCAATGAATGTTAAAATGAAATACTGTAAGACTTAAGTAATTGTTAGGTTCCTCTTATTTTTTTATTTGGATAATGTGTCTATCTTTTTAAAAAAGTAACTTATTTTATGTGCATTGGTGTAAGGGTGTGTCAGATCATTTGGAACTGGAATTACAGTTGTGAGCTGCCGTGTGGGCTCTGGGATTTGAGCCTGGGTCCTGTGGACAAACAGACAGTCCTAGCCACTGAGCCATCTCTCCAGCCCCTGGCATTTTCTTAATTTGTGAGCAATGTGAAGGGCACAGCACATTGTGGGTGCTGCCACCCTGGGCAAGTGGTCCTGGGTTCTCTAAGAAAGCAGGCTGAGCAAGGAGCCAGGAACACGCCAGTGAGCAGCTTCTCCATGGCTTCTGCAGCAGTTTCTGCCTCCAGGCTCCTGCCCTGACTTCCCTCCGTGATAGACTGGCCTGTGACTGTAAGCTGAAATAAACCATTTCCTCCCCAAGTTGTTTCTAGTTATGGTGTTTTCTCATAGCAACCCTAAGAAATAGGACAAAACCTCTAAATTTATTCTCCAAATATCAAGTCAGTTACACAGGGAAACAAAACAGTAAGTTTCAGAGAACAGACACTGGCCTTGTGACACAAAAGATGCACAAAATATGAATATACAAAGAATTTATTGTAAATGTCATGGCAAATACACTGAGCATCATCATCTTCATTACAAAGGAGCTAGAAAAGTCTGTGTTGAAAGTCTGTGCTTTTTTTCCTGCCATCTTTAGGTTAATGGCTAGTACCAGCATTCTAGGTAAGGAAATACATAGTGTGATGGTCGATCGTCACATAATTTCAGGACTGTATCTCTATCTTAACCTTAAAAGCAGTTAACCATGGATTTCAGCATCAATTATTCTCCGTTTTTATCAGTTCCGTAATGATCTGCAGTATCTTGTCATCTGAGGGAGTGAAAAAAATAAGTCAAAACACCTATGAAAAAAATGTAGCACTGGCTATTTTTCCAGGGTGTGTGTGTATATATACATACATACATACATACATACATACATACATACATACACACACACACAAGAGGTGTATTTTATTTCAAGCCTTTCTTAAATTAGAATGTAAACCAACACTAATAACATACATTACAATACCAGAGATGTCCAGAAAGTCCAGTTTGTTGCCCTAATGATTTTAAAGTTATATTATTGCTACTTCAAAAAAATAACATTTTGTAAAATGAAGTTAATATTTGACTATTTATAGGCAAAGACCCAAAATAATGAGGTACAGGTGTGTGGGGTTTTTTTTTTTCCAGATTTTTTTTTTCTTTTTTGAGATAAGGTCTTGAATGAATGATCCCCTTGCTTTAACTTCCCAAGTGCTGGGATCACAGATATGCACCACTGTGGCCAGCCTGTTACCTCTGTAACTAGTTCTTTAGAAAGCATTGTCTCCACTGAACGGAGGTACACTGAAGACTTTATTATTTCTTCCCTTTTTTGCAGTGTGACAGAATTTTTACCAAGAGGGCAAAGATTTTAATGTTCCCAGGCTTGGACCAAGGAAACAAAAGCTCTAAGAGGGAAGTGCTCTCAGAGAGGAGTAAATGGGGAAGTGCCAGGCCTACTGGACAAGAAGATCAAGCACCAACTGAGCAGACGCACAGGGAGACGGCACTGTCTGCAAAGGTGGGCTTCTTAACAGCTGCTCTTGCTTAAATAGCTCTACAATCGTGACTTCCTGTGACTCTCACAGCCACCCTCTTAAAAAGCTGTCCTGTGAGGACTGCAGGACTCACATTCTACATTTATACCAGGTCCCAGTGTTCCGGGGTGGGGTGGGGGAGGCTGTCAGGATACTTTTGACACTCGGGTGCTTGGGAGCTAGAGCGGTATTAAAGAAAGGAGGATAAAGCAGAGGAGGGAGAGAAGATGGAGAGGAGGCTAGACGTGGAAAGACGCTTATCTAAAAGGACCAGTAGTTGAATTTGAGGAAGAGTAGAGAGAACAAGAAAGCACAAGGGTAACTCCAGACACTTCCTTTTCAAATGTGTGAGTCGCTATCACAACTTTTCTTCACAGTAAAGCCACAAAGGTCACTAATGTGTCACCTTCCATCCCAAGTCAGAAGAAGCATCAAATATATAATTATTTTTTAAAATATTTTAAATGATTTATTTTTATTTTATGTGCAGTATATCTGAATAAGGGTACTAGATCCCCTGAAACTGGAGTTACAGACAGTAGTGAGCTGCCAAGTGGGTGCTAGGAATTGAACCCCAGTTCTCTAGAAGAGCAGCCAGTGCTCTTAACTACTGAACCATCTCTCCAGCCCCAGATAATTCTTAAAACAGGAACACCAAATCTCAGTGCTTACAATGCAATGCAATGGCAAGACTATAACAGCAACTAGAATATACTAGTTCTAAAACTTGACTCTAATCAAGAGAAAACCACTGGCTTACAGAAAGTTCAGCTATCCAGGAGCATGTTAAACCACAGCCTGAAGATGCATTCAAGTAAATCCTAAGCCTGGGATATCCTAGGAGTTTATTACAATAATTACTGTATTTAAAAGGCCAATGGTAGGAGAGGAGAAATGTCAACAGAAAAAAAAAAATCACAAGTCTCTTCAGAGAAATCAGTGTGCCTGGAACAGGGTGCTGAGCCTTGTATTATTTTCACAGTTGTTAGGGGGACTGGTGATTTGTCAAGTTAGGGGAGTACTGGACCATGTTACCTAGAAATCATGTATTGATTTCAGGCTTCTGTTGAAGGCTAATACACTTATTTCTACCAACTACTAGTTGTGTATTTGTGAGAACTGCCCGACAGAGAAAAAAGCTATGATGAGACAATGGGTAACAAAGTTTGTGCTCATTTATTTTTTCTGTGAAATGGACAGTTTAGAAGTTAAGAAGATCAGGAGTAAAGATTTTAAGAGAATAAGCTGGGAATAGTCACTAATTGTGCATGAGTTGCACAGAATTTAGCATAAGTAGGTTTTATTAAAATAAAATTTTACTAATAATTACATCTAAATTATAGATTCAGTGTGCCACAGGGTACTCCAGTGTTAAATCACAATTTCTAAAATCAATCTCTCAGCTTTTATTTTAGAAGTTTTAAAAAAAACATCTTAATACATTATATACTTATTATCTATCATCTATCTATACACAAGGATTTTATCTTCTAAATGTATACCAACATACAAATGTATACTTTCTTTTACCCATCTTACAATAAAACACTTACTTTCAAGGGACATCTTTGGATTTTCAAGTTTTTTTCTTAAAACAGAATCAATGAGAACTCTTAGCTGTTTAAAAATAACAGCTATCTTTACTGGGGCCTGTCGAGAGATGGCACAGTGGACAAAGTTAATCAGGGGTGTGTGCATGTATTTACATAAGGCGATCTAAGCATAGGTACCTTAAATTGTAAGCAACCCAGGACAGCAGGATTAGCATAAAATACAACGGAGAAATTGCCCAAGTTACCCCTGGGAGCTCAGCTACACAGGCCTCTTGCTTCCCTAGTAAGTCTGGTATCTCTTGCCACAATAAAGCAACTTACTCCAATAATTCTTTTGTTTCTCTGTGTAGAACTCTGAATCAAGACTAAAACGTTTTGGGGAAATTCAGAGGAGGGGGTTGGGGGTTGATAGTTGAAACGGGGTCTCACTATGTAGCCCTGGCTGGCCAGGAGTTTACTATGTAGACCAGGCTGGTCTTAAGCTGAGAGATATCTCTACCTCTGCCTCTCTGCCCCCTGGGTACTGGGATTAAAGGTGTAAGCTACCACACCTGCTGGGAGGAAAAAATTTAACAGTTTTATTGAGGTATAATTTATAAATTATAAGAATGTACTCATTTTAAGTGCTTAATTTCAATGAATTTTGATAAGTTTGTAGGTTTTTACCAATATTACTACAATCCAATTGTTAAAACATCTCTACCACTCCAACTTCTTTGCATGAGCCAAATACATTTTGTTTTTTAAAGGCACAATTCGCTCCTCTGGTTCTAGACACATAGCTGTATCATAGTTAACAGAACAGATGAGAGCTGCTGTGCTGGTCAGTGTTGACGGGAACACATCCCGAGGAAAAGAAAAAGCTTACTTCTGCAAATAAGCTTAGATTTACTTACTTTGTTCAGAGAATTTTCCATGTCTTAAAAACTATGAATCTGTTTGGTTTTTGTATGGAAGGGCCAGACCACAAATGCAATGGAATAAGCATGTGTTTGGGGAGTCAACAACCAAGCAACCCAAGGACTCTAGGAAGGTTAATTTCTCCCCACACCTTCATTGTCTTGAAATGAAGCTATTTCTTGGGATGGTTTATATAAAACTGGTGTCAATATACTGTGCACACAGTAATTATAATGATTATTAATAAGTATGTTTTATGATAGTAACATGCTTTTCAAGTTTAATAGATTTAAAATAAAAAAGATGGAGCGTTCTTCTGTAAACCACACAGGAAAAGACTATGCCAACGTCCATAAGACCGTCAGCCTCTCCCTTAGTGATACGGGAGGTGAAATGCTCTCACACACTCAAGAGATTGCCTGGGCTGGGTACCTGGAAATAAATCCAGCCGTCAACAGAGAGAAGCCGCTCTCGGTGCTGGACTTCTATGTCGCCTCCAAAAAGCAAAACTGGAAAAGGGGTTATTAGGGTCGTTTCTCTCAAATAGACTCTGGCATACCTCACCTAAAAAAGACAAAGTGGGGGAAACAACTTCACAGTCTAAGAAACATAAGAAATTTCCTTTAGCTATTTCCATGTATGTAGTTCTCCTAACAAATTTAATAGAAAAATAGATACATTTACAAAACCATATTCCTCTACCCAACATTCCCCTTATGTAGAGATGGAACACACATGTTCTTTTTCCTTCTGAGACAAACACGGTAGTGACATACTCTGGGAACACAGGTTATTAACCAATGTCCACGTGCTGTAACTGTCTGCATTCCAAGAGGAAAGGGCAATAGGCAGAAAAGAAACCTTGCTTGCTTTCATTTAAAGAAAGAGAAATACTTATTATTATTTTTTTTTTTTGCTTGAGAAACTGCATCTGATTTCAAATGTGAACAGAAATAATAGTTCTACTTGAAAAACAGAAATACCTTCAGGACACCTGAACTTGTTACGAAGGAGCTCTAGAAGTACGTACAGGAACTGGAGAGTGAGGGTTTTACCTTCTCTTGGAATAGAAGCCACCCATGGGTTTGTAAGTCTCGGTTCACTGAGGATGGGTGGACTTGTGCTTTGCCTTGGGCTGTCTCCACCATGCACGCCAGTTTTTCTGTAACATCCACTGACTTTGTATACATTATCTTCCCCACACTGTCATACAGTCCAGCAGTCAGCACAGCTTTAAGAAGGGCGATGTCTTGGAAAGAGAGTGTCTGTGAGGCTTTCTTCCCTTCCCAGCTGGTAGAAATTGTGGAAGATGAGAATCCTGCAGCTTTAACCAACTTCATTAATTCCTGCTTCACATCCTAGATTTTATGTTAAAATGAGACATAAGTATAATTAATTAGAGAAATTACCACATTACTTTGATATGATAGTTCTGTTTCCTATAAAAATAGATAGGATGCAAAAATATTGCTTAGTTTACTACAGCCAAAAGCTTGAGTGGAGAAACCAAGATTCTGGGAAGTGAAGGATTAGAAGTCACTGTTCAGCACCCTAGGACTTTGATGTCACAAAATACAAGAGTGTCTTCAATACAACCCTCCCTTAAAAATGCATTTTGATTTGGTTTTAGTCAGTGGTGATAACGGGAAAAACTACAGGGGAATCTTGATGGTCTTGATGACAAGCACTGTATCTACTTGTCTCTGGAAATTTTTTCCTAAAGAATCCGGACAACAGTTCCCTAATGGCTCGTTCATCACTTAATCAAACTGCAGCCTGAGCCACTCTGCACAGTTAAGAGGGTCGTCAGCGGGGCCGCAGGGCTCTCTCAAGCACACAGGACACAGAAGCCACAGGTGGCGTTCACACTGGGTATCCCTTAGTTTGGGTCTGCAGCTCACATGGATTCCAGGGGAGAAGAGACAGCTGCTGTAACCACAGAGCCGGCAGATATCCGAATCCCTGATGCTCATGGCCATGAAGACAAGGCCGGGAGAAAGAAGGGGTGGGAGGCAACCTGGAGGTTGGGGACAGCTAAAAGGAGACAAAGGAAAAAGGACTAATTTGAAGAGACAGCCAACTTTGGGCCAAGTTACTGGGATGTCCTCTGATGGCTCAGAAGTGGGCACTTCTGGAACTCAAGAAACCCTCCAGGACAGTTTAACTGATTCTTAACACACACACACAAATAGCAAAAAAAGTTGATTAGCTATAGATTAAAAGACTTAAAGGGCACATCAATCAAATGTAATGAATAAATTTTGTGTGGATCATGACTCAAACTAGCTACGAAAAACAAAATTATGGAATGACTAGGGACATTTAAATCCTGTAATTTGATGACATGAAGACTTACTTGTTTTAAAGGTGTGAAGTAAAGAGAGATCTATACTTTAGAGAAATGTAATAATCTAATCTCTGCATTTATTTAAAAAGCAGTCTACAGGGTAGACTTAAAATAAGGGGAATATAAATAAAACAATATTGACCACATGTCACTAGTTAATGGATGTGGAAAAATGAGTGAACTGGAGTTCATAATAGTCTTTTGTTTACTCTCTGGTATTCTTGAAATGTTCCATAATTAAGCACAATAATAACTGAGTACCAGAGTTGGAAAGATCTGCAGATAATGCCCCGAGTCATTTACAAAAAAAAGAACTAAAAATTTAACGACCCTATTCCCAGGCTAGTATTATTTCTATGAAACCATGCTGCCTCTTTATAAAAATTATTTCCTGACACATCATGATTGCTAAGAACAACATAAAGAGTTACCTCCAGTGTCAACAGTGATGTTCTGTTAAGAAAGTTCCTCTGGCAATATGTGACTTCAGAACGGTAGCCTCCTTCTTGCCTTGCTTTCTTCCACCTAGATAAATAGGTCAGAGGATAAAGGTCACCATGGCCCCTTTCCAAGTTCTTTTTCTGAAGTAGTAACTGAAGGAAGGTTTAATAAAATTATAATCTGGTATGAAGAAGGGCCCTTATTTACTGTAGCAGCTACATGTATCTATATATCTAGATATATCTATCTATATATAAATAATTTTCAATTGCAGTATTTTTTTAAAAGAAGATTTATTTCTTTATTTATTATGTATACAATGTTCTGTCTGCAAGTACACCTGCACACCAGAAGAGGACACCAGATCTCACTATAGAGGTTGTGAAACACCATGTGGCTGCTGGGAATTGAACTCAGGACCTTTGGAAGAACAGACAGTGCTCTTAACCTCTGAGCCATCTCTCCAGCCCCAACTGCAGTATTTTTAAGTATAACAAGTTATCAAATTTGGAAACTGTACATATATAATAGCAAGTTGTCCTTATATGAACCGCTAATAAAATCATCTTGACAGACTAAAAACACTACGAACAAATTTAAATGTTAAAGCATAGTTTGAGTGACAAAGATACATTTTTTTTAAAAAGCCAACTATATTTAGCCACTGGCTTATTGATAACAACCAGGTTATTTTCTTTACCCTAGATATGCATTGTAGATTGTGAGGTGGTCTGAATCGGCCACAGCCAAAGATGACTTTGCAAGGTCTGCTTCATCTTTTCGACCAATTGGTGTCGTGAAAGGAGACTTCTCTGTCATAACTGCCGCGAGCGTGGCCTGCACAGGAATATAATTCACCATTAGAGAGCTAGACACCAAAGTAGTCAAGAAAATAGATCATAAAACAAGCTACATATTTCTTATTTTCAATGCCTTTACCATTGCTACTGTACACTTTCATAACTTCAGCTTAGTGCCTTTCATGGAACTCTAAAACCTATTTACTTTTAGGACATCTCTGTCATTTAAGGAAGAAGCAGATAAAAACACTGAAAACATGCCCAAGTGATTATAGCCTTCAATTTAGTTACAGACAATCTCAGAATCATAGCTCGGTACGTTACACTTTGGCTGGTGTTACAGCTCAGTATTTACCCAGTATGCACGAGGCCCTGGGGCCAATACTTACATTATTTTAAAAAATACATTGACAATAAGGTAGACTATATAACCATCTACTTGTTGCTAGTTTTCAGACAAAGTATAGTAGAATTGGTACTTCTTGAACTTAGCAAGTCCTGGAAGCTGCCGCTGGCTCGGTCCCGAAGCCCCTCAACTCCTGCTTTGTAGTGGCTGGACTGAACCACTACAGGAGCACTCGGTGTAGCCTGCATGTCTGAACCAGGCCCAGCCCCATATTTACTTCTAACAAGAGGATATCATCGCTGTAAGACCACATGCCCAGAGGTTCAGATACACGAACAGAGTTTATTTCTGAAGTAAACTGAGAAAATAGACTCTGAGAATTACTGGCTCAGAAAGAGAGCAGATAAAGGAAGTTCTTCATTCTATTATAGTCTATAGTATAACAACTTCCTACAAATTATTACACGTTCAATTAAATAAATGTTTCAGGTAGGCTACTTGATAGCAGCAAATCAAACTCACATAACAGTATTTTTCTGTATGAAAATAAATGGAGAAATAGATTTTAAGTATATTATTATAAACAGTTAAATAGATTTGGAAATTCTCATCAGACATTTAAGTCACCCAGGTTTGAATGATAGCACGGCCACTGTATTTTACTAAGAAATTAAAAGTTTAAACTTGTTTCCATCCCTTAACAATTCCCCAGTCAAATGGCACTTGAAGCGGTGTTTTCCTTACCACTGGGTCGAGACAGCCAAATATGGCTCCAAAAATGAGCATCTTGCCAATTTTGACATTGACAGGCAGAGCGGCGAGGTGCTGGCCCAGTGGAGTCAGTCTGGGCTCATTTGGTTCACAGGCACCAATTTTCCGGAGTAAATTCATTGCATTGCTGATGACTTGCACCTGAGGAGGGTCTAAGGCTTTGGAGAGAAAGTCTTCAGGAGAGCCCAGGCCGCATTTCTGCAGTGTGAAAGAGATCGGAAGGTCAGCGCTGCCAGGAGGCAACGCTGGCGCTAAGGTCTGAGTCTAGCACAGTCTGGGGGGAGGGCGCTAAGTGTGCGAGGCTACCCTAAGAGGTGAGCCTAAGGGCGGCCCTCCCCGTCTGTATGCTCTAGCTTCTCCTGATTTTTAAAATTTGTTTATTTATTTCCATTTTTATGTGCATTGGTATTTTGTCGCATGTATGTCTGTGTGAGGGTGTCAGGTCACGGCGTCACAGACAGTTGTAAACTGCTATGTGGGTGCTGGGAACTGAACTCGGTGATCTGGAAGAGCAGTCAGTGAGCTGTTAACTGCTGAGCCATCTCTCCGGCCCCATTTGGTCCTGACTTTTATTGTTAAGAATCAAGAGTAACTTTCAGTCAGGGAAGTCAATGGCCTAGGTGAGGGTCTCAGTCTCAGCAGGCCTGACATTTTGGGCTATGTCAATCTTTGTTTTGGGAGCTTTGCTAGATATGGGGAGCTGTACTGGGCACAGCCGTATCTTTAGCAGCACCCCTCTTCCCACACACGACATACCACCATATAGCTCCTGCTCAGTTAGGACGGTCAAGGCCATGCTGCGCCATGACACTGCTGCGTCCGTGATGAGGCTGTCTGCCCTCTCTATACTGCACAGGGTCAATACCCAACTCCAAATACAGCGCTGTGTGGCTGACATACGTTTAAGTCACATCTCCTGACTAAATATTATAGTCAAGTGCCTATTCTGCCAACTGAAATCAAACTAAACATATAATACTTGAAAATGCAAAGCAAATGAAGGTTGAAAACACTTAAGTGGTCATATTTTTCCTAATAAAGAGTAAGGAACAAAAACCCCACGTGCGGTCCTTTGGGATTACCATAATGTGAAGACACAGCTCCTCCAGAGGCACACGCAGGATTTCAGGTACAGAATAGTCCAGAAAACCTTCAAATCTGAAAGATGTAAATCTCATCAGTAATGCCGCCGTACTACGTGCGCTGTAAACGTCCAGTGCCATGCCTACCTTTCTCTCGTGTAGAGCCGAAAGCAGAAGCCATCTCGGACCCGCCCGGCTCTCCCCTGGCGCTGCAGGGCACTAGCTTTGCTGACAAAGGTCTCCACCAAAGAGCTCATCTGACTGCTTTCATGGTACCTAAAGATTTAGGAGACAATATGTAAATAATCGACATCCTGCAAAGCCAGAAAAAGCTTGGAAACATTGAATTCATTACTACTGTGAACAACAATTCTTTTTAGGCCTCTCTATGTAATTCTGGCTGTCCTGGAACTCAATATGTAGATGAGGCTGGCCTTGAACTCACAGAAATCCACCTGTCTCTTCCTCCTGAGATCTGGGATTGAAATTGTGCAATGTCACTTGTGGCCAACAAAAATTTGTCATATTTCCTAAGTATTTTGATAATTCATGCTGCCTATTCATGCTGCCAAATGAAAATCATTTGCTACAAAAGAAAAGGATTTGCTTAACTCATCTTTTCTCAAAGTAATCTGACTAAGTACCTTTTTTGTTTTGTTTTAGTTAATACCTACTAGTCACACACCAAAGTTGTGTAGAGAGAAGTGCTATCTGCCAACATTACAGTTCAAAGCACCACCACAAGCCATGTCTATGCATAGAAAAATGTTTCCTCTGAAGATACAATCGTTTGTTTTAGAGCCGATTTTCTATTACACAGTCATCCAAATATTGCTGTAGTTTTCGGATATTGGGGATCGTATATCGACTACAGTTAGCTAAAGACATTTCCACTGTTTATGTAACACACCACAGTAAGACAAAGTAGAACCACTCTGTAGAAGGTTCACCCAGTGCATCTGTTCTGTTAGGTTCTGGTTACTAACGAGCCCTTGCAATTGTGACACTTCATTTTCTCATTAGTACCCAACTGCCTGATGACTAGCAGGGCTATTTTGCCCAGATCAGAGATTTAAGTCCAGTTCTCCAATAGTCCATGCTTCTGTCATAACCCCATAAATAACACATATGTCAGATAAGCAAAAAGTATACAAAAACTTATGTTGTGCAATTCTGTAAAAGCGGTGATACACACTGGCATTATTTTTGATAAAATCCAAGGTATGGAATTCTGAAATTTGGTCTCAGATATTTTAAATTTACCTATGCTTCTGCCAAGGCTTTTTGCTTTGGGCAGAATTATGACCTTTAGGATCTGGATTTCCTTAAAATGATTCTGTAATTTCTCCAAAAAAAAAAAAAGTTAAAAAATTTCACTGTGAGCAAGTTAAACTTACTTATTTTCCTTTGTTCTTCCAGTATCAATGACAAACACAACATCAGGAATAGTGATTCCAGTCTCTGCAATATTTGTTGCTAAAACAATCTGCAAATAAATAACAAGCTAGAGTACTCTGACAGCTCTTGGTGCTGCACCCTGACAGTTTCTTTAGGCAGAGAAGACGGGTTTTTAAAAGTAAATTTTAAGAGAGCAGCGGAGGGAGGGACCAAAAGAAAGCGGCTCTCAATTTAGATTGTTTTGTTGCATAATTTTAATCTGCTTTACAGTTTCATCAGCTTAGTTTAATGAGGTTGTTAGTTTTAAAAAGTCTTTAATTTCATTTTAAATTCTGTGTATGTGCATGTGCCTGTGTTTGCGGATGTTCACCTGGGTGCCAATGCCCGCGCAGGCCAATTCTGCCTCATCTAGGGTTGGATTACAGGCTGTAAGCCACCTGCTGGGGCTGCTGGGAAGTAACCTTGGGTCTGCAACAGCAATGTCTTAACTGCCCATGGTACAGATATCTATTACAACAAAAATATCACTCCCTGAATTCTAGTCAGTCATCTTAAAATTGACAGCAGGTCTGGGAATTGGGTCAGAAAATTCAGACAGTTCAATATGACCATATACTAGCAATTAATAGGAAAAAAAAAAGATAGTATGAGAAGAAAAGGGTGGTTGTCCTAGGCCTGTTACTTCCCAGCTTCTGCAAGTCACTTTACTCCTGGTCTCAATACCTCAGCTGTAAGTAAGGAGGTAGAGAAATGTGATATTTTAGGTCTTGCTTTAAAAATCTTAAGCAGTGACTGTTGAACACTATAACACTGTAATATTCTTGAATCCCTGGAGATAAAACATCTGGGAAAGTCTAGGTCCCATCCCAGAAACTCTGCTCTGTTTTAACTATGTCTCAGTAGTGCGTGCTGCTCCAGCTTAATGAGGTTTGTGGAACCTATGTGATCACTGTTCTTTGGCAGTGGTAAGATTCTTTTTTTAAGGTAAACTCTTCAAACGAAAGTCTTTCTTAATGGGAAGCAGATCTTAGAGATCAGAGCCCAGCTCAACTCCTTGGAGTTCTCAGAGCACATTTGAAACCACCAGATTAATAATAAAAAAATGAAGTTGAGTGGTGGTCAGTTTAGGGATGAGGCCTTGTGCATTGGTCAGGAAGCTCCCCACTTCCCAAAGTGTCCCACAGTGTAACTATTGTTTTTAATAATTTCCTCTGGGAGAAAAAAATTCTTCATCAAGAATCTCTCCGTTCAGAACCATGACCAGAGGACATGTGAACCTCGGAGTGTGAACTATAACTAGGAATTAAAAGCTGGGGCTGAGGATGTGGCTCAATAGTAGAACAGCTGCATGGAATAAGCACTGTTCTGAGTTTGATTAGATTAATGAGTGGAATGAATGAATGAATAAGGCTGAAGGAACCAATACCTAGAGCGTCCTCCCAGGATGTCCAGTCTCCTTTAGGATACATGCTTCCTTACTTGCTTCCTTCCTACCCCATCTCTTTTTTTCCTTCCTTCCTTTCTTTCTTAACAGGATTTTTCTACATAGCTCTGGCCATCCTGGAACTTACTATGTAGACCAGGCTGGCCCTAAACTCAGAGATCCACCTGCCTCTGCCTCTGAGTGTTGGGACTAAAGGCACGAGCCACTATGCCTGGCTCATGATGCTTTCTTATGAGAAAGTAGTCATTTTTTTTTCTTTTTAAAAAGCAATATATGTGTTATATTTCCCAACTACCATTCTTCTCAAAATTCTTATCCACTTCCAGTACATAATGGAAGTACTGAAATGTCTAAATTAAAAACTATTTTAAATGATTTTTGTGTTACATATCTATGTCTGCACGCACAGGATTTGAGTAAAGATTCCCAAGAAGGCTAGAGGCTTCGAAGGCTCCCCTGGAACTGGAGTTTCATAACTGTGATCTGCCAGTGTAGGTACTGAGAACCAAATTGTGGTCACATACTAGGTTCCCTTGGGTGATGCTGAGCTGCGGAACACTTGTAGTTGGCTATGCATCCAGCACTGATGCACTCCTGAGATAGTCTCAGGCCGCACATATTTGTACCCTGAATTTACCTTCCTAATTCCTGGAGGGGGAAGTGTGAATGCTGCTGCTTGATCTTGAGTGGAGAGAACAGAGTGCAGAGCAATAACTTCATATCTGAAAGTTAAAATCATAGTTCTTAGCAAGAGTTTCTCTTTAGAAGACACTGTAAAGAATAACAAAATTTATTTGCAGATAGAAAGCAACCTTTAATATTTGATTATGAAAATTTTTAAATAAACAGAATTTCACAGAATAATCTAATAAGACTCCACAACACACCTGCCAGAGGGGGAAAATACGAGCAGGTCACAGATTGAGTATTCCTCTTCTGAAATGCCTGGGACCATAAGTGTTCCAGATTCTGAATTTTGGATTGTTTGATTAGGGATAGGTAAGTTTATTATGTGAAATCTGAGGATGAAATGTTTTTAACGTTCTGACAATATCATAATCACAACAAGAGTAATCAACTAAAACAGAACATATATGTGGCTATTTAAATAAAGATGGTAGCTGAACTGCAAAACTTTTGTGGCTTTTGGAAGACTCAGTGGGTCAGGGGTTACTATAATTAACCACAGGATTCTTGGCTCAGAATAAAAACAAACAAACAAACAAACATAAAAACCCCCTAAAATGCAGATACAGTACCTGCAAATTTTCACTGGATAAAAATGAACAAACGAAAAATCTCCACAAACAATTGTAGAGATTTATAAAAAAATGTGTTTGGATGGTTTGCCAGCGCGCATCTCTGTGTGTAGTGAGAAAAGGCTGCAGATCCCTGGACTAGAGTAACTGACAGTTCTGAGCTGCCAAGTGGGTGCTAGGAACTGAGCCTGGGTCCTTTGGAAGAGCAGTCAGGGCTCTTCACTACTAGGTCACCTAGCTAGCCCTACCATGGCCAATTTTAACTGAAGCTGAAAAGCCTGAAAATTCTGGTTCAAAGTTAATGTATCAGATCTTCTGTTTTGGAATTACAAAGAATATAATGAAGATTTATAGTTACCGTTCAGAATAAAATCTTCTGTCATTTGATAGGAGATCATACAACTGTTGAATATGAGCAAGGCCAGGTAAAAAGATCAATACTGCTCCTTCGATATTTCTGAACTGAGGACTTTTGTCTAAAATTTAAAAGATAAAATATTCAAAGTAGGATAGGAAACAGCATATACAATAGTAATAAATGCATCCAGCTGGCAGAACTATTTTATCAAAACAAATAGAAAGATACCTAAATATACAAGAAGTTCCAAAATGAGGTCCAGGTTGATTTTATGGGGGTTCATGTAGAGAATAGCATGCTGAGTGCGGCTACTGTACTTTTGGTAAAATGGATTTAATTCAGTGCTTGCTCCAGTCTGAACTGGGATGTATTCCTAAAAGAAAATCCAACCAGAGAAAGCTGAAAAAAAATTAAGTATTTTTGGGATGTAGATACTTAGTGGGAGAGCATTTGCTAAGCATGTCTGAGGCCCTGGTTCAATTCCCACAACCGCAAACAAACAACAATGCAAACTGCAAAACCCAAACACAAACCACAAACAAGGAAGTAATGGTGCCATCTTTACCCGTTTAAATCGAGTTCTTATCACTGCCATTATGGCTACAATGCAGCAGGTGTACCATCAGTCAGCTGATTAGGCTTAAGAATGGTGCTCGATGAGGCGCCAGGGCTAGCCTGGAGCTCATGGGCACGAGGGGTCCTCACAGCCCAGCATTCTGAGTGGCGGGGGCTGCCAGCCTGTATCCCCACTCCCCACTTAATGGTAGAAACTGAAAAGAGCATCATGACATTTCATCATTCTCCTATATTTCAGCTTATAAACAGCAAAAACCTATTTATTTTTCCATGCTCACTGAAAAATAATTGTAGAAAAACACTATACTTATGCATTTTTCTGGAAGTTAAAAGGCATTCAGGCCAAAGAGCCTGTAACAGCTTTGATGAAGGTAGTTTACACCCATTCATTCTTTCTGCATTCCATCTGGCTACTAATTCTCACTTCATCTGAAATATACTTCGAAACCTTTCTTCAGTTTTAATTTTTATCTATAAGGTTTTAGAAAAAAAAAACCATAGATCATACTTTCTTGGCTGTCTGCTAAGACTGACAGTTTTGTGTTTCCAACAGTCCGGATCCCTGCACACAAAGCACACCGACTAACATGGATGTCGTGGAGACTGGATCTGGCCACTGCGAAGAGGGAGCACAGAGCCTCACCCCGCAGCCACAGAACTGCTGCTGACGTTCTGCAAACACTGTTCCCCCTGAGCAGCTTCATTACAGGTCTAATGTTGGCTCCTGCCAAGACACAGGCTGCTAAAAAAAAACAAGGGCACAGATCCAGATTTAGGACAGACTATCTCCTGAGTCACAGAAGAAGAAAAAAACCACACTCTTTGGTCCTAAGTCCCTGCTGGGAAGCTGTTCTGAATGTCACTTTGTGTTTATGTCCTTGATTCTACATACAATGGGCCCAAATGGTATAAAAGACAATTGCAATTTCAAAAATTAAGGACTAAAGTCTTTGAAACAAGATTAAAAATAGCCTCTAAAATGTGCTCATTCTACAAGTGTTACCCAGTCCACAGTGTTAGCACACGACCTGAAACTCGTGTGGCAGGTTGTTCTCAGCATAGTTACCGCATCTTTCAGAGTATTTTCTTTTTACCTGATACTTTTTTATTCCCCCAGCTTTACTTGTAACATTAATGGTAATTTCTTCTTCCTCCTCCAGAAATTTCTGACAATACTCCGAGTCTTTCTCCAGTACAAAGCCCGTTTCCTCTACTATGTCTTCAAGATGAAAGACCTGTGGATAAGGAGCATATAGATGTGGGCTCAGTCACTTCAGCAAATGCCGCTAAAGAGGACACAGACAGCATCGCCTTTGGAATATCAATAAGCTACGCTAGGAGATGAGGAAAAGCTTTCTGTTGGTGTAAATGCGATTGAAGACTGTAACAGATACAGGAGGGTCTGTGGTATGGGCTTCACAGAAACTACACTTAGGTGTGGTTTTAGAAGAAAATGGTCACAAGAGAAGACCGGTGGAAAACAGAGAGCTGTACTGGCAGGTGCCACCTTCAATCTAAACATGACTGGCTGTGAAAGTACGGTCCACTCCCCAGGTCTGTCATCAGCACAGCAGACCATGCTTTTCCATCCTTCCCACCCACAGGCAAGCAGCAGCCCCCTGACTGTTAATGCCATCCCCATATCCTCCCTCACCTGCAGGGTCTAGGAACTAGTACTGGGCTCAGAATAAGGGGCTGATGTTCTGGTATGAATGGTTTCTGCTTACACACCCACACACACTTACCTCAACAGGGTAACTTCTTCCTGAAATTCTAAGAATAGGACAGTGTGTGAAGTATGAAGAGAATTTGTCGCTGTCCACGGTGGCACTCATGAGAATCAAGTGTAGGTCAGAACGTTTCTGCAAAATTTCCTTCAAGATAACGAGCAGGAAATCTGACTGGACACTTCTCTCATGGACCTAGCGGAAAGGCAACATGAAACTAATCACATCTAGGGCCTGAGGATAAATAATCCAATGCCTGAATCTACTGAAAGTTAGTATTAGGATACAGTAAGGACAGGAGTGGGGATGAAGCTAGATGTTTCAAGTAAGCCCGTCTTTCAGAACTAAAACTACATCTATTCCCTTAGCTCTGAAGTCAATGAAAGGAATTAGCGCACATCTTTGACCCCGGCACTGGGAAGCAGTAGCAGGAGGATCTCTTGAGTTCCAGGCCTGCCCGGTCTACAGAGTGAGTCTGGGACTGTGCAGCCAGGGCTCTGCAGAGATACCCCATCTCAAAACAAAAATAGCACATGTCTAATGACAGCAGTAGGACTCTGCACTAGGAAAGGCTTTGGAAAGCATTCAGACGTGGCTGACAAGATCAGGCTACATCTGGCTATCATTTAGAACTGAGCCTGACTCATAACTCTCAGAGAGTCACATAAAGGCACATTATCACCATTACAGAGGACAGGCTGTTCATCTGCTAGGTGGAAACTGAGCCGAAGAGCAGGACTCTGACCAGGTCTTTATCACTGTGCAGAAACAGATTTCCCCTCCCTTCTGACACACGCATGTAAAGAGCGACTCTGAAAACTTATGACAGAGCACAGACGATGGAGGACTCATCCGCTTGCTGTGAGCGTAGATAACGTACGCTGCCAGAATGTGACAAGCATTTGCTCCACGTGTGTCCGTGCTCTAACTTTCTGTACTCTCACATATTCCTGCCCTCATTTGTAACAGATTACAGTAGCATGCAAAGAGGAAGTACAGAGAAAATAAGTGACTTTCACAGTCTGTTTGGAAGGCAGACAACAGGGCTTACGCATTCATGGCTGGGGGTCAACTGCTTGTTTGACCACTTACAGTATGACTGTGGGAAAGTTATATAAATATCTCTGGGTCTACTTATTCCTCCACAAAAATAATAAAAATTTCATGGAGTTGTGTGACAAGCAAATGACACAATGGAGCATCCGGAGAACAAAGCCTAACAAACAGTAAGCACCTTGCTTGTGGCATATGCTGAGAATTAAAAAGCAACCAAGACAGAAGGTACTGTATATACTGTCAGAGAACTTGCCAATGATGCTGCAAGTTGATGGATGGTTTGAATGGTGGCGCAGAAGGAGAAAAACAGGATGAGAAAGGGAAGAAAAAGTACCTAAGTCAAGACACAGACCTGTGCATCAAGCCACATTAAATGCATAAAACCCTGGGTTCAATTCCTAGTTCCCAAAATAAACAAACAAGGGGAGGGTGAAGTAGCTCAGTGCTTAAGAGCTTGCACATCAGCAGCCACATACATGTAACTCTAGCTCCAGGGGATCTGATGCCCTCTTCTGGCCTCTGCAGGCAACAGGCATGTATGTGGTGCACAGATATGCATGGAGGCCCCCTCCAACTCCCAGCATCACAATTTAAAAACCCAGACTGACAAAGGGTTCATAATACAGTTCAGGAACTAAATCAAAACGATGACTTGGGCCTGGAATGGGAGTATGCAAGAGTACAGCCAGCGAGGTAGCCAGCGACAGCTGTGTAAACCTAAGACAGCACCATCAAGCTGCCGAGACTAAATCATCTGAAGGCAGAATCATGTGCTCTAAGACTCATCCATAACTCAAAATACAAGAGCCACAACAAGGTAACTTTAGCTGGCTGTTCATGATGTCACATATCTTCAATATTAGCACCGTAGAAGCTGAGGCAGGTACACTGTGAGCTCAAGGCCATGAGATGCTGTTGCAGTAACTAGAGACACTGTTGATCCTTACAAGGAGTAAGACCATTGGATGTGGAGAAAAGTGAGTGGAAGGTAGAACAAACAAAAAATGCTGGATGCTTTTACTTTGGTGGTTAGCTGGTGATGGTGAGGCTCCCTCACTGGGATTAAGAAGTGGGACAAGTTACAAGGGTCAGCAAGGAAGGACCTTCTGAGTTTTGGAAGCTGAGGTTCCCACGGGTCAAAGTGTCTAGAAGGCGGCTGGAGACTCATGTCTGAAGGTCAGGAAAGAGATCCAGTGAATTGCAGTGGTTTGGAAAACTTCATCAGAAAGATGAAGATGAACTGCAGTCATGCCTGTTAAAAAGATACCATACACTAACACTAATGAAATGTGTAGCATTAAGTATACCTCTTACTGGTGGCCAGAAGCTAGAGCTATGCTCACAGCTAGCAGTGAGAGTTACTTAGAACCCACACCAGCTATAAACCCTAGCAAACCACACAGCTCCTGTAACACAGCCAGAGGAAGATCTGTCCTGAAAGTCCTGTGTAAGATAACAAACTGTCCCCAGATCTCCTGGACCCTTATGTGCTGAGGAATTTCACTAGGATTCTTTTGTCTGTTTCTTTGTTTTGGTTTTGGTTTTTGAGACAGGGTTTCACTGTGTGGCCCTGGCTGTCCTGGAACTCGCTCGGTAGACCAGGCTGGCTTCAAGCTCACTGCCTCCCAAGCCCTGGGATTAAAGGTGTGCAATACCACTGCCCAGCTGCTGCTGCTGCTTTTAATTTAACATTTTTACTTTTTAAAGATTTATTTTTATTTTATGTTTATTTAGAGGCCAGAAGAGATAACCAGATCCTTTGGAACAGGAGTTACAGACATGATTTGCCATGTGGGTGCTGAGGACTGAATTTGGGTGCTCTGGAGAGCAGAGCAGCAAATGCTCTTAACTTCCGAGCCATCTCCCCAGCCACACATTTTATTTTAATTATGTGTGTCTGTGTTGGGGTATGTGTGTGTGAGTGCAGCTGCCCAAAGAGACCATGTGGTGCTAAGAACTGAACACCTACCCAAGAGTTCTCTTACAATATATACAATACACACAAGGATATATAATACCTCTACCCCACAAGGAAAAAAGATGCTTCAAATAAAAATTAATTCCTATTACTTATTTAATCAGAATATTAATCAGGTTTAAAAATACCTTCACCTAAATTTGTCTAACAACAAGAAAATGGCTAAATAAACAGAAGACATCCAAATTATATAGTACTGTAAAGCCACTTAAAAAATCATGTTTTTGTACACCTGTGATATGAAAGAATCATAAACTAAACAGACATATGGAATGCACACTCAGAAAAAAAAGCATGAATTAAGTGAAGAAATTGTTTTTCTCCTGGATAGTGAGATTGTAATTTTTATTTTTCTAGTATTTCCTAATCAAAAAATCCGAAAGTAGCCTATCAAGTAATCTATATGTAGCTTACCAATTACAAATCAGCGAGTGAGCCAGTGTGGTGTCACATGCCGATAATCTCAGCACTTGGGAGGCTGAGGCGGGAAGATTGAAGCAAGGAGATAGTCTGTACTACACAGCAAGCCCCTGTCTCAAAACCCAAAGAATGACAAACCTTTTATACCTCATTTTATAGCTAACAAATTAATAGATAGTCATAAAGAACTTTACATCAGGCTTTTCTTTTCTTTGCATGTTGAGATAGTTTCACACTGTTCCATGCTGGCTAGGAACCCGAGGCAATCCTCCTGTCTCAGTCAACAAAGTACTGAGATTTACAGGTGCAAGCAATTCTGCCTTGCTAGAAAGAGTTAATAGCACTTTCTGAAAAGAGAATTGTTATATAGCGCTTCTTGAAAAAAATTAGCAAATTAGTTTACTTGAGTAGGCTGGTAAATATCTGAAACAGTCATAACAAGGGGGCGTAATTCAAGTGTGCACTCAAACTTGATTGCATGGAAGGATATTTAGATAAAAAAGTAGACGCTGATGATTTCTTGCCTTCTGTAAAAGAGAGAACCAGTCCTGAAGCCTGTCAATGTGGGGGTGGAGTACAGAGAGAGGAACACTGTCAGAGCCTCTAGCTATATAACTGAATCTCCGTAAAATAAAAACATCCACTCTACTGCGATGCTGGAAAAATAGATGAACATGTGCTTGTGACTGTGTGATCCTCTGAAGGACATCAAGCACAGAGCAAATAGGGTATGGCATTTACTGAGCACATCCATTAACACAAGACATTTGCTGTCTGTGACTTAATCATCGGATGGATGGCATTGCTGTGTAGGAACCATAGTGTTCTGAGTGCCACCAGCAACATCTGTTTAATACATGTTTAGCAGTTATCTGGATGCGATCCTAAAACCTACTCACCTCATCCACAATGACATGAGACACGTCAGTCAGAAGACCATCTTCCTGAAGTTTCCTCAGCAAAACTCCTGTTGTACAATACAGTAACCTGGTAGATTCACTGGCTCGAGATTCCATCCGAATCTGGTAGCCACACAAAGAATTCTGCGGGGAGAACACGGCGGACATAGTTCTCACAAGCGAGCCAACAAGCCACAAGGAGTCAGCACGGGCACCCATCTTGGTGCTCCATGCAAGATCTGCCTATGCACTTGACTATCAAGACTCACTTCTAGCAGGACGTGGTGGCTCACATCTGTACTCCTAGCACTCGAGAGGCTGAGGCTGTAGCACAGCTGAGTTTAAGGCTAGCTTGAGTTAGAGTGAGTTCCAAGCTGGCTCGGGCTACTATAATGAAATCTTGCCTCAAAAAGAAAAAAGTGTATTTCTATGGTTTTTCAGTTGTATGATAAGATTTGTTTTGACAATTTACAATTTTATGTTTATTTAGCGTGTGCGAGTGTAGGCTCTGAAAACTATGGTGCACATGTGGAGACGGGGGGGGGGAGGTGGGGGGGGGATGGCTGTTGGCTCTCTTCTGCCGCCCTGTAGGGTTAGTGGGCCTGGGCATAAGTGTGTCTACCCTCTGAGCTATCTCTTCAGAACCATCGGCTGTCTCTTCTTTCTTTTCTGAATAGTCTAATATGTTTATCTATCTTGCTTTTGTTTTCTCTTCACTGAAAAGAATGAAACCTCTTAGGATACATTCCACAGAAAAGACTTGGAGAAACAATAAGCCATATACAACAGTAAAGTGAACGTGACCTGCCCCTAGTCTCCGAATGGTAAGTATGTAACATACACCTGGACATTCCATCATGAGAATTGGTATACTGTACAGGTTCCCAAAGCAATGCAGAGTCAATCATTACTCAGAGGGGTGGAGTGGAGAGAACAAGCCTTACCCTTCCCCCAGGTCCGCCTTCACAGCCCAGTTCATCACACACTCTGGTGGCTAAACTCACTGCCGAGATTCTTCGGGGCTGGGTACAGACGATGTTGCATTTCCTTGCTCCGCACTCGTTCAGAAGCAAGTCTTCCAGCAGGAAATGTGGCACCTGGGTGCTTTTGCCGCTCCCTGTTTCACCTGCCACCACCACAACCCGGTGCCTTTTGAGAGTTTCCACAATTGAATCCCGGTGTTTGAACACGGGCAACTGCTGTCTTTCCTTCAGCAGTCTCTGATACTTGGGTGTGCTTTGCAGCCTCCTGAAGAGGTTCCTAACAGGCTCCAGGTCTTCTGCGTTCGTGGGCCCCAAGGTCAGTGCAGAAAGATCCTCATCTGAAACTAGGTTTTCCCACGATTCCTCAGGGTCTTCAGAGCTCTCTTTTTTATTTTCAGGATGCTGTTGCTGCTGCTGTTGCTGCTGCTGCTTCAACTTACTCAAAAGCTTGGCAATAAAGAGGTCACGTGGTTTATTGGTTTCCATTTTATTTAGTTCTTCTTTTTTCTTTTCTTCATCACTCCACTCTACCCAAACGTCTCGGTACGTGGGAGGGAGCAACTGATGGACAGACTGAAAGGGAAACAGCAGCTGTGTTTTACAGTGCTCAGTGAGAACTTACAGCAGTCGACTGTATCTTAAAATGTAGCTTTACCCTAAAATTTTAAAGTCATTAATTAATATAAGAGACACATGCATAGACTACCAATTCATAAATGGCACATCATGGTCAGGTTTCTTGACTTAATGGCTATGTGACTGGGTAGGAGTAAGTTAAATTCTCTGGTTTGTCTCTGCATCTAAAAATAGCTGGTCGAGTACCTGTAAAGTGCTTACTTTTAGAGCAGGTAAACTGTGAGTGAATGGTTATGAAGTATTCCTGCAGGGATGCTCTGTAAGATGCAGACGAACAACAGAGCATTTGGAAACATGAAACTTCTGTGAGATCTGGCAGGGGAATAGTGCTATAAGTCAAAGTATTTTTAAAGGACGACACCAAATGGAACCTTCAGTTATTCTACTTTTCTGCTACTGCAGAACCTATAATGACCTCTGTGACATCAGCAGTTGTTTTTTATCAAGCATATATAGCTTATTATACTTTTCAAAATTCCAGGAAAAGGGCATTATGAACCTTGGCAGAAGTTGGAAACAAACAGCTGTCTGGACCCCTGCTTACTTAGTGTCTAGTCTTCTGTGGTGGTTTGGATAACAGCTGCCACATAGGATCACGTTTGAATGCTCGGGCCCCAGTTGGTTGAACTATTTGGAAGGATGAGGAGGTGTGGCCTTGTTGGATGAAGCCTGTTAATGGGAGTAGGCTTTGAGTTTTCAAAAGCCCACACCAGGACCAGTGTTTTGGTTTTGTTTTTCTTTCTGTCTGCCTGCAGCCTGCAGATCAAGATGCAGAGCTCTCGGCTACTGCTCCCGCACCCTGTCTCTGCTTCCTGCCATGATGATTACGGACCAACCCTCTGAGACCATAGGCAAACCCCGAACCAAATGCCTTTTTAAACAATACAGTTTCCAGGGTCATGGTGCTCTTTACAGCAACAGAACACTAAGACACTTCCCATGAAGGCAGAGAAACACATTTATTATAAAAGGAATGCTAGCAATCTAAAATTTATAAAGAGCATTGTGCTCTTGCAAAGAGCCTCTTTCTTCAGTTGTACTTTAGTCTTTCTTTAAACTGTAAGCACCTAACATTGAAAAAAATGAAAACACTTGTAGGACAGGCATCTGTTATCCAAAATACTTGAAACTACAAGTTTTGAATTTTAGACCATGGAACACATTGGGGCTAGACCATGTCAAAACACAAATTCTTTTTGCTTTAAATATGCCTTCCACAGAGAGCCTGAAAGTAATTTTATGCAATACTTTCAATAATTTCATTCACAAAAGCAAATTCCCTCATGCAGAATTTTCTACTGCAGCGTCATGTCTGTGCTGAGAAGGACTTGGATTTCAGAGCTTTCAGACTGTGGAGTTTTGCATCAGGGATGCTCACTGTGCACGGCCATCATTATGCAGTGCTTTCTGAACCGTCACAGGCCTGAAGAGGCTCACCTGCCCTTTCACTAGACGATAGAGGGCCAGCGTAGCTCCTAGGTGCTGAGCTTGCATGCCATCCTCTGTTAAGATTGTAGGACATACCACCAGGACATCATCTTCAGACTTGACAACCCTTACCCTAAAAAGAAACACACATATATAATAATAAAACCTTTAAAAAAATGATGATGTCAAATCAAGAAAGTCAGAAGTTCATTAACATTAAACTTAAACTTCAACGATTACTATTTCCATGGAAGGCACTGCATTAGATAAAGATTTATAAGCAATGTGAACTGGAAATGAGGAAGTGAGAGTTTTTTAAATGCCTACTTGATTCGTGTTTTGCTTTTGAGATAAGTCTCACTCTATCGGCCAGGCTAGCTTTGAACTCACTCTGTAGCCCCAGCTAGCCTGGAACTTGTGCCTCAGCCTCTTAGGTGCTGGGATTACAAGCATGAACCAGCAAGCCTGACATTTCTAAATGTTTATATACTTTACAATAAACAGAAAGTTCATTCAGTTAGCCAGAGAAACATACCTACATTTCCAGTATCTACCTACTGGAACTTTCTCAAAGGAAGGATTTGGACTCTTGGGAAGATTCTTCCTGACCCAATCGATAAGAAATTGTTTGGGAGATTTTCCAGTCCAGCTTCGAGTGGTGTAGTCAAAATTCCTTACATCATGAAGTTCTTTCTTTTTACCTTAAATGGAAGGCAAAGACTTGTTTTTTAACAATGGCAACAGCAACACAGATTCTCTGTGGAGAGAGCAGCATGCTCCCCTTTAAGGAACACGTTTCTGAAGAGAACAGGTGAAGGAGGAACAGACAAAGGGTTCATCTTCTCTACGTGACGCAATTCTCTTCGTGGATTGAACCATAGAACATCTCGAATCTTTTGTTGTTACTGCTGTCAGTTTTGAGATGGGGTTTCAAGACATGGCCCAGAAAGACTCACAACTTGCTTTTGTAGCCAAGGATGATTTTGAACTCGTGATCTCCTTGTTGGGATCTGAGTGGGTACCACCACACCTGGCTGATCTCCAGGACCTTATGCACACTCATATTTACTGAATGACAATATCTGGTAGAATGCCCTCCACACAGTTACTGGAATAAATATGTTAGACTCCATTTCTCTACTTAACACAGCCATTACCATCAACACGCCCTTCACTGGCTCACTGGTACATCTAAAAGTACTGATTCTTTATAACTACCCTAAAGCACTTCTGTGTCCACCCCTACCTATCATATGCTATCCCTCCCCAATGTTGTGATTACATTGGCCCTCAGGCAATTTTTTAAATGTTCTAGTAGTTATCAGCCTTGTGGTTAGAAATCAATTATGATTTCAAATTCTCGGCTATACTAGTCTACACATCTTAAGTGTTTAATAGTCATGTTTTGCTAATAGCTACCACATCAAATAGCACAGATAGAGTACATCTTGATTACAAAAATCTGTTGACTAGTGATGCTATCAACTAGTGTTTACCTTAAGACTTTTAACTTACCATCTCTCTTCTTTGGGGGTTTTTCCACCAACTTGCCACCAGGCTAACACCTGATATCTGTCAGGCTATCAGATTATCCTCAGAACTAATATTACCTGTAGGGTAGCCTGAGCTCAAATTAGACCTCTCTGCTCTATCATCACCATTACTATTTACATTATTATTACTGTTATTATTATTATTATTGTTACTATAATAAGACTTTAAATTATGTCTGCATGTGTGTGTCTGTGTCTGGGTATGTGCACATGAGTACAGATGGCCAGAAGAGGGTGTCAGACCCTTGGAAGCCCAAGTTACAGTTTGTTTCAAGCCACCAAAAGTGGGTATCGGGAACTGAACTCAGGTCCTCTGCAAGAGCAGTATGTGCTTGTAACTGCTAGGTCACCTCTGCAGTCTTCCTCTCTCTAGATGAAAAGCCTATATTCTCTGAAAGTACAAATCAGAGACGGGGCTATTTTGTTCATGTAACTTCTCTTATTGCCACAATAATGATTCAATAACTATTACTGAATAAATGAATAATTTTAAAAAGTCTACCATTTAATATGAGTGACCTGTAATATAATCTGATGAACATGCGAAGAATATAACTAGTGTGTATAGCAATACACATAAATGTAAGATCACTCACATCTGTGGTCATGGAGAACTTATGGAGTTGTGCCATGGCACTTGGGGTAGAAAGCAAAGGAATGTAACAGTCAAACAACAAATGAACAAAGTGTTCAGTCTAGAACACTGAAGAGCACAGCGTAAAGACACAAGTAAATCAGAGTGCAAAGGTTCTCAAATGCCATGAAAAGGTTTGGGCTTGTTACTGATGTCACTAAAGGTTGTCACTGGAAGAACTGGGGACACAGCTCCACTTCAAAACACTTGCTTGTCTGTAGAAGAGCCTGGATTTGATCCCCAAGATTAAAAGAACAGGAGCAACAAATAGGCTTAAACACAGAACTTGCACTTACACAAACTCTCATTCATATTTTCCACAACAAAGTCCTGGTTTATTTTGTTGTTAAAAACCACTGTGACTAAGATAACTTTGGGGACACATGGGTTATTTGGCTTACAATTCCCAGGTCATAGTCCATCCCCGAGAGAAGCCAAGGCAGGAATTCACTCAGAGCCAAGGAAACACAGCAGAAACCCCGGGGAACGCAGCTTGCTGGCTCAGCTTCTGGTTCATGCTTAGCTGGCTTGCTTACACAGCCACAGACCACCTGCCTGAGAACGGTGCCCTCACAGTGGGCTGAGCTCTTCTACATCAATTACCAATGAAATGAACCCCTCAGAGACATGCCCAGAGGCCAATCCGATAAAAATAAAACTGCTTTTCAGGGACTGAAGGGATAGCTCTCTGTGGCTAAGGCCATATACTGCTCTTGCAGAGAAACCGAGTTTGGTTCCCAGCACCCTCATGAGGCAGCTCATGGCTGCTTGTAACTCCAGCTCTAGGACATCTAACACCGTGTTTGGGCCTCCCTGGCAGTCATGTGTACAAGCCACACACAAACACATACACGCGAATCTAGGCAGTTAAACCCTAGCTGTCAAGTTTGGAGAATGAACCGGCGAGCGATGGGATGACATCTCTGCAATGACAAAATGCTACAAGTGAGACATCACAATTGTTATTACTAAAAACCAAAACAGAAACTACGAAAGCAGAATTCACCGTCAGTCTAAAGAGGGTGCTAAAATGCAAAGAGCGGCCATGCTCCGTATTGTTACCTTTCTCTTCTTCATTAGCAGCGGCTGATTTTTCAAATAAATTAAAGTTTAAAGTACTGTCACCGTCTGTGGTTAGAGGAGGCTTTTTCCTTTCATTTTGTTGATGTGAAATCTTTATGGCTGGGTTGAATATTGGATGGTCTTCTAAAGTTTCCATTTCTACCAAGAAAAAAAATTATTTTTATATATTTGCTTCTTACACTTTGTATTTTGTAAATACAGTTTAAAAACAGCATGTCTTCCTTTTCTTTAGTAAATACAATAGATTAAAAAAGTAAACACCCCCATTAGAAAAAAGTATAGAAGAAAGAAATTTGCACTTCTTTCTTGAATGGACGTAGCATTTCATAGTATAAATCTAGGATCAGCAAACTATGACCTGCAGCAAAATCCAGCCCACTGCCTGTTTCTGTGTGCCTTGTGAGCTAGCACAGTTTACATTTTACAATAATTAAAAATAAAAAAGAGCCAAGCACAGTGGCTCACGCCTGTAATCCTAGCACTTGGGGACACAGAGGCAACAGGATCACTGTGAATTTGGGGCCAGCCTGGTCTACAAAGGGAGTCCAGGGCAGCCCAGGCTACAAAAAGAAACCCTGTCTCAAAAACCAAAAATGAATGAATAAATAGAAGAGGGGCTAGGAAGACAGCCGGTGGGTAAAGAGATCTGAGCTCAGATTCCCAGTGTCCACATGGAAGCTGGCTGTAATTATGTACATTTGCAACCACAGAGCTTGGGAGAGGTGTGTGGAGGGAAGAAGATTCCAGGGGCTTGCCTCCAGTCAGTCTAGATGAAACAGAAAGGCAGCTCTAGATGTTTGAGTTCATGTCTCAAAAAATAAAGTTGGATCTGGGCATTAAGGAGTACATCTTTAATCTCAGTACTTGAGAGATACAGACAGGCAGGTCTTTGTGAGTTTGAGGCCAGCCTGCTCTATATAGTTTCAGTACAGTGAAAGCTACTTAGAGAGACTGTCTCAAAAGCACCCCATACACAAAGAAAGAGAGACAGAGACAGAGAGAGAGAGAGAGAGAGAGAGAGAGAGAGAGAGAGAGAGAGAGAGAGAGAGAGAGAGGGAGGGAGGGAGGGAGGGAGGGAGGGAGAGAGGGAGGGAAGGAGGGAGGACAGAGACAGAGACAGAGAGAGAAAGGGAGGGACGGAAGGAAGAAGGCAGGCAGGCAGGTAGGCACAAGCAAACAAAAATAAGGTAGAGGGCAACAGAGGATGATGCCTGTCATTGGTACTCGGCTTCCACATGTACACACGAGGGCAAGTGCATTGTCACACACACAAATATACCAAAAACTGTATTTGGTGACCTGAAAATTACATGAAGTATATAGGTTAGTGTCCACAAATAAAGTTTGATTACAACACAGTCCTTCATTTTTTAAACTGATAGGGCTCCTTTATGCTGAAACACTTGAGAGGTTATAACAGAGACTATAAAGTCTACAACATCAACAGCATTTATCATTTGGCATGTTATGTAAAAAGTTAACCAGTCCCAAGTCTAAACTGTTAGAAGGGTACAGACACAAAATTATGTTTCTACAAGTAAACATTGAAAGTGCTTACCTCTCTGAAACTTTCTTATTTTCTCTTGGGCCTCTTTTTGGCCTTGCTTGTTTTTTTCTAGTTTACAGGTGGCTGCTTGCTCCTTTGCATCTAGAAGTTTGGCTGCAAGGTTCAAGTACCTTTGATTCTTTTCCAAGTAAAACGATAAAAAGAAAATAAAAAGTCTAAGGACAGTTTATCTGCGACCACTACATTGTGTCAAAATCTATATCCTTAGACCTAGCAAATCTACTTCCACAACTTTTCAGAGAGAAAAAAAAAAAACAAATGCAAGAGACATTACAGGGCGGAGGAAAACTCCGAAACACAGGCTATGGCTCTACTGAGCAAAAGCTGCAGAGCAGAGCGCTCAACCTTTCTCCTTAGGTTAATAAAGTGACAGCAGATCAGTAGCACATGGAGAGCAGGCACACGCAGGTGCTGCTGTGAAATATAATGGTTATCACGACAGCAAAACAGCCCAGTGCGCACAACCACCTACTCTGGGGGCCGTTCTGTATGAAGACACACGCCAAAGTGGAGGAACAGCTCAGAGACCTCGCTCCGCCTCAGACCCACCCCTCATCCTAGGCCTTCCCGCTTCCCTCCGGAAGACAATGATGCCACCATCCCTCCACTTATGCATCCTGCCATTTTTGTTTTTCTTTTCAGCGCTGAAAAATACGCTCCTGTCATTGTGCAGCCCACCTCCATCACAGACTAACTTTCGAGCGCTACACTCAGCAGTTCCATCCCTGTTCCTTTCTCCGGCGGCCCCTGGAAGGCACTATTCTGCCTTCCCTCTCTATGGCTCTGACTGCTCTCTGTGCCTCCTCTATGTGGAGGCACACAGCATTTGACTTTTGTGACTGCTTCGCTTATGAGCACAGTGTCCTCAAGATCCATCAGCATTATCATCCTGTGTGCCAAGAATTTTCCTCTATCTGTGCACACATTCCTTAATTCCTGGCTTATTCTTTGGTTGACACTAAATTGCTTCGACATTTTAGCTATTGATATGAATACAGTGTGCTGATATATTTTTCCCAGACCCTGACTTCAAGTCTCTGAAGTACATATTCAGAAGTAGAATTGCTGGGTCATACAGTGTGATGACTAATCTTGGTTGCTAATTTGACAACACCTGGAATCAACTAAACCCAAGCTGCTGGGTGTTCCTTTAAGGGATTTTCTTTTTTTCTCTTTCAAATTTTATTTTTTAATGCTTTATTTCTATTTTTATGTGCATTGGTGTTGCACTGTAGTTTTATGTACATTGTTTGCATGTGTCTGTGTGAGGTGTCAAATCCCCTGGAGCTGTAGTTACAGGCAGATGGGAGCTGCTATGTGGGTGCTGGGAACTGACTGGGGTCCTTTGGAAGAGTAGACAGTATTCTTAACTGCTTAGCCACCTCTCCAGCCCGAGTGATTTTCTCAATCAGATTATTAAAAGGAAGATACCCTTCTCCCCAAAATCTAGGCATATTGTGGCAGCCCACATAAAGGGACATGGAAGAAGGAAGCTTTGCCTGCTTCACCCTCACTCTTGCCGGCAGATGTCTATCCTGCTACTGTGTCCAGCATTCAATCTAGCTCCTTTAGGGTCCTAACACAGACTGAAAGCCAGCAGTTCCTCAAGAATCCTCCCGGACTTCGGCACCCGACTGGGACTGCCGAGGCATGCAGTTTAGGGACTGAACAACGATGCTCAGCTCTGCCAGGAGACTGCCACTGTTGGACCATCTGAACCACATGCGGTGCGCTAGCTTAATAAATCCCCCTTCCATCTATATATTTATTCACTTTATCAGCTCTGTTCCTCTAGAGAGCCCTAACTAACACACATGGTAACTGTACATTCAAGGTTTTTTAAGGAACTGTCAAACTATTTTCCACATTGGTGGCATTTTACATTCCTCCACCAATGACAAGGTTCCTATTCCCACATTTCTAGCAGCTCCTTGTATTTTGGAAGTAGTTATCCCAATGAGTGAGAAGGCATAGTACCATTGTTTTGATCTGCATTTCCCTGGAAATTAATGATGGGGGATACCTTCTCATAGTTTATTGGCCATTTGTATAATTTCTTTGAAGAAATGTTCCTTAGCCTTCATAGTAAATAAATCACTGATTTCTGCTGCTTTTTTTAAACAGCTGTCTTCCTTTCCAGTTTTAGTCATAGAAGCAAGAATGATAATTAACAAGGTAGGTAAGATTTCTGAATTATCCCCAGTACTCAATATCATAAACCACCTTAAACACTAATGAACTTGACCAAAAATGTCAACTTTTTTTGCAGTCACCTGCCTTCAAGCCTTTACTGGATTTTCATTATTTCAGCTGTCAAATTTATTTTCTGGCAATCAAGATCTTCTAGTTTCAAGTGAGCTCAGCTGTTCACGCCTACCTGCCAGCACTCAGCCATGCCTTTCATCTCTACACAGGCTTGTGTATTTGTAACACCCACGGGTGCCTTGCATAGTTAAACCTCAGTACCCAGGCTCACATTACTTTTACTAGTCTGAACCACATTGCTAACATTCTTTGCCCATCTGAACTTTTTTTTTAAAGATTTATTTATTATGTTTACAGTGTTCTGCCTGCATGCCAGATCTCACTATAGATGGTTGTGAGCCACCATGTGGTTGCAGAGAATCGAGCTAAGGACCTCTGGAAGAGCAGCCAGTGCTCTAACCCTCTGAGCCATCTCTCCAGCCCCACCCCATCAGAATTCTTGTATCCATTAAATTTCACTTTAAAGTTCTGAGCCAATGCTCCAATCAGAAGAGTCCCTTCTCTGAATCGCAAAGTCGATTTATACTGCCCTACATAAAGTTATATATACATATGATTCTAATAAGGCCCACAATTGAGAACCTATCTATATAGACTATAAGAGGAAGTGTCTGTTCCTCTCCACCACCCTAGCTCTAAACGTTAGTGAAAGGTTTATGTCTTTCCAAATATAGTACAAATGTATGTCAGTATTTTTTCTTTTACACAAATGGATCCATAATATATCATGTGCTATTTTGTAACTCCTACTACAATTTCTTTATCCGTTTGCCTAGAACAGACAGGGCCGGGTGTAGTATTTGGCCACTGTGAATAAAGTGGCTATTAAAAATTGAATACAAAGTTTTAATTTTTTTCAGTCAATATCTGTCCATAAAGTTGCTGGATCCTGGGACCCAGAAATGGCATTCTAGCCATTCCTCCCAGTTATCTGCATGCAATTTTGCTCAACGTTCACATGGTCTCCAGGCTAAGTGGCGATACTAGTGTATAGGCTGGGGAAGACTAGGGTGAGGGGACCAGGTCTACTCAGACACATGACCCACCATCCATGCCAGGTGTAGACATTTCAGCACGGCTGCTCTGGGGTCACCATGCTCCTTGCTGGAGCTCCCCACTCACGCTCTGTGAGGAAACCTAATAAACTCACTGGTTCTCCAGGGTGAAACATGGCAGAACTGAAATTGGTTATTTCCTTGAGGCCTGCTCTGGTTAGTTTTCTGTCATTTTGCCACAAGCTAGAGTCATCTGGGAAGACAGAACTCAGCTGAAAATTAATGATCCCATCAGAGCATCTATGTAAGTCTGTAAGGCATTTTTTTTGTTTGTGTGTTTGTTTTTGACTAATGATCGATGTGGGAGGCCTCAGCCCCTGCAGGCAGTGCCATCCATGGGCATGTGGTCTGGAGTTGTATAAGATAGCAGGTTGAACAAGCCAGGAAGAGTAAACCAGCAAGCAGCACTCCTCCATGATTTCTGCTTCAGTTCCCGCCTTCAGGTTCTTGCCCAGCTTGAGTTCCCGCCTTGACTTTCCTTCATGATGCAGTATAAACTTTCTTCTCCAAGCTGTTTTTGGTCTTAGAGTTTATCACAGAAATAGAAAGCAAACTAAGATAAGATGTTAGAAGGAATGAGCAGGGGCTGGAGAGATGGCTCAGAGGTTAAGAGAACTGACTGCTCTTCCAAAAGTTCTAAGTTCAATTCCCAGCAACCACATGGTGGCTCACAACCATCTGTAATAAGATCTGGTGCTCTCTTCTGGTGTACAGGCATACATGCAGGCAGAATAATGTATACATAATAAATAAATGTTAAAAAAAGAAGGAGTGAGCAAATGTTGTTTACACTTCCCTGAGAAAGAATTTTAATGACAGTAAATGTGTGTTAAACTTAACAATGGAGGGTCAGCATGCCTCATCCCCCCTTAAGCTTGGTGTTACTGATCTTTAAATTTTGGTCAATATATAGTGGTATCTCATTATAGTTTTCTATTTTCATGACTAGTAACACTGAATTATTTTAATATGTTTTTTGTTCACTCACATTCTTTTTGTGAGCATTCACTTTTAAAAAGTTCTTCATGTAATTACAGATACTTCTTTGTCTGCTACATTTTCTTCCTGTAACTTGACTTTTTCAATGTTGCTGTTTTGGATCTTAACTGTGTCTCAAAGGCCCATATGCTAAAGGCTGAATGTGGCAGAGCTGGAGGAGATGGGGCCTGTCAGACATAAACAGCGGCGTGCCCTTTAAGGAGACACTGTGACCGCAGTCTCTTCTGCTTCTGTCCACCATGAGGCGAGCAGCTCTTCTACCCCACACTGCCATCATTATATTGCCTGCCTTACTATAGGACCCCATAATGCAGCCAAATAATCACGGCCTAAACTCTCTGAAGCTGGAGGCAAAATAAGCATTTTTAACATTCTAGGCTCTTTTGTCAGTCATGGAATCTGACTAACACATTTGGCCTCACATTTTTATTTTGTCTTAACAGACCTATTTTTCTTTCCAGAATGCTGGCTTCCTCAATATGGGGATATGCTTTACCTTTCTTATATTACTTAAAGAATTTAACATACAGCCAGATGTGGTGGTGCACACCTGCAGTCCTAGTACTTAGGAGACAGAAGCAGATGGATCTCTGTGAGTTCAAGGCCAGCCTGGTCTACTAAGTGAGTCCCAGAACAGCCAAGGCTATACAGAGAAACCCTGTCTCAAAAAAAAAATTTTTTTAATATACTAATTACGGATAACACTCACGTTAAAAATATTTCATGTTTATCTCCTTGAGCATGGGAGAAAAATAATGAACACTACTTACTATGTGCCAACTTTCTACCTGTATGTTATTCTGTTAGTTTCTACATCATGTCCAAGAGTTATTTCTCCAATTCACAAGTGAGAATAAATAACAAAGAATTGCTTGGAACACCCGGCATGCTGGAGGCCTGGCTCAGAGCTCTACTCACCGGGTCAAACTTTTCTTCATCTTCTAAGCCTTTAGAGCCCTCGTTTTTTTCCTCCTCATTTTGTTGCTCAGCATATCTCAAGATCCACTCTTTCATATTTACCTCCATAGTTTTTTCTTCCTTTTTTGGCTAAAAAGAGAAAACAAATATATGAAAGATTAAAACTATTAAGCTGTATTTTCATTAGTTACTACAAGCCAGCAGACGTGAAAACCGCCAGAGTCATGTTATTTGATTTGTAGGAAAGGACAAACAAACTAAACATTTTAAAGCAGTCTGCATTTACAGAAGCCAAAGAATATGATCACTCACTTGTTTATGATGCCAGCACCAGGGAGGTCGGGGCAGGAGGACTGTGAATATTAGGTCAGCCTGGGATACATAGCCAGTCCCCACCAAACAGTACATAAAAACGAGAAGAGTATGTTTGCCTTTACATTTCTAAAATAAGTGCATCACTTTATAAAAGAAAAAAGAACTAAAGTAGCACCCTTGAAAGATGGCCAGTCTTTAATCCCAGCACTTGAGAAACAGAGGCAGGTGGATCTCTGAGTTCAAGGTCAGCCTAGTCTACAAAGTGAGTTCTAGCACAGCCAAGGCTACAAAGAAACTCTGTCTCGAAATAGCAAAAAAAAAAAAAAAAAAAAAAAAAGAACTCTTGAAAACAAGTGTTGCTGAAAGCATTTGATACTACAGAGAGTACTTAAGAGATGTGCCCCAATGATCCCCGCCTCCCACTGCCCCAGTATTTACGTCTTCCTATAGTTTTCTTTGGGCATGACTGGGACTTTTTTCAACCGGTATATTATCAGACATGCTTACAGCAGGGACTTGGTCAGAATGTGTACATACAGGCTCATTAACCTTGAAATACAGACAGACATCCATACATGTGGGACCCACAGCTGTGGACTCAACCAACCTCAGACACTGAATATTTAGGATAAACTTGCATCAGTACTAAAAGTGTGACTTTTTTCTTGCTATTGATTCCCAAATAGCACAGCATAACAACTCCATATGCAGCATTCCCACTGTGAGAACTGTAAGTCATCTAGATGACTTGACTCATATGAGAGAATAGGTGGCACACCACACACTGTGCACCTCATATATGTGTCGTCAGTACCTGAAGATGTTGGTATCCTTGGGGGCCCTGGAGCCAATCCCTTACAATTATCAAGGGTGATTTCACTTATTCTAGGGAGCCAGGTGCCATCTAAGAAGCCCAGCTCCTCTGAGACCACATGTGAGGAAACCCAAGTGATCGCGTGTATAGACCATGTAGAGAAAGGGACGGCTGGCTGGTCTCCAGGAACATCAGTCACATGAGTGAAGGGGCCATGTTGGATGTTCCAGCCTACTCCTTCTAGAACAGGGGGACTTTCAGCTGACCCTGACTACAAGGAGCCTGATTTAAGCCACTACCTCTTGGGGTCATTTGCAACAATAAAAAGGGAGACATCAGTGATAGGACAGCTTGGGAACCTGTTCAGTTATTTTAACAAGTAAAAATGCTATTGAAACCTAATATTTACATTCTTAGGAACCACATGCGACTCATTCTGATTTTTAAAAATGTTTAATCCTTTTTTTTTTTTTCCTTCTCTCTGTGTGGGTTTGAACAGTAATGGCTCCAAAGCCTCAGCTATTTAAATGCTTGGTCATTAAGGAGTGCTACTTGGTCACTCAGGAGGTGCGGCCTTGTTGAAGTAGGTGTGGCTTTGCTGGAAGGGTAGGGTTTGAGGTTTCAGCTCAAGCCAGTTCCTGCTACCTTCAGATGAGATGCAGAACTCCTGGCAACTTTTCCAGTACCACCCACACACCACACACAGGTCTGCCTGCACATCTCCATGTTTTCTGCCATGACCATAATGGACTCAATGTTTTTCTTTATAAGCCTTGGCATGGTCATGGTGGTGTCTCTTCACAGCAATGGAAACCCTAACTGAGACACACAATCTCTCTGCTGAGACAGTGTCTCACCATCTAGCCAAGGTAGCCTTACCCTAGACATCCTCCTGCATGATAGAACTACAGGTTATGTGTCACCAATTCCAGCCTTTTTTTTTAAATTTATTTTTAAAATTTATGTATGCTGTATTCAATTTACATCCTGGCTGTAGCCTCCTCCCCCACCTCCCCCTAGTCCTATCCTCTCTCTCCCCCTTCACCTATTCCTCAGAAAAAGGGAGCTCCCTTTCCCACCCACCCCAGCTCATCAAGTCGTCTCAGGACTGAGCATGTCCTCTTCCCCTGTGGCCTGGTAAGGCAGTCCCGCCAGGAGGAAGTGATCAAAAAACTGGCAACCATGTCCGATGCAATTCCCACTCCCTTCCTAGAGGACTCACAAGAAGCCTAAGCTGTCCATCTGCTACATCACTGTAGAGGGCCTAGGTCCGGTCTATGCATGGTCCTTGGAGGATCCAAGGGAGGACGCATAAACCTCACTCAGAAGGGGAGATAGAACAGACAGATAGTAGCTGAACAGAGTGAACAAGGAAGGAGAGGAGGCACAGAGAGTTAAAAGGGTGGACATTAGACCTGAGGAGGGCAAGGGTGAGAGGACAGAAGGCCTGTGGTGAGAGGAGAAACGGAGGGTGGGACATCTCTGTGACATGCTGGAGACCTAAGTCAGGGTGGGCTCCTGGGAGGATACGAGGGGGACTCAAGCTGAGACTCCTGGTAGCAGAGACCATAGAGGCTGAAGAGGACAACTAACTAGACTAGTCTTCTAGTAGAGGGAGGGGAACTCCAACCCACCCAACAAAAACTTCGACCCCAAATTTATCATGTCTACAAGATGTGCAGGGATAAAGATAGAGCAGATAGAGTAGAGATTGAAGGACTGCCCAACCAAATGCGTGGCCCAACCAAAGACCCACCCTATGGGAAAGTGCCAACCTCTTACACTGTGAACATTACTCTGCTCAGTTTTCAGACAGGAGTGGTCCTCTGAGACACTCTACCCAGCAGTGTCTCAAAATACAAGCTGAGACTCACAGCAAAACATTGGGCGATGCGCAGGAAGTCTTGTGGAAAAGTGGGAGGGAAGCGAAAAGGAACTGGAAGTGACAGGAGCTCCACAAGAAGACCAACAGAGCCAACTGAACAGGGCCTAGAGCGGCTTGCTGAGGCTGACGCCTGGTTTCTGTTTTCTGGGTTTTTTTTTTTTTTTTAATATTCTTTAATATGTATGTAATATGTGTGTTGGCACCTGTGGATGCCAGAAGAGACTATCAGATTCTCTGGGGCTGGAGTTAGAGGTAGTTGTGAACTGCATGATATATTATTGGACACTGACCTCAGGTATTCTAAGAGAGCAGCAAGTCCTCTTAACCATTCATAGACATCTCTCCAACCCCTTAAATATTCAATTCTTAAATTACCTTAATTTTAGGGTCTTCTTCCTGTTTCCTGGTTTTCGTTTGCAACGGAGGGGAAAAAGCAGCCTGTATTTGTGGAGACTGGAATTTAGGCCTACTTTTAGGCTGCTGCTCTTCAAATTCTTGACTGAATCCTTCAGGGAGCGCATCTTCAAAAAAAATGTGTTGGAGATAAATATGCATATGACTTACCAACCACACAAATATTTAAGTATACACATAAACCCTGTCAAGATTTAGAGCATCTAACTCCATACTACCCTCATTTAGCAGCAATCCCAGGAGATATAGGGTTTTATATATTGAAGTAGAAGTGTGTGCCCTCATCTTGCTACTAGCCCACTTTGAGCTACTATTTAACCTCACTAGTTAAGCTCCAACATTTTCTTTAAAAGGATATTAACCAGTCTCACTTGTCGCTTTGTGGCTGTATCATCAATTACAAAGCTTTATGGACTTCAGGTCCTCACCAAGGATTACAACCACAACCTTGTCCTGAGTTATTATTTATGCAAGGGCAGCCCTAATTTATAACCAAAAGTCCAGGAGACATAGCCTGTTTTAAAAAAGGAAATAATGACAATACTGTTTACCATCTGAAAGATTTAAGCAGAGCCAATCCAAGGCAGAATGAAGGTCACCTCCATGCAGGAGCGTATTGGTCATAGCATCTTCAATATCCTTAGTCTTAAAGGAAAATGCTTGTAAAGCCATGTATAAATCCTATCAAAGAGAAATAGAAGTTAGTTTGTTAATTTAATCCTCTTTGTACATTCCTAAGTTCATCTGCTCATTACTTTTAAAGCAGTGGAGTGCTGGGACGTAGCTCAGGGGGAGAGTATTTTCTTAATATGCTAATAACTCTGGGCTCTATGTCCTGCATCTCCACTACGAGGTGAAAAAGAAAAGAAGGGAGGCTGCAGACCAGGAAACTCACACCTCATGGCTAAAGGTTAAATGTGTTCATTATATTAAGAATTTGGGACTAACAGATTTTCTATCTTTTTTTTTTTTTCTTCAAGTTTTTTTTGAGACAGAATCTCTATTATGTAGCTTTAGCTGTCCTGGAACTTGCTATATAGACCAGGTTGGTCTTAAACTCAGAGATTCACTTGCCTTTGCCTCCCAAGTGCTGTGATGAAAGGTGGGTACCACCATGCCCAGCAGATTGTCAGGAACTTCCTTATCCAGCCTTTTCTTAATTTCTTACAAACTCTCAACATGTCTGACTTATGTTTGCTTAGTAGAAAGGAACTCTTCCTTAGCAATTTTAATAGTTATATATCTTTGGGCAGATAAAGTACATACTTTGCTATATGTAAATACCAAGAATCATCTTTAGTGTTTTATTTAACCAACATCTCTCTGTATAAAGCATTTAAGTGTATGTCTACAGCATGATATTTAAAAAGTTGAGCAGAACTGGTTTCAAATTCAGATTCTGTTTATTCCCATACTTACTAATCAATGACTTTATGCTATAACCTTCCACTTTACAAGTCTCAAGCCTTTCATTTGAAAAAATCAATTGCATCTTCCTTGTGGGATTATCATGTCAAAGCATGTAAGTAAAATGCAGGGCAAAGTGTAGCATACAGGTACCCAATGATGTGGCCTGGGAATGTAACTCACTGTGCATTTAACCATTTCAGTGTGTGTGATTGTACCAGAGACAATCCTCTCCCTGTGCTTGCAAGTAGAAACTGGCTATCTGTGATCTCACTGGAAGTTTACTTATTTACTATTTACAGTGTTCTGCCTGCAATGTACACCTGCACATCAGAAGAGGGCAACAGATCTCACTATAGATGGTTGTGAGCCATCATGTGGTTGGTGGGAATTGAACTCAGGGCCTCTGGAAAAGCAGCCAGTGATCTTAACCTGTGAGCCATCTCTCTAGCTCCCACTGGAAGTTTAAAGAATTCACATTTATCTCAAATTTAGAGCTGCCTCTAAATTATCCCCAATAAATCCTGGATTCAATACCCACCTCGAAAGGAGAAAAAAACCAGCCACTGTGGGGTACAGAGGAATCCTGCCTCAAAGAAAAGAAAAGTAATGGTGGGAAATACCTGTAACTTTTTAGCAGAGAGTCTTCCAGAGATCACTCCTTTGTCATTATTTTGCTTTTTATGCTCATTGATCACTCCAATAATTCTTTGCTCTAGTTTATTATTAATTACCACCTGTTGAGGTCAAGTAATTAGAAACTAAATTATCAAAAAATATGTGCAAGTCATACAGTTCTTTTATATTTCTCCCAACTAGATCCAAAATTTGAGACAAAAGGAAATAAAGTAACTAGCTTTCTTTTTTGGATTACCATGCATTTGATCTTATTCCCCTAACATAGGCAGGAAAAATAGGATATGGAAAAGCATCACGTAAAACAAGGGGAGAAACCCTCTTATAAAAGCCTCTCCCGAGGCACTCTTCACTCTTGGGTAGCCAGGGTGAAGTTCACTGAGCCCTGCCCTATGAGACGGGAATCCTTAGGGTCAGAACCTGGAAACCTGCCTTATGTAAAGCAGCCCAAGCAAGCAGCTTCACCGGCCAGACACTACACGAAAAAACGACACACCACGTTAAAGTGCGAGTGTATTGAGTAATAACAGGCATACATTCTTTTGGCCCCCAGTTTGTTTCCTATTTTTGCTACAAGTCATTTATCTTCTGCTGTTTCGATATTTTTAACTGAAAAAATACACAAGTGTTTTACCCACAAAAAATAGCTACCCTTTATCATTGAACTAATGGTGTCTAGTGGGCATAAAAACATATATCAGGCATTTAGTCCAGTCTGGGAAAAATACAAACAGAACCTTGCAATCCAGTATGGCAACGCTCTCAAAAGATACATTAAATGCTAATGTCACCACCTAGAAACTGACCTGTAAATTATGAAGAAGACATTATGGGGACTGAAGGAAGCTTCGTCCAGCTTCTTTTTCTCCTCAAATTCTCACAAGCTCTCAACATGTGTTTGACTTACATCTACTTAGTAACTAGGGTATTACTTACAAAAAATTCAAATACCCCATAATTTTCTTATTACTTAAAAACAGAACTTTGAAAGCGATGTGTTCACTTATGTTTGTGCATGCTGTGTATATACGGGTGCCTGCAGAGGCCAGCGGAGGCATTGGAGTCATAGTCAGCTGTGAGCTGCTTGATGTGAGTGCTTGAAAAGCAAACGGGGTCCTTCACAAGAGCAGCAAGTGCTTTTAACTGCTGACAAGTCTTTGCTTTTCTTTATGAGAATACTTCCGGAAATGAAACAAAACCTTGCTTACTCACTTTCAAAATAGATTTGTCCAGATTTGCAGAACCACCGGAGTCATTTGCAGAACTGAAACTATAAATTTTTGGACCTATATATAATAGACAACAGAGAGTTTAATGATTATTATTCATTCTACCATCTTTCCCTGTAAAGGTTGCTACATAGTAAATTTCTGACTGTAGTTCTTTCCCCTCACTTTACCAAAGAACTCAAGCCCTAAAAAATATTTTACAGTTACCACTCTTCAAGAGGAACTTGTTTTTTATAGACCTTTGAAGTCAAATATCTATCTTCAACTTCACATTTCTTAATCAGATGTTCTTATTCTTTTGGTTTGTTTGTTTTGAGACAGGGTTTCCCTGTGTAGCCGCGGCCCTCCTAGAACTCAGAGATCCGCCCACCTGCCTCCCAAGTGCTGGGATTAAGGACATGCACTACCACCAGGCTCAGGTGTTCTTATTCTTGACACCTAGTAGCGGAGACTACTAGAAGATAATCAAATCTGATAATAAAATACTCTTCCTCAAATACGGGATGCTGAGTGAAGAGACAGGTGGGAGAGAGGAGTCATCTTTTCGCCTCGGCCTCAAGTCCAGGACTGCTATACTAGCTTTTAAGGGCTGTCATGACAAATCACCACACACTCCATGCCTGCATACTAGGGAAGTCCATTTCAAAGGCTAGAAGTCTAATGTTAATGTATGAGTGACCTCTGAGGGATTTAAGCCATAACCCATCCTATTTTTAAACTGAGAGGTTTATACATGTATACAGTGAAATGTGATCATATACCCACCCTCTGTTCCCTCCTCCAACTCCCCCTGTATCTCTCCAAGCACACTACCCTCAAAACTTTTTCTTGCTCTTCTGATAACCCACTGTGGTAGTTTGAATGAGAAATGTCCCCCATACACTCACGGATTTGAACACTTTTTTTCCCAGATGGTGGTGCTACTCGAGGTTATGGAACCTTTGGGGTACAGACCCTTGCTGGAGTAAGGACATAGCTGGGGTGGGCTTTGAGGTGTTATAGTCTCACCCTTCTTGTTCTGTGAACAGCTAGCTTCCTGCTCCTACCTCCATGCTTTCCCTGCCTGCTGCCATGGCCTCCCACCATATGACGTGTGTGCCTGGGAGAATGTGCACAGCATGCACATGGAAGTTAGGGGACAGCTCGTAGGAGCTAGTTCTCTCCTTAATGGTCCAGGCGAACTTTTACTCACTACATAGTTCAGGGTGGCCTTGAACTTGTAAGCCTCGTGCCTCAGCCTTCTGAGTAGCAGGAATTATAGGCTTCCACCAACAGGTCTGGCTAATGACTTCTTTACTCTTATTGAGGATTATAACTATTGATTTATCACAGTACAAATTAAAAAGTAATTTTTATTCATTAGTCATTAAAAATAAGACTGTATATTAATGTAAACAAAATTTTAGCAAAATAGATTTTCCAAAACAGACAAACAAGCAAACAAAATTTATTTTCCATTTCTGAAAATCTTTCTTTGTTCTTGGTGCTGTGGCCTGGATACACATGTCTGTTGGGGTGCACTGTGGGAAGGTATGTTTTCTGTATATTCAACTGTTAATTCTGTACCACTAGAGCTATGGCCCATCAGCCGGCTCATACTTTGTAAATATTTATTCCTTCCTCACCTGCCTAAGGCGATCTAGACTGTTTGGCTTTAATAAAGATCTGACAGCCTGGACAGGAAGGGGAAGGTGGAACTTCCAGGCAGAGAATGGGACTCTGGGAGAAGAAATCAGAGGCAGGAGATTAGCCAGCAGATACCAGAGTGAACTGACGAACGATGTGAACAGGAGCAGAGAGGTAGACCTGGCGCAGTGCCAGGGTTAGCTGGGACAGGGTTAGAGCAGCTAGGAGTCTGCCCCGCAAAAAACTTAAGCTTTACAATATTAATAATCCTCTGTGTATGAGAAAGTCCCATTCTACGTGACCTGATATAACGAATCTCACATATTTGGGGTTTTAATCTGCCTGTGCAGCCAAGACAAACTCTTAATCACTGCTGGGTGAAAGCAGGCAGCAGTGGTATATCTTTAACCCCAGCGCTCAGGAGGCAGAGGCAGGCGGCTGTCCCTTCCAGGCCAGCCTGGTCTTCAGAGGGAGTTCCAGGACAGCCAGCGCTACACAGAGAAACCCTGTCTCAAAAAAAAAAAAAAAATCAAAACAAAGCAACAACCAACCAAACAATCCTCTTCCCCCAAGCCCCCAAAAAGCACTTTTGAGTGGCTTACTCAGGAGAAATTCATTTCTCATAGTCTAGAGTTTAGTAATGGAAAGATCAAAGTGCCAGCTGGATTGGTCTTATTCTGGGTTCTCTTCTGTTATGTAGGTGTGGCCGTCACCTTGCTCATGCTCACATCATTTTTCCTGTGTGCTTCTCTGGAGGAAGACTGTGCTCCCAGGAGGCCTTCTTATGAGGATACTAATTGTACTGAATTGATCCTAACCTTGCAACATCATTGACCATAATCACTTCCTTTGAGGCCTTAACTCAAATATAGCTAGCTGCCCTAGGGACTAGAGTTTTAACACACACATTTTGGGAACACACACATTTAGTCTGTACCATCTGGTTTTGCCTGAATTGTAGAGGAATTTTAATCTAGCAACATGGCTGTTCTGATCATATTCAAAGACCCTCTAGGTCTATGTGATCTGACTGGAATGCAGATATGCCCTTAGTACACACCTTTACTCTCAAACAATGAAGGTAACATTAGCTTGTAGAAGGAAGCACCCATGTTTGAAAGTGGTTTGAACCCTGAGATTGTGTACTGGGAAAAAAAAAAAACCCTGTTTTTAACTGTGGTATGGCTCAACCCTAACACACACCTTTAATCCAAGAGCTTTCTGTTTATTGTAAACAGAATTAAATAAAGCCAACTATAGGTCAAGAGGCAAGACAATCAACCAGTCGACACGCAGTGAACATAGGAAAAAACCATGGAGAGTGAGAGGAAGTCAGGGGCACAGACAGAGAGATGCACAAAGTAGAAAGGTCAGACATTCAGTTTGAAGGGTTTCAAGACAATACGGAGAAGGAAAAGAGCTTTTTCCTACTGGGACATTGGTTGAGGAGGAAGATCAGCTGGGTGCTTTCTCTGCTTCTCTAAGCTAGCAGGCTTTTACCCTAGTATCTGGTTCCCAAGTCTTTACCAGTAAAAATCAAACGTTTGTGTTTTTGTTTAAAAACAACAGAAAGTGTTCTCTAATTGAGAGGCAGACAAAGTGACCCATCAGAGAAAGATTCGACAGAATAGGGCATGGTCAACTCTCAAGAGAAGAAAGGGAGGTGAGTTACGAGAGAGCAAGCAGCAGAGAGAGAGAGGAGAGGAGGACGTTTTACTGGAACAGTTTTACAGAAACAGGTTGAAGGCAGAATGAGGAGAAGCCAGAAGATTAAAATAGATTGCTGAGGCCAAGCAGAGTAATTCAGTCAGAAGCTGAGAGAAGCCAGTTTAAATCACTCAGGACAAAGTGAAGGTGCTAGGAGAAAGTAGCTATTTAAACTGATTTAAGTAACTTTATTTTAAAATTCAAAGTTAACAGTCATGGAATAAAGTTGGCTCACATTCACTTGACAAGTAAAAGGCTTAAGATTAATGACTGCTACTTTCCTCATCAACTGCTGCAGATGGTAGAAGATACTAGAAATCTGACTGGAAGTTAGGGTTAAGGGTGTTAATATGTGGCATCTCTAAGACAAAAGTATTATAGAACCCAAATTTATAATCAAAGGTCATGCAACAGTGTACCACAAAACTGGCTCTCAAGAAACATACAGATCTTCAAATATGTATGTTAATCTGACCCAACAGATTAACAAAGAAATGAACCAGAATCACTTCCACACTATCTAATACTGTTTGGAGCCTGCTCCTCTTCTATTGTGTTGTTTTTCATATCCAGCAATGATACTAATGTGTTCCTTATCACTGAGACATTTGGCCTGTTCTGACTTCCTTTTGATCAGCCAAGAGATCCAAACAGGGACTCTGGAGGGGAAAAAGAGAATCCAGTACCTATCTTTATGGCTCATATATTAGGGGGTAATATAATAAACAACTAATTACCAGAATCAGCTATCAACACTACAGATTGCTGAGAGAGTAGGTGAAGAAAGGCAATCTGAGCGGCCCTAATCATATAAGAACGGAAAACATCTGTGAGTCTCTGCACTGTTTAACTCTACCACCAGTCCTCACTTTCCACTGAACTTGATCTAGCCCTTCCTAGGTTCCTGCCTCATTCGAACACTTTCCCTCTCATTCATGGGGCTTTGAGATTTTTGTTTCCTCTGCCTCAGTATCATCTCCAAGAATTCTACTGGCTGTTAGCTTCATCTAGCTTAAATGTTTTATATCGAGGTCCATTCCTATTACAAACCAAAACAAACATCTCATCCCATTCAGTTTTTACCAAGTCACTATTTTCTGTCTTTTACAAAATGTTTTGTTTGGTAAATTGTACAAATTTGGAAGATAACCCCCTCTTTGGCTTTATTTTTTATTTTTTTAGGTTTTTGGGACAAGGTTTCTGTCATAGCTGTCCTGGAACTCACTCTGTAGATAAGGCTGGCCTAAAGAACTCTGAGATACACCTCCTCCTACCTCCAAGTTCCACCTTAAAGGCATGTGGCACTACCACCCAGCTGACTTATTTAACTCCTCCGACTCTCTCCTTGTCATTTATCCAAGGATTTTTCTGAATAACAAACAATATTGGACTAGATACTTCAGAAATGTTAATACATATCCACTATAAACTATAATTGGTTTTTTTTTTGGCTATATGAAATGTATAATTGTGCATGTAAGGGGAAGACTTGACTAATAAAAAGAATGCTATAAGCCGGGTGTGGTGCCTTGGGGAGGCAGAGATAGTCAGATCTCTGTGAGTTCAGGGCCAGCCTGGTCTACAAAGTGAGTCCAGGAAAGCCATGGCTAAACAGGGAAAGCCTGTCTTGAAAAACAAAACAAACAAATAAACAAACCTAAAATGAATGATATAAACAGCCATGACACATGAACTATGGAGGTCAGGAAGAATTAAAAAAGGAACTGATAACTGAAATGGATGGTATAGGGTTACTGTAGATGGTTTAAAGGAGAGATGGCATTCCATTAAAGGAAAAAAAAAAAAAGACACGATGAGGGAGAAAGCCAAGCTCTATTAGGAACCAAGAAGACACCAGATTTAGAACAGCTGAAAACAAGTAAGAAAGACACCAGACTTCTTTGCTAGATGAATGGTTTGGATTTTAGTCAATAAGGACACTATGGAAGATACTAATCAAAATAGCATTTCTGAAAAATCTATCTGTTGTCATGTTGACTGGAGGAGAAAAAGAGCAAAGCTCTGGGGACCCATTAAGTGCTTCTGTTGGTACTCTGAATACTTAAACGAGCATATGAGTAACACATGGAAGGTCAAAGGGTGTGTTAGGATTACACAGGGCTTGCTTACAGACTGAACGAAACAAAGGAAAGGGAAAGCATCAAAAGTAACCTGGGGTGCCAGGGAGATGAGCCAGGTCAGAAAGATGACCAGAACCAGGTGGTGGGGAGAACTGACGTGGACAAGTTGTCTTTCAGACACAGGTCTGTATGTGTACATACACAAAATTGATAGATGTTAAAACTATTTTGACCTGGGCGAAACACACAAACAGAGAAAAATGGTGTAAGGCTGGAATGGCTGTCTTGAGCTTGGAAACAAAGCTGGTAGAAATGTCAATTGAGAAGTCATCTATAAGACTGAAGGTCACTGACAATACAATGGCAAAGACAAAGTAATGGCAAGGGGACTCGCCTGGAAGGGCTATAACAAGGAACTATACTCCAAGGACGAACACCTCTAGAAAGTTAACATTTTGGGACCGGAGGAAAGGAAAGACAAAACAACAAATGACTATCAGAAAAAAATCAGTGCAATGTCAGTAGAGGCAGGAATAGAAAGAGATCTTAGTTTGCAGCTTGAAATTGTCATGGGCTACTCAGGGGGAAGTATACCATATCTGAAACTACAGCTCTAATAATTTGGGCGTTTGTGGTACTGGCCTATTTCTCCAGTCTCATCTTTTCTTTCCTCCATCCACAATGCTCATTCTATGGATTCCTAAAGAACTCTACGCTCTTTCTTTTTTCTCCCTATTTATTTACTATTTTTGGTTTTTTGAGACATGGTTTCTCTGGTGTCCTGTAACTGACTCTACAGACCAGGCTGGCCTGGAACTCAAGAGATCCACCTGCCTCTGCCTCCCTGAGTGCTGGGATTAAAGGTGTGCACTACCACATCCCACTCCAAGCTCTTTCTTAACTCTCTGAATAACATTCCAATGTTATTTCTACTAGGCTTTAGGGAGTTAACTTCTGAACCACCTCTAACATGAGCTCAACTGTCACCTTTTCATGATTCCTCAACTGAAAAACTGAGACGCTCTGTTAAGCTCTTCCCACGCTTTTCTTTGTGGAGTGTAACATCTCTGAAGCAATGTTTGTTTATGTGAGTAGTAAATTAGATTCCTAAGATACCCCTACAGGTAATGTTTCCATCTTACCAATCTTATTAGAACCAGTAAGATACTTGTTAACTATTTGCATATATATAAACACATATGTTTGCAAGTTTTTGTTGACAGAACACAAGAACTATAAGAAAAAAAGCAAACAAAGCAGCATATAATTTTGATATTTTTTTTTTAAAAACTGGCTGTAACAGTCACCTTCAAGTTATCATATCAATCTGCAGGGTAAGCAAGAATGCAAGGATGCGAGAAGGGGCACAGGAATTTTACAGTAAATTAATCCAGTGTCCAATGTGTAAAGTGCTGTATTCTTAGGAAATACTGGCTTTTCTAGGATAGACAAGGGCACTGCATGGTTGCTCTGAAGAAGACATGAAGATCAGACAGAAAACAGAGCTGGCATCAGAACAGAAGCGCTTCACTGTGTACTAACTACTCTATTCGCGGAGTAGCTGTTCTGACAGCTCAGAGTAGATTCTGCGGATCAACAACGGATGCCGTTACTTTGTTCTTAGAAGACTAAAAGTGAGTTGGAGAGGCGATGCCATGCTGTAACAGAGTTTCTTAACTTTAATGGCCAAAGGCCCTTAGACGGATCTACAAGGCCACTCCACCGACAGCTAGCAGCTCAGGTGTGGAAGATAACTAGTTTGGATGTCATCAGCACAGCTGTTTGCTATTCTTTGCTGGACAAGGAGCAGTATCTGAGGGCGGAAGGTCAGGCGCTGGGCCAGAGCGTACCTTGCTTGACTCGGGGCTCCCGGGCGCTGGTGGGCACGGCGGGCGCCGGCCTGGCCACGGGCTTCTTGCTCTGGGCTTCTCCAACAGCCCCGGCCTCCGCACTTCTGGCTCTGGAAGCAGACACCGCAGCCCGCACCGCCGCAGCTCCCGGCGCCTTGTGTTTCTTGTTTTTGCCGCCCATGTCTCGGCTGCAGGAGAGTACTCCTCCCGATCCCGATCCCGGCTACCACACGGCAGAAGCCGGAGAGCTCTCCTCGTTAGCCGGCTCCCACGCCTCCACCCAGCCTCCTCCATCCGGGCTCCTCCGCTGGGCGCCGGCTCAATTGGGCCGTTTCACCTGACTCCGCCTCTCGGCTCCCGGGAGCTGTCGGCATGCCTGGCTGTGGTCGACCGCCCCTCGTCGCCAGTTTTTTAAGTCTCTGAACAACCCAACTCGCAATGGTCGAAAAAGAAAAGAAAGGGCTAAACCCAGACTAAAAGGAGAAAACTTACGCAGACCTTACGACTCGTTTACTTTTGATTCCTGCGAGCCACCGTAGACGTCTTTTTGGCGTCACTGGGGGTGGGCTCGCGGGGGCTCTTGGGTAGGGGTGGGGGGGGGGAGATTTGGTCTTACAGCCCGAAAGATGGCGGATGCTTTCGGGGACGAGCTCTTCAGCGTTTTCGAGGATGATTCGACCACTGCAGCCGGAGCCAAGAAAGACAAAGAAAAGGAGAAAGAGAAATGGAAGGGACCATCGGGGTCCGCAGACAAGGCCGGGTAAGGGACACTTCCGGGCTGTTTTTTGGGTTTTTTTTTTTTTTTTTTTTTGGTTTTCCTGTGTGGTGCCAGTGAAGGGAACACAACTCCCACGAGGAGCACAGACGGTGTGTATTCGTGGAGTGGAGTCGGGAGGCGACGAAGCGTGAGAAGAAAGCTGGGGAGGGAGAAAGCATTGATTGGGGGGAAGTGTCCGCAGACGGCGTGGGTTCCCGTTGCTGCGCATCCCGAGGCCACGCTTGCTGACTGTCCCCGAACCTCGCAGCCTGGGTCGGGTTTTTTTCAACGGAAGGGTTGGAGAGGGTTGCTTGTCACCCACCAAACATCCCACGCCGTCTTTCAAAACCTAGAGAACGCGTTGAGCCAAGGCTGAGGACGTGTAGGGGTTTTTAAACCGCGAAGACAGGTAGCTACAGAAGGAAGAGATTTAATCTCCAAATTGTAGGGTTCAAAAAAAAAAATCAGATTCACGATCTCGTAACGTGAGTTAGTCAGGCCCTGAACTCGCTATCGTATTTTTTTTGTTTTTGTTCTTTTGTTTGTTTGTTTGTTTGTTTGTTTTTCTTCAGATTCCATAGTGCTGGAATTACTGGGCTGCCCCACAAAACTTTGGTTTTCTCTCCCATAAAATGGAGGTTCAGTAGCCTTTCACCCTTGATGATTACTTGGGCCCGTTATTACATTAGTAGTTGCAAGGTACTCTGTTTTGTTGTGGTGGTTTTTAATTATTTCTTTCCGCCTCCCTTACCTGGAATCTAGCCATTAAAAAAAAAAAATCATTCCCTTGGGGCTGAGGAGATGCCCAGTGGATAATAGTGTTTTCTGTGCAAGAGCGAGCACCTAATTTCGACTCCCCAGCGCCACGTAAAAGTTGGCCATAGCTGTGTGAGTTCCTATAACCCCAGCACTGTAGGGTACGGAGAATTGCTGGGGCTGGACGCATGGTAACCTAGCCCGGGAGTTCTTTAAGTGAGAAACCCTGTTTCAAGGGAATAATGCAGGATGCTGAAGTCCTCTGGTCTCCACAACGTGCTTAATTGCAGGTACCACACAAATAGGCCAAAAAATTCCCTCTTTGTTGTCAAAGTTCGCTTCAGTTCTCAACTTGAGGAATTTCACCAGCTTGAACTGTGGACAAGCCTTGGAACGTTTTCTCTTAATTGCTGATTTATGTGGGAGGGCCCAGTTCACTGTGGCAGGTGCCTTCCCTGGGCAGGTGGGCCTGCACTGTCTAAGAAAGGGAGCTGAACAAGCCGATGAGCAGCGTTTCTCAGTGGTCTCTGTGATGCCTCCAAGCTCCTGCCTTGGCTTTCCTGGATGATGGATTGTAAACACATAAGCGGAAATAAACCCTTTCCAAGTTGGTTCTGGTCACTTTTATTACAGCAGCAAAAAGCATGCTAGAACTTTCATCAACTGTTCATTTTTTACTTGAAATACAGTTCATAAAGATAAGGCAAGTTTAATTCTTTGCATATCAGTTTGTTTTGGTTTTTGGACACAGGATCTAACTATGTAGCCATTATTGGCCTTGTGCTCATAGAGACATGCCTGCCTCTGCCTCTGGGGTGCTGGAGCCAGAGGTGTGCAACCATCACACCTGGCTGCTTATCAGTGTTCAGGAAATAAGCTGCCACTCTTCCAGTCTCTCCTCCTTTCTGCACTTAAACCATCACCACAATTTGTAACTATTTGTGCACCTGTTCCTCTGTAGAGAATTCTGATCCTTAGCCTTCCCTACCTAGGCAACTTAGTTTTTCTTTCCATTGCTATGGAACAGTTTACATTTTCTAGAATCTGCTTCAATTTACCATTTAAATTTCATTTCAATACAGTATGGGTTTGTTTGTTTCTTCACTTTTTCATATTTGCTGTAACAGTTTTCTTTAATGATCATATTGTTTCCAGAAAGATTTGTTTTGTATTTTGTGTGTGAGGTGGGCACACCTATGGGAAGTGTGCATGAGGTCAGAAGACAGCTTTTTCTTCTAGCTTGTTTTGAGGTAAAATCTCATTTCAGCTGTAGCACTGTATAGGTGAGCCTGTGTCGAGCTGTCTAGCCCCAGCTTTCTGTCTACTGTAGGAGTGCTGGGATTGCAGGTGTAAGTCACCACATCTGTTGTTTTTATTACACTGGAAGAGGGAGTATGCTCTTCAGGCTTCTTTGGCTCATGCTCTGCCCAGTGTTGGTTCCCTTACTTTGCTCTTTGAACACTACTAGCTGGTGAGAGCTCTTCAAGCTCTTGGAATTTGTTTTTATTTGTAAAATTTATTTACATTATGTGTATGAATGTTTTATGTGCATGCATGAATGTATGTGCACCATGTGTGTACCTATTGGGTCCTCTGGGACTGAAGTGAACAGTGAGTAATAACCCCTCTTGTGAGTTATTGTAGAGCCCTCAGCAGTCTATGTACCTCATATGTAAGGTTGTCTAAAGTCACTGCCCTAGAGTTGGAATATGCTGTATCTGGATCTAAACAGTCTCGTTTCTTATGGTACGTGTTATTTCATGCTTAAGGTGTTCATTGCCATTTGATTCTATTGTTGTTAGGTCTTTCAGTACAACTTGCTTAGGAAGTCTTTCTTTGAAAAAATAAAATATACTGCTGATGAAATTAACACAGGACTTTAAACAAATTCAATTATAAATGGTTTTTTTTTTTTTTTGCTCTAAACCATCCTTCATAATTACATAAGTCTTATTTGACATGTAATACTTTAAACGGAAGAGTGACATCTCATACAGCCCCTGCACTGGAGGCTTGAAGCAGGAAGATTGCCTTGAGCTTGAGGCTGCAATATGGGACCTGTCTCAAGAAAATGAAAACAGGAGGCTAGGGAAATGGCTCAGTTGGAAAATTGCTTGCCATGTTATCATGAGGAGCTGAGTTCAAATCGCTAGGATCCGTGTAAAAAGCTGGCAGAGCATTGTGTGTAATCCCAGCGCTTGGGAGGTGGAGGCGAGAGGACTGGCCGCCAGTTTAACTGGGTCAGTCCAGCTGCAGTCAGGCGCGGCCTTGGAAAGATAAGCCGGAAGGTGATTTGAGGAGAGCAGGTTGTTGACCTCTTGCTTCTACAGGCACACATGCATGTGTGCCTTTGGACACATGAGTGCTTATATACACAGAGGTATGTTAATATCTAGTAGTCTTACTGCCATTTCAACGTGATTTAATAAATATTTTTAAAAGTTTGGTTTTATGCCTAGTAAGGTATATTAATCATAAAAAATAACTCTAACCTCCCTAGCTACCAGACATGCATGTGGTGTACATACATACATTCAAGCAAAACATACACAAAATACATCTTTAAAAAAATATGGAAACGAAGGGGCTGGAAAGTGCTCAGAGGCCAGGAGTACGGGCTGCTCTTCCCGAGGTCCTGAGCCCAGTTCCCAGCACCCACATGGCGGCTCCCAACCACTATAATGTGATCTGATGCCCTCTTCTGGCATGCAGGTTTTCATGCACATAGAACACTCATAAATTTTTTAAAGAAAACAAATTACATTTGGGGCTGTTAAGTTTGCTCAGCAGGTAGAGGTGTGCTTACTGTCAAACCTGATGTCCTAAGGTCCATCCCTTGGAATCCACACACTGGAAGGAAAGAAGGAACTTGTGAAGATTGTCTTTTGAACTCCACAGGCATGTCCCCTACCTCAAAATAAGTAAAATATAAAAATAGAAGTTTGTAGTTCTCCAGTAGTTTAGTTTTCAGTTAAATGGTTTTTAACTGTCATCTGTATTTGTTTTACCCCTTTTTATCTTAATGAAACCTTTAAATTAAATTCTTAATTTTTGTGGCACTCAATTATCTGTTTACAGTTTAGTAATTTTATATCCTGAAGCAATAGCAGAAGATAAATTTCTCATTTTATAGAAGCTATGTATCTATGCATCTATTTATTTTTTATTTATACGACTATGTCTACTGTTCTGGCTGTCCTAGAACTCTGCATAGATCAGGCTGGTTTTGCACCTGCAGAAATGTGCTTGTGAGTACTGCAATCAAAGGCATGCATGCCTCACTGCTTATTTTAATTAAGTTTGTAGCACACTAAAACTTCATGTGTATTGGTGTTTTGCTTTCATGTATGTCTATGCACCACTTACCTGCCTGGTGCCCTGGATGCCCTAGGACAGGAGTTACAGAGAGTTGGGAGCTGCCATGGGGGTGCTAGGAATTGAACCTGGGTCTTCAGGAAGAACAGCTAGTGCTGTTCTAAGGGCGGAGTCATCCAGCCATATTTTATTTACTTTTGACCTTTACAGCTAAATTTAAATTTGCATTGGAGTTGACTTTGTGTGTGTGGGTAGAAATTAGATTGAGTTCCTTAAAGATAATTTAATCTGTACAGCATCATTTAGTGTCACTACTTGGAGTTTTGCTTTCTTCTGATTGACTTGTTTTTCTGTTTTTTGAAACAGGGTCTCGAAACAGGCAGCCGAGGCTGCCCTTGAATTTGTGTCCTATCTTAGCTGCCTGAGAGTTTACCAGCATGCCTGGCTTCAAATCTAACCATGCTGTCTTTTTTTTCTTCCAAATAGTACTAATGTACTGTTAGAGAAAGCTTTGGTTTACAGTCTTTATGGCAATGTCTACTGTTTTAAGGAACAGTGAACTTAATTTGTTATTATTTCTTGTAATGGGAATTTTAGAATCTTAAAGTAACTCTTCCAAGATAATAGGAAATATATAAGGAATAATATTCAGCTTTACTAGTTATGAATTTAGAGTATTCTGAGAGTTGTCCCGTTTTGATTTGGGAAGGTCATTTATTTAAAATATGACTTTGCTTTGCTAAGTATGTATAATTTATTAAATAGTATGGGGTTATCTTAATATTAGAACTGATACTATGGAACTTATTCTGAACGGTTTGATTTTTCAGGAAACGACTGGATGCCAAATTACAATCAGAATCAGCCACTGGTGGGAAAAACAAGAGAGAGGTAGATCTTGAAGGCTCAGATGAACCTATTTTTGGCAAGAAGCCCAGGCTAGAAGACTCAGTTAATGAAGACTTGAGGTAGTATTTCTATAGTCTTAAAGTTAGTTACTCTTATTGATAGGTGCATGACACTTAAAAAATGGTGTTATTTTATAAGCATGAATATATAGAACAGCTACTTAAATATGGAGAATTAGAAGACAAATTATTCATATTTTGATATTTTAGAATTCAATTTTGGAAAAATATTTGAAGACTTGGGTTTTTTGTTTGTTTGTTTGTTTGTTTGTTTGTTTTTAGAGGAGAAAAGAGGTTTTCTTTATTTATAGATGTCTCATGATAAAGAGTAACAATGACCCAATATAAGAATAAGTATGTGTGGATATTGGAAGAGATTAGATTTTCATTGTCACCAGTAGTACCATGGCTATGATGCGCAAAGCTACTTTAGATGAGGGATATTTATGCCTAGAGATTTTCTGATATTTATATTTCTCAAGTTTTTAAAGCTGGAACTTTTACTTCTGTTACTAATATTTTTGGTTGACTTGGTTGCCACTGTAATAATGCTGTTTATAATTTTGTTTTTCCTTGGGCGTTTTAGGCTATTATAGCTACTAAATTATCTACTGTAAATGGTTGTACAGTTGTCACTGAAAAATTTGAGATGGCGCCAAAAATTTGAGTAGGTTGCAAAATAATAGTAAATATATTTTATTTAATTCTTATTACCTTTTGTTAGAACTTTTGTAGTTTTATCAAAAATATATTTATTGTCTTAAAGTAAATATCACAAATATAATACATAATAATGAGTCTAGTATAGGAATACATTTAGTTTATTTATAGTTTTGTCCTCTCAGAATTCAGAGAGCCTTGATTATTGTAGTATAGGATTTTGATGACTATCTCTCTAAATTCTAGCAACATTTAAGTCAGTTTAGTTTATACATTCCGTTGTGTAGTGCTTTTTCAGTATGCTTTGTGTTTTGAGGTAGTAAACGGTGCTTTGAAGAGACAGTTTTTATCCAGAATAGTGGAGCTAAGTAAACTAATATTTGTTAAATAATCTATGTAGCAGTCTGTTATATATTTAAAACAAAAGATGATCGTAGCACTTTTGAGTTTTCAGCTCATTTAAATCATATGACTCCTGAATATATATTTATTTATCTCATTTATTTTATTCACTTTACATCCCTGTAACTCCTTCCTTCCCTCCCAGTCCCACCTTCTCTCACTCCCCCCGCCTTTCCCATACACCCCAGCTCATCAAGTTGCCTTATCACTGAGCATGTCCTTTTCCCCCTGTGGCCTGTGAAGGCAGTCCCACCAGGGGAAAGTGAATTAAAAGCTAGCAAGTGAGTCCGTGTCCAATGCAGTCCCCTCTTTCCTTACTAAAGGACCCACTTGAAGTCTAAACTGCCCATCTGCATCTTTGTAGGGATTCTCTGAATATTTGAAATAGTTTGGATTTGCAGTATTACAACTGGACAATGTTGTTTTGTGTAACAGTGTAGATCAGAGACTTATGATCTAATTATTGAAAATAATTCATGTCATTTGAAAAACTTTTTAAGCTTGGCGGACCTGATGCCCAAAGTCAAGGTACAGTCGGTTGAAACAGTTGAAGGCTGTACACATGAGGTAAGTACAAACAGCCTACAGTAGGTCAGCATTACAAATGCTGGTTTCTTTGTACTGCTTCACATGATGAGCAGCAGGCTGTTTAGAACTGAAGGCCTGGAATCAAGCCATTTGTAAATGTGAGGTGCATGGAATATGGGAGGGCAGAGGCTCTGTGGAGGGCCTGGGTTCAGATGCTGGTACATTTTCTAACCCTGGAACACTGTTTAACTTGTGAATTTAGAACAGTGAGATTGCCTCTGTGGAAGAGCTGTAAACATATTTTAAAAATGGGGGGGGGGGTCATCCCAGCACAAAGTTAGTGTTGAGGAGTTGTTTACCCTCGTACTCCAAAGTTACCAGCACTGTTTAGGCAGTTTACTGATACTTCATGTCATGCTCCATTGCCTAATAAACTGCTAGTAGATAGTGATCACTGATAGCTCATAGTATCTATTTAGAAGTGAAAATGTGTACACATAGGATATGGTATAATTATACACTTAATTTTATGTCAGACAAGATAGCTCCATGAATAAAAGAGCTCACCATGCAAACCAGGCAACCTGAGTTCAGTCCTGGACCCAGGATGGGAGGAGAGCTGACCTCTGCACTGTACCGAGGCACATGTGCCATAAGGAAAATAGTAAAAGTATTCTTGCCAGGTGCTGGTGGTGGTGCAGCCTTTAATCCCAGCACTTGGACAGCAGAGGCAGGCAGATCTTTGAGTTTGGGGCTAGCCTGGTGTACAGAACAAGTTCCAGGGCAGCCAGGGCTAAAAAAAGAGAAATGTCTTAGAAAAACAAAACAAAGTCTGTTAAATGAGTGGAGAAATTCCAGATTAATGAAAATGGCATTTAGTGTGAATTTAAAACCTTACCTGTTTACAAGTTTTTCTGCTTAAAGTCTGTTTTTGAGAAATGGCACTGTTTGTGAGATATAATAGTCAAATAATAAATTTCAGTACTTCAGATTCTGTCCATAATACCCTGTCTTATAAAAACAAAGCAAAACAAAACAAACAAAACAATCTGGAGCCTACTCTGAAGCTCTTTCTCTGCTCCGTGGTCGCCTTTTCTGCCCCATCCCCTTATTTTCTCATTGTCTACCTTGTCTTTGTGGAGTTGCCTGAGGAAGTACAGTTGGAGTGTACTGATGGTAACCTACAGTAAGCCCACCTGTCCTCTTGTATCCACTGAGAGGACAAACGTTGTCTGCGATTGTTCTGAACGTGTTCTTGGCTGTGTCTTATCTCTGCACAACTTTTGTCAGTTACACTTTCCTCTGTGTAGCCTAGAGCCATCTAGGAGTTTGACATTTCCTGTTCGTGTATGAGCATTGAAGATAGTTTGGAGGCTTCTTTTTAGACGCTTTGTTTTTTTAGTTGTAGTTCTTCATTTGATGCATAGTTTTTTAGTGCCAAGTAAAATAAACACAGTACTGTGGCTAGAGTATTCTCTTAAAGAATCACTACCGATTTTCCTAACCTTTCATGTTTAGATGTCTTCTTTATTTCTTTGAAATTGCTTTGGCAAAAATCACTAGTGGCTTCTAAGCATTTATTTCTTGACATTCTGCTGCTTTTCTGTTTTCTTGACTCCTTAGTGTTTGGGGGCATCTTTTCTTTGTGTGTCTGTACAGGTGTGTGAATGCATACGTACATGCATTCATGCATACGTACATGCATTCATGCATGTTTGCTATGTGTGATGTATGCCCATTTGCACTCATGGAGCCCAGAGGAGAATGTTCAGTGTCTTGTTCTATCTGATTTTCATGAGATATGGTCTCTCGCAGTACCGGGTGACTGAATGTATGGTTTTATTTTAGGATTCCTATTCCATTGGTTTACATGTCTCCTTAAGCCAGTACCATGCTGGTTTGTTTTGTTTTTCTTTTTTTCCCTCTCCCTTTGTTGTTGTGTGAGACTGGGTCTATGTAGCCATGGCTATCCCAAAATTGACTGTGTAGACCAGACTGGCCTTAAACTTACAGAGATCCACCTTCCTCTGCCTCCCAAGTTCTGGGCTTAAAGGCACGTGGTACCAAGTTCATTTTTCCTTTCTTTTCTTTTTTTTAAATTCTAATTTTTAGTGTTTAAAACAATTCTTAAATTTATATTTTGATCATATTCTTATTCTCCTGTGAAGTCCTTCCAGATCCTCCCCTTCTTTACCCACCCAACTTTAAATTCTTTCTCAAAAAAAAAAAAAACCCCACAAAACCCTGTACAACAGCGAAGGTTCCCCCAACCAAGAAAAAATACCACCCAAAAAGAGAAACAAAAAGCACCAAACTGTGACCAAAAAAAGTACCCGAAAAAAACTGTGGAGGCTAGTATATGTTGGTCAACTTCTCCTGGAGGGTCGCTTCACCCAGTGTCACTCCCAGCAGCTGTGAGTACTGTTCAATTATTAACCATCACCCTAGGGGCGAAGTCTTCGTTCATCATTTTTTAAAAAATACCGCAATATAAAATGAGATAGAACAGAAACTGTCACATCAAAGTTGGACAAGACAAAGCAATAGAAGGAAAAGAGCCCAAGAGAAGGCAGAAGAATCAGAGACCCACTCATTCACATGCTCAGGAATCCCATATAAAGTCTAAATTGTTAGCCATAATATCAGCACAAAGGACCTGATGCAGACCTCTGTGGGTGGATCATTTCACCCCCAAGGGGGCCGTGACCCAAGGTAGAGAACCTCTACTCAGAACCTGCTGCTCTTTCTCTGCTCCATGGTTGTGGTAGCACACACCAGCAGGATTTGCTGAAGGAGGCCAAGGCAGGAGGATCATGAGTTTGCTTTCTTAATTATAATCAATTTCTAACTAATCCTTCCTAAAACTGAATATATTATCTTATTGTAATGAGTTTAACAGTATTCTTAATATTGTTAAAAGTTTTTAATCTCATCCATTTAATTTTTATTGGCATTTTTTGCCTAATTTCTGTGTGTATTTTAATGTAACCTTGTGGATTATTTATATTCCATGTGGTTAGATTCTTACATAATTAGAAGCAAGCATTCTGTATTAATACTTATACTTGGGAATCTGGGAATAGGGAATATAATTTTATTTCAGATAGTTTTGTTTTCTGATGATCTCCCATTTTGTATATTTCTAGTTTTTTTGAGCATCCATTAATGTGTGTTCATTAGGTATGAGAAAGATAACAATAGCCAGGATAGGTTGTAGACCTACCATTAATATTTATAAACACTTTCTTCAGGGAAGTAATGCTGCATGTTTTCAATTACATTGCCATTAGGCCAGTACAGATAGAGGTGTTTTTGGCTTTTTTGTTTTTGTTTTTTTTTAATATTGTAACCAACTTTTTCCCTTGTTTTTGTAATCAGTTGATTTCTTAGCATGTAAGACTAACAAACATTTTGCTGGACATTTTTATTCTTTAAAACTATCATTGGTTTTGTAATCTGGAGTTTTAATGATCATTTCTTGTTTTCTCTTTGAACTTTGACATCAGGTTGCACTTCCTGCAGATGAGGATTATATACCACTTAAACCTCGAGTTGGAAAGGCAGCAAAGGTCTGTACTGTAGTCTTTGTGAAGTTTTGTGAGATCTTTAAAAAGAAAACATTTCAAATGAGATTTTTAAATGTGCTTGTTTGTGTGCCTTAAACCTACTACAAAATACAGTGAGAACTGGGTAACCGTGATGATGTGATGAGGTTTTTAAACGTTTAAAAACTGCTTATCACCCTTCTTAAAGAACTTAACGAATTTGTCAATCTTTCTGTAGAAAAAGATTGCACATATGTAAGTTTTATATACAAGATAGTTTCAACATTCAGTGGCTTCTAAGGGAATTGAAGTCTGTTCTGTTCTGTTCTGGTGTGTCTTCTCAGTTGTCCAAAGGGGCCTCAAAGGCTCCTGTGTCCTGGGATTATACGTGCACACCTCTTTCTACAAACTGTTTTTACTAGGTTTTAAAGAAGTATTTAAAGTTTAAAAGAATGTTAATTTTTTCTAAGAACTTTGTCTAAAAAAAAGAAGCACAGAGAAGCAAGAATTATTTCTCTTATTTCTCTGCCTCTACTGAGTAATGCTAGGAATTTCATTTTCAGGACCCCAAGAATTTCATCTAGTAAGGGAAATTATGTACACTTATTTTATGGGATTATGAAGATTTATGGTATATGGAAAGTGTTGTACAGTACCACAAAGCATATAATAATGATTTTTATTACTAATTTAAGTGTAAATACTACTAGAATATGATGAGAAAGTTAAACAGCAGATTAGTTCTATGCTGTCTGGTAAAAATTATTTTGTAGTCCTCTTTTTTTCACTACTGAGTTGTAGTGGAATCATAAAGGAGTCCTAGAGTGCTTAGGAAAGACAGTCAAGCATTCTCATGTGTCTGTCAATTTGCTTTTATAGGAATACCCATTCATTCTTGATGCTTTCCAAAGAGAAGCTATTCAGTGTGTTGATAATAATCAGTCTGTGTTAGTATCTGCTCACACATCGGCGGGAAAAACTGTGTGTGCTGAGTAAGTAATGGCTTTTCAAATAAAATAAACAAATCATTTTGCTATTTTAGTTTTTGAAAGTTTCCTTTGTTTTCTGTCTGTAATTCTACAAATAAGAATGCTTGGTTATTTAAAGTAAACTTTAGTTTCTTTTTCTTACGTTCATTAAAATATTGAGGATTTTTAATACAGTGTTTTAATAAATATAATCCCTTGTTCCCATTATTAGAGAAAATGCTTTGTTTTGGCTGCTTGTAAGACTTTGTCATTGATTTTAAGCAGTTTATTTTCATTTGCATATGTGTTCCTGTATATCTGTGTTTTTATGCTGTGTGTGGGTTCCTGTAGACACTAGATGTTGGATCCTTGGGAACTGAAATTGCAGGTGGTTGTAGATCACAGTGTGGGAGCTGGGAATTGAATGTGAGTCCTCTGGAAGACCATCAAGAGCTCTTACACTGAGCAATCTCTCTGGTTCCCTTAAATAGTTGATGCTATACTTTGTTTTTTATATTGCCAGTGCTTTGCATTTCTTGTTGGGTTTATTTTCAGTATTTTTATTGATGATTTTGGTACTTAATTAGAGCATCTACGGGTGTCGGCTCATGCTGTGTGTATTCTTTTAAATTTCATTTGGCTCTCATATCTAATGTCTTCAAATTTATTAGGCTTTTGTTTTCTGAATTGTTGGATTTGACATGAACTTTATTGAATGAATGTTCTTAGATATCGTAGTGGTTGTTTTGGTTTAGTTTTGACCTTTATGCTGGAAGTTCAGTTTATTTTTTGGTGCTGACCTTAATCCCAGATTCAGACATTATTAGCTGTTAAAGGATATTTTTTTTTGTTGTAGTTGTTGTTTTGTTTTATACCTTTGTCATTTTGGAATTCTTTTAAGGCCTAAAGGTTGTTGTGTTTGTTTCTTTTTCTTCTACTATTTTTTTTTTAATTTTGTGTTTTGCCTGTGTCCATAGAAGGTGAAAGAGGGGATCAGATCCCCTGAAACTGGGCCACTATATGAGCCACTGTGGGGTGCTGGAAGTTGAACCCAAGTTCTCTGTGAGAGTAACCAGTGCTAACCACTGAGCCCTGTCTCCAACCCATTTTGTTGTGTTTTTCTGCTTTTTAATCTGTAGTATTTTTGTTCCAGATAGTACTGGGATCAAACCTAGGACTTTGTGCATGTTAGGCAAGTGTTCCACTGCTCAGCAAAGCTACACCCCATCTCCTCAGTCTGTAGAGAGTTTTCATTTGCTTACACTGTCAGTAGTGTCCATTTCCCTGTTGACAGTGCCGATTTGTGGAATCCTTAGAACATAAGTTTTCTATATTTTGAGGGATGTCTTTCTGATAGCTGCTCTCTGTATAGCTGATTTCAACCTGTTTTTTCTACCAAATCCAAACTTTGGACCTACTCATTCAATTCCTTATGTCTACTTTCCCTGGGTACCGATCATACTTTCTTGTCTACTATTCCTCTTTGTTTTTGTTAAAAAAGTGAGAATTTTAGATAATGTAACACCTCTATATTCAGTTTTCTATATATCTTTCACTGTTACTGTTGGATGATGTTTGGATGCTTGTTAATTTTAAAATTAACATTTCTTCCCTCCCCCCCTTTTTTTAATCAGAGGATGGCTGTTATAATAAGCATACTGGGCAGGAACTATATTTTAAAAAGCCTTTGCCATGCTGTTTCTCTTAAATCTTAATTTCATGATCTGTATTTAAATATTAAACTCAGGTGGTTTTGACTATAGTGTAAAGTTTGTTTATAGTTAAATAGATTATGGATGAATCTGCAGCAAATTTAAAGCCATACTTGCTGTTTTTATATTCTTAGATATGCTATTGCATTGGCTTTAAGGGAAAAACAGCGTGTAATATTTACCAGCCCAATTAAGGCTCTGAGTAACCAGAAATACCGTGAAATGTATGAAGAGTTTCAAGATGTTGGTCTGATGACTGGAGATGTTACTATTAATCCCACAGCTTCTTGTCTTGTTATGACTACAGAGGTAATTTATTTTGTGCCTCATCTAACTTTTCCTTTTTAATTTAGTGAGTTTAATAGAAAGCACTATGATACAGTACAGCACAGGATGATTTATAGCTTGTTTTTTTTCAGATAAAAGTTATTGCTTGTAATAAGTATTTGTGAATATAATTGTTTGAAAAGTGCATAATCATTGTAAAGTGCCCTAGCAGCATTAAATATATCTCTAAATTAATATTTATTACCTACTACTATAATATAGATACCTTAAAAAGCATTTTAATAGTTTATTATTGCTATGACTTAAAAATACTTAGTATATATGTTTTCAAGTATTTGAATACGTAGTTTTATACAAATAGTGACTCTTCGTTTCCTGTGATTTTTTTTTCCCTTCAGTGCCTAGTTACTTATAATAATCAATTTAAAATATATTCACTATTATACTGAGTTTTTTCTAATCACTGCTTGTTTTGCCTGTAACATGGTTTTGTCATAGTTGTCTTTCCTGTACTTGTACTTGAAAAGCAATTGTTTGTGTGTGGACGTGTTCCTGTGCATGGTATGGTGGAGGCGCCTGTGCCACAGTGTAGGCGTCAAGGTCAGAGGAGAGCTTTGTGGGGCAGGTCTCTGCCTTCACCCCATGTGCTGGTTTTGGGAGGCTGAGCTTAGAGCCTCTGAGCATCGCACCAGTGTCCTTAGCAGGACTTTTATACATGGTGTTTTTCATAGTATCTCTTCTTTTTCATTTACAGTAGTATACATTTCTTTCTAGTTTGGAGAGTTTGCAAAAGGGATAACTCACTCTTTGGAGATCAGTGTAAGTTTTTATCTGTTCTAAAAACTTTCTCCGAGACATTTTAAACACAATGAAGACCCAGTGTCTCGGTAGAAGATAAGCACCTCTCAGGTTCTAAAGAGGGAATCTTGGAAGATGTTGCACAACAAGGACGTTGGCTTCATATTCCAAATCAGCAAAGAATAGCATCTTGTGGATTGTATGTAATGAGAAGCCAAAAATACGTAACTTTATATTCTTTAATATTTCTACATAATAAGATATCAAAAATTCGTTGTTGAAAAAAATAGCATTTGACTAGTTATTGGATGTTATTAATGTCCTGCAAAATATGTTTTCTTTTAGATTTTGAGGAGTATGCTCTATAGAGGTTCTGAAGTTATGCGAGAAGTTGCTTGGGTCATATTTGATGAAATTCATTACATGAGAGATTCAGGTATATTTCAGTGTTGAGATAAATACTGTACATTTTCCTTACAGATGCCATTAATAATTTCAAATAAGAATTGTTGGATTTATTTTCAGTTTTCATGTGCTTAGGATTCTAGTAAACTATTACATATTCAAATTGTGGGCCACATGATAAAATATTCCCAGAAGGACTTAAAGTTTAGTTTCTTAAGTAGTAATGTTTTTTTGGGTAAAATTATACACATTCAAGTAAAGCAAATGGAATTAAAAAGTAGCGTGCTTTTATAGAGAGCTTGCTAAGCCCCGGGGCTGAGACAGGAGGAGAGGGAGACGGAGGTAGGAAGACATGAGATCAGCGCTTGTCTGGGCTGCGTGGCAACTTCGCCACCTTCCCCACATTATTGTTATTGTCATTATTATTTTGTTTTGTTTTTTGAGGCAGAGTCTTTCAGTGTAGCCCTGGCTGTCCTGGAACTTGCACTGAAGACCAGGATGGCCTCAAACTCACAGAGATCACCTAGATCTGCCCCCTGAGTGCTGGGATTAAAGGTGTGAGGCACCAGCGCCCAGCGCTCAGTAATTATTTAATGTGAAGGAATGTATAGAACTTCTGGTTTACAAAGGTAACGTTAGTAATTTTAAAGCTAATTTAGTTTTATGCATTTTTGTGAGAGAAAAAAAAGGTAGGTATGAAACAATCAAAATGAAACTGCTGTAAATATATTTTTCTTCAGCCTATTGCCTTACTATAATTAAAAAGTAAATATAGTTGCAATTTTGGGTTACACCAGAAAATTTAACATTTAAAAGTTAATGTTTAATATGTATGCTCCTAAAGTAAGATTGAGTTTTTATTTAAATAACTAAATTAGTCTATATCAGTGGTTCTTGTCTTTCCTAATACTGAGACCCTTTAATACAGTTTTTCGTGTTATGGTGACCCCAACCATAAAATCATTATGTTGTTACTGCATAACTGTAATTTTGTTAAGAATCTGAAATGTGATGTGCCCCCCCCCCCCAAGGGTTTGCGACCCATAGGGTGAGACCCGCTAATCTGTATACATGATAAAAATAATATAATGTAGGTTTTCTTGTGGTGTCCTTGACCTCTCTGGCCTTTTAAATCCTTCTTCCCCCTTTCCACAAGATTCCCCAAGCTCCGCCTATTGTTTGGCTGTGGGTCTCTGCATCTGTTTTTATCAGCTGCTGGGTGAAGCCATTCAGATGACATTTATGCTAACCTCCTGTCTGCAGGTATAGCAGAATATTATTAATAGTGTCAGAAGTGGGCTCTCCCTTATGGCCTGAGACTCAGGTTGGGCCAGTCATTGGTTGGCCAGTCCCGCACATTCTGCTCTCTCTTTAATCGCTGTACCTCTTATAGGTGGGAAAAATAGTGGGTCAAAGGTTTTGTGGCTGGGTTGGTATCTCCACTCCTCCATTGGAAATCTTGCCTAGTTACAGAAGGTGACCATTTCATGTTCCATATCCCTTGTTGCTAGAGTTCTGGGAATTTCCATTGTCCTAAATCTCTAGCTTGTCACAGGGATAACTCCCCACACACATATTGATCCCAGTTCTCCAGCCTTCCTCCTCACACTTGATCTCTCCTGTTTCCCTCTCCCACCCAGCTCCCTTTCTCCATCTACTCCAGATGTCTATTCTATTTCTCCTCCTCGCTGAGATTCAAGCGTCCTCCTTTGGGCCCTACTTGTTACTTAGCTTCTTTGGGTCTGTGGATTGTAGCATGGTTATCTTGTACTTTATGGCTAATACCCAATTATAAGTGCATACATACCATGTTTGTCTTTCTGGGTCTGGTATCCTGGGCCCATAGGGTTCACAAAGACTGAATCACCAACCAGAGAGCATGCATGGGATGAACCTAGGCCCCTATACATACATAACATATGTACAACTTGGTCCTCATGGGGCCCTCTGCAGGAGCAGGGGTTGTCTCTGACTCTCTAGCCTGCCTTTAGATCCCTTTCCCTTAACTGGATGGCCTTGTCTAGTCTCAATAAAAGAAGATGAACCCAGTCTTAATACAACTTGATATGCCAAAGCGGGTTGATATCTATTGGAGGTCTCCCCTTCTCTAAGGAGAAAGGGAAAGGGCCATAGTGGGAGGGAATTGAAAGGAAGAGAGGAGAGAAGGAAAGCTGTGATCAGGATATAAAGTAAATTAATTAATTAATGAAAAAATAATAAAAGAAAACATCAACTTTTACCTTTGCCAAATTTATATAGCTACTTCTGAATACATTTTCTGTTTACTTTAAAAAACATGAATTCTGGGCCAGCTTTTGCGTTAAGGCTCTTGCCACTAATACTAGCAATCTGATTTCAATACCAGGGCCCATGTAGTATGAGGAGACAGCTGACTCTAAAAGTTCTGTTGAGACACACACAACTGCAAAAAATCTTACCTAAATCTTGATAAGGAAACTGAACTATGATTAAAAGAAGTTAAATATAGGTGATGTAGCTCAGTGGTAGAGCACTTGTCTATCATGCATGAGGTCCTGTGTCCAAAACCCAGCACCACAATAAATAAACAAATAAAATTTAAAAATAAAGCTAAATATAATACTGTGTAAGTTCTAAAAAAAAAAAGAGGTTGATTATTAAAATAAATACTCAGATGCAAACAGGAAAAATACCTGGAACAAAGAACCATTATTTTTTGAAACTCTATGTTCAAAACTTTGAAGCTGTATAAAAATTCAACTATTTTCAAGTTATTGATAATAATAAGCTATTAAATACTTTTTAAAGTATCTATTATAAAATAATATCATTAAGTTAGAGGTAGATTTAATGTTATTAGTTAGTGATAGGATGATTTAATAGAACGTTTTAAGAGAGCTGTACCCATGTCAGATCTACTGTTTGTCAGATCTGTCTTTTATTTCTGGAGGTAATTTCCATGAGGCTAATTTGGGTAACATGCCATGTGGATTAGTAATAGCGTAACTTTCCAGATGTGTTGTTGTCATGTCCTAGTCTTCATTAACTTCTTCTTCTCGAAAGGAAGTGGAAATACTATCAGCTGCCTTGGTATTGGGGTTCTTGCTTATGATGGGAAGGCTGCAGTCTGGAGCTGCGTTTCCCGAATCCATTCTTAATGTGGTGCTCACTGTTGTCTTGACTCCATCGATTCGTGAACTGAAGGAGGTTTCTGGAAGGGTCTGTGGCCAAAGTAATGCTTGTGTAAAGTGGTTTGCATGTTCAGTTAGTAAGCTAAAGAGAAAATAATTTTAGATACTATCACTTAGCTAACAGCAAATCCCAAACTATATTTTCTTTCTCAGAGCGTGGTGTAGTATGGGAAGAAACTATTATTTTGCTTCCAGATAATGTCCACTATGTCTTTCTTTCGGCTACTATTCCAAATGCTCGACAGTTTGCTGAATGGATTTGCCACCTACATAAACAGGTACTGTCATACACTCTTCATGTCTTTATTATCTAAAAACACTGTCAGTTAGGCTTGCCATATCCTTCTTACACAGTTTCCTTATGCTCTTAAGGATAAATAAGATAGTTTAATGTTAACCTACTTCTTAAATCGGGCAGCTTATCAAAATGAGTGTACTAGTTAGAAACTTTGATTTCTGAGTTCCATCTCCAAAACAGTGTAGCTAAGCCTGTAAGAGTTGTGCTTTGGAATCTAATTCTCTAAGAGTAGCCAAGTTATCATCATCAGGTTGCCATTATTCTGATGGCCTGCCACATTTTGGAAATAATGTGCATTTACTCTTACAGTCAGCTCCGAGTACACAGTGAAGAGGTTTCTTTGTTGTTGTTTTGTTTTTAAGGTCTTGGTACCAGAAAAATACCTACTCATCTCTTGAATATTTGATTTGCTAGTTTTTATGTAAATACATTCACACTTAGTGTTCACTATCTCTCCTTTGCGTTTTTTAGTACACCTTTAATGTCAGTGTAAGATTGTGAATGCAACAAATGCTCGTTTTTGAATGCTGAGCAGGATATTGATTTTCTTTTCCTGTACTTGTTTTACATTGTTACCTCATGAACCTACTGTTATTTATGGGATGTCCAGTCTTATTCCCTTTCTCTTCTGCTTCTGTAAGATAGAAGCCCAGTGAATCTTCTGGTGGAGCTTGATTTCTGCTATTAAAAAAACAAAAAAAAGAAAACCTGTGCTACAAGAATTTTATCTTGTTTTTATATATCAGGGATACCTTGTATCACCAAATTAGGCCTATGCAACTCTTGCTAGAAGAATCATGTGTAGTTACAGTACTCAAGGATGAATTAATGAGTTATTTAAGTTCAGATAATATGATTAGCTTTGGCTAGGATACTGGTAAAAAGATGGTAGTATGAATTAGTAGGCCTGTTTTTGTTTTTTTTGTTTTTTTCCATTTTTCTCTTGTGTAGCTTTTAAGATTATTTGAAAGTGTTAAATTCTTGTGGAGTATTTAAGTCAATTTTATTTTCCCAAATTTTTTGTTGTGTAGATCAAATATACAGTTTTGCCCTGAAGAAAAACAATTCTCTTTCATTTCTTTTACAGCCCTGTCATGTAATTTATACTGATTATCGACCTACTCCATTGCAACATTACATATTTCCAGCAGGGGGAGATGGCCTTCACCTTGTGGTCGATGAAAATGTAAGGGAATACTTCACATGTCTGTATAATGTCACTTTTTAATACGTTCCTTTTCTTTAATTTTGAACTGGAAAAAATATTAACTGCCCCCTACACACACACACACATTTTCTCTCTCTCTCTTCTCAAATACTGTCACTCTTTTTTTTTTTTTAAAGAATGATTATTTAAAACTATATTTCAGAAGTAATTCTCTCATAGTATTTACCTACAGTCTTGGCTCTTGGGAAGCTCAGATAGGAAGCTACCTTTTCCTGGGAGTTTAAGGTCAACTTAGTGAGCTGTGGTTATAAACATATTATATATGAAATTACTTTCTTCTAGTCTCAGTATTAGAAATGCAAGGAGAATCAAGAACTCTGATATACCAGATACTTTGTCTTCCCAGTTTCAATTTTCCTTTAACACATTTTGTTATCACAAGTCACTTATTTTAAGTGACCTTTGCTATAACCATTGTTGTATTAAAGTTTTGTTCTTTGGAGAAACTTTATGTTTAAGAAATGTTTAAACTATGGTTAAATATTTGTGAGTTACTATGTGGGTTCCAGGAACCAAACCCAGGCCCTCTGCAAGAGCACAAGTACTTTTAACACTGAATCATCTTTCTAGCCTTGATTAGATATTTACAAAGTTACATAGAAAAAAATGTGATTCCAGGGTGACTTCAGAGAAGATAATTTTAATACTGCAATGCAAGTACTTCGGGATGCAGGGGATTTGGCCAAAGGAGACCAGAAGGGACGGAAAGGAGGAACAAAAGGTAATTTGGAACTTAGTTTTTAGACAGGAGTTTACATGTATGTTGAATATCTAAGTTACTCTAGTTTGTCTTTTATTTGCTGTCTTTTGAGGAAGCTGTGTAAAGATATAGGTGATATATGACAAAATTGGATAATTTAATTAATTTAAATGTAATAGATATATTACAGATGCATTCATTTAAATGTACTATATGTAGTTTACAGTTTACCCACATTAAGTGGGTAATTAGTGGGCTTGGGTATATTCATATTACTATACAACCATTGCCATCGTCAACTTTAAATTTCCATATAAATTACATACCATGAAGTTCGTTATTTTAAATTGTGCAACACTATGATTCCTAGTATTCATAGGATGGTGCATCTGTCCCTACTCCCTAATTCTAAAGCAATTGCACTTAAGTCCTCTCTCCCCAAGTCATGTGCATTAGCAGTCATTCCTTATCCTTTTCTCCTTACACCACAGACTTCGGTAATTACTAATGTTTCTTCTTTCTCCGTGGACTTGCCTCTTCTGGATGTCTCAAATATAGAATCAAGCTGACACCTTTGAATGATATGAGATTCACTCTATGTGTATATGGATCAAATAATATTGTGCTGTGCATATACATTGTTTGAGTCCATATGGAGTTGTTCCTTTTTTTGTAGATATTGATAATATTTCTGTAAACATTTTACGTGTATTACATGCTTTTGTGGGAATGTATGTTTTTGTTTTTTTCTGGGTATGTACCTAGGACAATTGATGAGTCATATGGGAAGTTTAACCTTTTGGTTACTGCCAAATTATTTTCCAAAGTAGCCATACTATTTTTGCATTCTTTGTGCTATTCCTTTGAGGAGTGTATTTGAGTACCATTTCTTTTTACCTCTAGTCCGATACTAGAGTTATGTATCTATTTGATTATAATTCTAGTAAAAGTGAAGTGGTATTTGTAACGTTCTCTTCATCTGTATCTCCCTGTGGTTACTGATGGTAAACTTACTGTGTACCTTTGGCATCACATGGTATGGGATAAATATCTATGATAATCCTTTGTCTATTTAAAAATGTGTGTGTGTGTGTGCGTGTTTGTGTCTCTGTATGTATGTATTTGTGCCTTTGGAGGCCAGAAAAGGGTGTTGGGTCCCTAGGAGCTGGAGTTTGCTTGTGAGTCGCTTGTCATGAGTACCGGGATTGCAGCTGTGATCCTCATGCTTAACAAGGGCTCTTAACTGCCGAGCCATTCTTCAGCACCAGATTGTCTGGCTTTGAATTGGATTGTCTTTGTTGAGTGGTAACAGTTCCTGTATTCTGGGTAGACCTATTTCAAATAGATAACTTGAGTTTTTTTTTTTTCCATATTTTGGTAGACTGGGTTTGTTTTTTTTGTTTTTTTTTCACTATTAAAACTGCAGAGTTTTTCACGTTGGTGAAATCTAGTTTAATTTTTTTTGTCACACTTGCTTCTGCCCTTAATGTCAGCCAACAGTGCTCTGTCTGTTTAAGATCGTGAAAATCTTTATCTTATTTTTTATTGTAAGATTTTTTTTTTAATTTTACAGTTATATTTAAGTCTGTCATCCATTTTGAATTAATTTTTATATACCCTTTGCAGGTCCATCAAATGTGTTTAAGATTGTGAAGATGATTATGGAAAGAAATTTTCAACCTGTAATTATCTTCAGTTTTAGTAAGAAAGATTGTGAAGCATATGCTCTTCAAATGACTAAATTAGATTTCAATACAGGTATTAATAATTTCCACATGGTTTTAATGCTGTGTCTAAATTAGTTTAAGATAAAATTTTTGGTAATATTATCTGCTATATATTACTAGCATATGTGGCACCTCTGTACTAGCACCTCTGTAGAAACTTTGTAAGGTTCTGTCCGTTTCTCTGCATTGCGGTTCTCCTTGGACGCAGTGCATGCTGGGCAAGCACTGTGCCACTGCAGCTAAAGCCTTGGCCCTCTCCTGTTTTATGGGAAGGCATAACTACTCATCTCTACATTAAAACCAGAGAACAGTACTGAGAACCATTGCAGTCATTCTTTCTCAGTTATTTCCTGTCTGTCTCTGATTCATTAATGGTAGGTCTTTTGGTTAGAACAATTTATCAGAAGTACTATCCTTCATTCTTATAGCAGTCTAGACCCACTGTTTGCCTCAACTCTGCTGAATTTCTCAAAAAACATTTACCAAGTATATATTCACTGTACCTGTGCCTCACTTAAAGTTGTACAGCTGGGTAGTAATATAACCTAGCCAAGATGCCAGCCCAGTAGTTACTAACTTTACCTACTTTATATGTGATCCAGATAATGAATACAGAGTAATCCAAAATTAATTTTAGTTGTAGCCAGGTGTGGAGATGTACACCTGTAACCCAGCACTTGGGAAACAGAGGGACTGAGTGTGAGGCCAGCTTGGCCAACACACTAGACATTGTCTCAAAGTTTTAGAGTCTTCTATGGGAAAAATGAAATGGCAAGAAAATTGCTTTGCTTTAAGTTTCGGTATTCTAATTACTAGTTATGAGTATTCTTAAAGACTCAGGGTTATATATTGATTAATATAACAAATATTTTTTTTGAGAGTCTGTTACTTGGTTGACAAAGTAAAAAAAGAAATGTAGTCACTAACAACATGGGCTTTGGGATTGTTACTGTACAGTTAAGTGCTTATTTATACTAAGCTTCCATTACCTCAGAGTAGTAACAGGTAGGCTAGAACCTGCAGATATTAGAACCTCATGTTCCCCCCAAGTCACTTTGGTGTGATGATTGTTATTAACTTTTATATGCATTATAATTACAAAATATGTTTCAAAGATAGTAAATCTTACTTTGTGGGATTGCAATGCTTAGCCAGCCGTGGTGGTGCATCCCTTTAATCCTCTGGGGAGGCAGAGGCAGGTGAACTGCTGTGAGTTTGAGGCCAGCCTGGTCTACAAAGCAAATCCAGAACAGCCAGGGCTACACAGAGAAACCCTGTCTTGAAAAATCAATTACAAAAAAAGGGAAAAAAAATACCAATTCTTTATCTTGGTTTTAATGTACCCTTGAATTTTTTTTTTCAATAGATGAAGAAAAGAAGATGGTTGAAGAAGTATTCAGTAATGCAATTGACTGCTTGTCTGATGAAGATAAAAAGCTCCCTCAGGTGAGTTACTACTAATAAGTACAGATTTTACCAGGCAGCAGATATTAACTCATTTATTCACTTTATTGCACTGTGGTTTCATATGTTGGGCTGTGCTCTCAAACAACACCTTCATAATATGTTTCAAATCACTGAAAAGATGCTAAGCACGATTTGCTGCCTGAAGGAATTTTTCTCTAAGCATACATAGCAAAATATAGAAATTACTTTTTATATACTTTGTAACAAAAATTTCTGTGTTGATTTAAGTCACTAAATTTCTTAGTTTATAAAAACACTGAACAAGAACGTATAAAAAGTATCTGTTCTTTAAGAAGTGAATTCTTTAATCCAGTTCCTATTTTTTATTTCACTATTGGAATTAACTGGGCATCTACAGTATGCTGATAATTTGGGTTCCGCTCCCAAGGATTTTTCATTCTACAAATGAATGTTTGTAAAGGATCTAGATCACTCTAAGAATACATGAACATGTTTCTTGGCACTTAAAATCGTGTTTTAACTTAGGAATTTTAAAAATACTTTTTCTTTCCAGGTGAATGGTGGGTATTGAATGGCTTCTCCCTGGCTTCATGTACTTTATCCAAAACTGTTATAATGTAAGGTTTGGCAGCATTAATGAGGATGTGCTCTTCAGTTATTTTATTTGTTTTTAAAGAAGTGCATTTTATATTCTAACGTCTTATGGTTAGAGTTTGAACTACCAATGTCTTTTGAGTTTATTAATTAATTTTTTAAAAAGAGATAAGGTTTTCTGCACTCGTTGGTACTCCTGCCCTGGCCTCTGGAGTAGCTGAGACTGCAGGTGTAACCCTCCATGCCAGTTTATAGACACAGCCTCTGTGTCACCACAGAACTGTGTAGGAAATGAGAACATGTTTAAAACAGATGCAGTGAAATGTGTTGATTTAAGCATGATTATCATGTTAAAGTTAAAGCTAGGCCACAATTGTATTTCAAGTTTAATATACGGGAATATGGGTTGGGTTTTGCTTTTATTCTGGGAAGGTTTTTAAAAATAGTTTCCTTAAATACAAATGTTTTCATTTTTAGTTACCCATTTTTCCCAGTTTAAAGATTTTAAATCTCTTTTTTCCTTATAACAAACATTATTCCAAAATTACAGGTTGAACATGTTCTTCCTCTTCTGAAACGCGGGATTGGTATTCATCATGGCGGTTTACTTCCTATTTTGAAGGAAACTATAGAAATTCTCTTTTCTGAGGGATTGATAAAGGTATCGTCGTGTTTTGTTTTTAAATTTTTTTATGTGTTGTATGAGCAGTGTAAAAGTTGTTGTGAGCATTGTACATAGGCAGGTTTGTTGTCATCTGTTTGACATTACAGTGCTAGAGGCCAAGCCTAGGGTCTTGGCCTAGGTGTTTGGCAGCACCCAGTCCGTTTTGGCAGGCAGATTGTTGGCTCTTGTCTTGTCCCGTCTCTTGTTTTTCTGAGACAGTGTCTTACTCGGTAGCCCAAGCTGTCTTCCAACAGCAGTCTTCCTTCTTTGCCTGTTTTATGCTGGTATTATGGGTCATCATGTCTTGCTAGTTTTGTGATTCATTTGTCTGCAGTTTGTGTAGAATGCCTTAGGGAAGGTTGCATGAAATACTTTAGGTAATGGACTTGGCCTTTACATACACTGCCGTATCAATGTTATAACTTCGGAGGGTAAGTAGAAAAATTATTTAGTGTTACGTAAGTGGCACCCCCTTGCTGTGGTACAGTTTCTGTAGACTGTGCTTCTTAGTTATTAGGCGTGGAGTTGACTGGTCTTCCTACATCCACAATTAAAAGGGTTAATTTAGTTGTACTTAGGAAAGCGGGTGTTTTAGGATATTTAGATTGAACTCTTGGATTCTACTTTAGTCGTTTTAAAAACTCTAGCTGATGTCTATACCCAGAAGTGGGATATTAGAAATGGGAAACAGCTCAGAGTATATTCACATGTGTTTTATTCTAAGAGTCCTCCGTCTTATGAAGAATATTTTAAAGAAGTACTTTAGGTACTTTAATGAAGTATTAGTATTTACACCCAGATCCTAGTAAGTCCTTGTTGATGTTTTTCTATAGATTATAAATTTTGCTATGCTTAATGATTATTAGGCCAGTTTTTTAAAAGGGTGAGTGGTAATTGCAGGTTGTTTAATTCAAGTAAAGTAGCTGTAAATAAAATAAAAGGTGAAAGTTTATCCTGCCCTCTTATTTCCCAGAAAAGTTCAGTAGCATACATTCAAATATTATGTGACTTTTTTTTTTCAAAAAAGGTTATTATATATGGTTCTTTTCTATTGACTAGTATTCTTTTGAGTTGATGAAGTATTTTATCTTTCTGTTGGTGAATATTTAATGCTTTATTGACATATAACTTGGTATGCCTAAACCAACTGTTTTTGTTACTAAAGTCTTAGAGTCCCGTAGTCACTGAACTGCCCTGGAACCTAATTGTGAAGGGTTAGAACTGGTTCATTGTCAATGAAAAAGCCAGGAGAATTGATTGTGTTTAGAAAGATACTTTATTGCCTCGTCTCTGTTCTTAGTTCAGGTGTGTTGTCTCCATTTGCTTGCACTGGGATGTAAAAAAGTAATTTCCCCGAATTAATAAGTTTGGCAAATGTAAACAAAAACATTTCATAGTTATGTATATAAAGAACTGTAATAGATCCAGAATTTATATTGTTACTTATTATTATAGAGCATCATTAAAGAGCTAAGTTTAAAAATTAATACTAGCTTTATTTACACTTGAAAATTATTTAAGTTTTTACCTTAAAATCCATTAATTAATCATATAATTGCTTGTTTATTTAGGCCTTATTTGCCACAGAGACTTTTGCTATGGGAATTAACATGCCAGCTAGAACTGTTTTATTTACAAATGCCCGTAAATACGATGGAAAGGATTTTAGATGGGTAAGTAATTAATTATATTTTAAAATTATAACCAATCTCTTATTTTATGTCACATGGCTTTGACTCATATCATTGAGAGTTTTAGTTCTAAATGTTTAAGAGGTTCAATGGAAGTGGAGTTTCCCTAATCTGAAAGTCTAAACTACTAAGACGTAAAACTTGAACACTGACATAATGTCTCTAAATTCTTGGAATTTGAAACATAACTAATGTTCAATTGAGTCTGTGGGTGGAAATATCTTAAAATCTGAAATACTTCTGCTCCCAAACATGTTAAAAAACAATTTCCATCAAGATTAAACCTTAGATCCTTTGTACCCTGGCCTCTCAGTTTCCCTTTAGATGACAGGCTTTAGTGATAGAGCGCCATGGCTTGTGAAGCTGTAATTAGGACCACTGCTTACCCTTCATCTTTTGAAATAGAGGACCACAGCAGTGTACACATGTGTTCTTTCTAAGAAGGAAGAAAAACTGCAAGAACCGCATTCAGCAAGTGTTTACCAAGCTTAAGCTATAGACGTAGAGTGCTAATAGATGGGGGGGGGGGGGGAACCTAGTCTGTATTAGTGAGCTCGAGACCATACAGGGCTACACAGGGAGACCCTGTCTCAAACACAAAGTCATTCTAGCTTGATGTCCCTCTGTTCTAAGAAATACTGTCAGAAAGATACAGCATAAGAACAGATGACAGGGGCTGGCTGGAGAGATAGTTGAGGAATTAAGAGCACTGTCTGCTCTTCTAGAGGATGCAGGTCAGTCCTCAGCACCCAGTGGGCTAGCATGTCTGCAACTCCAGTTCCAAATGATCTGTTACTGTCTCCCAACTTTTGTGCCACTGTACTATATACATATGCTACACAGACATATATGCAGATAAAATGCACAGACCAGTAAATAAAAAGTAAATACCCCCACCCCCCCATTTTAAAGAACAGAAGTCAATGGAGAAGTCTTTAAATCTTAAAAAAGAAGATAGTCCTTAAAGTAAGCAACAGTGGAGGAGTATGTGTTAGGCCACCAAGGAATCGTTAATAGGTGTGAAAGGAAGTGACAGAGCAGAATGTACAGTTCCGAAGATTCACTATTTGCCATTTGGAAAAAAATAGAAAGCTCTTTACCTAAACTTTTCTCTCAAATTGGTGATTATTTTTTAGAGAAGTTTCCCACAATAATTATCAAAGTCCTAAAAAGTAATGATGATAGAGTTAAGGGCAAGGCATTATTATTTTTTCCATTAGCTAATTACCATTATATTTTTAAGCACTTAAAACATGCCGGTAGTAATTGCAAAATAAATTAGCAATTCTCCCAAGAATAAACAGTGGTGTTAAGCCAGTGAATGTATCATAATAATGCACACACGGTAGCATCATACAACTGCTTAAACACCAAACACTGATTGCTCCCCCATCATTTCTGAATATTGTCATCTGTAACTACAAATTCATGAAATCCTTGAAGGATTAATAGTAATTTTCCAGTGACGTGCTTTTAAAACAGCAACTGGGAGTTTTGAGTGACCTTTCACAGGGGTCATCTAAGACCATCGGAAAACAGATGTTTACATTATAAATCATGACAGCAAAATTACAGTGATGAAGTAGCAACAAAATAATTTTATGGTTGTAGGTTACTACAACGTGAGGAACTATATTAAAGGATGACAGCATTAGGAAGGTTGAGAACCACTGCTTTAAAACCTTCATTCAGCTTGCGTTGATGTGATCCCGAATGGCTGCTTTAAAAGAACCGAAATCTTGTTCTTGGAAGTGTTTACTTGGTCTTCTCCTTTGACACCCTCCTGGAAGACCTGTTTTCCCGAGGGAACTACCAAAATCATTTATGTGCAAAAACCAGAGATTGAAGTCTTTGGTTATGTTGCAGTCCATCTCTGACCAGTAGCTCTGTGTGGAGCTGAAAAGCTCTTCCGTTACTTTCTGTGGTCTGCACGTGGTCTTGCTGATGTGCTCGCTTCCTCTACCCACCTATTGGTTAGGCCTTGTGCATGCAGGACACGCGCTCATCCCAACAGCCCCAGCGCATGTGAAAAGAAGTTCTGAATGTTTTGGGTGCTTTGCAAAAGGGATCTGATTTTGTGTCGTGGATACTAGATCACGTGTTAAGTAGATAAATTAAAGCAATCTACACCATTCAGTGTCATGATTATAAAATTTAAAGACTGTCATGTACTACAGGGTAATCATGCTTTTAGATTCTGCTGAGATTTTATTTGGCTGCTTTTTGAAACTTCCTGATTTTATTGATACTCTTTTGTTGTTCCTTTTTCTGGTGTCTTTCTTATTCCTAGGCTGTCAGCAGTGTGTCTTCTTATGACAGTAGTTCTTAGTTCTTCCTCAGTCAAAAGTTTAGAAAAGAAATATCAGCACAAATCTGAATTTTATCTATAAGAGAAAAATACCCAGGCACATGTAGAAATCATGGCAGGCTGTTCAGAGGTTCAGAACTGGCACGCCTAAGATACTTCTGTACCTGCCTCTGTTCGACAAACTAGGTACAGGATGCCAGTGTTTTGGCTTACCTTTGTAAGGAAAAAAAAGCCTGACCTTTCACCCCTTAGACTACTCTTACTGACACATGGATCTCGTAGACCCCAAAGACACCTACTAAGAATTGTACTTTCTCCTTGCAAGGGCCAATTTCATATTAATTTAAATTTGAAGATCAAGAAGCTATTGTGGTCAAGTACAAAGTACAGTTGTTGAGTTTGCTTTGTAGTTAGCATTCTTAAGTTTTTATTTTTTATTTTTCAAAATACCTAGCTGAAAGTATTTTTTATGCCAGTGAATTTAGCTAGTATTTCCTGGTAGCCTGCTGGCTATCAATTGACAGTTGTTCGTTTCATGTAGAGTTAAGTCATTTTAGAACTAAATTTTAAGTTTTAAAAATTCTCACATACCTTTCATTTTTATACCTTTCCCAGAAGTTCATGTTTTAAATGGTTTCTCAAATCTGCAGATTGTTTGTAAATTCTAAAATAAGAAAAAAATATCAAGGTTTTTAACCAGAATTTTTTCTTAAACTTGAAAATACCATACTTAGATTTCCTCTGGTGAGTACATTCAGATGTCTGGTCGTGCTGGAAGGAGGGGAATGGATGACAGAGGAATTGTAATTCTTATGGTAGATGAAAAGATGAGCCCAACAATCGGAAAACAACTACTTAAGGTAAGAATCTGTTTCTTTATCAAGGACGCTAGGAATATACTTTAGTGACTACTTTAAATTAGCTTTAATGTCTCATATACCTTTCAAGATGAGTTGATGGCCTAGAACTGTCTGGGCTTAGGAAGGCAGAAGAGCTTGATCATTTATATTGTCTTACCTAATAGGTAGAGAGCAGTTAGCAGCATATATGGTGGGGTGGCCAGACAGTCTCCAGAAAGGGCAGGGCAGATTTTGCCTGCAGATTTAGGGCTCTCTGTGTCTGCCTCTTCTGTTGGGCAACTCTCTCTCACAAAAGAATGTAATATAGGGTACAGAATGCCAGTACTGTGGGTTATCAGGTGTCTTTACCTTTGTAAGGGCAAACAGCTTGAAACATCAGTTCAGTAATTTACCTTTGGTTCACCCTCTTTAATTACAAACATCCTAATCATAAGCCTAAGATTCTTAATTTTATTGCAAAATAGCCATTCCTTGTGTCTTAATTTCTTTTTCTTTCTTTTTTTCCCACCATTTATCTTACGTTAGGGAGGAGAATGTATCATAGCTTACTTGTGGAGGTCAGAGGACAGCCTGCAAGAGTTAATTTCTCCTACCATGTGGATTTCAGGGATTTAAATTATGTCTTCAGGCTTGGTGGCAAACACCTTTACCTGCTAAGCCATGTAGCTGGCACTCATTGTGCTAACTCTGAGTTTTGAATAGTCTGAGACTTTTGTTTGTTTCGTTTAGGTTTGTTTTAGTAAGGGTCTCATGAAGTCTAGGGCACCTTCAAACCTGCTATGTAGCCCTTAAGCTGGCTTTGAACTCACTCGTCCTGGTCCTCTTGTCTCCATCTTCGGAGAACTAGGCTACAGGTGTGTGTTACCATAGCTGGTACCTAAAGAACTACTTAAGGAAGTTGGCTTCAGTTGCCTTTTATCTATTTCATGAGGAAAAAATACAAAATTTGGAATAAAGTATGTGATTGATTTTAGTCTTGATTTATTTTTCTTTTTCTGTGTGTAGGGATCTGTATGTAGGGAATTTACTTGTGATATCTTATTGCCAAACACAGTCACGAATCATAATGGAATATATTCAGGAATATTAGGTTGGTAGCTGTAGTAGGCCATACGTGGTTTGATGAATCATTTAATAGGAATGATAGCATTCATGAGCAAAAATATTAATCTAAAGTTTGCTGAGGAGATCGTCCACAGTAGTTGATTTAAAAGAGGGAATAAAGCAGAAGTAACTCCTAAATTGGGATTTGAGTCACTGTCCTTGTTATGTGACCTGGCGAGTTAATTAGAAATAGAAAAAGCAAGAGGTAAGTTTCATTTTAAGTGCTATCACCATATTTTTCTATCATCAAAATTGGGAGAAAAAGAAGTGGTTAATATTTTTTAGTATGATAGGGGAAGTGATGAGGGACTTGGGTTCATGTGGACTCAGGATGCTATTTTAGATGTCAAGGCACTGAAAATTTAGATGTGCTTGAATTTAGATGTGCTGTATACTTAAGTCCAGATTTCGTAGAGAAAGTAATAAGAGGGTAAAACCCAGAAAATTAAAGGTAAGATCTGTTTGTAGAATTTCAAAGTAGCTGAAGTTGTGTTAAATCATCCTGTGTTTCCATGACTCTGGGCTTTCTGACTTTACTGGGTTGGGTCCTTAAATTTGTAGGAAATAGATAAAAATCACAGTTTAGAAACCTTAAAGCTGTTACCCAGTGCAGATAGCTCTGGTCTGTTTGTTTTTGAGACTTTAGGAACACCTTCATCTAAAACTTGAGTAAAAGTTCTACTCTTTATCAATTCTGAAATCTCAGTAGTTGGCCCTTAAGCATTCAAATGGCCTCCGTTCAGTTAATCATTCCATTTACAGCTGTAACACTGCGCGTCAATATACATCTTCTAAGGGTTTCATCTTTTTAAAAACCTGCAACTATTAGGAGAATTTAAGAGAATAATGCTTTAAAAAGTGAGAGAAAAATGCTCACTCTTCCTGTTACACAAAAATCCTGGCAACCGCTATGAGAAAAGATGGAGAAAAACTCATGCGTTTTAAGTTGGGCATGGAATAGAAATAGAGACAGCTTACTGAGAAAGGGAAAACACTCCCAAGGATGGAAATGGGTTAACAGGCTGAGAAAAGAATCCCAAAACAAATTTAATGGCTTCTCTATGTCTATATAACTGCTTTCACACTTGCAAACTATTTTTATAAAGAAAAAATACTTTTGAAGAGCCACTGCTACAAGGTGTGAGCTTAGATATTGGGACAGTATTTTGGATGAAAACCAAATTGGGACAAGCCAATAGTTTTCTACAGTAAAAAAAAAAAAATCTACAATAGAATTTATTGTTTAATGACAAAATAATTTTTAGTGTCTAGTCATTAGCCTGTTTCTTACTTGGTAACAACCACATTGTGTAGGTGAAAGGGAATTGCCAAAGTATAGAAAAAGAAAGATCTATAATGTGGGAGATATAGTAGTAGCTTTATGTCACAAATTTCCAAGATACTGTTTTTATCCAGATTTTGCTCTGAAATATCAGTATACAGATCACTACAGACTAGGTTTTGCTTTAGTCACTGTCCTCAACCTTAGAACTGAAGGTTTCTGTTTCACCTACTCCATGCTCATCACAGGTGCTCAGCGTTTTTTAAAAGCCGGCCAGATGGAGAGCAGCATTGCCAGTCACTGCTGGGAAGGAGACTATAGCTTTTCCTAATAGCAGTTAGACACGTGGTCAGGAGGTGACATCTCATTTTCTGCCACAATTGATCCCATCCATTGGGAGACCCAAAAGGCAATTCTGCCTTGTGCTTGAAGAAGAGAAAGCTAAGCATCATTTGCAGTCTTTGAATCACTATATCCCTACTGATTGTTTTGTTTTGTTTTTCAAGACAGGGTTTCCCTGAGTAGTCCTGACTGTCCTAGAACTCACTCTGTAGATCAGGCTGGCCTCGAATTCAGAGGTCTCACTGCCTCTGCCTCTTTAGTGCTGGAATTAAAGGTTTGCTCCACCACTGTCTGGCCTTCCCTACTGGTTTTATTCACCCTTTATTTTTAAAGACATTAACCATTTTACTACATTGCTTTGGTATGCCGAAGAAAAGAACTTGTTTATTCCTGTATTAGTATAGGTAAATTATTAAGCATATTAAAAGTCTTGTGTAAATTTTTTTAGAAATGTGCAGTATCGTCATGCTTTTTCTTGTAGGGCTCAGCTGATCCTCTGAATAGTGCTTTCCATCTGACCTATAACATGGTTCTGAACTTACTACGAGTAGAAGAAATCAATCCTGAGTACATGCTAGAAAAATCCTTCTACCAATTTCAGCATTATAGAGCAATTCCAGGAGTAGTAGAGAGTAAGTATAAAATTTCCTTTGTATAACTACACTTAGCAACAAAGTGACTGCCTTATTGGCTCTTTTGGTCACTATTTTGTGTTTTATTTATTTGTTTATTTTTCTAATAAAACAAATCTTGTCAGTTAAGGTAAAGAATGTAGAACTGTAGTCTGGTCTTTATAGACCGGAACATTCAAAATAAATGTAGATAATTCAGACAGTATTTTTTTTCTAGTTGGATCAGCCACAGTGTAATTTATGATTTTTTAAAATACATACTTTAATCAGAATTCATGTCCTTGAAAATTGTAACAAAAAGCTCAATATAAAACTTGATGTGTGAAATGACTATTAGTCTTGACATCTTTCCTTAAGAATGCTATAACAGGCCAGGGAGGACGGTTCAATCAGTAAAGTGTTTGCTGCACACACATGTGGGAACTGAAATTCAGGTTCTAGCACGTGCACGCACACACACACACACACACACACACACATGCATTTTTTAAAAAAAACTAAGTGTGGTGGCATGTTAGTAGGCTATGTCATTGTAACCCTAGCACTGGTAGAATAAGAAGCAGGTGGGTCTCTAGTACTCACTGCCCAGCCAGTCGAATTGGTGAACACTACTCACTAAGAATCCATGTCTTAAAAAATAAAGTGGAAGACAAATCAACCTCTGGCTTGGAAAGGCATGCACACATTTGCATCTGCACACTCCCCCACCATTATAAGGAGTGACCGTGAATACAAAAGAGTAGCAGTTATAGGGAATAGTCTGTGTAAAGGTTGAAGATACTAATAATACAGTTACAGTACCCTTCCTGGTTACTCTATTATACTCTCAGTCAGGAATATTCTATATGTTGATTCAGTTAGTCTCTAGGAAAGAATTGTTGGTTATGTATACTGTTTATCTTTTTTTTCATTAATTGTCAAAAATATGAAACATGCAGGTTAAATAGTAGAGTTCAATATAAATCCAAAGGGAAAAACAGCTGGGCAATGGTCACAGGTATTTAATTTCAGCACTCAAGAGGCAGAAGAGCAGGATCTCTGTGAGTTAGAGGCCAGCCTGGTTTATAGAGTAAGTTCCAGGACAGCCAGGGCTACACAGAGAAACCCTGTCTCTAGAAACCAAAAAAATTAAGAGTTCAAAATAAATTCTTTTCTATTGTGTAGGGGCTTTGAATAACTGTAGAATGAACAAAAATGAACTCAAAATTATAAAAGCAGAAACTATAAAACTCACATAGCATAAACACAAATCTCTTGAAATGTGATTTTGGAAATGATTTCTTAGATAATGATACCAAAAACATGAACAAATACATGCATGAATAAATTGTATTTCACCAAAAATAAAAACTTGTTCTTGAAACTATGGAGAAAGGAGAAATGGGATAAATATTTGCAAACTGTCTTAATAAAAAATCTAGATCTGGAGTGAGCTCTTAGGACTCAACCAAAGACAATTCAGTTTAAAAATGGACAAATGGGTGAGGGGTGTGGCTTAATGGTTGAGTGCTTTTCTAGCATGGACAGGTCCTGGGGTCATTACCCAGTTCTTCGAAATGAGTAAGTTAATGGCAAAACATTTACAAATGGTCAAAAAGAACATAGGATGCTGAATATCATTGCTGAGAAATACAATTCAGAAGTGCTTCACACACTCCCTGGATCAGTACTTTTTTTTAAGCAAAAGTAAACAAAACAAAATGGTATGTTGTGTTATATAGAAAACTGTTAAACAGTTCCTTAGGTTTATTGGAGAATTACCCACGAATCAACATGTCCACTCATGTCTGAGTTAAAAACGTTCAAAAAAAGGCTGAACATTTGTAACAGCACCATGGACAAATAGCTCAGGAGCTAAAGTGGGGCACACATCTATCAACTCTAAATGTTTGTTTATGCAAAGTTCTGGAACTATATAATGGTGACAAATTTTCTGTGATGTGTACTTTACCATAGCAAAATAGTTACCTCTGGCTTGAAAGCAAAGTGGAATGCTTTAGGATGGGAGCTTAAGACTACAGTAGGGAATAGAATCATAGGTACTGGTTAGCACAGAGGATACCGACTACAGGAAGACAAAGAAAGTGACAATAAAGGTAGATGAGATACATTCCTTCTCATATAATTTCAGTAATTTGTTCTGTAGAATCATAGTTGAAAAATAGTCTTGGGTATAATTTATGTGGTTTGTACTAGTTTTGATGGTAGGTAGCATTGTGACCTATGCTTTATTTATAGAGGTAAAGAACTCAGAAGAGCAGTATAATAAAATAGTAATTCCCAATGAAGAAAATGTGGTTATCTACTACAAGATTAGACAGCAACTTGCCAAGCTGGGAAAAGAAATTGAAGAATATATTCATAAACCAAAATACTGCTTACCATTTCTACAACCAGGTCGTTTGGTAAAGGTATGCCATATATAATATTTCTCTATAAAATATTAGTATATTACAATATCTTAAAATATTTTCATTAAATGCTTATTTACATTGGAAAAATGTTTCCTGCTACAGGAGGTGATCCATCAATTCACCTATTTCACACTGTCCCTCCCAATTTAGGAAATTTTAGTCAACATTTTACAGTTTTCTAATTATGAAATGCTATGTAAAAATGAGCCATTTTAAAGTCTGAAATCATTAGATATAAAGTACTTAATATTCTCAGGACAAATAGTCTTCTGTTTATCATTTGTTTGCCAGTTGAGAGATTGCTATTGTGGCAGTTCTGGGAATCAGTGAAATATAGTGTTCAGTGTTTATCTTTTGCTTTTGTTTTACTGTAAAATTAATACTTGATCTTTTAAATGTATTAGGAAAATTTAAGCCTTATTAGCTTATAATGTAGATATAGAAGGCTACAATATAAATACTATTAATACAATATAAATAATATTTTTGTTTGCTTGTTTTATTTTCAGGTGAAAAATGAAGGAGATGATTTTGGCTGGGGAGTGGTAGTGAATTTCTCAAAAAAGTCAAATGTTAAGGTAAGCTGTTGCCCTTGAAGAGATATGGGGACTTTCTAACAACAGGTTCACAGATGATGTGATTAAACAACACGTAGCAGCCATAAAGTTAGATGGTATGGAGGTGGGTAGAATCTGAGAGGAGTTAGAAGAGGGGAAAGAATATAATCAAAACATATTGTATGAAAGAAAAATTTCAGTTAAGCCCATCATTGAGTGAATAGTTCAAGGCCAACCTAAACAATATAGCAAGACCTTGCCTCAAAAACAGCATAAAACCAGTCAGAATGTGATTAGATCTGAGGATGGGTGATCTCATTTTAGAGAATATAAAAGGAACAAAATACATTATCAAGTGATATGAAGTCACATGGTCCTGTATATGTACTGAGCATTAAAGACTGTTTTGTATGTTGCTAAATAGGGATAGAAATAGATTTATTTTATGATACTATTGATGTTATTGCTTTTCTAATTTTGGCATAATTTTATTACACATTACTCATTAGAAACTTGAAAGTGGCATTTGATGTCACAGGTGAGAATGGTCATATTAAGTTAGAGTTAATAAGCACCTGTGCTTTGCCATCAGCTAGACCTCTCTGGAGGATATGGAGACAACCTTTTATGAAGTAAATATTTATGAGCTTCATGTGTAGTTGTAAGATGTTGTTTTTATTTCTTCACATGAGGGGATGACATGAGAGCTGTTCCCAAGCCTTCCTAGTTCTTTCTAAATGGCTTGGCTTGTTCAACCTAGCTGTTCTGGTTCAAACTCCTCTCCACGCTGACTGGTTCAAATTGGCTTCTCTTGGCTTCTGACTGAATTGCTCTGCCTGGCCCCAAACTAATTCTGGCAATATGTTTTAATTTGGCTCCTTCTCATTCTCTGGCTTTTTCTGTCTTCACCTGTGTCTAGCTTGTTCTCTCTGCAGCCTATGTTTGTAAAATTGTCTTGGTAAAAAAAAAAGAAAGAAAGAAAGAATGTTCTCTCTCCCTGCTGCTCTTAAGTAGCCTCTCTTTTCTGTGCTGGTCTCAGAGTTTTGTGCATCCTGTCTCTCACTCATTCTGTCAAATCTTTGATTCATCACTTGTCTGCCTCTCAATTAGACATCATTTTCAAACGGGGCTACTTCCTTCTATAAACTAACCGTACCTTCATTGTTAGGGGTTAAAAGTGTATACTAGGGGCATGTCTATATTCCAGCAAGATTGTACTGTAATCCAGAGTATGTCTTCACTCTGGCTGGATCATAAAAACCTAGAAACTCTTTGGATGTGATCCCTTGCCAGAGCAACCATGTTGCTGGATTAAAATTCCTCTACATGCAGTCACGTAAATTTTGAAAAAATAAGCCCTGTGTACACACAGAGTTAATGCGCTTCACTTTATCCTGCTTTTCTAGCCTACTTCTGGTGAACTGGATCCCTTGTATGTGGTGGAAGTGCTCCTGCGCTGTAGCAAGGAAAGCTTGAAAAATTCAGCTACAGAGGCAGCAAAGCCAGCAAAGCCTGACGAGAAGGGAGAGATGCAGGTGTGTGCTTCACTTTTCATCTTCAGATCTTTTAATTGCCATCAATTTAATGTGGTTATAATGAACATATGGCCATGCTTTCTAAATTAGAAGGTTCAAGTTATTTTAACATTGTGAAATCATCTCAAATGTCAGTAGGGTGATTGTAAGAGTTGTTTAGTTTTCATCAAATTTCAACAAGGGAAATGACAAATAGAAGTGAATAATTTCACACAGATTTGAGTCCCACCTGGACGAGGAAGATTTTTTTTTATTATTATTAGTGATTGAATGATTTTGCAGTTTTAATTCATTCATGCTAATTTATTCCCATGGAAATAGTGGTTGAAGTTTTGAGGTGGCAAAAATGTATATGAGCTTTTTAAAAGTTATTAGTTTAGATATGCTTTCAATTAAATGTAAGGCATTTGAAGAATAATAAGAAAAAGGAAAATGAGCATAAAGAACATTCATCTACCATATGAAATACTTGTTTGTGTGCAGTTCGTTTTTCTCTCAGCACTGGGGCTTGCTCTCAGGGCCTCTGCTTGGTGTATGCTAGGCAAGTGTTCTACACTGAGCTGCGTACATCTCTTGTACTACTTGAATGTCTTCTGTTTTTATATTGGTATAAGTAAAATTACTACCAGTAAAATCTTATTGCAGAGATTCCAAGTATATACAGCACTAGAATTTTCTTTTTATAGGTAATATAGTGTACTGACTAGGTTTTAAGAAAATACTTATTATAGTAAGCTTGGTTTTTAAAAAGTAAAATCTCCGACTCTTTCTTTGGATCAGTAAATCATTTCAGGATATTGAATTCTCAATATTTAAAGACAATTTAATATTAAATGTTTTAAAATGATTCATCTCTATCATTCTGATTACTGCCTACCTTTTGATCTCTGATCCAGTTCTGGAGAACACAGTAAAATTCTGCCATCAAAAGACACTTTTATCCTTTCGTCCAATATTTACTGTACCTACTGATGACTCAACTGCAGAAAACCTAGACCTCCTACTTTGGTGCGCGTTCACTGTACATAAGGACCTTAGCTGCTGCAGCTGAAGTAGCACAAGTGTGGCACTCTCCCCAGACTCTCCGTTTCTCACGCTGACAGGAAATCATCGCTCTGTTTGTTACTAGGCGTGGGCTTATCTCCCAGACAGTAGTCTATGCAGCCATACTTTATTTATTGACACTAGCATTTTAATTGCTGTCTTTCATGGTTTATAGGCTCTAGTTTTACTAAGCCTGCCTCTTATTTGATACCAGAAGACTTGTGGACCTTAGGTTTAATTCAGTAGAAAGCCTCTTCAGGGACGCCTTTATTAAACCTTGTACAAACTGAGGCTCTTTCCTCTTCTAATAGTGCTTTGAAAATTCCATTTATTCAGTTTATGCTGTACTGGTGTGGAAGGATGCTGAAGTGAGTGGGAGTGTAGAGTCAGGGTGAGGACACGATGGCTGTGAATACTTTTAGTTGCCTTACCCAGGAAAAAGGGCTTCTCTGGCTGACAAATATTAAGGGGAAAGTCTTAAATTTGCTCTCTGTCATAGAATCTAGCCAAAGTAAGGCACATAAAATTAGGTATTGGCCTGTGTTTGTCTGTGTAACTTAAGTTTAACTCTGTTCCCCAGAGTTAGTGAAGACAGAGGCAGTAAAGGGTGTGTGTGTGTGTGTGTGTGTGTGTGTGTGTGTGTGTGTGTGTGTGTGTGTCTTTGAGTGTGCACATGTGCTCGTCCCTGTGTGCAATATGTGTGCATGCAGATGAAATGAGTGCAACAGACACCTCAATCACTCCGTATTTTTTGAGACAGTCTCTCCCTGAACCTAGAGCTCACTAATACGGAAAGGCCAGGGGTTCTTCTGCCTCTGCCTCTCCAGTACAGGTATTGCAAGCACGTGCCTCTGTGCCAGCATTTACATGCGTGCTGGGAACAGAGCTCAGGTTCAGGCTTGCACACATGGCACTTACTTTTTTAATTTTAGTGCCTTTGACTCCTTATTTAGAATACTTCCTGGTTTTTTGTTTGCTTGCTTGCTTGCTTTAGAATTATTTTTAATTCTGTGTACACTGTACGTGTGTGTGTTTGTGTGCGTCAGTGCAGTCACCTGCAGAAGATAGAAGAGGGTGTTGTATCTCTGGAGCTGCAGTTACAAGAGGTTGTGAGCCACCTGATAAGACATCTCTGCAAAAGCAGTCCATCCTGAACCATGTGTACCCAGAGCCATTCCTCTGGCCTCCAAACTTCATATTTCTTAATTCTTAAGAGTCCCTTTTCCAAAGTTAAGGACACCTGTTGCATTATTTTATACATAATAATAATTTAATGAGGTAGATGCTATTTTCTCCACATTTTTATGATGAGGAAAAGTTAGGTAGCTTGTTCAGGGTTGTACAGCTAGCTGAAGGCTGACTTCAAACACAGGTGATCTTCAATCTCAAATGTGTACCAAGCTGTCACACCATTTCTGCTGAATAAGACAGTTACTTTATTCATGTCCTTTTTACTGTCTTCTCAGTATGACAGTAAGTTTTTTTCAGTGTGTGATTGTAAAAGTGGCTCTGGAAAACTAAACACTGTGGCAAATTTGAGCCTAGGAAATGGTTAACCTCACTACAAGTGGATTTAGGCCTTCCAGGTGATAGCAGTCAGAGAAACAGAATGGCGTCCTTGGTGGCGAGGGAAGGCATACTTAACCTTGGGAAAGCATGGGAAAGTTTTCAGGTGTGTGTTCTGGAAGATGACGTCTAAGAGAATGCATTACCTTCTCCTTAAAGTGCTTTATTTTCATTATCTGATTCCAGTCCATCTGTAACTTGCATGTTCCTTCCTGGGCTCTCTAACCTCTCCACATAGGGACATTCATCTGCAATGCTATAATACCTTTATGTGTCTAAAAAGTGCCAAGTAATGAGAACACAAACATGAATAAATAAGCTGAACTCTGCAGAGAGGGTCTTCCATTTAATGTACCATTTGTGTGACTCTTAAGATTTGCAGTAGTTTTTACTTCCTAGTCTCCACTAAGATTTAGGCTTTGGTGGTAAGTAGTTGATCCACAAGGATTATTTATGCCTGTGACACACTGTCAGTGCTGCTTCCTTTGATGGATGCAAGTTTTGGAAATGTGGAATTTAATTGTAGTCTCGTATAACCATTGTCTTGTAGGTTGTTCCAGTCTTGGTGCATCTCCTGTCTGCTATCAGCACAGTTAGGCTTTACATTCCCAAAGACCTTCGACCCTTGGACAACAGACAGAGTGTTTTAAAATCCATACAGGTATGCATGTTACTTTAGAACCTAAATAGAAATCTTGTACAACTAGGAGTTCTCTAGAGATGACTGAAATGGTTTTAAATGTATTTTAGAAAAACTATAAACACATAATGAGTTTTCTTCTAAAATGCGTCACAGCAGATCTACATGTAGATTTGTTCTGAGCACAGCAACAGTGTTTAATACTGATGGGAGACTCGTAAAATTAGTGCTTCTCTTGAGAATTTTTTTAAAAATTTTATGGAAATGTAAGTGTTGTTCTAAGAAAATATTCCTAATACACTAATGAACCAGTCTGTTAGCAAATAAATCTTGGAAGTGAAGTAAAAGATTGTTCCAATAACTTTTTTAATCATTCAAAATAATAAATAATACCATAACTAAACAGAAATATACTTGATTGTTTTTCAGTTAGTGTAATACTACAATTTTCTGGGGAAAATGACTAACCTTGTTCTTCAGAAATAAGTCAGCTTGTACTTTCTTGTTTAAACTTTAAATTGGAGTGAATTTTTTATTGAGGTAAATTGCCAGCTGTCAGGTTTGACTTCACTTGCTGAAACATCCTGACATAGCCCACGCCCCAGAGTCTGATCCTAACTTCTGTGGGAGCTTCCCATAGTCTCAGGTTTGCGTGTCCACATCAGATAGACCATGGTTTCTCTTGGTCTTATCGTCACCCATTGAAAAGACAGGAAGAGCAGCCGATGAGCCTGCTCGAAGAACCCCTTCATGTGAGGACTAAAGATTCTTCTTTTGCTTCTTAAACTTTAGAACTCAAGATTTAGCCTGGCAGTAGTGGTGTACCCCTTTAATCTTCGCACTAAGGGGTTGGATCTCTGAGTTTGTGGACAGCCAGGGCTACACAGAGAAACCCTTGCCTAAGCCGGGGGATGGGGTTGGGAGGGATTAGTATTTTTCCCTCGTTATACTTTGACCTATACCTCGAGTTCTTAATGTATAAGGATTGGTCAAGTTCACAAATAAAATTACATGACGTTGTCATGACATACCTTCTCCTTTGAATAGAACAAACCTCTGGTAAATTGCTGGTAATTTGAATACTTTACACATTTTGGTTTTATTCTTTGTTGGAGAAGGGGTTGTGCAGTGAACTTTATTGATGGTATTCAAGAAAGCAGGGCCCCCTAACCTCCTCTTCTGAGGAGAGTTGCTCATTTGGGAGCTTAGCAGGGCAAGGGACTCCTCAGCAGCTAAAGAGGCTTTCTCTTCCTCTCTGTTCTTTCTGGGGTGGGTGGTCCAGGCCTTCGTACTCCTTGAGGTCCACCATTGTTGCTGTAGCTGTATTTGTTGTTGTATAAGGAAATGAGCTTTACAAAGTTGCCATTAGAGCAATGCCAGCCCCATGATCAATGGTGGAAGAGTAGGTGTCACTATTTAAATTGCAGCAGACAACCTGGTCCTCATGTACCTACTCTTTAAAGTGTTTTATTTTCATCATCTCATTGCAATCCGTCTATAATTTGCCCAGAATGCCCCTTAGTGAGCCCTTCAATGCCTGCTTCACTACCTTCTTGATGTCATCATACTTAGCAACTTTCTCCTGGTGGCATGTCAGATCCACAATGGACACATTGCAGGCAGGAACACAGAAAGCCATTCCTATGAGCTTCCCACTCAGTTCTGGGATGGCCTTTCCCCAGCCTTGGCAGCAGGAGTGGATGCAGTGATAATGTACTGGGCAGCCACACAACTTTCCAGAGCGGCCATCCACAGTCTCCAGAGGGACAGTGACGGCATGGATCATGGTTATGAGTCCTTCCAAAGTGCCAAAGTTGTCATGACCTTGGTCAGGGGCCTCTAAGCAGTTGTACAGGAGGCATTGCTGACAAGTGAGCTGTCATTCTTGTGGGCATCAGCAGAAGAGGCAGAGATGATGGCAACCCTTTTAGTGGCACCGTTCAGGTGGGTCCCGGCCTACACCATATCTGTGAGGACCCCAGCAGAGTCCACAGCATATCTGCACTAGCATTTTGAGTTACCAGAATGTTGCTCCTGGAAGATGGAGATGACCTTCCTGTTGATCACAAGTTGCCCATTGTCAGGCCTTAACTGTGGAACACAGGTAGAGTCGTACTAGAACATGTAGACCTTGTAGTTGAGGCCAATTAAGGGTCATTGATAGCAGCAGTACCCACTTTGCCATAGCTGAAGGAGCCCCAGTTGTAGCAGAGTTAAAGGCTGAAAATATGGCAAATTCATTCACTCTATCACTGTCCAGTCTCAGGGATAAGGCTAGTACTCCAGAAGATGAGGCTTCTCTGAACCAGGGAGGAGCAGAGAAAGCAGGTTTTTACTCTCTCTGTGCTGCTTTTTCTGAGATAAGACTTCAGTGTTGTCCAGGTTGGTCTCAGACTCCTAGGCCCAAGAAATCTGTATGCTTACGTGTCCAGGTAGGCAGGGCTACAAGTGCACAGCACACCCCGCTGGTCTGTGCCACTGTTTACCATGCATAGGGGCCCGGGCCCAGTGCATGCCGGCAGGTCCTGATCGTTCAGATCCTGTCTGAGCTTTAGAGTGCCCCATACCGACTTCTTCTGTCCAGTAGGATGAGCAGCCCATAGTGAGCCTCCCACCGCTGAACTATGATCTTATCGTGTAATCATGTAACAGAGGTTAGCAAAAGGAGTCTTATTTTTAAAAGTTTGATTTCTGACTCAATAGTGCCCTGGCTAGAGATAACCCACACCCCCAAGTCAGAAAGCCATTCCTATGAGCTTCCCACTCAGTTGTAGGATGGCCTTTCCCCAGCCTTTCCCACACCCAAAATTGAATTTTCCACATAAATGATATGAAGTACAGTTACATAAGGTGGCAAGATATTACAGCAACCTAAATCTACAATAGTAGTTTTACCAGTGAGTCAAGCCACACCCAGAACTAATGGATTTACTATACAATGCTAAATATATTAGTGGGTTATAATATATCCCATTGGAATTAAGTCATAACATAACAGCTGAAAAGGAATTTGCAGGCTGTGGTAGTGTGTATCTAATTCTGAACTCAGGAGGCTAAAGAGGACGGCATGTGTGAACATAACCTATACAGCAAAGTGAGACCCTTTTTATCCTGCCTCGCTCCCCCAAAATGGAAATTTCAAAAACAAATGCCATGGGAAATTGTTCTCCAGTTTCAGTGGGGAATATGTAGAGTCCTTTTTATGGCCATAGATACAGAAAAAACAAACATAAAAGGAAATAGTGTTTTGAAATGATCTTATTAATGAGTTTTGTGTATTTTATTTCAGGAAGTTCAGAAGCGTTTTCCTGATGGTGTTCCTTTGTTAGATCCTATTGATGATATGGGCATTCAAGATCAAGGACTGAAAAAAGTCATTCAAAAAGTAGAGGCTTTTGAGCATCGAATGTATTCACATCCACTTCACAATGATCCAAATTTGGAAACAGTGTATACACTTTGTGAAAAAAAAGCACAGGTATGGCAAAACCACACTTTTTCAAGGTTTATTTATTTTTATTTAATGTTTATAAGTTTTACCTATATATATGTATACCACCTGTATGCATGATTCTGGAGCAGGCCTGAAGGGGGCATTGTTGGATCCCCTGGAACAGGACTCATAGCTAGTTGAGAGCCTCCATGAACTAGTGTGCAAGGAACCAAACATGGGTCCCCGCAAGAACAGCGAGTCCTCAGTGGCAAGCCAACCTCACAGCTCCCAGAAACAGTTTTTATAGTAGGGTTTTTATCTCCTGAGAGCGGAATGTCTAGCCGTCTTGTAAATCAACTGTAAGTGCTGGAGCCTGTCAGCTGATGCTGGCAAGTGAGGATCTGCACAGACATGTAGGGCAGCAGAGTGTGACAGAGGTCCAGGGTAGTTCACATGTGTCGCACTGTTAGTGGGCGCACAGAGGAAAGACGGTGGGATTAACAATAGGCTAATTCACAGTGGCGTCCATTGTTACGCTACAGAACAGACTTACACACTGGACTTTTTTCTAACTTGTGGTTTTTTGCCTCAGTGTTTGGCTCTGTTTATATAGGCAATCTCAGCCCAAGAAATCCTAGAACATTCTTTTTTTCTGAGAGGCCTGATAGTTGTGCTATTTCACATACAGCTCTCTAGCATAGGAATCCATATTATGACAGTTCATCACTTCATAGCAGTAGATTCTTACCAATTGCTGAATTAAGCTTGAGATTACTCAGGAGCTCTAGGACCTTGATCACTGTACTTAGAAATCTTGTGTCTCAGTTTTGTCAGTCGTAAAATTCAGATTCGATATTGTTGCTACCTTTTGGAGTTGCTTTAAAATTTCAATTCTTACATTACTATGTGATGCTAGGGATTGGGCTCAAGACCTGGCTTATGCACACTAGGCAGGCGCTCTGCTCACTGCAGTGCACGAGCAGTGCCAGGACTCGGGGGAATCAGGCTTGCCAGTAACCTGAACAAGCGGTGTTGCTCATCACCGTTGTCATCTCTCCCTCGTTTTGCTCTAATATTTAACAGTATACAAAGCTGTAGAGTTTCAAACTCCTTTTTTAAAAAAATTTACTTTATTTACTATATAAGATTGCTCTGTCTGCATGTATTCCTGTGTGCCAGAAGAGGGTAACAGACCCTAGTATAGATGGCTGTGGTCTCCATGTGTTTGCTGGGAATTGGATCAGGACCTCTGGAAGAACAGTGCTCTTCGCTGCTTAGCCATCCCTCCAGCCACCAAACTCAATTCTTTTTAGGTTTTTGTTTTCTGAATTTAAATTCTCCATTTCAGAATATGATTGTTTTCTTATTCTTGTAGAACCATTCTCTTGCCAGAGTTATAAAATATGTGACATTTACTGATCATCTGATTTTAAAATTTATTCACTTAAACCTAATGGTACACTTTATTTTAGTTGTTCATTTCTGTGTATTAAATAATAGCTATTTTTTAACAGGAGTATTCAGTGTGTCTCACGTTTGACATTTTGGCTAGTGTTTAGAACTTTTCGGGTACATCTTTGCCCCCCTGGAATTGCATCTAAGCTCCCACGGCACACACATTCAACTGTCTTCAAGTTTTAATGAAGAAGGATAAACTTCTTCTGTGTGATTTTTCTTGTTACACAATTCTTTTTATTAAACTGTCTTTACTTTTATATGCTCTAGATTGCAATAGATATTAAGTCTGCAAAGAGAGAACTGAAGAAAGCAAGGACTGTACTGCAAATGGATGAACTCAAATGTCGAAAGCGCGTTCTAAGACGGCTAGGTTTTGCTACGTCTTCTGATGTCATAGAGATGAAAGGACGGGTGGCTTGTGAAATAAGCAGGTAAAACGTCCTTCTGTAGAGACTGTTTAGTATTCTGTAGTTAACATGGGATGACATTTGTTAGGAAACAGCTGTGGTAAATATGAAGGTTTTATCAGGCTTCCACTTGAAATACAGTGTGGACCATGAGGTTGAGAAATTAGAAAACTCATGGATCCCAGTAATTAACATAGGCATTTTTAGGTAACCTTCTGCTATATTTTCTATGGAGCACATTTGTGTGTGTGTGTGTGTGTGTGTGCGCGCGCGCGTGTGTGTGTGTGTGTGTGTGCGCGTGCATTGAGGTTCTTTCTATATAATTTGTATTTATTATATTTTAGTTTATATATCATGTTTACTTCAAAACATTTTTTTTGCCTTGACACGTAACTCTGATGACCATAATATAAAGAGGAACACAGTAGCAGGTTTTATTCAAGTTTGGGGATAAGCATAAGGTACTGCAATGGCATATTATGGGCTGCAGCTTAAACTTGGAAATAGAGTCAGCTCTATTTTGCATCCACAGATTCAGCTCTCTTGTAGATAGAAAACTATGTTGAAAAAAAAACTCATATATACAACATATGTTTAGCTCTCTTTCCTGGTCATTTCCCTCTGCACAGTACAGTACAAGTAGCATTTATAGTCTTAGATACTGTAAGTAATGCAGAGGCGACTTTAACGGATATGGAAAGATTTATTGATTATAAGGCTTTTGAACACTCGAAGGTGTTGGTCTCCTTGGGGTGTCCGAGGACTTACACCTCACTGGCACTAAAGGACAGCCGTGTTTGTGAGTCAGCGATTCAGGAATGGTTTGCTCACCTGCTCACTCTCAGGATTCCTGTCCCTCCCCCATTCCCCTCATGAGATAGTCATAAGTGAAATAAATAAAAACAAAAACACCAGCAGACTCCAGAAAGTGAGTAGTATTCAGTACATGGCTCTTTTCCCCACCATATTCTCCCCTTCCCTTTCCCCTTTTCCCTCTCTATGTGAGCCAGTTGGGGCATCTTCGTAACATAACCAACTTAGAATGGAGACCCTACTCAGGTGGAGGCCTAGGCTTTAGAGTGAGATGGAAGTTGTTTTTTGATGATGTTTGGTAACCCAGCTTAGAGAGTCCACAGCAGTACCTCTATCACAATCCTTTGATTACATTGGAGTCACAAATGTCTGTAGACTCAAATAGAAAACAACTAAATTCCATCTCTTGATGGGAAAAAAGCAGCTGCCCCATAGAACTGTCTTCTATGATCGAAATGTTTTATACCTTTACTGTTGTGTGTGGTGGTCATTCAGCCATGTGTGCTGATTTAGCACTGGTGACTCGAGGCTAGGAAACTGATTTTTTAAATGGTATGTTTTAATCGAAGGGGCATACAGGGGCAGCCTCTATGGATAGTGCAATTGTAGAGCATAATATAGAAAAGAAAACAATTTTTCAATCTCTTTTTTTCAGCATGATGTTTCCTGCTTTAGGAGCTAGCCTTTCTTTGTCCTCATTTGAAGTCATAGCTGGGGCCCCATGAGCAGTCTCTCCTGACAGAGACTCTTGTCCATGCAGTGGTGGCCATTGTCAGCTGACATACAAGATAGTTTTAAAACTTTTTATAATGTCCTTAGCAGAGAATCACCGATTAAGGAAATGGTTTGGTTTGGGGCATTTCTGGCACGGGTTTATTCATGCTGTTTATCTGTGTAAGAACTCAACACAGAAACTCAACAGTCTACAGAGGCAGCTGTGGTAAAGAGGACAACTTGGTGGTCATCAGGAGCAGGGACTGTTGAGTGCCAGCTCCTTGTTAGATGGCATCGTGCTAGCTTCTCCAACCAGAGATGCTTGGAACCCAGAATTTATTTTACACACTCACACAAATTATGCAGTTAGTTGGTTAGCAAGCTAGATAAAACCTTTTGAATTAGATTTTATTCTTTTTCTTCAACCTGTAATATGGCTCAGCTTTCCTACTCTAGTTAAAAGTATTCACCACAATGTAAATGATTCATTACTGAAGTTACTGTTAAAGAAGTAGTTTTCTCCTTGTGTATTAGAGTTGAATGATGAATTAAATATGCAGCATGATTTCATCTTGGAGTAAAGAATATTGACTGTTATTTCTATAAATAGAAAATATATCAGGATAAAGTTAATATTCATAATTTTATAATGTATCAAAGTGCATTGATTTCCTTCAGATTTTATAAAAGCTTTGAGTCAATCTAGGATCCCATCTTTTCTTTTTCCTCTGTGTCTTTCTAACCCTTGCCCCTGGCTCATGTGCTGTCTTACCCTTTCCTACCTAGATAAACTGCCCTCTTTTAATTGTTCATTTGGTCTTGAAAGTTACTCCATGTTCTGTACACTGCTATCAGTATGTTTATTCCATGCTCACTTCAGCATTACATATACTAAAATTGGGACAGTATAGAGAATGTTAACATGGCCCCTGCACCAGGATGACATGCAAATTCATGAAGCATTCCATATTTTTTTTAAAAATACAGCTCTTGAACATCAATTTGATAAAAGTTTTTCAATGATTTCCTGTTTGTTTAGAATAAATTCCAGACTTTCATCTGTTCTTTTCCTTCCCTCTCTAGACTCTTCCACATCTCACAGATGCCATCTCCTTTACTTGGGGTACTCATTACCCGACATTCTGCAGTGTGTCCTACTCACTTTTCCAAGGCCTTCTGAAACTTGCTGTGTATTTATCCATTTTGCCAGTAGGCCTGGAACCTCTCATGTGCAGCCATCTATCTAAAATTCTTTAGCGCATTCCTTAGATCACCAGTGCGCGGTGTTTGGCCCCTCTTGTGCCTCACATCCCAGGTAGACTTTTCATTTCCGTGAAGTAGTCTTACCTCATTTCTGCTGTCTACTTTTGCTCAGCTAAAGTCCTAGTTTACCTTTACAGACCCAAACTTAGTTTTTTACTTATTTTGAAGTTACAGTGATAAAGATTAGCAGTTTCCATCTTTATTCTTTCATGAATAAAATCTTAAAAATACAAAATATTTTTCTCTTTGGTCTGAGTAAATGTTCTAATAATTACTGTATGGCTCTAATAAATCCTTTGTATAATAGTGGGTAACTTGGAGAACCTGATTGTAGAAATTTAGACTACCACTTTTATACTCTGTCTTTTGGCTTCCTTTGAACAGAAAATTGAGAATTTTTTATTTTCTACTTACTATAACAAAGAAAACTGTAGCTAAGAAAGTTACTTTGTAATTATTATATAATTTAGAAGATAACACAAAGACCATCCTGTATAGGGATAATGGTAAAATTAGCCATATTAAGAGAATGTCAGATAAAGGAAGGGCATGCTACCTTGAGCCTGTTATTCCAGCATTCAGGAAGCTGGAGCAGGAGGATGCCTATGAGCTTGAGATTTGCTTGGGCCATCGAGTTTTGAGACTCGGCTTCATAAAGCAAAGTATATAATGTATTTCTAGGGACAGAAGGAACTGTGATGAGGGGTAGGGAAGAGAAGTGGCTGTGATCAAAACATACGAGATTCTCAAGGAACCAATTTAAAAACAAAATTTATGAGAACAAAAATGGAAATATAAGATTCTTACTCATTGAATTATTGTTGAACAGAAAGAACTTACGTACTGTTTCGTGGAAGAACTTGAAGTGTTATTTTCTGATAAAATTAGTTGTAACAATAGATTTTCATGTTTTCTGATTTGTATACCAAATTTTCCATAATATTTTATATGTACTCAAATGCCAAAAAGATGATGAAAAAAAACAGAAAACATCGCTGAGTAATGTAATCACAGCAAACGTCTTCTAATGTAAGACCAGATGATCCGAAGACATTTTGTAACACAGCACCATCGCAGCCTAATTAAAATATTGTGTCTTGAGGATGCGGAAAAGAGCCCAGAATAATGGGCTAGCGCTGGGGGAGCCCAAACACCCTGTACATCCAGACGGCTCATCCTCACCCTGCAGTGAGGAGTCAGAGTGACAGTTGATGAGCAGGGCTGCTCCGGTCGGGTTCCCAGCCGCGGCTGCGCTCACTTTTGCTTTGTTGTTTGTTTTGTTTTATTTGAGACAGGGTTTCTGGTCTCACTTTGTATACCAGGCTGGCCTGGAACTCAAAAAGATTGACCTGCCTCAGCCTCTCAGAGCGCTGGGGTTACAGGCGTGCGCCACAGTGCCCAGCTTCAGGTCACTGCAGCAGAAGCACAGAATGGCTCTTAGGGTGTGTCCTGATTACCATTTCCAATTTAAAAGTTTCTATTGTTTTATTCTACACAGAATTCTAGTCATATTCTAAGTGACTAGAAGTTAAAAATAAAAGAGTTCTTTGTCCAACAAAATAAGAGTTAAGAAATGGTTATTTGAATGAATATGTGCATTTGGGATATCATAAAGTATCTGTGTAACATACGCTATTTACATACCCACAAATAGAAAGGTCTATCATTCCCTTTACAAATCTTGGCTATACCTGTTTGTTTTTCTTCGTGATTAAATAATACATTTTATAATAACTACCTGTTAAAGATAGGTCTTTGTACTCTCTTTCAGTGCTGATGAGCTCCTCCTAACAGAGATGATGTTTAATGGGCTCTTCAATGACCTTTCTGCAGAGCAGGCAACCGCACTGTTAAGCTGCTTTGTGTTTCAAGAGAATGTGAGTTGAGTTAATAAAGTTGCTTTATTTGTTCACACATCCTATAGTTTTGATTAAATAATATAATGTGCCCTCATTAACTAAGATTGTTCCGTGTTTCTATGCCACATGGTAAAGCCAAAAAGAATAACTATAGTAAAATTTTTGACGTTCTAGATGAAGTGTGCTTAACACGCTGACTTGCATTTTAAAATGTTACTAAAACTACTCTCATTTTTTCTGTAACATTAAAAGTATTTTGAATATTACATAAATTTTTCAAATATGAAGATCGGGTATCTATAAAACTTTATTTTTTTAATATTTATTTATTATTTATATTCTGTTTGCATATGTGTCTGCGCACCAGTAGAGGGCACCAGATCTCACTGTAGATGGTTGGGAGCCACCATGTGGTTGCTGGGAACTGAACTCAGGACCTTTGGAAGAACAGCCAAGTGCTCTTAACCTCTGAGCCATGTCTCCAGCCTCTCCACAAAACTTTATTAAGCACCTGTGTTTACAGTGCATAGATCTAAACACTGGAGATCCTGCAGAAACTTGCTCTCCTGGCTTCTGTGTGGGTGAAAGAAGAAGTTGAAGAGCTGGGTAGAAATACCTGCTGTTCCAGGTTCTTGCTTTAAAAAGCAGGAATAGAAAAGGCCTCCCTCAAATAGAAATTTGAGTTGACACCGAAATGAAAGTGAAGGAATGAAAGTACACATTCAGAGATTACAACTTCTGCTCTGATCAGGGCCAGTGCCTTCTGCTACCTGTGGTGGCCAGAAGAGAGAGGTGACCAGTAACATGCTCTGAGTGGGTGCTCTGTCAGTGGCTTCCTTCCCTGTCCGCCAGGCATGCTGACAAGCTTTTCTGTTTTCACAGGAGGAATAGAGAACCTGCATCATGGTTTCTTATATAATGTGTTTACGTAGCCATCCACCAAATCGAAACTAAGTCCAGTATACTAGTGCAGATGCTAATTGCAACTGATCTGTAGTTGCCTTTTAAAATACCAGCCAGACCCAGAAGTGCAAGTGTGTGAACCCCTAGCATTTGTAGAGAATGGGTGGTGCAGCAGCGGGGTCTCAGGAGACTTGGAGGAGAGCTGCACATTAACAGAGCCCCATTGCTAACAAGGCAGGAGAGTGAGGACGGAGGGCCCCTTCTGGCCTCTCATCTCTGCCTACCACACACACGCGCACACACACACACACACACACAGCTATTTTAAATCCTGACAGCCCTGTACATGCTGTTCTTATGGTGGTGTGATTTTTTTTTTTTATCCTGACACATATTTTCTCTCTCTAACAGAGAAAGAACACAACACAGTATTCAAATAGCTTGCCTAATTTTTTTTAACTGGTTATAATGGTAGACTTAAATTCTGTTATGAAAATTAGAAATTAGCAAATTTTACTACTGAGAAAAACAGTATTGAAAGTCAACCGTGCATGTGGTATATGCTTTTGATCCCAGCACTCAAGAAGCAGAGGCAGGTGAATCTCTGAGTTCAAGGTCAGCCTTAGCTATGTAGCAAGAACAAAAAAAAAATTAAGTCCAGTTAAACTTTGAACTATCATATATTTAATTAAACAACTAGAAATATAAGATTAGGGGCAGTATTTTAAATAAGCACCTTACAGATTAACTTTCTACCAACTTTCCTAGAAGCTAAACTATTTCATAATTAAACTATTGATGATAGTTACACTATTTACAGCATTTGCTTTTTTCCTTGGTTCCATTTATATTCACAGAAATTGCCTGGTTAGCACACTTTGCAAAGTTAATGATGTAGTATTTTTCTCTGGATTGTGGTAATTAATGATGAGAGGAATAGTGATTTTATGTATGAAAACTGAATTTGATTACAAATTCTAAATGCTGTATGATTGAAATCTTATAATTCAGTGTGAATGAATATGAAAAGCTTTGCTTCATTTCAGGAAGCAAATAGTACTTTAAGCTTGAGTTTTCATATTTCATTTTCTTTTTCTTTATTATAGTCTAGTGAGATGCCCAAATTAACAGAGCAGTTAGCTGGACCACTGCGACAAATGCAGGTAAGCCAACCATTTCGAAAGACTCCTACGCTCACAGGTTGACCGAGGCACTACAGGGGAAATACATTTGCTGCCAGTTTTGTCATTGGATTTTGTTTTACTAGCCTTCTTGATATTCAGTTTAGTAACTACACATCTACCTTCATTATTTTAACAAATTATATGGGCTTTGAAACTAAGTATTGCAAATTAGGTATACTGACTGACTAACAGTCTGTTTACTTATTTTCTTCCTCACTGTTAGCCATGGTAATCTTTTTTTTATTTTTTAGATGTTGTTTATGTTTATCTTAGATGCACAGGTGTTTTGCCTGCGTGTATGTCTACACCACATCTGTTCCATGCCCATGGAGGCCAGAGAGAGTGTCACATATGGGGCTTCTGGACTTGCAGTTGCACATGGTTTTTAGCTGCTGTGCTTATTTATGCTAGGAGTTACTCCCAGGGCCTCTAGAAGAACCACCGAGTCATCTGTCCAGCCACCATCTTCCTCAGTATTAAAAATAACATTTAGTTCTAAGTATTTATTGGCTTTCTTTTTAAAAAAGAAAATTTAAATATGTGTTTTATTATTTTCTAATTATATGTATGGGAGAGGTGTTGTGTGGCTGTGAGGGCTGGTTGTCACAGAGGCCAGAAGAAGGGCATTGGATCCCTTGCAGCTAGAGTTAGGTGGATGTGAACTACCTGATCTGGATTCTAGAAAGCACTCAGGTTCTCTGGAGGAGCTGCAAGCTCTCAATGCTGCACCATCTTTAGCCCGTTGTTTCTCCTTTAAGACTTTCTGTTTGGTTCAAGAAACAGAGATGAGTTAGATGCTGTTGTAAGTGTAATGAGATGTAGGACTTGTAGTAAATGTCT
>CM053750.1:16934811-16967865 GCA_028658305.1 Pachyuromys duprasi | reverse complement strand
ACTGAGCCAGTTGCAGAACAGCGAGGGCTACTTGGTGAGACCCTATCTCAAGAGTCAGGGAGAGAAAAATAGAATTTAGTTGAATTGTTTCATTGTTGTCTTGGGGCTTGGAAAAAGTGTTTACATGAGTGTGGCGTTTGGTACAGGAAGACCTGTACAGGTGTGTTGTACAGGAAGATCCCAGCACTCGGGTAAAAAGCCAGGAACAGCAGAAGGTGAGCCTCAGGTTCAGTGAAAGACCCTGCCACAAAACAGGAGGTGAGGAGCAGTTGAGGGCACCAGACAGCAGCCTCTGTGTAACAGCCCTCTCACCCACCTTCCTTACCAACCCCCACCCTCTGCCCCCCACACTCTCTTATTCTCCCTCTCTCTCAGGACAGCCTAGAAATTTTTCTTTGTGGATTATTTTTCTGTTGGTTGTGTGGGGTTTTTTTAAATTTTAAGTTAAATGGAAAAAGCATGTACAAATTGAAAATTAATCTTAAACTGTGTGGTTTTACCCATATTTTGCTAGGTGTCATAATTCTCCATAGCACTTAGCATTCCTAAATCTGTTCTGCCTCTTGAATTCTGAAGGTGGTCTCTCTATTATAATTAGCAAATTATAATTTGCTAAAAATTTGGAATTTGAGAAATTTTCTGTTATATCTGTATCTTGAAATTAGATCTAATAACAGTTTTTATGTTTTTCTAGTTGGGTAAACAGTATCTATTAGCTCTTTAAAATAAGATAACTAAAGAGGAAAACACACCTGAGCATCCTTATTATAAGATAGTATTTCTTTGTGCAGATAGTTTTCTTTTTACCTCTACCTTAGTTCCTGTTCGGAGTAGTCATCTATTCCCCATCTTGTTACAGTGCATGCTATATACGGTTGGGAACACCCTGGAATCAGACTCCGTGTCCACCAGTGTGTCTTCAGTATCACAGGCAAAAACACTTAGTCTGGACTCTGTGCTGCATCCAAACAGTACTTTTCCCTAAAAAAATTCTCAACATTCTTCTTGGACAGTTGTTTTACATACTGAACTTGAACAACTGCTGTAGAGTTCTCCAAACATTAGTCGGACCAATTAACACTAGTGATCACGGTCGTGTGTTGTGGGATGTCTTAAGCAAGACAGAGGGTTATATGGAGGTCTATATCGACAAACTTTAACAATGTAAGAAATTATCTGCTTTGTCACCTTGAAAAATGGATAAAATGTTTATTTTACTCAACTAAACTTGAATGACTATATGTGCTAATGCTTAGGGTTTCACTGCACCCACCCGGGAAGGTGATCTGTTAGAACTTAAACTATGTCTGACTTGTTACTCATGTGTGGGATGAAGAAAGGAGTTGCTGTCTGCTCAGCATTTGGTTGGCATCAGGAGATCCTCATGAATGATCTGTTGAAGCTGCTTCCTCTCTCTGCCTGTTCAGGATTCTGAGGCAGATGTTGTGTGGTACGTGTTGTGTGGTGTCTCTAGGACAGTCTTACCCTTTCCTGGGACAGGGAGACAGTGTTGGAAAGGACTTTTTATGTCCTTTTGCTGATAATAGTAAGAATAATATTTTACTCATGTGTATTGTTTGTGTTTAAACAGTATGGATTTAGTGCTAGATGGATGACTTAGTAATCAGTGCTTGATACTTAGTTGATGAATAATTCTGAGATTCTAGTGGTGATCAAGTACTATGCCAACCAAGTACAGTGCAGGCAGTGTCTCTGTCTTCAAGTAGAGTTGGCGTGAGCTGCGATTGTTTAGTAGTTACAAGATGTGTGTGGGATCCTAACCTTGGACCACACTCGACAGTTAGTCAGGTCATGAACCTCAGTTATGTAGAACACTGTGGTTTATCCTAACTTTTGCATAACCAACCTAAACTCATCTTAAATCCTCAACAACTTAAGCTTAAATTAGAAGACTGTAACTCTGTAGTCTTCAACCCCATCAGAGACTCAAGAAGGAATAAATATTACCTGGGTATGCAGGAAGTGCCTAACAAGCAGCTTCCAATACTATAGAAGTGACAGAGAATAGTTGTTGCCTGGACAGTCCCTAAAATCCCTCTGTAATGTTGGAACATCAGTCTTCAGCCTTCTGGCCCTGCCTTCTGCCTTCTGCCAGCGTATCTGGCAGACCTTATTTGTGAGGCAGGAATTATGAAGGACTGCTTACTTTGTCTTGGGAAAGCAGCGGTCAACTTCCCTGCGTCCATGCATATCCATTTTGGACAGTATACTGTCAACAGTGGAAGTAAGGGCATTTCCTCCTCCCTCCCTCCCCAGTGGCAGCTCCATAAGGAGATTCTTCGGTGTTCTTCATCTTCTAAGTCAACTGGGGGTGCTGCCAGGAGCTGACATCTTGTCAAAAAAAAAAAAACACCTTAAATTAATATATCTTTAAATGCCATTTTCTGTAGGTCTGTGAGGTTTTGAAGACCATCTGTCTGTAGCACACCTGAATAGACAAATGTTGCTTGTTCCCAGCTATTTACTATCTGTTCGACCTAGGAAGCATATTTCTGTGATAAACTAAACTAGTATCTGACATGACCGTGAGTTTGATTGACTATTAACTTGCATTTTTAAACAATCCTAAACAGTTTGTAGTAGCGGCTTTTAAAAAGACTGGAATTAATAAACATTGCCTTTTTAAATGAGTTGCATAGTTCCAATACTTTATACAGAAGTAGAAACATAAAAATGCAGTATGTTGTAAAAAAAAATAACCTTAATTTTGTATCACTATACAAAAATCTATTCCAATGTAGAATCTTTGTCTTATTTAAAAGTCGATTCCATGATTTATCCTTTTATGCCTATTAATCCTATATTTATATATTATTCCTGTGCTCCCCCCCCTTTTTTTTCAACCCGTTTCCTCTTTATATAAGAAAAAAAAGAATAGAGGAAAATACTTGAGTCTGACCTCCTTTACCTAGTTTCCTCCCTGATCAAGACCATTAACAACTTGCAACCAACCCCCCTAAATGACAACAAACTTCCATAACCCACCAAAAGACTAAAAACTACCCACCCGGCCTTTTGGAAATGGAGTGTCATTCTCTACAAATTTCTTCCTGCTGGTTCTGGACAGTGTTCCTTTTTAGGGGTGTGAGAAAATTGGGAAAATGGTTAAATCTTGAGAAAGCCAAGTGTACATTTGCTGTCCAGTCTCAGTATGCTGTGAAAATGTTAGCCTAAATGAAGTCCTGACTAGAACAGTCTGAAAGGCTGGAGCAAGTGAGCTAGCTGCTTTGAAGTTGCCCTGGAAGCAAGTTTTGATGAAAAGCAACTGAGGCAGTCCGAGTCTGGATCAAGCAGGAGAGGGAATAAATAAATACTTCTCAGTATCGTAGCATCCTGAAGGATGGGTCATGTTAAAGCCTCCTCCCTTCCATTGCTGTCTGGTCCTTTTGTTCTGTAAGCATTTAAACTCTCACAAGCAATATACAGTTCTGTAATTACGTATGTATTTCCAATGTGCGCAGATCAGTTAAAAATGATTCTCTGCTCTTTGTTTTAGCAGGTAAAAGACATCTGTCTTTATTAGCCGGTTTGGACTATATAACCAAACTGCAATATAAATCTCCATTCATACCATATGAAAGGATAGCATGAAATAATAAGTCGCGAGTACTCTGTAGCCAACAAGATTTCTTTCTTTTTTCCTTTTTTTTTTTAAATTTTATTTATTTTTATTTTTTTAAATTTTAACATTTTTATTTTATATTGATCACAGGTTATGTACTTTGTATCCCAGCTGTAGCCCCCTCCCCCACGCCTTCTCTATCCCCCCATCCCTCCCTCATCTCCTCCCTGCCCCTTTCCAAGTCCACTGATAGGGGAGGACCTCCTCCCCTTCTGTCTAACTCTAGCTTATCAGGTCTCTTCAGGAATGGCTGCAATGTCCTCTTCTGTGGCCTAGCAAGGCTGCTCCTCCCTGCGGGGGGCGGGGAGGTCGAAGAGCCAGCCATTGAGTTCATGTCCAAAATAGTCCCTGTTCCCCTCACTAGTATACCCACTTGGGTATTGAGCTACTATTTGCTACATACAAGCAGGGGTTCTAGGTTATAACCATACATGGTCCTTGGTTGGAGAAACAGTCTCATAAAAGACCCCTGTGCCCTGATATATTTGGTCCTTGCGGAGCTCCTGTCCTCTCCAGGTCGTACTAACTTCCCCTTTCATATGATTCCCTGCACTCTGCCAAAGGGTTGGTTATGTTTCTTAACAACAAGATTTCTAACTATGCGTAGACGTTCATGTCTCAGCCAGTGTCGGAGCTAGTCCCACATAGAGGGATCATCATACACATTATCTGCCTTGTTGGTCTCGGATTTCTTTCTTCTGTCTGCAGCTAAGATCTTCAATGGGTCTCACCCTGTCAGATCTCATCTCTAACAATTTGAATGGAAGACACAGCTTTTCTTTTCCTGTTGGCACAAGTGTAAAATCTCCTCCCCAAAACAACATACCTCCTCTCTTCCATTCTGGAATTAGGACCTTTGTAGACTGATCTAATTCAGCAGTCCTTTTAAAAATCTTTTATTTTTATTTTTAAACATTTGTACTACTATCTCATTTACTTTGAAGAAAGAAAGAAAGAAAGAAAGAAAGAAAGAAAGAAAGAAAGAAAGAAAGAAAGAAAGAAAGAAAGAAAGAAAGAAAGAAAGTCAACAAAGTACCATTTAATTTAACCCTGGGAGATTCCTTATCCATCTCTGTTCTATGAGCATCTTCTTTAAAGTTCTGTTAAATTTTTCTGTAAGATTGTAAGTTATATCTGTAACATTTTCTATGTCATGTCCAAAAACCTGCTGCGTTCCAGTGTCTGTACATGTTGGAGCACTAACAGCCCAGTCTGCAAAGACCCCTCTGCCATTTCTAACAAATGTGTAATCTCCGAATGATCTTTTTCAGAATTCAAGGAAGAAGTCTATTGGAATTCTGCATAGGTATCAAATATTATGATGTATCAACATGTGTACAATCTTAGTTCTCCAAACTCTACAAAATGAAATATATACTCTATTATATGACATTCCTATAAGGTAACATCACATAGAATCTGTGTTTTTTGTTTTGTTTTGTTGTTTTTTTTTTTTTTTTCCTTTTGGTTTTTCAAGACAGGGTTTCTCTGTGTAGCCCTAGCTGTCCTGGAACTCCCTCTGTAGACCAGGCTGGCCTCAGACTCGCAGAGATCGGCCTGCCTCTGCTTCCCAAATGCTGGGATTACAGGCATGCGCCATTGGGCCCAGCTTATTCTAATCTTTGTTGTGTCACAACATGGCCAGCTACCACTGCTCAGGTTCAATGCGTCTATCCTTTTTCATGTCTTGGGAGAATCTTCTTGAGCCTGGTACTTTCCCAGAATTCCTTCTGCCTTCTTGATGTCCCACCTTATATTATCCTTTAGGCCATAGGTTTTGTTTTTGTTTTTATTGACAAGTGATACATTTACACAATCCGCAGGATAATCGCTCTACAGCTGTACATATGAAAATGCTCTTACATGAAAGCATGTAGTTCCAAGTATTCATAGTAGGCAAATTAGTTGTGCATACCCATATCTTAGAATTTTTATTGTAGAAAGAAATGCTGATCGATGTTACAGTGCAGATGACTCTTAAACATAACCTTAGAATAGACAGATGATTTCATCCATGAAAAATGCTACAGTAGGCAGGTCTGTAGAGACAGAAAGCTAATGAATGGTCTCCATAGCTTGCGGGGTCAGAATTGGGTGTGATGACTTAGTAAGAACAGGATTTGGGGGGAGGTTATTAAAATGTGCAAAATTAGGTAGTGGTGCTAGCTATACAACAGTGAAGAGACCAAAACCCCTGACTTGTACAGTATTCACAGGTGTACTCATCAGTTCTTCCTAAGCATTGAAAAGACAGTCCTTGCAGATTGTCCGGCAGAGAGGCTTAGAATAGTGGATGTCATGCTAGCATAGTTACACTTACTTAAGAAAGAAAAGCAATGACTAGCAAGAATTTAATTTCTGGGAGGACCAGAAGATAACCCTAGTTAATACCAACTTGAGATAGTGTGGGAATAAGGTCCATGATTGAGGCTTTTGTCTTACGCATGTCTAGCTGGTCCTGACTGATGACACAGAATGCTGGGAGTAAGGCAAGCCTTGACCTACATAGAACTGCAGTAGGTTGGAAAGATGCTACAGCGTTCACTGCTCAGCACTGGTCTCCACTAACCCCGTGAGGAGCAGCTCTGCTGCAGGAGCTGTGGGCAGCTGGTGTACACTGTGGTCTGTTTGGAGACTCGGGCAAGGACCCATAGCCATTGGATATGCAGCCTTGCACTCGATGCTGTTTTCTCCTTAGTGATCTCTAGCTGCCTGAAGCTGTCAAAACTAAATTTCCCAAAATGATTTGCAGTGTGTGCATGCCCTGAACTAGTTGTGTTCTCTTGCTTTAGTTCTTATTTGTTGTCTGAATTTCTACTTAGACTGCTATGGTTCCTGGTAACTATGGCAGATTCTGATTTAAATCCACTACCTATATTTGTAAATAGTAAAAACATTAGATTGTGTTCTTAGTACTCATTTGAATGCATTTAAAACAAATGTGAGAGTACCATACTTTTGATGCCGAATAGAGTGGAAGACCAACAGATCCACTTCAATTCTGCATTGCCTGTAGCCAGTTCTGCTCCTTTCCACAGGGCTGCACATCGCCATTTAAGCCACTGTCTAGTTTATAGTTTAGTTCAATAGTTTGCATAAATATTTAATGTCATGGTTGCATATTTATTAGCTCTTCTGTCCCACCCCCTTGCTTTGTGTAGAATTGACTTTCCTTCTGAAGTAGTAGTGCATTCCTTGCATCTGAGGACAGCAGCAAGAGAGCTGTGGATGAGTTCCCATTGTGCTGTGGGCTCGCTTGACGCACTTTACAGCACCCTATTCCATTTACAGCTTACAGCAGCACTACCAAGTGACACCTGGTAGTCCATTTACACCCCCAGCCAAGAACCTGTAGGTTAGTTAAGTAGAGAGGTAAACTTTCTTAGTAGACTGTGTAGGAGACATCGCCTTACATGCTAAGGAGGTACTTGGCTACCCAGCTACATTTCCAGCCTTTTAGTGTTGTTTGTTTTAAGCAGGGTCTTGCTGTGCAGCCCTGGCTGGCCTCACCCACCAGAGTAGCTGGGATTGCAGACATGTAGTGCTATACAGTGTTAGTATTTACATTTTAGAACTAAGCTCTGGTTCCTGCACTAGACCTCAGTGATCATCTCTTTATTGACAGAAGCATCTAGCTAGAATGGCAGTTCTTTGTAGTTTTTGTAGCTATGGCTCAATTTTAATAAATTGCAGTTAGCTTTCATGTATTTGAATTTAAGTGTCTGATGTATTTGAATTAAATACTGGTCCACCACAATTAAAGTGTTAATCATCTCTCAAAGTGGAGTGCATCTGTAACACTGCAGTAGAACGGTGGTTTGGTTTTAGTCTTATATGTGCTTGCTTCATGTTTCAGTCTCTTCATTTTGAACATGTTTCACAACAGGCATCCTTAGATACCATTGATACTGAGCATTCTCCTTTAATCTCACTGATCCTTGTCTGTTCATTTTATGACTTCCTCAGCCAAATTTGGGGTTGGCAACAATGACAGCGCCAACTTTTACAAGGCTTCTAGCTTATAAAGCTTAAAGAGGGCTAAGATTCTTCTATGACTGAGCCTCAAGGTTGAAAGGGAACCCACTACTGAACAGAAAAACCAGTAAACATTTCTCCCTTTCAAATTTGGGGGTCTGTGTCAGAATCCCCTCACCCCTTTAGGGGCAGAGTCTTACCATGTAACTGTGGTGGCCTGCAACTCTTGATACCTGATCCTAGATCTGTTGGTAATAGCCTTAATGTGAAAAGGCGCTAACCACCTGTTTGTCTTGTCAGTAGCAGGAGCAGGTACTAGGACCGGCTGTTGTTTTGTGCTTGGAAAGTGTCTTCTGTGACTATGTTCTGTTACAAATATTAGTAATAGAAATAGCAAACCTGTTTGTTTTTCAGGTTTTCCTAAGTCTTGAAGCAGTTTATTGTGGTCTTATGAGTTCCTTACTAACAGGAAGTAAAATGTAGGTGGATATCACTTAGCCACATCCTCATTCTCTGGAGACCTGTTGTGGAGTGAACATTCTCCCAACTTTCCATCTGAGCCCTTCAGGTGGTTCCCCTTTTTTGGCCTCAAAGAAAGATCAGGAAGCAAATGGGGTTCTTCTTCCCTTATTAGTCATCTGTCAGTCTGGTAACTCGCTTTCTCCTTACTTTTGCAAAAATGTTCTGCTGAAGAAAAAGTGCACTATCAAGAGCTATATTTTCTTTATTTTAAATATGTGCTTATTGCCAGGGGTGGGGGTGGTTATATGTACATATATATACAGGAGCATTCAGAAGAGTGTGTCAGATCCACTAAACTGGAGTTACAGGCAGTTTTGAGCTGCCATGTTGGTTCTGGCACTCAAACTTGGATCCTCTTAATCACGGAGCCATCTCTTCAACCCAAGAACTATGATCTGTAGTCTTAGAATTATGTCAAACCTCCTGGGAAGAGTAGTAAATTGTCAGTACTGTATACTGTCACTTCTCTTAGTCTTTCCCAGAGTTTGTGTCATTTGGTGACTACTGTTCCCAGCCTTTAGATGGCATTGTTCTGACTCCCAAGGGCATCTTTAATCTTTGTCATCCTTCTAAATCATATCCTTTCTGCTACTGTTCTAGCATATAAGCCTGCCTAAATTTGTTTTTTTTTTAATTTGTTTTGCCTATATGTATGTATAAGTAGCATGTGTGTGTAGTACCTGAGCAGAAAAGAGCAACACGTACACATATACAGACACACATTCTTAATTTCATTTTTAATGTTTGTATTTATGGAATATGGAATTTGCGTGTTCTGTGGAATTTGCGTATTCTTGCATATTTTATAGCTTAAGTGTGAAATATACTCTGTAGGCTCATATATTTGACCCCCAGCTGCTGTTGCTCTTTTGTGAGGTTGTAGGACCTCTGGGACCTGGAGGAAGTAGGAGCAGAGGGTATTGGGACTTCTCTGGCCCTCCTCCATTCCCCCACCCCCCATCCCCCACCAGATCCATTTAGGTGGAAACATGCTTGTAGGGGATTGAGGAAGTGCTGAGTGAATGTGTATTGTTAGCATGGGCATAGCCATGTCAAGAATCCCGGCACCTCGGACTCATAGAAATGGCAAAGCCTGCTTCCCCAGGTAGGCCCAGAGGGATGGCAAAGCACTTGGTTCAGGTGCATGTGTTTACAGATGGTTGGCCAGTGTGTGAGAAACAACTAGCAACCACAGCTTCTTCCTCTCAGGAGACTGCAACCTATGGCTGCCCCCCTAAAGACTGCCCTCTTCCTTGTGCTATCCATATAATATGCACACTTGAGTTTCTAAATTACATGGCAGATGTCCTCCATTAGAGAGCATGGCCCGTCCCAGATTGTTTGTATGAGTTTGTTGTTTCTTCAGTGTCTGTCTCCTTCGTTCCTGTGTTGCCTCTGTCATGTTCCCAAAGTCAGCACATGGCACATGCTCCTTCTACCACATCCACTATGACTTCCCTATGATGGACTGCTAAGCCCTAAACCAAAATAAATCTTTCCTCCCTTAGATTAACCAGGTCTTTACCACAGCAGTGAGAATGGACCTAATCCATAGCATTAACTACTTGTTTTTTGGTTGTTGTTGGGTTTTTTTTTGTCTTGCTGTTGACTTGTTTAATAAGCTTTCTCAACCAGGAGCCAAATAATTTCACACAAAAAAAATGTGTAGTGGTAGGCTATAATTGTCTTCTTTCAAGTGAGACAAATCTAGAAGAGGAAGAAATCCTCATTTTAAGTGATATTTAGTGGGACTTACAGATGTAGCCAGTAGTGGTGTTCTTGTGGAAGGCCCTGGAGCTTGAACTCCAGTACTGTTTGGACAGGGTTTCAGAGGTAGACAAGGCTGGCCTTGTTCATGAAGCTCCTCGAGTGCTGGGACTAGAGCACCAACACTCCTGGCTTCCCTGTTTTTATTCTGCTTTGACTTCTGTCATTCTTTTATTCCACTGGGACATGCTGGAATTCCGGGAGTGTTAACTAAGAAGGGGCCTCATCAGATTTTCGTAACAAACTATCCTAGAGCTGCAAGGCGTTACAGCGTGGCCACCTTCTTTAGAGCTTGCACTGGAGATAAACGGTGTTCCTAGTGTAATCCAGACACCGCAGTGCAGTCCCGCTGCTCACACTGGGGGACAGAAGCGCAGGTCCCTCCTTACGCAAGTCTAACAAGGAGCACCGTGGGCAGCTTCAGCTTTGATCGACACTTGTCTCGGAGTTGCAGTTCATAGAGAAAGGCCTTTTCCTCTCTGTGCTACTTCTAAGATCACACAGTAAAAACAAAACATCGAGGAAACAAGCTAACTCTGTTCTCTCCACAGGTAGTGCATGTGACATCTAGAATCCGAGGAGGACACACCCGGGGTCCTGATGGGCCGAACTTTGTTAGGGTCTTGTGCACTTCTCCATAAACTTGGTGCCTGACAGAGATGTCCTGATTCTTACAGGCCCAATGAGCAGTTAGGCTTGCCAACCTCAAGTTCTTCTCTCTGCGGCTGGGTATTTGGTTTACCCACCTCTAAACACATGACAGTGCATCCTTAGATTATGTCTTTTACTACCATAAACCAATGGTTGGGATTAAAACTTTTCTGTAACAGCTAGTCATGTTCTCTTGCTTTGCATCTTAAATGTTTTACTGCTGGTTGCATTCATATGTAACTCGGTTCCTTTTTTTGTCCAGGCAGTATAATTCGTTGTATGAGGCGCCTGGAAGAACTGCTTCGGCAGATGTGTCAAGCAGCAAAAGCCATTGGAAACACAGAGCTGGAGAACAAGTTTGCTGAAGGTCAGTATTTAGTTGACAGCCTTTTATGGTAATTAGGCAAATAGGCAAATCTTGAGACTTGGGCCTTTGACACAGTTTAGGACATTTCGAGGTATCTTTGGCTAGACTATCATGGAGAGTCATCTAGTAATACATACATAAAATTGAAGGGTTTATGTGAGACATCTTTGGGGTTTTGTTTTATACACACATTACCATTTATACATTTATTGAATACTATGTGTCCTGCATTGTTTCAAGAACTGTAAGAGTGAACAGTGCAGTTTGTGAGGGAGAAAGAAGTCAGTGGCCAGTAAAACTGCAAGAATAAAATAGAAAAGACGGTAGCCCAAAGCCCTCCATAGAGATGGCGTGGAAGGCATCTGTGTATACTCAGAATGCTGAGGCTAGTGTGGTTGGAGCAGAGTAGAAATGGCCCGGTTTGTGAAGCAGCAAGGAGGATGCAAGGAGACGAGGTGGCTCAACCATAACTGAGGGTGGGGAGTAGGGAAGCATGTGGCTTAGAGCTAGCCTTTTCTTCTCCCCTGTATCTTGGGCAAGACAAGACAGACCAAGTCAGTTCATGCTAGTGGTCTGTAGCTTCACTGAGTGATGTAAACAGTTTAAAAAGAAAATGTATACTTGTCCTGCTTTAGAAAAGCTTCCCCTGTCTTCTAATAGAAGGGTAACTGCTGGACCGGATCCTCTACCTCTGACAGCTTAGGGCCTTTTCTAGAATCCTGTGTAAATAGCTTTAGCCTCTCACCCACCACAACACAATGTAGTTGGCAGTCAGAATGCAAGGGCTGGTCCCCATGGTATCTACAGGTGGGTCTGAACTCTTTCAAGCTAACAAGCTGTTTATATTCTAAGTTGTTCTCTTAACAGTTTAGTCAGGACCGAAATTGCTTAAAGCCATAGTACTAGGAAGTTATAATGCTTTATGGTCTTTAAAGTTTAAATTTTTTTTCCCTTAGGAATCACCAAAATCAAGAGGGATATTGTATTTGCTGCCAGCCTCTACTTGTAGAGTTCATTGTTACTTGCCTCCTGTCTCGTTGAAGTTGACTTCATACATACTTATAAGTGTTCAAGTGGTTCTCCCAACTCGAGAGTTGTTCTCAAGCATTTTATTATATTTAAATCAAATATTCTGAAAAGGCGGGTAACATACACATTTGTACATAGCATCTTTCAATAAAAAAATGTACAGGTGGGGCAGTGTTTAGTGGAAAGCTTGAATTTTTTTTTTTAAAACTGAACTATTAGATACTCATTGTGTCAGACGTAACTATATACACAGGTACAGTGGGCATCCAAGAGGTATAGCAGCGGTCCTGCAATGAATGGCCTAACCAGGAAGTGCTATGCATCCTCCAACCTTCTGCATCCAGCAGTTTCCTTTGGAGTGGACCAGTTCTGCCCCCTTCAAGGCTGGTTGTCTGCTTGATTAGCTATGTGTGATGCTGGGGATTTCAGTCCAGTCGAGTCATCCTCATTTCTTTCTATGTAACAAGGGTGTCGGTTCTTGAAGAAACCTGATACATACACAGCCTGTAGAGACAGAGCAGGGCAGAATAGTTAATGGTATAATTTACGGAAGTTTAAAAGTCATGCAAAGTTTTAGGACGCAATTAGGAACATACACAAATAGTTGACTAGGTTAGTTGTAGCGGTGCCTTTAACCACCGCACTGAGAGAACAGGTGGTCTCTCAAGTTCCAGGCCAACCAGAGCTACAGTGAGCCACAGTCTCAAAAAAAAAAAAAAAACAAGCTGACTAAAAGAGAAATCTTTGGGAAAAAAATTCTTCAAAATGTAGTTACTTATTAGTATGGCTTTGAAAAATAGCTTCATTCAACCAACACTTACAAATAACTTATTAAGTGAATTAGTTTTCAATTCATGCAAAAAGAACATTGTTTACTCTGACCGAAGGCTCTAACAATAAAAACACTAAGAATTTTACAACATTTACAAAGAATTACCCAGTTTTTACCTGTCTGACTTAACACTGGGACTTGGAACTGTTGAACCACATATTTTTTTAACCTTGTCAGGTTCCTCACTGGGGAGTGTTCTAAATGTTTAGCAGTTTAGCATTCAGGCATTCCACATACTTACAACTAATATCGCAACCACAGCTCCTTGGATGAGCCCCATCAGCACGTCACTCCAGTGGTGTTTGTAATCAGAAACTCGAGAAAGGCCCACATAGATGGATAAAGCAACAAGCCCAAACTGCAAAGTGGGGCGTAGGAGTCTTGCCCAGTCTCCCTTCATCCTGGCTTGAAGATAAAGCTAGGAGAAAAAAAGGAGTAGGGGAGAGAATAATTGATTTAACAAGCCAGCTGAAAACTTGACTGTCACACTTCAAAAGTGTTGGCATTTAGATTACCAAAATATTTACATGTGAATAGAAGTAGGCAGTCTAAACGTTCTGGCTTTAGAGCAGTCCTTCCTCCACTGATATTATTGCCCCAGCAACTTGTGTTTAGAAGAGCGTATTGCCCTGGCTCTTGCATGCCCTTGCGAGTGTAAAGCAGGGTTCCACTGTGGCTATGGACAGGATTTCAAGGTAGGTCTTCCTTGTAGTGTGTGTGAAAATTCTGATAGTGTGTAGTGCTGTCATTTGTTCCTAGTCTAGGAATAAACTGCTAGAATTCAGACAAGGGTTTGCCCTTGCTTCAGGAGTTTCCTACCCACATGCACATCTAAGGACTATTTGCTTTGCTCACCAGTTTACCCAGGAGCTCTGCTATCCTCAAACAGCAGCAACTGAGACTAAATAATCTATGAAAATGAGTATAATGATCTGCCCAATAAGTAATGTGGGTTGTAGTGACTCAGGATCCAGCAAGATTTGCTCTTCCCCTAACCCTGTTACCCTTTTCTGTACTTGACTATATCCCTTTCCCATATTTCTGGCACATAAACACCTGAAAATTTTGAGGCAGAAGGAAATCTTCAGTGAATCTATTCCCACTTTAAAAAAAAAACAAAGATGCTGCTTGTAGTGATTTAGTCACAGGCAACAACAGTATATCCATGTAACCAGTAACTCGGGAAGACGGAAAGTCCCAGGCCATCTAGGATGCAAGACCCTGTGTCATGCCACCCACCATCACCTTAAAATTAAAGAGCAATTTTCAGCATTTAGAAAAAATTACAGGCTAGTAGGGGATAGCTCAGTGTGCTGGCTTGTTCAGATCAACTTAATAAAAGGTAGAGTCACAGGAGAGGAGGGGACATTAGGTCAACACATGCTGGAACATTCTCTAAGCCAGTTTTCTTTCTGTCACTGTCCGCCTACACAGGTATTTTCCCCCATTGGACCCAGAAATCGCTTCGCTGGGTTGGGAGAGGGGCATCTGTCTTTTTGTTGTGGTTCTATATCGATGACTTTAAAATTAACAGTAATGACTACAAAAGGAACACCAGAGCCTGCCACTCTGTCATCCCTACTCTCAGGGGAACACTAGGACTCGAATGAGATGATGTGAATTTCCAGGAGATGGTTCAGAATGAAGACAGAAAAAGAAAAACCCACTTTACCACATTCCTCAAACAAACCACAGAAGGCTGTGATAATGAATGCCAAGCCCAGCCCAAAGCCTCACGAGGCATTTTTCTCTCCATTTCCATCTAGCTCAGGTCTCAGCCTTCCTAATGCTGTGACCCGTTGCCCATGTGTGACCCCAAAGATCCCAACAAGAGAAACAGCACCTTGTGAGTAAACCAGCCAAGTTTTAGAAACCAGGTGGAAAAGAATTGGCCCTCGCAATCAACCAGGCTTCTCTAGAAACGCCAATGGCCCCTGTGAGAATACTCCAGGTGTGGGTTGTGTGTCCAAGCAAGCAAGCAGGTCTGCTACCAATCTACTCGTAGGATTCTAGAAAATCCTGGTGAACCTCCTGCTCACTGCAGGACCAAGTGTTCATCAAGCTGGAGGAAAGGAGACACGCTCCTCCGGGCTGATCTGGGATGTCAGGTTTACACAGACAGCTCCTTACTTCTTAGCAACTTGACTAACCAGTGGTTACACCCAGAGAAGATGGTGGAAGAAGCTGGCCAATCCACCTGCAGGCAGAAGCGTAATGGCTTCCAAATTCATGCTGACAGGGCTTCCAGCTTCTTAAACACGAGACAATTTGAGCATTTCCCCGATGCTGGTATAACCAAGTATTGTGCCCTCACAACCTAACCACCAGGTCCTAACACCCAGAGAGTCGCGACTAGGAGATAAGGCCTTCAGCAGGCTAATTAGGTCATGGAGGCAGAGCCTTCATAAATGGGGCCCGGAAGCTCCTCTATCATGTACATGATGGAAGGCTCCCACAAAAGTCAGTAGTACACAGCCAGGAGGAGCGCCCTACCAGAATCTGACCGTGCTGCTCCTGTCTTCTGACTCCCATAGCTGGAGAGTGCATCGCTGCTAATAAGCTATCTGGTCTATGGGAATAGATTCTAGCACCCCAACCACCTATCCTAAGTTAGGGTATAGCCGATTTGAAGATAAAGTTTCTTGAAATTATATTTAGTGTCCATTAAATGATACAATATCTTACCTGGAAATAGACTGTTGAGAAAACCACTTCTGCAGCTGCTGTTTGTTTTGCTCAACAGCTGACCTTAATAATGTTACTGTCTCACAGGTTCCCCCACTTCCCATTTTAAACTGGAGTCAAGGAGTCAGCTATTCCGGGGCTAAGGATGAATAGCTCAGTGTAGTAGGCAGATATATATGTGCAGTGGGAGCTGGCTTGAACCCTAACACCATAAAGGTGGGGGGGGGGAAGCTATTTTTAAAAGGAAAGAAGTTTCTAAAGCCCAGATATTTGACCTTTTACTGAAAAATCCCCAAGTCCTGAACATCACTAACAGCATACTCAACACAAATACACACCCAATAAGCTGTGTAGATTGTTTCACCTACATTTGAGAATGGATCTGGCCAAGAGTATAAAGCAGACATTTGTTCAGGCTTCTCTGGACATCTCTTCCATTCATGGAGACCCTAATTCACATTCGTCTTTGAGCCATGAATTTGTCACCTGCTCAGGGCTCCTCCAGAGTGTGAAAACATCTTCAAGAAATCTAATGCTACCTGGTTGGTGTTCAGTGACCACAAGTCTCAGGCAACAGCCGGGAAAGGTGTGTGCACCTGGGAGGGTGAGGCTAGGAACGCGCTTTTGTGGTAGGGAGGAAAGGTGTTACAGATTCTGTTCCAGGCCCTGATGTAAGCCTCAATAGGATGGATCCATGAACAACCTGATACATTTTTCACTGTCCTCTCTCCTGGCTACCCTGAGAGTCACACGAATGTACAATCTTTGGCAGACAACCAAATTCAAGGGGAGTCACAAAGTGAGTGCAAAGCAGCTCTGCCCTGAGCTCCCTCCACCCCTGGCACTGAACTCGGCTCTGGGCCGCCTGCCAGGGCACAACAGTAGTCAAAGGACCGGCTCTAGGAGAGAGTTTTAACTAGAAGTTAATTTCCAAGTGTCAGCAATCTGTAGACTTTAAATAACCATCTCCACCCAAACCTGGGACTGACCTAAAATACCAAGATGCCCAGAGAAACAAGATGAGTCACCACCTCAGGAATGTGGGGGAGGGGAGCCCAGCTCCCCAGTGTCTGTGGGCTCCACTGACCAGCTTCTGAAGACCTAGTTGGGTCTGTAATGCTCTCACTACATGACTGTCAGGGTCTCTCCTTCAGATGGACTCAGGGTTCTATTTCGGTTACTGTCAATGATTTGCATTTTACACTTTTAACTCTTTCTCGTATCTCCACGTAGAAAAAAGCGTGGACTGGCTGCTACTTCAGAGGGGAAGGGCGGACGCCCGGGGACGACTGCTGAGGCCTGCGCGCTTGGCAGATCCCTCGGCAGTCCTGTGGTTACCCGAAACCCGGACGTCACACAGATGCAGCTACTCTAGAGCGGCCTCAGTGAAGTGGCCACTTCAGAATCTGTTCCCAGTGTTGGTAACCAGGTCAGTGTGAACCACTCAGCTGCACACTGGCAGGAGGCTGGGGAAGGTGCCTCAATGAGTAGTATCTGCCTGCAAGGACGAGCGCCCGAGTTCCCGCCAGCAGCAGCCATGTGAAAAGCTAGGTGTGGCGGACATGCCTGTAAGGGTAGCATGGGGGAGGCACACTGGACAGGCTCCGAGCTCAGGGAGAACTGACTCAAAAGACAAGGCAAGAAGGTGGGAAAGGTGGCTCAGTATTTAAGAGCCCTTTCCGTTCTTCAGAAGACCAGGGTTTGACTCCCACACCTGCATGGTGGCTCACAACTGTCTCTCACTCTATCCCAGGAGACTCAACACCCCATTAAGGCCTCCAAGGGCACTAGCCATGCACACGGTACATTGACATACATGCAGGCAAAATACCCTTACATGAAATAAAACCAACAAAGAAGCAGAATGCAACTGAGAAAGACACCCAACATAGACCTCTGGCCTCTGTGTGGTATTTGCATGTATCTATCCACATTCTTAAACTCATATGTGTGTGCTTAATATGTAACATACACATAAAAAGAAAAAAAAAGTCTAAACCAAGGCATCTCTGGAGAGAAGACATCACATGATATGTCACTGCCTTGGTAACAGAGACATTTACTTGATTGGCATGGAGACCCAGCTTTGACTTCAGCCCTGCAGTGTCTCCTGGTGTCTCTATTTATATACAACAAGTTCCCCTCTCCCATGTTCCTAAGGCAATGACTCATCTTGCTCCTCTGGGCATCTTGGCACAAAAATTCTAGCTGATGTGTGAGGGCAAAGGTTTCCCTCCAAATGCTGGGAACACCATAGAGTGAAGTGTATAATTTTGAAAGTAACTATGTAAGCACACCTTTAAAGACTTCCAGAATGTGCACGTCTGTCTCTCGTTCTTATCTCTGGTTTAGTGAGCAGTGTGGGTGTCCATCTTTTCTAACTCCTCCATGCCAACTTGGAATACGGCCAGGGTGCTGACCCACAGGCTAGCACCCACACCTGGCCCGGACAGTGCAAAGTGTCTGGGAAATGTTTCCGAAAACAAAAAGATGGCACAGCTGCCCCAACAGTAGCCACAGCTGCCTGCATTTCCCCGCATGGAGTTTCTCCTCCCAAGGCAGAGTGCAGAGGGAAGACCATGAAGCGGCTGGGCCTGCCACTTGGCGGCCTGCTCAAAGGGCACCCAGCCTTGTAGCCTGGAAGTGTGGGCACACAGAGTGCACATCAGCTCCTGAGCAGCACCAAGATTCCAGCCTGCTTCCTTTCGCTCTATGCGACATGGGGGAAGGAAAACACCTGTGCTCAACAGCCAGCCCATGCGGCAGCTGCCCCTGCCCCCTGCAGACATGAAGTACTTACTGCTGTGAACAGCATGCAGTACATAGAAAACGAAGAGTGGCCCGAGTAGAAGGACAGCCTAGGAGGAAAGAAGAGATTGTTAGTGTCCTCTCCCAGAAGCTGAGGCCTTGCCCGCTCTTCTTTTCCCTCTCCCTCCCCTCCCCCTACTCTCTCTCTCATATATGTATCTATATGTAAATGTGGGTCTGCTGATGGGTGCTCAGTGTATTTTGTTAATCTATGTATATATGTAGGTATATACATAGGTTATGTATATACACATATGTATGTATATATATGTATACATATACACACAGATTAATGAGCACAACCTTCAAAGACTTCTAGAATGTGCACTAAGTCTGTCTCGCATTCTCGTCTCTGGTTTAGTGAGCAGTGTGGGTGTCCATCTTTTCTAACTCCTCCATGCCAACTTGGAATACGGCTAGGGTGCTGACCCACAGGCTAGCGCCCACATCTGACCCTGGGAAGTATGTATGGGGGGGGGTATATATCCCCCTCTCTCTCTGGACTCCCAATCAAACCAGGACCTGTGCATGTTTGGCAAGAGTTCTACCCCTGGGCCAAACCCAAGTCCTAGTCTCTTCTAGATTTTGAAATCTCTTTGGCTCCAAAGATCAAAAGTGGAAAGAGATGAAAAAGAATAAACATCATTAGTAATACAAACTAATGAAAACCTCAAAAAAATAGAACACCACCATCTTTGTGCATTAGGAGGCTCACTGTAAAAAGATTACATGCCATGGGGCTGGACAGATGGCTCAGTGGTTAGGAACACTCACGTGCTGCTTTTTTTCAGAGGGCTTGGGTTAGATGCAGCATCCACATGAAGGCTCACAAGTGTGTAAGTCCACTTCTAAGTGATCTGACATCCCCCCTCCTTGCCCAGTTCCAAGTGATCTGACATCCCCTCCTTGCCCAGTTCCAAGTGATCTGGCATCCCCCTCCTTGCATGGTGCATGTACATACATGCAGACAAAACACTCATACGCAAAAAATAAAAACAAATAGTTTAAAAAAACAAGACACCATAAATGATTGATTGGAAGCACAATCTCAATGAAAATTCTAGTAACCTACAAATTTAAATAATTCAAAAAGCCTACAACAGAAAGGAGCCTTGTTTTAAAGCCTCCTATAGAGCTGCAGTATAATACTAACAGAGAGAGGGACACAAATTAATAAAATACCCTGAGCACCCATCAGCAGACCCACATTTATATAGTTTTTTAAAGCACTAGTAAAATTTAAAACAAAGAAGACGGATCTGTCAATAATGCTGAAAACACTTTATTGTCCATGGGAAAAATACTTCCCTTACATTATACACAAAAATAAATTCAAATGCTGAAGCTACCTACTATAAGAGCGAAGCTTAAAGACTGCACAGGGCTGGGCATGGTGGCACACGTCTTTAATCTCAGCACTCAGGAGGCAGAGGCAGATGGATCGATGTGACTTCGAGGCCCACCTGGCCTACAAAGTGAATCCAGGAGAGCCAGGGCTTGTTACACTGAGAAACCCTGTCCCGAAACACCAAAAAACAAACAAGCAAAAAAGTAGATTGTACAAGAGGGGACAGATTCATTAGGATCCAAAACCATACTGCATGAAAGCTGACATGGTTTGCTGGGAATGTTCCAGAGGGTGGGAAGACGGAACAGGGCTCGCCACTCAAGGAGGACTGAGGCCTCTACCCAGCACAGGAATGAGGCCGGAGGGCTGCTGGGGCTCCGGGGCCAGCCAGGCTCATGGAATCGGCTCAGTGCACTTCCAAGAGACACTGCCTCAAAAAAGAAGGTGTAGAGTAACTGAGGGACACACACGATGCTGACCTCTGACTTCCACACGCACACACAACAGTACACATAACAAAAATGGTCTTCAAAGTACGTATTTTTATACTTCAAAGAACATCAATAAGAAATAAAAACCAAGCAACAGAGTTGAGAAAATATTTCAAAATATGCCTCAAGAGGGGCATTTAGTAGAACTTAGAACAAGGAACCCCCCCGCTTTTATATGAGAAGAACCAGAGTTGAGCAGAGATTCCCAGATGACAGGGTTGAAAGGACATCTTCAGGAGGATGCCCAGCAACACTATGTTATGGATAAACTACAAATGGAAGCCACTGACATACAGGAGCCCTGCAGGATGGCTACAAGAAAGACTAATAACAAAAGACAGCAAGGACCTGAAGTAACCACAATTCTCACACATTCCTGGGAAGAATGCAAAAATAGCATAACTACTTGGCTTCTTGGAATTGCAACAACACACATACTGTATGCTCAGTATTTCTACTCCTGGGTATTTATTCAAATAAAAGGAAAGTATATTATATGCACACAAATGTTTATAGCAGCTTTTATTTGATTTCACTTTTATTTTTTGAGACAGGGTATCACTGTGTAGCCGTGGCTGGCCTGAAACTCACTTTGTAGAGCAGGCTGGCCTTGAACTCACAGAGATCTACCTGCCTCTGCCTCCCAGAGCTGGGATTAAAGGAGTGTGCCACTGTTCCCAGCTGAAGCTTTATTTTCATAGCCCCAAATTAGAAACAATCTAAATGTCAGTCAGCCTTGAGATGACTAGATTAATAATCTGTAATAATCTCCTAGAACATGGACAAATAATGAAACTGACATGTTAATAAGAGAAGGCAGATACATGCAGTTCTCAGTGAATGATCCCACATACAACGTCCTAGAAAACATGGAACTGTAGGGACAGAAAGTTGACCTAAAGGCTGCTTTGGACTGACACAGGATCAGACAAAAACCTGCTGCAACGGAAATATTCAAAACTTCGATTTAGGATGGACAGATTTAATGTATGTAAATTATATACCAGTAAAGCTCTGCATACAGACTGTTAACTTACAATCTTGTTTTATTTCACTACAGTAAAGCAATACTCACTGAGCAGAAATGTTAGGCCACTGAGCCATCTCTCTAGCCTTGGAACCAGCATCTTAAGAAAAAGTTTACTAACCCTAAGGAAGTGGTGCAGGTTCATCTTATATTCACATACATCATCATAAATGGACATAACAGCATCATGGCTACAACGGTGGAATACGGAAGGAGAACTGGGGTTAAGGGTGGTTCATAATGCCTCCATTTCCCTCGTCCCTCTGCCTGCACCGGCTTCGCTTTTTAAAGTGGTAGGCAGCTCCTCTCCCAGTCATCAGAACCTTGTGACCAGCAGGAAACACTCCAAGCCCCAGGAGCACCTGAGATCCCGCACTCACCTGCCCTCCCTGACTTTGTCTGCACTCCCTTGGCATATGTAGTTCTCAATGTAGCCTTCACTGCAGTTGATCTTTGACCAATCTGGGTTGCACACAGCCAAGAAGTGAGGCCGCAGTCTGCCCACAGAATACTTGGCAATGTCAGTCAGGGACTGACTGGCTGCTGCGCCAAACAAAAAGGCTCCTACAGCTTTGTAAATAGTGGCTATATAGTGATTGTTGACAAAGGAATTCGATCTCAAGCCATTAAAGTAGACAGACAGACATTCTCCAACAACCATCTGAAAAAGACAGAAAAACAGGATGTTAAAACAACAAGCAGGCACTTTAAACAAACAAAAAGAAAAGTTGTAAATGGTCTTTGTTTTAACAACTTCCCCCTTTAAAATAGTCAATTTAGGACATCTGATTCTAAAGTAACAAAAAGCAGCAGGTCAACTGTAGGCACTGCTGATAGCGTGGCTGAGCCAAAGCAGTGGGCAGTCTGTATGAAGAATAGCCCTGGTTTGACAGACCCCAAAAGACAATAGCAGCTCGTTCTAAGAACGCAACTCCCCCATCAGACTCCTCCTCAGACAACCCTGTTTAAATTCTATCAGTCTCTATTTTCTTCAAACATTCCTTTGAGTCAAAGACATCCATCATATTAAAAAGAGAAAAGCCATTTTAGGGAGTAAAAAATACAGGATAAACCAGGCATGGTGGTGCATGCTTGTAATCCCAGAACTCTGGGAGGCAAAGAAAGGCGAATCTCTGTGAGTTGGAGGCCAGCCTGGTCTAGAAAAATGAGCTCCAGGACAGCCAGGGCTACACACAGAAACCCTGTATCAAAAAAAGAAAAAAAGAGAATAAAAAAGAAAAAAATACAGGACAAAGCTCAGATCAAGATCTGAGGCCAAGGGCAGCATTTCAGCCACTGTCTCCAAGTTCTACCTTCCAGACAGCTCAGGGAAAGCCAGGCTCCTTAAAGAGTCCTACTAACAGACCAAACTAACACTTGGGACTCCTCCTTCCCCTGGGCCATTTCAAATGATTCCTCACTTATTTTTTTTTTACTACTTTGTAAAAATGTAGTTATGATACATATACATATATAAAACATATATTAAAAGTCTTCCTAAAGCGCATATATTAACATATATTAAAAGTCTTCCCAAAGCGCTCTCTCTCTCTCTCTCTCTCTCTCTCTCTGTGTGTGTGTGTGTGTGTGTGTGTGGTGAGCACACCAGTGTAATGTAATGAGCTTATAGCTCAACAACTTCACAGGCTTGCCAACTAACACCCTGAGAAATTCAAACACTGAGTGTCACATTGTAAGAACCCGCATTTGCTGGTCTAATAAGGCAAGAGGATGCATTCTATGGGCCTTCGATTCACAAGCTTAGGGAACAGGAAGCTTGCTCACTGGAGGGTGGGAGGGAGGTGGAGAGCTATCCAACCACGTTTCCCTTAAGACACCCACACGCTTCTCTACCTCACCCTACAGTTTTACAAAGCAGTCAAACATGTCTGATCAGGAAAGGACTGTGTGCAGAACCAACCGTGCCTGAAGTAGAACAATGGCCGCCTCTTAGTGGAATCTCAAGGGTCTGCTGCCAACAATTCTTTCCTCATCTGGCTCAACAGCTGCTAGAATCCCAAGACATAGTCTTACAACTTTGCCAATTACTGCATTCTGTAAAGCAGGGGTGGTTTCTTACTTTTCAATAAAAAGCTAAAATTGACACCAGAGCCTAAAACCGGAGGTGTCAATGAACTTGAACTAAGGCGTTGCCAGGGGCAAAAGTCAAACCCCTTCAACATATTAAATTCACAAATGTAGTCTCCATGTTAATGAATTCATGAAACTCCTTTCTGGAGACTGGGTCACAGAACAAAAGAACTGGACTTGGGGTCATCGCTCCTGCACTACTTTGCTAAGGGTCACTCTTGCCAATGTTCACTGGCCCTGTTTTAAGGATATACTGCCTCTTTGGGCCATTAGGAGGGTTCTGGTAATTCCCAATGGGCTGCTAGTGAGAACAGATTTCTCTAGCACATTATGGAGCTGATCTTTGGTGGTGGGAGGGATACCAAGTATATTAACTAACCATGATTTAGCAGCAGGGACCCCCACACCTCAGAACTGAACTATGCTCCAGAATGAGGAGCCAGCTTACCAGTCCCGCTCAGCCCCAGCTGCGGGCACTCAGTCCCTGCTCTGCCACTGATGGAGGAGCCCAGTTTCCTGATTTCAGAGCACGGGCAGAGTACCAGCTGACCTACACAGCAGCAAACATAAAGAAAATTTGTATTGGGATGGCAGGGAGCTCTAACGCTGGCAAGTGCTCATTTTTTTGTTGTTGTTGTTCCTCTTTGAGAGAAACAGCCAAAAGAAGTTCTAAATCAAGATTTCTCTATTTGATCTGCATATAACAGTCATATTCTTCAGTTCACTTTAATGCTTTGTCCTGCCCTTTGATCCATTATTCTTTGTTCTTAATCTTTGGTCAAGTCTACGCCTAAGCCAACTGTGGCCTAGTAAGTCCTACAACTCAAAGTACTTCTCACATTCCACTTACGACAATAAGGATATGGCGAATTATCAATGCACTAAAGAGAAGGTTTGGGGGAATGAAGCAGAACCCTGAAGAAGGGATCAATTTTCTAAATCGCTGCTCCAACCCCCTTGGTCCTCTGCTCCTTCGTGTCCCCATGAAGGTCACGTCTAACGGCAGCTTTACAGTGGTCTTTCTTTCCTTCACGGCCTGCTAGCCCCAGACGGGCCTGACGTCACTGGTGCACCACCACACCTAGCCACCCCTTCCAAACAGCTCCCCTGCGTCCGCTCCTTTATACTCTCCTCAGGCTTTCTGAAAGCCAGAAATGAACGACTGGGCTGAACAGATTCTCACCAAGCCCACGTACTGTCACTTTGCACTGACCATTCCCTCTGTACTGAAATGCTCCCCGTCTCTTGCTTCACTCACAGACTTTATCATCAGGGTAATTACAGAGCATCTGCAAGTCATGCTAAAGGCCTGGTGGTGCAAAGTCTAAATACATTGTTTTTTACAGTGATTTACCACACACGATTTACTTTCTAATAAATAAAATTTATACAACTCTGATTAAGGAGTGGCTGAAAAAGACTAAATCAGTAAAGAAGAATTATTTAAAAGCAGCACGTGAAGCTGCTGTCCTAGGCAACGTTCGTTTCTGCTGACACTAATTTACAAACAGAAGCTCATAGTGCTTTTGTTTTTGTTTTGTGTGCATGTGGAGGTCAGAGAACAACTTGCAGGCGTCAGTTCTCTTCTGTCACCTCAGGGGGCAGGGATTAACCTTGAACTTGTCCTCTTTGGCAGCAAGTGATGAACCGTCTCACTGTCCATTAAATAGAGCTCTTACAGCCCTTTAAAACAGTGTGTGCTTCAGGGATCTTGAGTCACATTAACTTATTTGTTATTTTACTAAATGTAAAGATAATGTCTGAAAGACTGTGCTGAAAGTTTGTACATTTTATTTATAGGTACATGTGTCTCTGTGTGTATGCCACATGTGTGCAGGTGCTCCCAGAGGCCAGAAAAGGGTGTCAAATTCTCTGGGGCCAAAGTTACAGGTAGCTGTAAGCCACCCAACATGGGTGCTGGGAACTGAACTTGGATACTCAGGAAGAGCAGTAACTACTGAGCAATCTCTCCAGCCCTGAACGACTTTCTTTTTAAAGCTCCAAGTTAATAAAGTGCAAATCCCAGTTTGGACTGCGGTGTTGGGCCCTGGAGGCCACACAGGCTGCATGCCCTCCCTGGATGCACCCTGCTCTGCTGGTGCCCCCCTTACCCGTGTGTCCTACAGCGCCACCTGCCAGAGAAGAGCTGAGAGGGCAGCACAGAGCCTCTCTCACACTGTTTACAGCTGGAGGTAAAATGTCTACTTGTTTGCCTTGAAAGGCCTAGTTTTGTTTATACTGTTTGGACTGGGTTTGTGTGTGTTTTAAGGTACCTTTGTTGACTAATGACGTTAGGTCTCCGACCCAGAACAAATGGCTGTGATGCCTATGTGACACATCAAAGAGATGCTGCCCACCAGCCTCTCTCAGCACCAGTACCTGTTACTGAGACCGCTTGTCTGAAATACCCCGCCCCCTATCCCAAACTCTCTAGCACAGTGCTGAGCTGGGCCTACATAACCCAGCGATCTTAGACACACCAGTCTCTCAGTCTCCTGGGCTCTTGGCTCCAGGTCCCTCTCTCTTCCTCCTCTGCTCTCTCTCCTTTCATGGCCCAGTCAGTGTGGACTTTTCCAGATACCTCTCTCTGTCTGTGCTCTTGCTTTTTATCTACAATAAAAACATCAACCACTTAGGAGCAGTCATGTCCTCCTTTAATACCATTCAAATAAAGTATATTTTGATCACAGTAACCCCTGGTTCCTCCCAGCCTATCCCCGTGTATGCGCATGTTTGTTTCCCGAGACCCAATTTATTGGGTGTAAGGGCCATAAAAATGGCCTCGCACCGAATTCTAGATCCATACTCCTTAGGCACCCGCCTGAAGCACTAGACAAGAGCTACCGCTGTGGCTCAGAGGGTCGGTGTTGCCCTTGGTGTTTATTAAGCTCCTCCTACGCTCACTGCTAATCACAGAACTGAAGATTTTCTCTCCATTTATGGCAGTATTCGAAATTCTTCTAAAAAGAAATGAGTTGAATGAGGTTTAACATCAATGAGCAATTTTTCTTGTCTAGACCTCAGTGCCACAGAACAAGCTACTTACAGTTATGAGATCCAATGCACTGAATATATGAGAGACACACCGCTTCGACACTCAAGAATTAAACACATAATTACTGAAACAGTAGCAACCAGAACTACAAAGTCACAGTGACATAAAAATTAGCATAAAATCCACATATACCTAGTTAGGCTCCAATTACATATTTTTACTCTTGACCTCATTTAAATCTACCATAAAATAACCTTCCATTGAAGTTTAAAAACAAATCCTGAGAATATGCATTTGATCATTAACAAACAAGAATAAGGCACGTGTGTTCAAAAGGTATAAACTTGGAAAAGCAGATTTAACTTACAACGATAACACTGAATGGAATGATTATTCCACCTAATAACCCATAAGGTATGGTGTCTTCTTTGTAAGGGTACTTGATGGACTCATCATTACAGAATACTCCTCGTTGGAAGGGGGTATGCCTTGAAGAAAGAATTGCAAAAGGCAATCCAGCTATCAAAAGGGAATAAATAAAAATATCATTAAAATTGTCAAAACTAATCAATGGCAACAACCATCCCAGAGACTTTAAAAATGCAATTGCTATGAAAGTGAGGAAGAGCACATGTAAAAAGAAAATACAGAATGCATGCAGCGGGAGTTAGAAGGATTGCAATGTAGGGTGATTGTGCTTCTTCTACAGGAAACAGGCTTCAAAGTTCTGTTTGAAGCCAGTTTAACACAAGTGTCCTCCAACCTTTGTTCCTGCCCAAATACATTAAATTGTGGGGAAGTCTCTTCTCGAGCTCTTGTCTTTAATCAACAGGTTTCCTGCACTTTCTTACCCTGTCTGTCATGGAATTTGTTTCTGAAAAAAACATTCTAGCATACCCCATTTTATCCTTTTTCAATAACTATAACATTTAGACAGGTCAGCATCATAGCTAGGTTATGACAGTATCTAAATGACCTATTCATTTGTTTCTTTCTTGTATCAAGAGAATATTTAGAGCTGCCTTGGAATGAACCCTGAAGTTGAATGAACTTTCTTACCACAGCCAATGTGTCAAGCATAAAACCACCTAACACACACTTGCTTTATCATTAATGTTTTTTGCGAAGATTGTGTTTTACATTCACCTCTAAAAATCTTGTTTTGGCTAAATGTAAATTTCAAAACTTCAGTTCATGTTATTAAATATAGCCAATTTATTAGTCACAGCTTTCTGCTCTGTAAAGAGAGATGTCATTCAACAGACGCCCTTAGCAAGTCCACATCAAGGCTGATCCAGGGATGAAGGCTCTCGCTTAGGTGGCCCATCTGCATGCAGTCTCTCACCCACTAAGCTGGCTCGCCACAAAGCACCAGGCCCTGATGGTCACTTAAAGTCTTCATTAGTCCACTATAGTCCAAGACTGAATGACAACCAAGCCTCTGCTGCTCTGTTTATTACAGTACCAATTCTGTTCAAACCACGGGTGTCAAAAAGGAGCAGATACAATCACGTTTTTTATTGCTAACTCATCTACTTATCTTCCCATTTTCATTTAGACACTGAATCATGAACCAAAGTACATTTCTTTATGTGAATTGGTTTGCCAATAATATCTGCCAATTCTTGAAAAAAATCTTTAAAAACGCTACAAGATTCCCAAAGCCTTATTTCTGATAAAGACTATTCTTAAAGAAGTTACACTAGAACAGACTGTGCTAACCTACTCTTTCAACGACATGCTCTCGCTGAAGTCAGACTCTCCTCACTCATGACCTGCTTGCAGCCAGGGCAATGGGATGAAATGTCCAAGCCTTTGTGACATGTGCTGTAGAGCACAACTTCAGGAGATTTACAAACCTTTCGCACTTATCAACACAACATAGTACACAGGGCTAAATACACAGGGCTGAGGTTTCAGTTGTGGCCGGTCCTACTCAGTAACTGAACACCTGACCGTCAATCACAATATTCTAACTGAACAGATATTCCTTTCACATTCACCATTATTTCTATGGCTCATTTTATTTGTGAGAACTCTGCACAAAATACTAGAAATTTTTACTGTCTACACAGCACATTTCTGAGTTGGTTGCATTTTTTCAATAAGTATTGCTTTCTTTCTTAGTACAGAAATTAAAGATAGATCATTAGCATTCAAAACTCTTTAGATTCTATATCTGTAGTATAAGGAAAACTTATACTAATACTCATATTAATAGCCTCACATACTGAAAAATATTTATTTGCATATTCATTAACACTAAGTTTTTCTCCTTTGGCCACAAAAAAAAAAAATCACACTAGAGAGTGCTCTTGAATTTACAGAAAAAAGTTTGTATTTCTCAAGATGGAGGAAAAAAGAAAATTTACATACAAGTGTGATAAATAGTCTATTTTAAGATACAGGAATGTGTAAGTGGGTAAACACTTAATACACTGTAAGCATCCTCAGTGCTGTCCGGATTGCAAAGCTGAGCAAAGCACAGCACATAATCACCCCGGAGAAGAACAGAAAAGGAAGCTTGTGTTATGTGGCTGGTCAGTAAGTCGGAATGTTTAGAATGTGAATCCGAATAGGAAGGGGTGTAGGAGGAAAAAAAACCAGAATGGGTGATTTCCTTAACTATACAGGAGAAAGATAATGTGCAGGATGGACATGACATGAAAAACAATTACAGAGTAATGGCGGTATTAGAAAGATGAGCAAAGAGCCCCAGTGAGAGGGCCTGGGTGAGCTGATGGGAGGTCTGGGTGGAGGAGCATCAAGGTTAAGTTACAAGAAAGGAGTGTGTCAGATGGAGAAGGAGCCCAGGCGCAATGGGTTTTAATGGCCAGTCTTCAATAAGGAGAGAGAGCAGAAAGCAGACTGGAAAGGTTTGGTTGTAAAGCATGAATCTAACACCAATGGACACTATTCACAATTTGAGTTCAGAAGGCTTTGGGATGTTTTCATTTGGTAATCACCAATCCCTGTCACCATCACAGAAACCGGTGAAGCAGTTTCCTTTTCATTAAACTCAGTACAGGCCACCACAGGTGTTCACTGACCCACTTCAGACTCAAAAGGATGAGTCTGTCCCCATGCTTCTGGTACCTCTCAGAAACACAAGACTGAATCCATCTGGGCTGGCACACTGCGCTGACCCACATACAAAGAGGCTGAGGACAAAGCACATTTACAGAGAACGAAGTGACAAGCTGACCCTCCCCAGTGAAGAATGGAAAGGAAGCTTTGGTTCCCCAGTGCCAGCAGGCCTCAATGGTCCACTATCTCAGGCTGCTAAGTGCCTTGTATCTGTTTCAACAAACAACAAGAAAACCGTTTCTACTCCTTGCAACAATCCTAATGTAATCATTCTTCCAACAGGGACAACACAAAGGTTCCTTTTAGTTTTTAGTTAATCTATACAGTGTGGGGAACATTTCCAATTCAAATCCTTGTATTTCTAAGTATTTCCTTAGAACATTTTATGTAACATTAAAATTACATATATAAAATTACATATAAACAGTAACATTTTGACCATTTATTTCCACCAAAACATAACTGTACAGTACTAATTTACTCCATCAGCCACAGTGCACAAGTATGGAAAATTTGAATATTTTAAGTAAACAGTCGATGCTATCCTTGACATATGACTTCCAAGGCAAGAATGAAAAAGCTGTTTTCATTGTTGTCAATTCAAATCAAACATCCTTTTACATGTTCAAATGAAACAACCTTCCAGTAAGACTGCATCTCTTTTAAAGTCTCTTTTCATAATTTCCCAAATGACTACATGCACCAATATTTTTCTTAGTATTTTAGCTCAGTGTGGAGAATGTCAGGGTAACTCTTTTGGGGGCACATAGGGAATGGCGAGTGAATCATCAGCGACTCCTCCGACTCCTCGAAAGGTCCTGACCCACTGCACACAGTGTTGATCTACTAGGGACTCCTAGCACACTAGTGAAGTCTCAAAATGGATCCAAGGGTAGGGCGGTGTCTTACTTTATGGAAGTCTTCTGAGGTGACCTTGTCTGGTCCCCATCTCCAACATTGCCTTATAGTTGCACCAACCTGATTGATTGTTACTGGTGCTTGAGGCTAGCTGGCATGGGACATATAAAGCACATATACTCAGACCCTGGAACCATAAAAGAAATACTTATAAACTGTTTTAATTAGAAATTTAGCAAAACTGAGAAATGGTTAAAAAATTTTTATATAGGGGGAAGAGCACTCAACCAGGCAGTGGTGGCAGAAGGCAGAGACAGGTGAATCTCTGAGTTCAAGACCAGCCTGGTCTTCAGAGTGAGTCCCAGGACAGCCAGGGCTACACAGAGAAACCCTCTTGAAAAACAAACAAGGAAACCTCTTCTAGCATTAGTGAAATGCAAATACCTCCAACAAGTTAATGTTTTAAGGTTATCGAAACATCATCTACACACACCCAGAATCCGTGTTGTGGCATCACATTCTGCTCCCGTTTTATACAGTATGCCACTTTATGGATAGAAAACAGATCAGATGCCAGAGAGACACTGATTTTCAACTCCAGGGCCCACAGCAGTACGTCATTAACGGACACACTGCTTCAGAGCTAACCAAAGCAGACACTGATGTCAAAGGGAGAACCACCTCAACAGTCCAGAAGATAATGACCTCATTAGAAGACTCAGTTTTCACTGAGCAAAGGAGGTGTACACTTGCTAAATATTTCAGCAGTCACATTCCCAATGTCTGCATGGAGGTGCATGAAGGTGGTAAGCCCAAAGAACCCACAGTACAGGGGAATAAAGAATCAATTGTTACTTCTGCCACCTGCCTGTAACCCTTGGCTCAGCAGACATTTGATAGATGAATGTATTTAGTCTACCTGCTCTATTAGGTCACTTGGAAATCTACCTTTGTTTATTTACCAGTGAGGAAAATTCCAAATAAAAAAGGGTCAATTCTGAAAATATGAATTAGATTTTTAACTGGTTGCTTAGCTGACTTGGAAAGTCTGTATTTATACACAGGCACTGAGAAAAACTTGTCTAAAGATGCAAGAATCTGAAAGATGACCAAGCTTGAAAAGACAGTCAAAACAGTAGCAGCATGATTGACGTCTGTTTCCCCTACTTAAATGTAAAATAATGAAACTGCAAGGACTTCTTGAGAATTTATCCAGTTACACAAGCCAGTTCATATGTGAATGGAAGGGAACTCAGGCACATGGAGAATAATGAGAAAATGTACTTCAAGAAACAGAGTAAGTCAGAAATAAAAATAATTACTGAACTATTCCAAAATGCAAGAACCAGAGGCACTGGGGTGATCCAAAAACTCAAGATGACACAGAAGACCAGAAAGTTTCCACAGCATTGTGAGACACTCTCTCAACAGGGGAAGAGAGAGGATGTTGTAAATTAAAGAATATCTAGCCTACAGATGAAAATATCTCCTCTCCTATAAGCAATTCAGAACTGTGACCTTACATGCAATATACTATTTCCACGGAGCATGAATAGATAATCTGGAGTATACTTCTTCAGTAATGTTCTTTACTAGAAATAAGGTTTTAAAAAATTGAAAAATAATTCTTTTCAGACCCACAGTGGTGGTTTGAGATGGAATGGTCCCAGAGGCTCATATATTTGAATGCTTGGTCATTAGGGAGTGGTTCTACTAGACAGGGATTAGGAGGTGTGGCCTTGTTGGAGGGGGTGTGGCCTTGTTGGGGTAGGTGTGACCTTTTGAAGAAATTTTGTCATTGGGAGTGGGCTTTGGGGTTTCAAATGCTCAAGCCAGACCTCTTCCTGCTGCCTTCAGATCCAGATGTAGCTGCTGTGTCTACCTGCATGCCAGCATGATCCCTGTCATGAGGATAGTGAACTAACCCCTCTGAAGCTGTAAGCCAATTCCAGACGCTTTCCTTTGTGACAGTCACAGCTGTCATGGTGCCTCTTTACAGCAATAGAATACGGGCTAAGAGAATGATTACTTAAAGACCTTGGTAGCAATTTAATCTAAACACATTTAACTTAATTCAACACACAGAGCAAAAGACTAAGCACTCATATCTTAGCAATTCCAGATACTTACATGTTATTTTTGTCAACATTAAGGTACATTTCATTATAAAAGCTAATAATACATCAGAGTGCAGTCTTAATGTTCTGAAATCATCTTCACCTATGAAGAAATCATCCAAGTCAGCTCAACAATGATCTGAGATCCCACTTTACCTGCTCATTAATTAGGGGTCAGGGACAGCCTGGAACTGCTCTGTGGTCAACTGCTTAGATTAAGCTGAAAATAGCCAGTAGGACTTGCTGGTGGATTGACTCAATATGAGTGTATGAAAGAGTATGGCAAGAAAGTTGAACAAGCCATGTGAAGTTCCATTAACTGAGAACTGCAAGCCTGGAAATGGAGGCAGGGAAAGGGATACATCTGCCTGAGCTGCAGATCGTAAACAAGAGGTTGCCTGTCACATATGCAGCGTAGGGAAGATGTTAAGGCTAAAGATACACATTTGACACAGAAGTTGTATTAAAGCCATGAAACCAAATCAGGCCATGGAAGAAACAAGTACAGAGCAAAAACGAAGGTCCACTGATGCCAGACTGCTCCAAAGGAAATGTTCATGAGGAAGAGAATCCTCAGAGAGGAGAGTAAAAAAAGAGAATCCTCACAGAGAAGGATAAAAGAAGAGGGTCCTCACAGAGAATAAAAGAAGAAAATCCTCAGAGGAGAGTAAAAGAAGACAATCCTCACAGAGGAGAATAAAAGAAGAGAATCCTCACAGAGGAGAATGGGGGGGTGCAGAAACACAAGCAAAAAACTTTTT
>CM053750.1:16853709-16934711 GCA_028658305.1 Pachyuromys duprasi | reverse complement strand
TATACATATATATAAAACTTGTGTATATATATATGTATATTTTTATATACAGAAAGAAATGGGGGGGGGGGTGAATGCATGGATCTGGTAAGATGAAACTAAACCTAGAAAAATATGGAAAAACCCAAGGGATGTATTCCAAAATCCTAGAACAACAAGTATAGAAAGATCATAGGTATAAAGTCAATACAAAATTTAATTCCACTTCTATATACCTGTAATGAGCAGTTAGAAGCCAAAATTAAATTTACCATGCCATCCATAATTGTTCAACATATTACAATACTTTGCTATGAACCTAACAAAATCCACGAAGCATCTCTATACTGAAAACTACAAACACTGATGAAAAGCTCAGGCTCCATCTAACTAAACTGATAAATAGAAAGCTATGGCGTCTTTATGGCCTGGAAGACTTAACCAGGTGGATGTGTTTCTCCTCCCCAGAATGATCTGCAGGTTCAGTGAACTTCTTTTTTTTTCAGACATTAACAAAGCTAGACACTTTATGTAAAACTTAAACAGAAAGGAAAAAATTAGATAAGTTAAGAGATTACCTGAGAAAAAATGAATTTGAGGAACTACTCTGAATTTTGCACAAAACCCCCAACCAACCAACCAACAACCCCTCAGTGGCATCCATATAACTATTTTTCTTTTAACCACTCAATTTTAACCCAGCTGATATGTGCTTTAACCATTCGACATACAGCTATAGTGTGAGCTGGTGTGGCACTATCTTAAGAGCAGACACAGGTAATAAAGCAGGAAGAGTCCAAGCGAATATAGCCAACCATTTTTACACAAGCTAAGATTTTTAAAAAGCAGTAAAAAAGGTATTAAGTAACAAGCCATTGTCCTAGGGTTTCTATTGCTGCAACGAAACACCATGACCAAAAGGCAAGTTGGTGAGAAAAGGGTTTATTTGGCTTACATTTAGAGGAAGTCAGCACAGAACTCAAGCAGAGCTGGAACCCAGAGGCAGGAGCTGATACAGAGGCCATGGAGGGGTGCTGCTTACTGGCTTGCTTCCCACTGTTTGCTCAGCTTGCCTTCTTATAGAATCCAGGACCACCAGCCCAAGGATGACGTCACCCACCATCCACCAAAAGCTGGGCCCTCCCCTACAGCTCACTAATTGAGAAAATGCCTTACAGCTGGATCTCATGGAGGCATTTTTCTCAACTGAGGCTCTTTCCTTGCTGATGACTCTAACTTGTATCAAGCTGACACAAAACCAGCCAGTACATCTATAAACAAAAAAACAAAAATGAGGACAATGTATCCAGACTACAGGAGTCTCTCCAAATCTACAGTGAAAACTTCGTTAGAGTTCTGTATGTATGTTAAAGAACATGAACTGAACATAGTCACTACTCTCATACAGGGCACAACTTCTGTTGATGGTGGGGCACAAGCATTACATTTGCAAAATTAGTAGCCACAAAAGGACTTTTCTACGGAGATTTGGAAACTGGTCAATTCTTAAGGATTTTTCAGAGCTTTAAGCACTCCTGACAATAATGTGTGGTCAGAAGTGGGATCTTACAGGGTCATAAGAACATAACCTGGCCCCCAAAATTATATTTCCTGCTCCGCATGATGGCTCATGACTGTTAACACTGGCATTCTGAGGGTGAGGGAAGCAGGCTTGCAAAATCAATGTCAGCTTGGGGTACATAATGAGCTCCTGGCCTAATTGGGCTACAAGGTGAAACACTGTCTCAGAAACAGAAAAAAAAAAAAGGAATCATTTCCCCAAGAGGAATCTATCAAGCCTACAATCCCAGAGCAAAAACTTGAATGAAAATGGTTTAAATTTGTCCTTGCAAATAATAATTTCTGCCTGCCCACCACACCACCCCTGCCCCAAAATGAATTTCTGCAAAGGACACTGACTCATCATCATTTTACATCCCAAATACAGTTTCTCTCTCTCTCCTCTCCTCCTAGTTCTCCCCCCCAACCACTTCCCCTTCCCTCCATCCACACCTCCTTCCTTCCTTTTCAGGGGGAGGCCTCCCATGGAAATCAACCAGCTCTGGCATATCAAGTTGCAATAGACTAGGCTCAGCTTCTCCTACTGAGGCTAGATGACACAGGAAAGGAGAAAACGGTCCCAAAGGCAGGCAACAGAGTCAGAGACAGCCCCTGCTCCCTCTGTTAGATCCACTTGAAGACTAAGCTTCACAAATGTAACATATGTGCAGAGGGCCAAGGCCGTTCCCATGTAGGCTCTCTGGTTGGCTGTTCAGTCTCTGTGAGCCCCTATAGGCCCAGGTTAGTTCATTCTGTGGGTATTCTTGTAGACTCCTCTGGCTCATTCTTATCTGGGAGGGTTGGAATGTCAAATCAAGAAAATATAACTTTCTGACTGATATCTTTCCACATATCAAGAATAGTTAACTTCATTTTAATTGTTTACTTCATTTTTAATTTGTATACTTTTATTTATTCTAGGAGTTAAGCTATTCCTTATCTTCTAATTAAAAAAAATGTAACTTAAGGATGTAAGTATTGATCAATATGAATTTAAATATAATTTTATATGTATACATAGATTTTATAACTGTTACAATAAGCCAACTTTTAAATTTAATGTTTTATTTATTTCTTGAGAATTTCATCCAATATATTTGACCTTCTTTCTTCTCTACCAACTTCTCCCAGACCATCTCCCACCTTGCTACCTACCCAACTTCCCAACTTCATAATCTTTCTCTCTTGAAAAACAAATGAACAAACAAATACAATTGGATTTGTGTTGGCTGACTACTGCCCTGAGCATGCGGTTGATATAATCACTGTCACTCCATGGAAGAACACTGATTTTCCCTCTCCCGACATCTATCAATTGTGAACAGTTCAATGGCTAGAGGTGGGCCTCCATGTCCACTTCCCCTCCTTCATGTTGGGATTTTGCTTGGTTTGAGCCCGTGAGGGTCTTGCACACGCTATCACAGTCTCTGCAAGTTCACAACGTACACCAGTCCTGTTGTATGTGAAAGATGCTCTTTCTTTGAAACCATCTCCTGCCATGTCTGGCTCTTAATAATCTTCCTGCCCCCACTTCTACACCATCCCTGAGGCTTGAGTCTTCTCTACTTTTCAGCAGCCAAACCCGTAGTCATCAAAGTCTGGAACTCATCAAAACATAAAATCAAAAGGACCCACAGGACTTACAACGTCCAAACAGACCCAACCTACGCTAAAGCCACTGAGGTACTGAACAGTACAAGGTGGTGGGGTTAAATACCTGGCTGCTTAATATCTATAAAAGCTATAAAAGAGAGTATATACAAATATGAGGGCTCCTTTTAATAAAATTTGTAATATATCTAACACAGGTCTTTATAAATACACAATAAAATATAACCTTTTAATTGCATAAATATCAAAAGTCTGCATTGACATATTTGAACACTTCAAAACTCCCAAATGATCTACTGATAAAAATCAGTGAATCTTTCCATGACTTCTGCCCATCCTCCTGCAAGGGAGAAGATCTGCTCCCACTCTCACTATGGGAAAGCCATCCTTAAAGAGATCCCTCACTGCAGGAACCTTGTAACCAGACAGTGACTGAGCGCCTCCTCTGGAAAGCAGGTTGCTCTGCCGCCGTGCCCTGAGCTCATGCGGACTGCTCGTTTTTAAACCACAAACAGATATACACAAACTAACAGTTTTCTTTCTATAAGTGATACAGATCCCATTTCTTGTGATATTGGAAACATGGATTTTTAATACTGTAAAAACTGTCGTTCTTAAGATACAATAAATGCAAAAGCTTAAAGATAATTAACAAAAGGGTATTGATGTGGGCTGTTTGTTTAAAAATATTAAAAGATGGCATCCACAGGAATTTGGCCACCATCTACTACTGAGTAGTTAGTAGTGTTCCAAAGATGTTCCAGAGAGCTCAGTGTGCAACATAAGCTATCTGTAGCGATGGAAAACGCTGACGCCTTTCATGAATGACTTCTCTGGGGACACTATATTTAACACAAAAATATGCCAAAGCACTGTACTCTACATCTTTACGTTTTAGGACTGAACATAGCCTGCACTCTAGTCACAAAGCTAATTCCACATAAGCGGTTCCACATTTAACTTTTAGTCATAGTCTTTCTCAACAAAAAAGGACTTGGAGATTTTCAGTTTGTTAAAGGAAACAACAAAATAGCTAAGGAAGATCATCAGGCTTGGCAGCAAGTTCCTTCAACTGCTGAACCTTCTTACGGCCTATTGCAGTTCCTTCGAAACAGTCAACAGCCAGACTCAACCTGAAATCATTTCATGTCAAGCCTAATGTAAACAGATGATAGGCCTCCCTCAAACTTCCCTCCACTTGCTGTAACTAGCATGTCTTACTGGGTAAATACTGTCTCTGGATATGAGGTGCTGCCGTAGACCCTGAAGAGGGGTGCTGCTTTCAGCATGTGATCCTTGATTACATGCTACTAAAGAAATTCAAGAGATATGGTTCCCAGAGCTTTACATTTAGACCGTATGTCTGTATTTGGAGAAAATCTTTACAGGTGCTTCCAAATTCAACCTCTTGCCTTACTTCTCAGGTGGCCAAAAAGTTTTGATGTATTAGAGGTCTATTGTGTAATATTTGAGTAGTAATGGCTTCTTACACCAAATGCACTAAATAGCCCACACACATTTCTTTCCAGTTTTTGAGACAGGCTGGCCTTAAACTCACAGAGATCCACCTGTCTCTGCCTACTGAGTGCTGAAATAAAGGTGGGTGCCGCCATGCTTGGCAATACTTTTTTTGTTGTTGTTTTTTGTTTTTTAATAAATGGCACAGTATTATAGTCCTCTGGGGCAGGGGTGTTCGAATGTAAAAACAGAAAACTGTTGATTGAAACTGAATTTCTAAGTCGGACCATGTTTTCCATATTTTAGGCTTTAAGAAAGGTCTATCCAGTTACTAAGCTGTCAGCTCCTCTTCTTTCATGGGACCCATGGGCAGGAGCTACAGTGCAGAGGGAGAGTGCTTTCCTAAGAGGCCCGAAGCCTCTAACACAGCAGACCAAGGGAATTGAGGAACCAGCTGCTTGCAGTTGAGATGCATTTTACGTAAAGTCAATAACTGGGGCCAGCAAGGTGGCTGAAAGGGAAGGGTACATGCTGCCAAGCCTGAGGGCAGTTCAATCCCTGAACCCACGAGGTGCAAAGTGAGAACCTGCTCTCCCAAGTTGACCCCAAAGCTCTACGTGCACACTGGAGCATGCGCACAATCATACATGCACACTAAATACATGTATTTTTAATTTTTATTAGTTAGCAAATTATGCAAAACTCTAAAACATATCTGACATCTTATCAGGTAATCTTATCCTGAGACATTAATAATATTGGAGATAATTTTTGTAAAAATCATTACTATTGTATAAAAAACAACACTGATACTTTATCAGACTATCAGCAAATTGTAAGATACACTTTAAGCCACTGTACTGGCGCACGCCTTTGATCCCAGCAGCTGGGAGACAGAGGCAGGTGAATCTCCATGAATTTGAGCCAGCTGCTCTAAATAGTGAGTTCCAAGATAACCAGAGCTACAGGGTGAGACCCTGTCTCAAACCCCTTCCTCCCCAAAATATATTTTAAAATACTCACTGTGTATATCTGAGTGTGGGAGTGTGGGAGTGTGTGTGTGTGTGTGTGTGTGTGTGTGTGTGTGTGTGTGTGTGTGTTGGTAGTGGTATCGAGAGAACCCAGCATTTTCCACGAGCCAAGCAAGTGCTCTACCAGTTTTTAAGCCTCACTTTCTTGTTTAAAGCACTTTTAAGTTTACTTAAAAACTGAACAGAAACTAAACATTCGCACACCACACCCTCTCTATTATCATCACGCTGGCTCCTCTTATAAATACTTCATGCTAGTCCAGCATAGTTAGTGTACCTAAGAAGCAGCATTAGTACACTGGTAATAACTGAAGCCCAAGGCTCACGTCAGGGCTCATTCTTTATGCCACAGTTCTATGTGCGTTGACACATACTACGCACGCGCCGTCACAGTGTCGCACAGAAGAGTTTCCCTGCCCCAAAGACTGCGTTAGGAGTTCCTTTCATGCTCCTCTCACCCACTTATCTATGTACTAGCTCGAGAGTCTTGCATTTCAATAACATCGAAGTTAACGTCAGAAAAAACACAGCCTTTTCAAACTAGCTTCTTGTACTTCGTGGCTCTTCCTGGCTTGATGACATAGTTCCTTGAATCCTGTTGTTTTGTTCTTGCAGTCCTGAGGACACAGCGCAAGGCCTTGCCCATGCTAGGCAATGCCCCAGTGCTGAGCTGCGCCCCAGCCTGCCCTCTCTGTCTCACCAGATAGAAATATTCCACGTACGGAATTGCCAATACCACAGTTCATGTATCCATTCCATTACTGAAAGGCATCTTGCTTGTTTTTTTATCTTTTTTTTTCATCTTGCTTGTTTTTAAGTTTGTACAATTATGAATAAAAATGCTTGAGTGTACAGTTTCTTTTTATGTGAAGAGAATTTCAACTCATTTGGGTAAATACTCTGAAGCACAACTGCTATATCCTATAGACAGACTACATTAACTTCATAAAAAATTGCCAGTGTCTTCCAAAGTAGCCAAATCATTTTCCGCTACATTTGACATTATCAACTCTTGAATTTTCACTATTCTGGGAGTACAGTGCATGCCCAGTTTGATTTGAGCATCCTTTTCCAGCTGATTTACCATATGTCTACCTTCCCTAGTTGGTCTCTCTCTTCCAGTCTCCAGTCCACTTTTACTGGGGTTGCTTTCTACCCCTCACTTTTTAGCCCTAGCTGTAAGAAGAACTGGAGGTCTTCTTACTTTAGCCTCCCAAGCTCAGGATTGCAGGCTAATGGCTATACCCAGCTTGAGTTGTCATGTCACTGCTGACTTTAAAGTTCTATGTATAGCTTCAACTGTGGTCCTTCATCAGGTTGGGAGAAGGCATTCCAAAACACTTGCCTCTGCTGTAACACAGTGTCTCACAGAGGAGAATGTTTTAACTTTAATGAAGTCCAGTTCTGCTCATGAATCTACCTAAACCTTCCCCGCTGTACCCAAAGCCAGATTTGTTTTTAATAAGCAAAAAACTCTGATCTCAGGTACAAGACAGCCAACTAGAGATATGAAACCCTGTCTTAAAAAAATTATTTTTAAAAGCAAATATCACAAACTCAGCCAATTTCCTAGGACCTAAATTTAAAAATAAAAAGGTAAAGTTTGTAGCTTCCTCAGCTACAGTTTTCAAAATAACATTTGTAAAAAAGAAAAAAAATTAATGAATATTAATGCATATGCCTTCACTTGGCTTTTTCTAAAGTGACTCCCACTGTCCTAGATAACTTTAACTGTCAATTTGACACAATAAATACACCTGAGTAGGTAGTCTCAACAGGTCAGACTGCCTGTGGGCATGGCTATGGGGACTGGTATAGGAGGGCCCTGCCCTTGTGGGCAGCATCATTCCCTGCAGGAGGCCCTGATGTGTGAGAAAGCCAGCCAAGCATGTCTGTGAGTGAGACAGCAAATCTGTTGAGCTCTTGCTATGGGCCTGCCCTGACTTCCTTTCACCATGGACTGTGACCTGAAGTATGAGCATCTACACCTCCCATCTCATAAGGAGCTTTTGGTCAGTGTTTTACCTCAGCACCAGAAGGAAAACTGGAGCACATGGCAGCTGGCATACAAACAGCATGCTGCCCACCACACTTGGGTTTCTTTTTAAAAATTTAAAAGAAAAAAAATCAGTCACTTTTAAAATGCAAACTTTTTACCATCTAAAATCTTATTACCCATCAAATTTTATGCAAGATATATATGTAGTTATGTTAAACATAAATAATGTGTATAAATGAAAACAATTTCTATATGAGAAATTATGCACAAATCTATTCTAGAAATTGCAAAGAACCCTTTGCATGAGCACATAAGCCATCAGCACATTGCGGCCGAGAAGCCAGCTAAACATCGTTTCTTCTAGTTTGCTAAGTTTATGTTAAAAGTGTTTTTCCAAGTGAGTTCTAACAACAAATGCACAAGAATTCATATGAAGAACTCGAAGGTTCATACCAAGTTTTTCTCAGCACTTTAAAGAAAATACATACCTTAGTATTACTGTTCTTCATTTCAACTACCTAATATTTTGGTACTTATTGTGATCATTTATTTCAAAAATATTTGTTAAATTAAAAGGACACAAAACTGAATTTGCAGAATTCTCATAATGAAATAAAAACTGTTGAACTAAATAGCACTGAAATGTTACTAGTTTTTATAAGGTCGTATACCAAAGGTTACTGCTTTTTGTTAATCTTCTTTATTATAAGTTTTGTTCAATTCAGTTATATTTTTGCAACTAAGTTTTAAGAAAAAGATGAATGTACCAACTCCTGCAGTTGAACCAACCTCCTGAGCCTCACGCAGCACTGAACAGGTTTTTAAAAGCCTGACAACAGTTAAAATGACAGCTACAGCAAGCACTCTACACTCGATCCAAGTACAGAGGCACTCTTTACTACACTTAGTGACAGTTCTGCAAGCTTCCCTTCATACTGTTCACAATCCTGGTGCCTCAAATAGATAATGCCAGCCAGCCATGGTGGCACTTGCTTCTTAAGGGAAAGTAGATTTACTTATTATTTATTATCAGTATTTTTGCTGGCCTGCAGGCCAGAAGAGGGTACCAAATCTCATTATAGATGGTTATAGGCCATCATGTGGTTGCTGGGAATTGAACTCAGGGCCCTCTGGAAGAGCAACCAGTGCTCTTAACCTCTGAGCCACCTCTCCAGCCCCTGGAAAGTATCTCTTAAGACTAAATTAATAGCTTAATCCTAGTTTTTTACCCCTTTTATTTTAAAGTTATTAAATCAAATTTAAAATTTTAGTGTACAAAAGTATGCGTCTTGAAAAATAATAAAATTTAAGGTCCTTTAGCTGAAATACTATTCTGAAGACTATTCAGGGAAGAAGAAAACTTACATTGAAAAAGATAAAATTAACTCAGACTCATAAACTGTTAAGCAAAAAATACTTTTAAATTGCTTATTCAAAAACATGAAAGAAAAGCCAGCCAGTCCTGCTGCAGAAAAAAAGGCTGTAGAGCTGACTGAGACTCTAAAATTGTAGAAATACCCGAGGACCTCAGCTGACAAAACACAGGAGAACACAGAAGAAATACACAGTGGACCAGCTGTGTCCCAAGACATGCAAGAGGGTAAATCTTGCCCTGCTCCTTTTCTGCTCTTTCCAAGGCACATGCCTGGGTGCCAGGACTCCGCAAGTAGGAGCAGGAAGACCCGAAGTCTCAGACCAGCATGGACCACATGAGACCTGTCTTGGACAGACAGACAGATGGCAAGGTTTAGGAATCAGACTCAAGTATAAGGAAAGTAGGCATAGCCGGGCATGGTGGTACACGTCTTTAATCCCAGCACTCAGGGAGGCAGAGGCAGGCAGATCGCTGTGAGTTTGAGGCCAATCTGGTTTACAAAGCAAGTCCAGGACAGTCAAGGCTATAAAGAAAAACCTGTCTTGAGGAAAAAGAAAAAAAGAAAACAAAAGAAAGGAAAAGAAAGAAAAGAAAGTAGACCCAATATCCTAATGGCATTCTTTTTTTAATATTTAAAGTTTTAAAAATTTATTACAATTTATTCATTTTGTATCCCAACTGTAACCCCCTCCTTCATCCCCTTCCATTCCCACCCTCCCTTCTTCTTGTCCTCCCATTCCTACCCTCCCCCCCTCTTCTCTTCCCATGCCCATGGCCCTCCCTAGTCTACTGATAGGGGAGGTCCTCCTCCCCTTCCCTCTGATCCTAGCCTATCAGGTCTCATCAGGACTGGCTGCACTGTCTTCCTCTGTGGCCTGGTAGAGATGCCCCTTCAGTTTGTAAATGATAACATAAGATGAAAACTTTTTAGTTACTTAAAACAGTAAAACTCAATACTACAAGTTGGTAACAACTTCAAAATAGTGACAGTGTTCTGTAGAAGACATTACTTATAAACTTTCTGTTTATCTTTTCATATTTAGGGGAAAATTCTTTTTTTTTTTTTTTCTTCTCAATTCTCAGCCAACAGTGTGATAATGCAGAACCTTGGTTGGGCACAGCCTTGACAGAGCTCCCTGGGAGTGGGCAGTAGTGAGGCCACACCTCTTCATTTGCATACTCAGAAGAGTTGGTCCAAAGACTTTGCGCTACTTTAAGTAGTGTACTTTAAGTACGCTCCTTCAACTGAAAAGTCACCTTTCTCCAGGAATGAACAGTCGGCCACCATTTTCACAGTAACACTGTGAAGGCGGGCTCGAATTTACCCCACCCCAACACCATCATTTTCTCCAGCCTCCAGCACGAACCCATCACCACCTGCTTATTAATTTACTTACAGAGGAAATGGGTAAGCCAAGCCCCACTACGTTGAGAACAACGGTTCTGACGGTACTGTCATGGTACGGGTGTTTCACGCTGTCGTCAGAACAGAAAAAGCCTCTCTGAAATGGATATATTTGGCCCAAATTTAGAACAGCCATAGGCATGGAAGCTGTTGGGGAAGGGAAAAGAAAGACACATATGATTACATTCAGTTCACTTCTTGAGGAAGGAGAGGGTATGGGATGTACATCTTAACTAAACTCCACTCTTTCTGGAGAGAGGTCTGTATCCTCGGATGCCCAGCAGAAGAGCTAAGGAGACCATACAGTATCTGTATATTCAAGAACTGATTCTCCTGCCTGTGTTAACCTCTGACCTTAGGTACACTCAGAAAAAGTCACCAGGAGAAAGAACAGAATTGGTCCATGAAAAATAAAGCTGTGAATGTAGGCAAGTTTTCTATTTTACATTCTATGATTACATTCCATTTCATTTAACAGCTTAATACCTTAAATATGCCCAAGGAAGAAGAAAAACTAGCATTAACAAACTTAATAATAGCATCATAATATCTGAAGGCCAAAGAAGCAAAAATATGTTTTACATTAAAATAAAGTTTTTTTTTAAAAAAACCCTTTAAGTATATTTGATAATAAAAACAGAAAGGAACAAGCACTTGTTCTCCAAGACAAACAAAAAACGGCTTTATTAGTCTTGGCAGGGCTGCAAAACTACTCTAACACAGCATAGCATTAAACTTTAACATGCCTCAGCCTCCCAGGAAGCTAGTTCTACAGGCACACACCTTGTCACCTGGCTAGCAGTTTCTAATATGTTCAAATTTACACGGATTCAGGCTCTGCTTTGCACAATTCAAACACTGAAGCATCTGCTCACTCATTATATACTCAGCACCAGGCTAAGCCAGGTACAGAGGACTGATGTGTTCAAAGTAGATTCAAGATCTAGGCTGGATGTGTGAACACAGATGTACACTTGAGAGACCGTTACAAAAGAAGTATCAACACAGACTTTTACAGGGGTGAGTAACAAAACTGTCCTGTATCCTGACTGTGACAGTAATTCTACTAACTAGTATTTCTACACACACATCCAAAAGGAAATAAAGGCAGAAATTACCCGTGAAAACAGAAATACGATTATTAAAGTGGTATAAAAGGACCAACAGAAATTCAGAGATTGATACCCAAACTGATATAGTCAGAAACGAGCATTAGGAAGAGGCAACAAACAGCTGAAGCGTAGGCAATAGCAGGCACAGGAGGGGGCAAGGGCAGCACCAGAGCTGCAGCATCAAGAGCAGAGGGAAGGAGCAAGGGACAGTCCACCACAGACCTTTCCACACCGCATGCTCACACAGCGCTGGACAACACAGATGAGCTCGCTCCTTATCTCAGCTCTGTGCAGTACATAGGATGGGAGCCCCCACTGTTCACTGCAACACTGCTGATGTCTAAAGAAGTGAAGAATGGTGGTGGCTGTAAGTGGGGCGGCCAGGACTCTAACCCCAGCTGCTCCTCCTGTAGAGCTGACCTGACTGTAGTTACAGCTTAGAACTGTGGCCATGAAGATGGCGGCGGAGCTGTCCTTCTAAAAATGCCCATTCAGTAAAAATCCTCTGTTCATAAGGAGACCTCACGGTTAGAGGAACATTATTTCCTGCTAATTATCTCTGTATTCTGCAAGTAAGAGGTTTTCATGACAGTATGAGGGTTTCAGGTTGTGTTTTTTAAAGGATTTTGAGCTTAAAACAGTGGCCTAAAGAGAACTTGTCTTGCAAGAAATAAAAATCTGCCTTATTTCTGTCAAAGTCAGTAACATGGTAAAGTAAGAATTCTGAGAGAGAAAAAAGAAATATTTAATACAACTTTGGAATAATTCAGAAACTGAGTGATACTGTCAACTATGAGAACAGAAAAAGATGCAAGGAATAATGTTTTGAAAACATGAAGGCTGCTCACAGTTGCTGAGGCGGACTTGAAGGTGACACTTCAGAGTTTGGAAAAGAGAGAACGGGCACCCTATGATAGAAAAGTGAAGTTGTAAGGAGGAGCTCGTTCATGGCAACCCATGTTAGCTCAGTATTGAGTATGGACTTCGGGTTCATTGGTCACTTCCTAATGGTTGTCAGCCTTGTCTTCCTTGCCTCACACAGCCTCTCCCACTAACCCTTTCTCTTTCCTAACTGGTGTTGGGGTGTTGGAAGGGATTGGGGTGGAGTAGGGAGGAGATAAAAGAAATGTAAATAAAAGCTTTTAAAAAGTACGCCAACAAATTACTGTTACAGGAAGAGTCCTCTCTAAAAACAGGCACATTCCTTCCTTAATGACTAAAGGATATAGATATTCTTAATTTTTAAAAATTATTTCTTTTATGTGTATGGATATTTTGCCTGCATGTACATATGTGCACCACATTTGTGCCTGGTACCCAAGAGGCCTATCTCTGTGTTCCCTGTCCTCTGGCTTCTGCCAGCAAAGCCTGTTCATCTCTGTGCTGTTGCCTTCATGTATATCTTCTAAGACGTGTTGAGGAAGATAAATGACCACCTAGCATCATGCATGTGTGTGTGTTTCCTTTGTTTTACTCTAGCTGAATGATTCTTCCATTTTATATGTAGTATGCATATCTTTAACTATGCACTTTAATAAAATATTCCAGTAGAATAAATCTAAACCACGTTTTGCAGAGAAGTGTATCAACAAAAGTTCCATTATACAGAAACGAAAGTGAAGAAAGTAAGTTCTGGGGCTGAAGAGATGGCTCAGCTGTTAAGAGTACTTGTTGCTCTTGTAGAGGACCAGGGTTCAGTTGCTAGCACATATGTGACAGTTTACAACCATTTGTAATTTCAGTTGCAGAAGATATGATGCCCTCTTCTGGCTTACATGGGCACTGTACACATATGGTACACAAGACGTACATACAGGTAAAACACACATACATATACAATTAAAATTATACTTTTTTCTTTAAAAAAAGCATTAGAGTTAGGTGGGGCAGGCTTGTAATCCTTGCTCTTGTAGCACTTGGATGGGGACATGAGGATCAGCAGGAATTCGATGTCATTCTGGGGTACGTAGTGAACTCAAAGCCATCCTGAGCTATATGAGAACATGTCCCAAAACAAAAGTAAACAAACAACAAAAAAACCATAAAACTTACCCACTGAAAAAAAACATATTAAAAGCATCTAGAAGTTATCAAACTTCACTATAGTGACTTGGATTTTTATTCCTTCCCCCATTTTTTCAACAGCTTCAATCTAAGACACTTTTTTATACGCTAAATCTGGAAGAACTCTGTATGAAAGGTGTGGATAGAATAAAGAGTCAGCAAAGCCACCTTATGCTGCTACCACCAATCTGACAGGAACTGGCAGAAGAATAAACAGAACCAGCACTTTCTTCTCCTGCCATGTTTGCCATTGCCTAAATCCATGTAGAGGCCAAGAGGCAAGGCAGAAGCTGAGGCCAGGCCAGCTGTGGACAGGCTAAGCTGTGTCTTAGGATGAGGACTGTTGACGGAGTCCATGTCACTACAGCATACAAATTCTGAGCCTTATTTTGTGGGTAGGACACCATTCAATTAGTGGGGTTGAGAGCTCTAAGAAGAGCTACGGAAGGAAAAGGCAACATCAAGGCAGGAGAGGAGAGGAGAGAGGCAAGAAATACTCCTGTGCAGGAGAAGTGGAGGGCCAGGAATAAGGCAGTGAGCATGGGGCGGGGAACATGGAGATTCGTGGACATGTGTGCACATAGACTGGGTGGCTTTCCACATGTCCCTTCGGTGCTGTGGAGTCTACTCTCCTACTAACCCCGAGTGTACTGCCATCTAACACTCACCTCCCTAGTTTTGCTCCCTGGAAGCACTTCAATGACGTTGGGATGAACAAGCAAGCAACAACCTCTGAAACCCATAATAATCTTGTATAACACATTTCTATCCCAAAAAGGTTTACATAGATTTCCTTTCTTAAAGGTACAAGGTCAAACAAATTAAAACAAAACAAAAACCAAGCAATCTGAAACTCAAAAATATGCTGGAGGTGTGGGACTCAGTGTCAGCGTACTTGCTGAACATACGTGAAGTCTTGGTTTAATCTCCAGCAAGCGCACGCGCACACAGGAAGGGGAGGTTGTACAAGAACACTTTCAGTTCTAATCACTATTCTTTCTCAAGCTTGTTTTCCCACTGAGGACACAAATGGCTAACAAAGATGAACAGACTGAACAGAACCATTTTAATTACTAACCTATTTTGCCTGCAGGTATGTTACGTGTACCACAGGAATGCCTGCAGAGGTGAGAAGAGGGCATCAGATCCTTGGGAACTGGAGTTACAGATGGTTGGGGGCCACCATGTGGATGCTGGGACTAAAGTCAGTACTCTGTAAGACCACCGAGTAGGATTACCCACTGGGCCCTCTCACTAGACCCTGAAGTACAACCATGTTTAAAAGAAAGATTTTTTTCACACAGTCATCTGTGGATATTTACTGATCTCACCACACAAGTGAAACAGCTGTGTCATGTTCCATAGCCCTCACAGAGCTCAAGAGAAAGAAGCCTTTATTGAGCAACACTGCAGGCCACTCACCATGCAAATGCTCACACACTATAAACAAGCAGGTTCCATCTTCACAAGGGAACACAACTACGGCCCACACTTCCTGCCACAGAATGTAACAGCAAAACACGAAACACTTACTCAGGAATAAGATCAGATACAAAGAAATACATCACTCTATTCAGGAAATAACCTATAAAATCATTCTGTCATATAATTTCACTAATTTAGAATAAACATGTTTGTATCTAAATACATGGGAAAATCCGAAACAATATATAAGCAACTTTTAAGTTGGTATCTTCTGAGGCAGAACAGAATCAGGTAGAAGACATCTGACTTTTCTGAATGCTTGATCACAACACTTTGTTTCCTAGAAGTACACAAATAACTTAACTAAAATCATACTATCCTTTTCCTGAACTTCCCTTTCCTGTAATTACAATGTTACTCTCCTGAAAAAGCCCTACCTGTAGTAAGAAATCATTTAAAACCAGTCTGTTTTTTCTGTTTAAAACAAGAACAATGCAGTAAATAGCAAAAGCTGGCTGAAATGCTTGATGACATGCCAGAGGATTTACACTGACGTAACTACCTCCTAGAGCGGTGGCTCTCAACCTACCTAATGCTGCGAATTTAATACAGTTCTTTCACACTGTGGTGACCCCAACCATAAATTATTTTGTTGCTACTTCATAACTGTAACTGTGCCACAGTTATGAATCATCATGTAAATATCTGATATTCAGGATATCTGATATGTGACCCCCGTGAAACCGTCATCTGACCCCCAAGGGGGTCACGATGTACAAGTTGAGGACTGCTGTTCTATGAGTTTTCTCTCTTGCAAGTTTTGAGATCTCTCCATAATTATAACTGTAACAACTGTATCACCTAAAAATGATAAACCAACGATGAAAACCAACTTCTACAGAAGCAGAAATAGTCTGGAGGCTCAACAGGTTGGCAGAAGGAGAGACTTTAGCCACCACTATGGAACAGTCTCATAATGTGCTCAGGACTGCACTCATGGTTGTGAGGGGCGGTGCTATCTTTATAATCACAGGAAGAATGAAGGGATGCTGCTCTAGCGGGTCAGACTCAGCTGCACAGGCACAAGCTGAGCAAAGAAAGATCCAAGGCCACCCTGGGCGGGACAGCAAGACTATCTCAAAACAATCACAAGAATCTCAGTTACTGATTATTAGTAAAATAGATTAATATAAGGATCAGTGCTAGCCAACTGAATTTCCAATAAAACAAATGTCCAATACAATGGTCCATGGCCACATGGGACAGTAGACACTTCTTATGTGGCTAGTATGACTTACATATTGACTTTTAATTGTAATTAATTTAGCTTTAATAATATAACTAAAACAATTCCTATTTTTATATGAGGAACATAGCAATTAAAGATATATTTCTATTGTATTGGCATCTCATAGCATGGTACTAAGAATATATAAAAGAATATTTTAAGCTATACATTGGTTCATGCTTATAATCTGACACTTATGAAAATGAGGAAACAGAATACCAGGCTAGCCTGGGCTACAAGACCTTGTTTCAAAATTAATGAACAGACAATCAATCAAAATCTCAGAATTACATATTAATATAAGCCAGGTTCAAAAAGCTGAAGGAAAAACAAGTTAATTAAACAAGTATCGGTGCAGTAACTTTTGCTTTTTAGGAGCCCAGGAAAATAAAAGGAATAAAAAAACCCGACAGTAAATAGAACAAAAAGAAAGCAGTAGGTTGAAAATGCGGCATGTGAATGTGCCTGGGTGTTTAGCGCATTTACAGATTCATGAAATGGCTGGCCATGACTTAAAGTTTTTTAAAACAGGGGCGGCGGGGGGGGGGACAAAGCTAAAACAAGTTATTTAAAAAATTATTATCACTAATAGTATCTCTTAGCTACGCAGTATCAGAAACTCACAGCCACTCAGTCTCCTGAGTGGGCGGCTGTCAGTGTGTGGCAGGGCCAGCAGGCAGCATCCCGGGAGGACAGGATCTTAACACAGGATGACTCTCCACACTGCACCTCACAGCAGCTGCGCTCTAAGAAAGGAGTCTGACCACCAGGGAGTGGGTTTTCTGACAGAATGAATGCCCCTGTCCCTTACTGCACCTGATGAGCCTGAGCAGCCCTGTGCACACACGCAGACCTAACACTCCTCTGCTGATACTATCAGCTCTATGTAACCCTGGGGGAGCTCACTCTACCATACAAGCTAAGAGGACATCCTGAAGCCTAAGCACTCTACTGCAAACAATGGGAGGGAACTGTAAAGCCTTAGGAAAATCTACAATATTAAATAGACAGGAAATTGCTTCTAGAATGTTTCACCAAAAAGGAAATAAATAAATCTCACATGTAAGAAACACATTCCAGTAAATTTGACCACGTGTAAGCATTTTTCTAGTAAGTCCACAGTTTGTGAAATGTGCTTCCACACACCCTTCCATTTTCTCCTTTTAGCTGTTGAAGGTCAGAAGTAAGCTGTCATTATTATTACTATTACTATTATTACTTGGCTCATCCCACCTTAAGGGATGTTCTTATGTGTATAATTCAGTCTTAACAAAATACAGTTTCTTACTTTCTTTCCAAACAGATTACAAATTCTGTCACAGGAAGCACCCTTCTCCTGATCAACTGCTGTGTGCTCTGCTGAACATGTGTGGAGGTCAACGCAGCCTTCAGGGCTTGCTGCTCTCCTACTACATGGGTTCTGAGACTTGAGGGCAAACACCTTCACCTACTGAGCCATAGTGCAGGCCCTCAACATGTATTCCTGACTGAAGGAGAAGCTGGTGAAAGCAGTACCTCAGAACAACGAATTAGCTCAAGGTCGGCATTGAAAAGGCAGGTGGGAGGGGTGAGTGTTACAGAAGGGCAGTGCACCCTCAGCTCTGAGATACCTACATCCTGGTCACTAGCCTGCAGCAGGGCTCCCTGTAAAAGGCACTCTCTCCGCTGCCCGCTCTCCCTCTCATTAGAACGAAAGAGAGAATTTGTGTTTTAGTGATACTTTCCAAAGAAGGGTTTAGATGTTTTGTTTTTTTGTTTTTGGAGAGGGTATTTGTTGTTTGTTTTTCCATTTTATGGTTTTGAGTTGGTAATTCCCCAAAATATTCTCAACCTTGGAGCATTTTAGTTCATTCACATATTTATGATCTCTTTTAAGTATATACTTAAACAGCTTTAAAAAAATTCCAGAGTATGTGCTCAGTGGTAGAGCATCTATCCACAGGATCACAAGAAAACAAAAGCAGAGCCAAAAATTTCCAAAGTTGTTACAGACTTTACTATGTACTCTCAGATTCACACACACACACACACACACACACACACACACACACACAGAGAGAGAGAGAGAGAGAGAGAGAGAGAGAGCGTGCATTGGGGGAGGAAAGGGGAGAGTGCACACCTGCTTATTCACACCTGCTGATCACCTGTTGTTCCTTTCAGAAAAGCACAAGACCGGGGCCAACTGGCCAAGAACATTCATTCCTTCCACTCCCTTATGCTAACAGCTGTCTAGGTCACAGAGTCAGTAGCAAATTTTCCATGTGGCTTTCTGAATGGAAAAGGCAGGGAAATGATTAAGAAATATGTGATTATTTCTAGTTTCCCTTCTCTGGGACACTTATCAAGGAAATCTATTTGAGATTTCTTTGGTATCTGAAGCTACAATTCAACCATGCCAAAAACATTCTGATACAGAACTAGAATGGAGTTGGGAATAATACGGGCACATTTTGAAAGGGACGGAAAGTTGTGCCAAAACATGTGCATCGTAAATGGGCAGCCCATCAGAAACGCACTATGCTGACTCAAAGGCCACACATATCTTGGAATTTCATTTATATGAATTATATGACATTATAGGATGGAGAACAGCTCAGTGTTACCAGGGGGAAGGGCAGTGGGGGAAGTAGATTATAAAGAAGTGTGAAAGAATAGTAAATCAGTGACCTGTGGAAAAATTGACCAACTCTGTATCCTGACTCTGTAGCAACTGCATGGCTAAATTCTCCATTGCCTAAATTCATGATATGTACTTATTGCTCTTGTAGAGAGCATGGGCTTGGTTCCCAGCACCTACACAGAACAGCTCATAATGGCTTGTAATGCCAGTTCTGTATCAGAATGCCAGATGCCCCTCTGGCCCTCCTGGGACACTTGCACACACATGGTACACATAAAGTTACATATACACACACGTACACATATATAAAAGTCATTTTTAAAATGTTACATTATATGCCAAAAGAGAGAAATTTACATCATGTAAGAAAGAAATCAACAAAGCACTGCAGTTTGGCTGAATCTTCTTGTCACCGCCATAGTTGCTGTACCTGCACATACTCCACAGTGAATTCACCGTTCCACCCAGCAGAGGTCTACTTGCCATATGAGCTTCTACCGATGCTCCTGTAATCCTTCCTTCCGGCAGCAGGATGGAGTCCTGGACAAGGCTGGGTATTCAGATATGCCTGCGTTGGTTTGCTTCTGGCACATTCCCACTGACTACTTGAATGAGCCTAATTTCAGTTTCCTCATCCAGTAAATGAAAAGTAATATTTACCTACCACCCAAAAATGTTACTAACTAAAAGCCCATTTGCTAACATGGTACCTAAAAATGCTTTATTCCCTAATATTTATCTTCTGGCCTCTTGTTGTGATATATAAATCTATCAGAATGCTTAATTCAAGTATTGTAATTTCTCCAAATAAAGTGTTTATGTATCATCGAGTTCACAGAAGCTAGCAGAGTCATTGTCTCATGGTCAACACTATCTAATCTGCTTGCCTGTTTTGATCTGATGTTAAACGTGTTACCAAGAGAGAGGAGCTGACGGAATATATCAGAGTACACTGAGAGAGCAAGGGTGACCCATGGATTCCAAAGCTTCTCCAAGGATGTTATATGCAGCAGAAAATGCAGGTAAGCTAGATATTCAAAAGAGGGTCTGTGAAATGGCTCTGCAAGTAAGCCCTGATGGCAGAAAGACAGAACCAGTTCTCAAAAGCTACCCTCTTACCTCGATGTGTGAGCCAGGACATTCCTTCATACACATTCACACACAAATAAATGTTTTAAAAATACATAAAGTTTTAAAATGAGTGATAAAGTGACAAGTGCCAGATACAAACAATGAAATATCACACAGCCATTAACATTTTGAAGAAGAATAGCTGGGCACAGTGACACATATTTATAATCCTTGCACTGAGGCAGGAGGATTTCAAGTTTGAAGCCAGCTTGGCTATATGGTAAGTTCTAGACTAGTCTATGCTACATAGTGAGATCCTGTATCAAAAGTATAAAAAAAAAAAGGAAACGACTACCTTTAATTTTACAATATGCCCAGATGTGCTAGAGTGTACTACAGTCTGGTATTTGGGCAGCTGAGGCAGATCTGCTGTAGGAAGAGTTTGTAGTCAGGGCAGCCCGTAGTGAGATCTCAAAAAACCCAACAATAGTGGGCTGGAGAGATGGCCTGGTGCTTAGAAGTGATTTCTGGTCTATCATAAGGACCAAAGTTTGACTCTCAGAATCCACACTAGGAGGCTCAACTGACTATAATTCAAGCTCCAAGGGATGTGCCCCCTTCTTTAACCTCCAGAGGCACCCGCATATGTATGTACACATGTGGACATAAATAGGTTTTTTGTTTTAATCCCAGGTGTGGATATGGGAGTGATTCAGATGGTCCACAACAGCAAACTATTTGCCTCATGCAGACTCTGAGGGGAGCTCTTTGCCAGCTGCAGATAGTTTAAACCTGAGGGCTCTGGAGAGAGAACACATGCCAGAGCCCAGAGAGTGTGGAGCTGGGAGAAAGAACAAGGCTGCTGCTTCCCCCTGCTGCTCCTGGTTGCTGTTGTTGCAGTGAGACAAGAAGATGGAGATCTCCTGAACGGAGGATTGAACTGGCTCCAGGGAACCTGATGACTCTGACCATCAGGAAGCAGCTAAGAGAACTGCGTCCCTTCTCCCACTAATCCTTTCTCTCTCCTACCTGGTATTGGGGTGTTGGAAGGGATTCGGGGTGGAGTAGGGAGAAAAAGACATAAGAAATGTAAATGAAAGAGTTTTTAAAAAGTACGCCAACATACACATACACTCAAGTATATAGACGGTAATAATGATAGTGATAATAATCTTGTTTAAGTAGAAAAAAGTAAAGGCTGCAGAGACAGCTCAGTGGTCAGCAGCACTGGCTGCTCTTCCAGAGGAGCTGGGTTCGATTACCAGCACCCACATGGCAACTCCCAACTGTCTGTAACTCCAGTTCTAAGGGATCCAGTGCCCTTTTCTGGCCTTGGCAGGCAGTAGTTGCACATGTGGTACATATACATATATACAGTCAAAACATCCACATACATTTAAAAATATTCAAAACATAAAAATAAAAACAAGGTAATAGGCCAGCAAAATGTCTTCTCACACAAGCCTGATGACCCAGAACCTACATGGCAGGAGAGCGCCGATCCCATTACGTTGTCCTCTGCTCTTCACATAGGAATCATGGTACATACACACACACCACGCAGACACAAATAATCACATCTTTTCAAATTGTATTTATTTTATCTGCATGTGTATTCTCTCTGCATGTATACCTGTGCACCGGTGCCTACTGAAGCCTAAAGGATAACGTGGGACTTCCTGGGACTACAGTTACAGTTGGTGGTGAGCCACCATGTGGGTGCCGGGAATTAAACCTAGGTTGTGTGGAAGAGCAGCCAGTGCCCTTAACCACCGAGTCATGAGTCATCCAGCCCCAGTATTTAAAAAAAAAAAAAAGGAGAAGAGGAAGAGGAAAAGCTGGAGAAATAGCTCACTAATTAAGAACACCTGTTGCTTTCCCAAAAGACCTGGATTCATTTCGTAGCACACACTACATAGTAGTTCACAACTAGCTATAACTCCAGTTCCAGGGAATCCAATGTCCTCTTCCAGCCTCACTACAAGGCATGCAGTGCACATACACACATGCAAGTAAAATATTCCAACACATAAAATAAATCTCCCATCACTTGGGGGAGAAGCAGCAAACTGGAGGTCATCTTAGAATATGTAGCAAATTCCAAGCCAATCAAGACTATATACAAGACACTGTCAAAAGACACACGGATATAAAAACCCAGGAAAGATACGCGACCACAATGTTGAAAAGGGTAGTCATCCCTGGGTGGCAGGTAGTAGGATTACAAGTGCAACCAATTTCCTTTTGTGCTCTTTTTAGAGTTTATCAATTAATTCTGAATTTATTTTAGAAAATTTGGAAGTCACAGAATATTTTAAAGAAAAAAAACTAACCAGAACTTAATAATTGACCGAATTCTGTGTCATTCATGATTTAAATATGCAAAGTGGGGAAATAAGTAGATTGTACCAATGTTTATACAGTGAAACATGAGTTTCCAAAACCAAAAGAAAGAAAGGGGGAAGAGAAGGAGGAAAGGGTGCTGGAGAGATGGCTCAGAGGTTAAGAGTGCTGGAGGTCCTGAGTTCAAGTCCCACAAACCACATGATGGCTCACAACCATCTACAATGAGGTCTGGTGCCCTCTTCTGGTATGCAGGCACACATGCAGGCAAAATACTATATAATAATAAATAAATCAATCTTTAAAAAGAAAAGAAACAAAAAGTTGAAAGGTAATATACAGTTTTAAAAATAAGCTCTCACTGCATTGTCCAGGCTGACCCCAAACTTGCGATCCTGTCTCCGCCTTCCACATAGCTAGGATTGTAGACATGTGCCTTTTGAAAGAGAAATTGTTTGAGACAGCATTGTTCTGTAGCCTAGGCTAGCTTAGAACTTACAGCAATCTACCTGTTTCAGGCTTCCAAGTGCTGATCACAGCCATGAACTACCATGAACTGAAAAAGTCACCTTTTAAACTATAACACTTGTTGCAGTTTCATAGGCTCACTTTTTTAAATACTGACTCCACAACAGCCGTCAAGCTTCAGGAGACAGTGCGGGAGAGTTAGCGAAGAGAATGCCCCCTTTGAAGTGCAGCCTCCAGAGCTCAGCCTCTGTCTTAAAGGTGTGATCTAAAGGGTTTTGTCTGCACACTAAAATTGTAAACCAAAGAATTACATATTTGGGAAGAATACCTTGTTAATTCTCTCTATGAGAGAACAACAAGTCTTGGCTCAGCAAGCCCACCTCAAAATTCCATGAACCAATGACACCATCTTTACCAGCAGTAAGAAAGAAATCAATTATTCTATCAGCAGAAAGGCCTATTCCTACGAATAACAAATGTTCACTACTATACCGATTCTTTGATCAAACTGCCAAATTAGAATGCTTGAAAAACTTGTAATCATCTACAGAATAAGTAATACATATGTGTCTCAGAAGTTGTATAGGACAGCATTTGAGAGCAAATTTTAAAATCTTTAAAGAGATTGCTTTATTAACCAAACTTAAAGAAATCAGACTGACTTGATTCATTATCTAGATACAAAATTAGTTATCTTGGTACTCAAAATACGTGTAGAAATTTTTCAAGAATCTACAGATAAGACAGGTAGCTCAGGAAAATTTGCCTAGCGTGCTAAAAGTCCAGCATTCAACTTGTAGGGGAAATATATAAACAATCAAATGAGATCCAGACCTAAGGCTTCACAACCTGAGAGTAATATAGTTTACATATTACCATATTAAAAAATGTCTTTCAAATCTTAAGAGCATACATGAAGTGCGTTTAGTCTGAAATTATGCCAAGAGGCAAAGGACCAGAAACTAAAATATCATTTACTAACTTTAGAGTCTCAGAAGTATAAGGAACTCTCACTTTGGCAAGAAGTCACGAACTTGGCATATCTAAATTAGTACACTTTTACAACACACACACACACACAGAGTAATTTCTACATTAAGAGCCCGTGTGAGCCAATACGGTGCTTTGGCAGGTAAAGGCGCTTGCAAAGCAGGTCTGGTAATTTGAATTTGTCCCCCCAGAACCCACTGATTACTATGGCATATGTCATGTGTGCCCCCCAACACACATCTTGTACACATATACATACACACAAAATAAGAGGGAAGAAAGGGGGCATGTAAGCTGATGCTGAAGGATTAAGAGTTCCACACCAGCCTAAACCACATGGTCAAACTGTCTCAAAAGTGGAGCAAAGGCTGATTTATCAGCATGAGCTTAAAAGTGTGTCAGGAAGACTTGTGAAAACTGAGTATAGATTCATGCTGGGCACCTTCCTCACCTGCCACACTTGCCTTTCTCATCACACACAAAAAATAATTATATATGTATCAGAATCTGCCTGACTCTACCTCCCAAGTGCTGGTATACACACACACCACCTGGCATGTACATATTTAATTATTTAATTAATTATTTAAATATTTTAATGTATAGGTGTACATGGGTGTACCAGTGTGTGGAAGACAGAGGAAAATTTTAGGTGTCACTCCTCAGGAGTCATTGTTCACCTTGGTTTTGAAACAAACAAGATCTCTCATTAGCCTAAACCTCACCAGAGTAGGCTAGGTTGGCTGGCCACCAAGCCCCAGGGAGTGACCTATTTCTGTCCCCCAGGATTGCAAATATACATCACCATGTGCAGTTTCTTTCATTCTGTTTATTATTAGTGTGTCTGTATGATTTGGAGAGGCAAGTCGGGCTTGAGTGACAAGGGCTTTACCTGCTGGGCTAATCTTGCAGGTCCATGACTGGCTTATTATGTGAAGTCCAATCTCTTTACTGGATAACAACTTCAGGTCTTGCAAAGCATGATGACCCCTTGTGTCCTCAGGACACTCAGTCCTCCTGAAGCCCTCTGGAAGGCAGTGACAGACTACCTATGAAATGTTTCTCTTTAAAATAGAAAATTACCTTTCCACTCTCTTCTTTGTCTATCTCTTTATCAAAATAGAGCAAGTTAGCCATAACCTTATCAGGTCTGTGGAGACTAAGATTTCAGTCATGAGTATTAAATACTTCAATGTTTTTAAATACAAGTTTTTAATTATTAGGAAAAAATACGGTTCTTATATTGGACTCAAACTTGTTAAGACTTTCTTGTAATTTAGGCCAACATATTATAGTATTTTAATTCTGGTTGGTATTGATCTCTACAGCTATAGTTAAGGTAAGTATGTGAAATTCCGCAAGAGTTCATGAATTTATAGCACAATGAAAATTCACACATATCGCAGTAAACCATCTGATAGCAGCAGCTTTATTATAACATTCAAGTCTAAAGTTCAGATGTCACCTCCCTAACCATGAACCACCCACAGGGTTTGTTCTGTTGAATGGGTACCTCTCCTATTTACTGTTCTCAAGGTCACAGGCATGCATACATTGGTATTTTGCCTCCATGTATGTCTGTTTGAGGGTGTCAGATCTCCTGAAACTGGAACATATGGGTGGGGGGAGTTGAATGTGGGTCCTTTGGAAGAACAGCCAGTGCTCTTAACCACTGAGCCATCTCTCCAATCCCACAGATTACAGTTATAAGAATGTCCTCAATGTTAGTTCTTCGCCCCCACATTGTGCCAGGCACGCTTTGTGAGAGCATAAGCTCCTTTTGACGCAGACAGCAGTCCCCTGACATTCAGACCAGACAACTGTGGTTTCTTAGTCTCAAGTCTACCTGCATGGACTATGCAATAGTGTCTGTGGGAGACTGACTTTCCTCTGCAGTGTGCCTCATGGACCACTGTGACCGTGGGACAGGCGAGACAGGCGTCATCTTCAGTGAGCCTCGCATGACTAAATGAAGCAGCGTATGATTCTTGCCATGGAGATCACAGGGAACAGTACAGGCAAGACCAAAATCTAACTTCTAAATCAGTGACTTTTCATATTTAATCACATTTTTAACTCCTTAATAGTCTACATTCGATGGCAGCACTTGGGATTCACAGTTTTAATACAGATAACCACCACTAGCTTTAAAATCACCATTACATAACCTGACTAACAAGCTTGATAACATCAAAGAAACCTTTTCTCTAAATAGGCTATTGTTGAGTCAGATGTAAACAATATTTGGAAGGTAGCACACTTAACATTTGTATCTTATCTATGTCTTCAGAGAAAAAAATTACAACAAATATCTCTTGTCCCTATGCTCCTGGGTAACTAAATCAAATTGGGATGTCATTTGTAAATGTTTTTTACTTAAAAGAAATTTGTGAATTTTAATTATATATAATTATGTCTAATGCCCTCTCTGCGTTTTCCCAGAACACTAGTAGTGAGCATGTCTGTGCTGGTTTGATTAGGTATGGCCCCCATAGATTCATGTGTTTGAATACTTGGCCATAAGAAGTGACACTATTTGGTGTGGCCTAATTAGAGGAGGTGTGGCTTTATTAGATGAAGTATGTCACTGTGGAGGTGGGCCTTTGAGGACATGCACACATATATATATGTATATATACACACATATACACATATACATATAAATATGTATATATACATACACACAAATATATACATGTATGTATACGTATATGCATATATACATATATGTAAGTATACATACATACATACATGCATGCATATTCAAGCTCTGCCCGGTGTAAAACAAATCCAGTCTCTTCCTGGCTGCCTTTAGCTCAAGATGTAGAACTCTTGGCTCCTCCAGAACCATGTCTGTCTGAAAGCTACCATGCTGCCTGCCATGTTGATAATGGATTACTAAACTTCTGAAACTGTAAGCCAGCCCCCATCAAATGTTTTCCTTGAGTTGCCTTGGTCGTGGTGTCTCTTCACAACAATAAACCCTAACTAAAACAATGACTGTTGTGTGTATCCTTTCCTTGAGCTCATACTGGCCAGAAGAAGTTATACAGGCAACTAGCAGTTTAGCTTGGTCAACCTAAAATTTCAGTTAGCGCTTGACCAGTTTTTATTCCTGCTTCTAGTTTGCTGTTCTCTCTCAACCCATGCACATTCACTAGTTACCTGGCCTGTAAGCTGTGAGAGTACTGCTCACCCACAAATATAAACAGATTGACAATGAAGATCTGATTTCAGGAACAAACAGATTAGAAACAGTCCAAACAAGACTGGTGTGGTAGCCCATACCTGTAACCTCAGTATTTTGAAAACAGAAGCAGGAAGAGTTAATTCACAGACCATTTCAGCCACAACACCCTGTTTTTTAAGGGGGGGGGACTTCCCAAGGTAATCCAGGGATCAGGAACTGAAATGGGCCCAAGTAAATGATGGGCCTCTACCTCCACCCCCTTTTTGATTTTTCAAGACTATTTCTCTGTGTAGCTTTGGCTGTCCTGGAACTCAATCTGTAGATGACGCAGGCCTCAAACTCAAAGAGATCAGTCTGTCTCTGCCTCCCGAGTGCTGGAGTTAAAGGCAGGCACCACTGTTCATTCTGAAGAGCATCTTCAATGCTGCTGAAATTGTGGTTAGGGCTGTAGTTCAGTGATACTTGACTGATACACATCAGACTCTGGGTTTCCCTCTCTCTCCCTCTCTCCTCTCTCTTTCTTTCATACACATTCATACAAACACAGAGAGAAAAAGAATGAGATTAAATTGTAATTAGAACTACATTCAACAGTATTCCAAAAGAAAACTCACCAGCAAAGGCAATCACATTTAAATACTATGTGTCAGTGATAAAAAAAAAACACAATTGGTTTATTAGCTTAATAATGATAATGATTAGAATTATAACACTGAGTGTCTACTCTAGGCCAAGTCTAAGCTAAACATGTCACAAACATCATCTTACACATGATCTCATCTTACTTCACAGCAGCATGAGGAAGGCACTGGGAGCATCACCCTTTTCCTCATTAGATGAGGAAATTCTGGAGTAGCTAGCATGACCTGCCCAGTATCACAGTAACAGATGGAGCTAGAGTTTTATAAGAACAGCTGACTCAAAAGTGTTTTCACATCTTAGAAGAATAGCTGACTCGCCCATTCATTCCTATGACAAACATCTGAATGCCTACTGTGTACTGCATACCTTCTAAGTATCTGTAATAACACAGTGTGTGTGGATTGGTTTCCTGAATTTTCTACACGATCCATAACTCGGCACTATTCAAAAGTAATGCTCCTGAAGCCTCCATTACCTCTGCCACAAAAAACACTGCTCCAGGGAAAATTAACTCTAAGCACAAGCAGATTTTTTGAATGATGCCTCTCTCCTCTTACAAGGCTGCAGCTCTTGAGGACGGAGACTTTGTTTCACTCACTCCGCAGTCTCAGTGTAAAGATTCATCATATAGTACTATCACAATTTTCTTGTGAGTCTTTGTTCCATAATAAGCAAGAACCTGTCAGAACCCATGAGCTTTAATATCCCAATCATTTTTTTTGCATTCCCAGTGATAAAACAAAGCCATTACTATATACTTCACAGTTGTGTCACGTTACAGGAATTTATGCAACACATTTACCAAAAATAAATCACAGGCTATCAATAAATAATGGTTCTGTCCTCATTTACCTCTCTAGCAATACAAGCAGCCACCCCGTCTCTCCTGCCATGGATGTAACTGAATTCAAACACCAAGCAGAACCCAACTTAAGAAGCTGCCAATTAAAGACTTTTTCTGCTACCGATCTCCTATATGCCATTTTCCTAAATACCTCACCCAGAAAAAGACTCTAGCAACATTTCCAGGAACTGACAACACAGGGCTAACCCACGAGGTTCTAACTCTTGTCTGTCAGAATGCCTTACTCTGAATACTACACATGATTCACTTGAAATACAGGAAGGGCAAAGGCTCTTCCTTTCCTGTGAGAACTCAGAAGGAATGCCTCTAACAACAATTGCACTTGAAGAAAAAAGCTACAGGAATGCCACTGAACAGGGCAAATTAGCTGCATCCTTCAATTACATCCCAACTAGTTACCTCACTGCTAACTCTTCATAGCTATTACAAGTCTGAATTGTGAAAATGAAGGTGCCGGTTTTAGACAGTAGAGTCATGCTCAAAATATGGTGAGCAGACACTGACTCTGAAACCACATAACCAATGAGGACAAAAACAATCATAAAATATTTGGGCCACCTATAGTATTAATTATTTTTAGTTAGCCAAATAACCCCCCAATTTATTTGCCACTCATCACATCTTATCCCAAATCTGAGCCAGTTAATCACTATTCAAAAGTTACAATCCTCACAAGTACCCTTCCAATTACTGACCCACACCATTTACCGATGGGCTGCCCTGGGTCAGTTTCTCAACTGCCCATGATGCACAGAAAGCAGATGGCCAAGCCAATCAACCACCCTGAGTAAGCTGTTGAGAAACTGTTTGGCCTACTCAAGCCCAGAAGGCACTAAGCCAATGTTAACTATATTCTAGGCTGAGATTAGGAACTGTGCGGAGAGGCTCAGGGTTAAAGCACTTCCCTAGGTTATAGAGATTCAAGCAGGGAAGTGTGGTGGGGTGTGCAGACACACATGGTAATTCAACCACACTGGCCTCCCCCACCCAGGGGAAAAACCCTGTTTGTCTGACTAAACAAGAATAAAATAAAATAAGCTACTTGTGGACAACACCAGCTTGGTTTAAGTCTGTGATGGCTGTTAGACACTCCTTGCTGGCTCCCAGCCTCCTCTGTGGACCACAGCCATATACCTAAAAGCCTGCTACCTCACTACAAGGATCTGCAACACTGGTTCTTTACCTGATACTGCCTGTCATGCTGGCAGCCCACAATAACATTTAAGGTTTTAAAGGGAAAAGCCCCAAAGGAGAGGGTGTGAAATTAAAAAAAAAACAAAAACACTTTTAAGTTTGAGGGAAATTCCCATAGTCATCCACTGCCATGATGCACTCCAAAATGCCATAGCAAAGCCATAACTGGCCAGAAGCCTCTTTTCTGCTTTAAAATGCCCTTCCCTCCTTTGGGCCTCACCACCTACTCTTCCCTATGCTAAGCATCAGCCTGATTGCGCCTCCACGAGCAATTCATTTTCATCTCAATGTAATTTTCTCTCAACTTAAATATCCCTTCCTCAGATAAGCCTCGCTGGTGTGTTCCTCTTTTAAGTCTTCCACAACCTCTACAAAACACTGTCGGACATTGACACAGAGAGCCTACCTTTCTCACATTGGTGCTTCCAGCTCTTAGGACTGCATTAAGCACTTAATGTGCAATTAGTAAATTCAATGAAAAATGACATAGACTCAAGTACTTTTCAAAACGTAATGCTAGATTTGTATAACATAAGACAATTTCAGGTTAACATATGTCAAAATAAACATCTGTAAAACAAGGGTAAGCCCGCTGTGGTGGCACATGCCCAAGATCCCAACATTCAGGAGGCAGAAGCAGGAGGAGGAGGAATAAGGGCCAGCTTTCAGCTATACGGCAAGTTTGAGGAGGGGGAAGAGGGGAGGAAGGAGTACAGATGAGAGAGAGAGAGGAGAAAGAGAAAGCATCCGTGAGAGAAAGGAGGCGGAGTGAAGAGACCGGTCCATTGGTGAGGTGCCTGCCATGCAGGTGTGAGGCCGAGTTCGGTCTCTAGCACCTAGGTTTAATATAGAACCAGATGGGCAAGCCTGTAATCCCTGCACTAGGGAAGCAAAAACAGGAGGCTCTCTCAAGTTCGCAGGACCTAGGGCCCCATAAAGAACCTATCTCCAAACAGAAGGCTCCTGAAGAGCAACACTGAGGCTGACCTTTGGCATCCACATGCACGCACGTGCACACACACACACACACTCACACACACACACACAGCACATAGGCTCACAAAAAAAAAAAAAAAAGAAAGGAGAAAGGAAAGGAAGCGAGGATACTGCACAAGTGTTTCTTTGCTGCCTGACTATAGAGAGAAATGCGAATTGTGGAATGCATATAAATGAGGTGGGGCCGGTCTCAGGCTTTCGTGCTTGAGAGGCAGAAGGCTCAGGAGTTCAAGGCCATCCTGGGTTACACAGCTCAGCCAGCCTGGACTCCATGAAATCCTGCCTCAAAAAAGAGGAAAGACATTACATACAAACGAGAATGGACAATTACAGCTGTTCAAATAAATCTTAGGACTCTTAGCTCATTTTTTTAATATGCAGACCAACCATTCCAAGACTTAAGCAGTAAAAATAGTAAGGATATAACTAATTCTCTTTTTCTTGAATAAGGCGAAATTTAAGACCTATCACTGTATACAGTAACAAGTTTTCCACTTACTCAGTTACACCCTACCAAAACTAAACAGATCAGTTTCCACCTTGTCTGGAATTACTGTTACATATATATGGGTTTTGCACATAAACTGATAAAGTACTAGATCTCAAAGCATTCTGTGGGCTCTCATGGGAAAGGTTTTAAAGTCTGTATTTCTATCCCTAAAAAAAAAAAAACCCAAAAAACTAGGTGATGTTACTTCTACTAATTATTGTGTTACAGGTGCTAGAATTACAGGGAATTATTTTACTCAACATATATAGAGAGAAGCACAGGGCACTTCTCTACGTTATTTACATACTGACTCATTTAAATTTCACAAAAGAGATATAAGTAGGTTATTGTATATAATACAGCTGAGGAGACACAGGTACTCAGAATACTCCCAAAGTCACATAGTTAATAAACTAACGAGGAAGAATTTGAATTGAGAGAGTACACGGTCAAAGTCCACTGCTAGAATACACTGTTTCTAATGTGCTAAAGGAAAAAAATACAGATTTTAAAGGGCAAGTCATTCCCAATTCTAGACTTCTTACAGTTAGGGAAAATACTAAAAGCAAAGCAAAACTCTGCCTGAGCCATCTAGACTTTAAAAACCTAACGGTTTAAAGAAGAAAGCAGGAAAAAAGAAGGAAGTTGGAAGGGATGAAGAACAATGGGGCTGTGGCCAGCTTGGCAGAATGGGCCTGGCATGCAGGAAGCCCTGGGTTTGACTCAAGCCCAAGCCCCTCACAAAACCAGGCACAGCGGTGCATCCCTGAATGCCAGCCCTCGGGAGACGCATGCAGCACTCAGAAGGTCTAGGTCATCTTGAGCAAGTTCAAAGCCAGCCTGGGTTACACGAGACTTTCTTTCTTTCTTTCTTTCTTTCTTTCTTTCTTTCTTTCTTTCTTTCTTTCTTTCTTTCTTTCTTTCTTTCTCTCTTTCTTTTTTAACTGAAAAAGAGAAAGAACAAGAACATTTAAAGGCAAGGAAGCCCGAAAGCTTCTTGCAACCACCATGCATAACCTCCAGAATGTAAATGCTGTTTTTGAAAAGAAAGTAAAGCAAAGTAGCACTTAAACAATCAGTCCCTGATCAGCTTGCTGTGCAGACATGTTTCCTCAACCCCACACGCCAGTGAGGTGGCTCAGTCCGTAAAAGCACTTGTCAAGCAAATCTGACAACTTGAGGTAAATTCCAGAACCTACATAGATGTGGAAGGAGAAAACAGGCTGCTCAAAGTTATTCTATGACACACGCAAAAATAATTTTTAAAAATCTAAATTCCTCTCCACAAGAGTTGAAACTACACACTATGCTAACTAGCCCGCCGGACTAATGTTTGTTCACCTATGCTGCCAGAATCTCAGCATCTCCATCTCTTAATAAATACCAACTACTTCATATTTAAATAGCAAAAGGTCAGTTTCTAAAATCAGAGCAATTCCCCAAACATCTCAGACACTTCAGTAAAGTCTGCCAAAAGTTACTAAATGAGAATGGGATTAATAAGATTCATAACACATCTTTTAGTTTACAAAAGGATGTAATGCAAAGAGAATCTAAAAGAAGAATTCAGTTCATAAAACATGTATGGGAAAGTGCTCTCCACATTTCCACAGTGGAGTCCAAGCAGGCCACACTTAAGGTGAAAGTCAATGCAACTGCACGGAACCAGGTAGGGCACCGGAGGAACAGTTCCCTCCAGCCTCTACTTTTGCTCCACACTACTCATCCGACAGAAGAAAAAGCAAGATCTTAATCTGACACAAGAACATGAAACTTGACAAACTTCTGTTCATCTTCTGAGGTTTTTTTTCTCTCCTGTTACTCGAAACAATGAGAAAAGTTAAAGAAACAAACCCAGCAAACTTTCATCAGGCGCAAAAGAAATGGCTTTAATTAAAGCAAGTACCTACCTATTCAGCTGCTAGAAAATGTGTGAAATAAGTGAATGAATGAATCAATTTTAGAAGAAAAGGGAAGAAGGTACAAAAATGCTGAGACTATGAACCCAACTATTTCCATGTTTTTGTTTTGTTTTGCTTTGCTTCTTAAAGCAACCCAACCTGGGGATTAGCAAAGGGATCGCTCCTTAGGGGATATATTAACAGGGGCTAAAAGATGTCAGCATTATGGTGAAGACATCAGACATCACTATTAAAGTAACAAGTAACAAGGATTTCAAAACTACCGACTGTGGGTAGCAATGTTTTTGCCATCAAATTGTATTCTACACCTACTGACCATGTTCTGGCATAATGATGCTTTATTTGGAGCATGATAAGGAAACCTGAATTCTCCTCCCAATGAAGCCAACATGAGGCAGCACCCCAGAGGAGAGAGATGTCTCAGGGGTTAAGAGCACTTGCTCTTTTGGAGGACCCAGGCTAGGTTCCCAGCACCTACACAGTGGCTCACAATCATCTGTTCCAGAGACTAGGACCCTATGGGCATTGTACACATAAACTCAAAAAGCCTCTCTGCCTCACACATACACACACTAAATAGATATATAAATAAACCTTTTTAAAAGGAAAAAGCCAAAAAGCCACACAAAAAGAAAAGAAAAAGCCAACACTGATCCAAGCGTTCTCCCTGCATCTGCTATCAAAACTAGCTGTGACTGGTGACCAGCGCAAGAAGGAAAACATTCTCCCTTTGGGTCTGGACACAGATGGGTATTATCTGTAGGATCCTGGCCGAAACAACAAAACCAAACCAAACAAACAAAAAACCCAGCACACTCAAATAATACAGTCAAGAGGAGTGAGCCATAGGAAGGATCTGGAGAGAGCAGTTAGGGATGGTGGTATGTCCTCAGGGAGCAACAACAGAAAGCTATTATCATTTCTAAGTCTAAGGTCTATGGAGCACAGAAAGGCATTATAAAGTGATCACCACACAGCAAAATAAACACACAAAAGGCAGGCGTTGCCAGTTCCACCTAAATCTTCTGGATATCACAGATACTTGAGTCCCTATTGCCCTAATTCAAATTGAAAATGGGTAGAAAAAAAATGTAAAAGCAAGGCTAGGCAACTTCTGGCATTTCTGTATCTCTTAAGAATAAACAGATAAGCCATTTCTCTCTAATGGTATAGATCTAAGTCAAGGTCCTTCTCTGTGGGCAAAGGGCACCATGTCTGCATTAGTACGTTTAGCACGATGAAACATCATGTTTACTGTCCTACTTACCTTTATACCCCCAGCACTCACACAAGGTACAAAAGTCACTCCTCAGTGTGCACTGAATCAGTGAAGGGGCTCTGTGGCTAAAATACAGAGTAACCCTTAGTAATTAAACAGTGAGTTATATTCAGGACATAGTATAATACTAGACTAAAATAGCCACTTTTATACCAGCTCTCCGTTGTTCTTTATATAGTAGCTTTCCATATGTGTTCAGGTGATTGCATATGGACTTGCCAACAGTTCTAGAATCACTGATCAAAAAACCAAGAGCAAGGCCAAGTGTGGTGGCACCTGTCCTTAATCCCAGCACTTAAGTCAGAGGCAGGTAGAACTCTTGAGTTCAAGGTCAGCCTGGTCCACACACTGGGTTCCAAAGCCAGCCGCAACTACACAGTGAGACTCTGTCTATAAATAAATATGAAAGCAGACAAAGTCAAACAGAAATCAATGGTAGGCTTGTCAAATCAAAGACTCAAAAGAACCAGAAGATGACATGAATCAATTTCATTTCACAAGATTATATATATATATAAAATTTCTTCTTCCAAAAATTTAACAAATCCACTGAAGGAGCTAATGATTTAAATATGCATATAGAAGAATTAATAGAGTTTATTTAGAAAAAAACACACATCAACACATACACACATAATGTTTAATGATCACTTCAATGGATATCACCATGGGTAAAAATCATAAAGTACTTGTGTAACAAAATCACGTAACATCATTACATGAAAATGGGTATACAGAGTGATGTTGGGGTAGTCATCAACAGAATATGGAATATACTCACATTATAATTATGAATCACTTTCACATAATCTATACTTAGGAAGTGCTTACTCATCTTTCTGCCAGGATAGTGAACTCTTACATGTAGATCCTCCGCAGAAAAAGGAAAAAGTTTGAACCAGGCTGAAAGCTCTCCTGAAGAAAATACAATTTTAGGCTACCAATCTCTGGCTGTCTGTATGGTGAATAAATCCCAAATTCAGTACAATCCTTAAACTCCCCTCGAAAGGGTAAGTTTACTATAAAAAAACTGTCTTCCAAAAGTCGGTCTTAATATGTTTTGTATTGTTGTTTGCCTTAGTGTTAATTGTGAGAGTAGATGTTGTTACATCTAATTACATTTTGTTAATATCTAATTATATTAAGTAGGTTACTTTCCACCTATGAAAAGAGAAATCTGGGCTATCTTGACAATACACTGAACTACTGTAAAAGAAACTTCAGTATCATCACAAGAAAAAACAATAATAAACAGATAAAACAACATTCACATAGATGGAGCTGGAGAGAAGGTTCAACCATTAAGGGCGCTGTCTGTTCTTCCAAAGGACCCAGGTTCATTTCCCAGCACCTACATGGCAGCTCAGAACCATTTGTAACTCCAGTTCCGGGGGATCTGACACCCTCACAAAGACATAATGCAAACAAAACACTAATACACATAAAATTAAAATAAATATTAATTTGTTAAAAAATGCAGATGAAGTATCTTTTTAAAACAGCAAACTTAATGTAGAGTCCCTCAAAAGAGCTTGTCTTCAAATCACTATAGCTGGATACAGTGGCTCATGCCTATACCCAACACTTCAGAGATTGAGACAAGAGGTCTGGCAGAGGTTCAAATCTAGCCTGGGCCACACAGTTCTAGATCAACCTGGGCTGCAGGTTTCAAAAAGGAAAAAAAAAAAATATCCAAGAGGTATGGGGAAGACACTAAATATTGTCAATGCCTTAAGGGTATCATATTCCTGACCTATGGGGTCAATTACATCACTGTAAGATTTCCAAGCTCAAGAGGATGCCTCATATTGAAAATATAGGCCACCAGAAAATATAATTCATAAAATTGCACTGCATATGTCTTCCCACTATACATGATCTTTGTCAGTTTGTTTGTTCAATATAGAGATTCACTCTGTAGTCTAGGCTGACCTGAACTCACTACATAGTCCAGTCTAGCCTCTAATACATCATAATCTTTCTACTTTAACCATTTGAGTGAAGGGATTACAAGCGTAAGACAGGACAGCAGGCTCATGAATTTCCTCCTACTGGGTTGCCTCTCCCAGCCTGGACATGAGGGTTTGTGGCTAGTCTGCTGAATCTTCTTATGCTGTGTTCAGTGAAGATACCTGGGAAGCCTGCTCTTTTCTGAAGGGAAAGAAAGGAGTGGATCTGAGAGCGAAAGGAGATGGGGGAACTAGGAGGAATGGGGGGTGGGGGAGGAAACTGCAGTCGGGATGTACCGAAAACAAAATTAATTAATTATTAATTTAAAGAAGTATAAATCTGCCGTATGGCTTCATATTAATAACATGAGCTGTGGCTCCCTCTGGGCAGAATGCATTGTGTCAGCCCTCCTAATCGCTGTTCAGTCCATAGGTAGAACATGCCAACAATCCTAACACTCTGGGGGGTGAGGAAGAAAGGACACAAGTTCAAACCAGGCTGCACAACAAGACCGTGTCCATAAAGAAGGAAAGGGAGAGGGAGAGAAGGAAGAAAAAAGAGAAATGGAAAAAGCAGTGTATAAGCTAATATGTCCTAACATCTGAAGAGCTGTTTCTACAAACACTGTTTCTGTTTGGTGACTCTCCCTAGGTTTGGGCTCTCCCTAGTAGCCCAGACTGGACTTGAACTAAGCATTTTCCTGACTCCACCTCACAAGTGCCTGGGTTACATACAGGTCACCACACTCTCCCTATGGGCTGTTCTAAGACTGAATCCCCTCTTTTAGATTTCATTCCTACAATTCACTGCGAAACTACAAGGGGTTCAGGGGAGTCCTGGTAAAGAAACAAGCTGCACAGATTAAAAAAGAAATCTTTTTTAAAGGTACCGAAATTTTAACAATTTGAGAAGAGACAGGCACCTAAAAGGTCAGGTTGGAAGCAGGAGAAAGGAATAGTCAAGAACTGCTAGATTAAAGCCTGGGGAAATTTCCTACCTATGAGAAGCCAAGAGGCAGATTTGTATCTAGGATGCAAAAGCCACTAGACTTGAGAACTACGCTGATTCCTTAATCCAGAATCCCCACCACCCAAACCTCACTGGCGTATAATACAATTGGGTACAATTACCTGACCCAATGGTGTACAAGCGCCTGACACAATACAGAAAAAAGGCAAAGGCCACTCCTTCCTACGCCTATCCCTTCACTTCAGTTTGGTTTGGTTTGGTTTGGTGGGGGCGGGGGAGGGCTTTTTGTTTTTGTTTTTACTGAAAAAAAAAAAACTGGCGATGAGAGATTCCAAAATTAAATTCTTCCAATCAGGAAAAAAATGTCAAGTTTGCTGTAGCTAAAGAAGGGTCTTTAACTCCTTGCCAGGCTGTCACAGGAGACAGAAGGGCTGCGCAAGGAGGAAACAGCAGGGCTCCTACGGGGGGCGGGGGGGGGGCGGGGAGCAAGCTTCCTCAGCCCTCGCCAGGCAGAAACCTGGCATCTCCATCCCCTCTCGCAACCTGACAATTTACAACCTGGCGACGCCTTCTAATTAGGAACGTTCTAAACCTTTTTACGGGCGAAAACTTCTAAAGCGCTCCTCGCGGGTGTGACGAGCCTGCCCGCTCGGGGAGAAAACCCGGGGGCGCACCAGGCGCCCAGCTTCGCCGCAGAAGCTGGACGCGCCGGCGACCCGCAGCGGTCTCCGCGCCGTGCAGAGGGGGGAGGAAGGAGAGCGGGCCGGGAGGCAGAGGGTGACAGCACAGGCGAGAGGAGCGGCCAAGCAGGGCTAGACCCAGCGCACGCACCGGCGGACAGGCGGGGGGAGCCCACGCAGGAGCCGGGGCGCCCGAGGCAAGAAGCGGGGGGTCCCCCCCAGGCTGCGCAAGCGGCTGCCCCCCGCCCCCTCGGCGGCCGCAGCGCACGCAGGCGCGCGCCGGGCACACCCACCCCACCCCGGCGCGCGGCCCCTCGCCCCCACGGCCCCCCAACCCGCGCCCGGAAGACCCCCCGGGCCGCCGCGCCTACGTACCCAGCAACACGCACAGCACATCCAGGGCCACGTACGGCAGCCGCGTCCTGTCGAACATGGTCACCGGCCGGACGCTGTCACGCTCCGCTGCCGGCGACGGTTAGAGCAGACCGCGGCGGTTCGGATACCTGACTCCCGCGGAGTCCCGCCCTCGGGATGGCGGCTGCCTCAAGGGGACCGTGCGTCCTCCGCTGCGGACGGCGGCCTCCGGCGGAGAGGGCCCGGCCGTGCTGTCACACAGGGCTGCGGCGCCCCGGACCTCCCCCGTCCCCGCTCGCTCGCCCGCCGCGGCCTCACGCCCTCCGCCGCCGGGTGCCCTCTCCAGCAGGCGGGGCGCGCGGACGCGAGCTTTAAGGATGAGGACCTGAGGGGGTGGGGGGGGGGAGCCGGGGTAGGGCCGCGGGCCGCGGCTCCTCCCGCCCGGGCGCGCCCCCGGAGCCGGCGCGCGGCCTCGCGGGCCGACGGAGCGCGCGGCCGGCGGGGGGCGGAGTCGGGGAAACCCCAGGCCCGGCGCGGACAGCCAATCGGCGCCGTCGATCCCGCCCGCCGGCTGGCGGGGCCCGCCCCGAATCTGCGAGCCCGCTCTCCCTCCGCGCGGCCCCGGCTGCGGGGTCCCGGAGCCCCCTCTCCGTTCGGTTCATCCCTGAGCGCTCGGCGGCGCCTCCTTTAAAGGAGAGCTGGCCCCCGCCGCCCGCCGCCCTCCTCCTCCCACAGGAATGGGACCGCGACGGGCTCTCCCTCACCGAACTGCTTAGTTACCTCTAAGCCCCGTTCTGTGGGAAGACTGCACCTTGGCCTTCCTCTTGGTCCTAGCTGAGCCCGATCTTACCAAGAATCCCTCCTGCTGTCTGATCGTTCTTGATACTTTAATACTTAATATCTGAGCATATCTGCGCTCCAGCCCTTGACGTATGTAAATCCTCGGTCCGCCCTTAGCAAGAGTACCCCTGCCGCTGACGTCTTCGTCCTAATGTTCTGTCCGCCGGCTCGATTCACTCCCTTTGTTCTTCAGCTCAGTTTCCCCAACTGCAAGTCGCGACTCCTACGGCAGTACAGTTCATAGGGGCTTCATTTGGGAGGAGTCTGGTAGGGCTCTGGCCTAGCATGGAGGGGCCTTAGTTTTGATCAGTATCGCAGCATCCGCCTGCTCACAGACACAACAGAGTTAATTATGTCTTCATTATCGATTTTTTTAATAGTGGCAATCCCCCTACCCACTCCCAGGAGGCCCTGATTACATTTAGCAATCTCTGGTTTCCTAATTTGTAAAAAGAGGATGTTGGCGATCCCTGCTGTCTGGTCTAATGAAGAGGAAGTGGTGAAGCTCGGAAAAGATAGCATGAAGATTGCTTTGTAAAGAGTTAAACCACCACTACCGATGTTAACAATGGATGGTTTCCTCCTTGTTCGTGGTCGGCTTTTTCGGTTTTCGTTTTGTTATTGTTGTTGTTTGGAGACAGAGACTAGGATAGCCCAGGCCTCGCATTCTGCTGTGCAGCAGAGAATGGCCTTAAACGCCTGCCTCTCCTGCCTCTGCCTCCCAAGGAATTACAGGTGTGAGCCTCCGAGCCAGGGGCGTACCTTCTTACATGAAGAAGTAAAATACAAATCACAAAACGTGCCTCTGCTTTTCAGGTTTTTCCTGCGAAGCGCCCCCAAAAGACCAGTGGAAAGATGTTCATCTGGAGGAGTCGAATGTATTTCCAGGTGCAACTATAAAGCACAAAACTGTGTATTTGAAAAAAATGTATATTATTTTAAATATTATATAGATTTTTTATTTCAGCTTATTTGAATAGTTTCTTTAAAAAAAAACAATCTTTCAACAATTCTCTTGTTTCCCTTACTACCAGAGTTATGAGTCAAGGATGGCAAGGTGATATAGAGGTGACTTTCACTTACCTTGTATTAAGGTTTGTCTCTGTATACTTTGTTGTTAATTGCTGAAGCCGCAGGGAGCTAAATGCTAACCGGTTCTGGGATTGTCATTACTATTGAAGATTCACCTGCCTCAGTGTTGTGTAAAAATCGTTCTCCACCATCTCTGAGCGGTCCATGAAGAGCTGAACAGCCTATAGCAGGCAGGAGAGTTGAGGCATGACTTGCAATCCCAGTAGGAGGGTCTCAGGTGGAGCCCAGAGGAGAAGAGAGGTTGCAGGGGAGTGAGGAGGTGACCATGAGGGAGTAGCCATAAGAGAGTCAAGGAGGACAAAGGTGGAGGAGAAACAGCCATGGGGAAACCAGACGGACAGTCACGGGGTACATGGCTGGGAAGTTTGGCTACATAGCAAGCTTATAGCTCCATTGATGGGAAATCTCTTTTCAGATGAATGCTGTATTAGTTTGGTTTCTGTTGCTGTATAAAGACCACAAAAGCAACTTGGGGGGGGTGCTATATTTCATCTTACAGTTGTAGTCCATCATGAGGGGAAGTCAGAGCTGGCACTAAAGGCAGGAACCTGGAGATAGGTACTGAAGCTGAGACCATGGAGAAAGACTGCTCTCCATAGCTTGCTCAGCTTTCTTACACTGCCCAGAACCACTGAGTTAGGGGTGGCACTGCCCACAGGGAGCTGGACCCTCCTACATCAAGCATTAATCAAGAAAATGCCCTGTAGACTCTATTGGTTGGTCTAATAGAGGCAGTTTCTCAATTGAGATTCCCTTTTCCCAGATTACTGTAGCTTATGTCAATTTGACAAAAACAAACAAAATACTCGCTAGGACAAGTGGGGACTAACAGATGTATATAAAAGAACAGATGTTAAAACCATTAGGAAACTGGGTAATGGGAATTTGGAGAGCCACATCCTGCCACCTGCCCATAGACCATTCATTATTGACAAAAGAGAAAAGGTTACCTTTATAGAAGAGATCAAGCTGCCATCACATGACCTCAGGCTGTCAAACTTAGCTTCACTGAGTTTAAAACAAGACATTGGCTATGTTATGATGACATGAAAAACGAAATGCAGAGCACCACTTATAAAGAACTGGTACAAAAAAACCTTTCATAAAAGCACAATTGTCTGTAATCCTAAAGTCTAGACTCCAGAGACATGCTGGATAGAGAAATAAGTCAACTGAAATCACGAGATAACAACCATACAAAGAAGAAATATCTACTTCTAGAGTGAAGTATCAAAAGCTAGGGAAATGGCTAGGTTGGTAAAGTACTTGTCATGCAAACATAAGGTCCTGAGTTTGGATTCCCTGCTCCCATGTAAAAATCCTGGCATAGCTAGCCAGGCAGGCAGAGCTAGCCAGGCAGTGGTGGCTCATGCCTTTAATCCCAGCATTTGGGAGGCAGAGGCAGGTGGCTCTCTGAGTTTGAGGCCAGCCTGGTCTACAGAGCAAGTTCCAGGACAGCCAGAGCTACACAGAGAAGCTCTGTCTCAGAAAACAACAAAAGCAAACAGAAAGGACATAGCAGTATGCACCTGTAATCCCATAGCAGGGAGGTGGGGCCAGCCAGTTGGAGCTTCCTGGCCAGCTTATCTGTAAACTGCAGTTTTAGTCAGAGACCATGTCCAAAAGAAAGAAGCTGGAAAGCGATTGAGGAAGACACCTAAGGTTGGTATCTGGCCTCCATAAATACAAACCTGCTCACACAGAACACAACAAAAACAAGTGAACACTCAAAGCACCTTATTAAATGTCAGCCCTCACTTCAAGGCTCACTGGGCCACATAGCAAGACCCCAACTCCAAAGAAAAGGAAAAGTAGAGGAAGAGGAGGACGAGGAAGAAGAAGAAACGAAGAAGAGAAAGAAAAGCTGCAGTGTTGGTTCATGTATGTAATGCCAACTCCGGGGAGGCAGAAGCAGAAGGATCCCAGGTCAAGGCCAGTTTAGGCTACATGATAAGTTCCAGGCTAGCCTGGGTTACAGAGTAAGAGAAAGCCAGCCCTCCTATTTCCCTACTCCAAAAGAATGTGAAAACAATTTTTTTAAGATTTATTTATTTTATGTATATGAACACTGCTTTCATGCACAGCAGAAGAGGGAATCATTTTATTACAGATGGTTGAAAGCTACCATGTGATCGCTGGAAATTGAACTCAGGACCTCTGGAAGAACAGTCAGTGCTCTTAACCACTGAGCCATCGCTCCAGCCCACAGATTCTTATTAATGTTCTTGTTCACTATTTTTCATCCATTTTGAATTTGTTTTTTTTTAATAGCTCTCTTGGATAATTTGTGAACCAGTGGGGTTGCTCATCGTGTAAAATCTCTTGCCATACAAGCCTGACGACCTGAGTCTGAGCCTGGAAGCAAACATGGAAGAAGAGAACGGACTCCTAAAGTTGTCTGTCCTCTGACTTCCTCACATGCACCATGACACAAGTGAACCCCCCTCATGCACGCTTATTACACACACACAATAGCAATAAATACATTAAGTTATTGGCTTCATCTGTCCTATAGTTCACCTGTTTAAAGTATACAGTCCTGTACCTTCGAGATGTTCTCAGAGTTGAATGACCATAGTCAACTCTAAGACAGAAAAGAAGGGAACTTTAAAGCTATTGTTAGGTAATCATCCAGTTCTCTTCTCCCATCCTCAGGTCCTGGGCAATTACTTATCTACTTTTTGTATCTATATAATTGCCTATTCTGGTCTTCGCCCTACTCCATCTGCCTGTAACTGTTTAACTTTTGATCATATCTCCCCTTCGCTTTTTCCCAGTCACTCTTTCCTCTGGTAGCCACCATCCTAGACAGCGTGTGTGTGTGTGTGTGTGGGTGTGTGTGTGTTGATCTCATATCTTGGCCAATGTAGCTAATGCTGCCATAAGCAAGGGCATGCAGGTGTTTCTTCAGCATACAGATTTCATAGCCTTGGGACATACACCCAGTTGTAGGATTTCTGTACTTATATGCTAATCTTATTTTTAATATTCTGAAGAAACTCCATGATGGTTATGCTAATTCACACCGCACAGATAGCCGATAAGAATTCTCATATCCCCACTGGTATGAATCTTTGGTGATTTTGACACTAGCCATTCTAACAGGTGTGAGGGGATTTTTTTCTTCCCCAGTGATTGAGTTATTAATGTGATATTTATTGATCTGACAGTATATTCCAGCCTCAGGACACAGTTGTGGGAGGGGCCAAATGAGCAAGAGAGGACCTTTGCCTCAAGTAGCCTGCCACCCACTTAGAAAGCCTGGCACATGGCTAAGTGAATGCAGCATTGTACAGAAGTGTGGCGGTGCACAGCAGGCTCGCAGACTAGAGTGGGAACCCTGGAAAGGTGCCACAGGGAGGTGATGCTGCATTGTTCTTTCCTAGACCTCTGCCACTTCAACAGTGCTCTTGGGTGAGAGGGAAGGACACTGCGGAGATGTTAGAGGCGCTCCCCAACTCAGGAGTCCTCCATAATAGCTTTAAGCAGTAGGTTAGTAGCCAGGTGTGGTGGCACACAACTTTAGTCCCAGCAGAGGCAGAGGCAGAGACAGGAGGATCTCTGTAAGCTCGAGGCCAGCCTGGTCTACAAACGGAGTCCAGGACAGCCAGCCAGGGTTTCTCTGTGAGAAACCCTGTCTCAAAAAAACCAATTTAAAAAAAAATCAAAACAAAAAAAAAATATCCACAGCCTGCCTTTGAGTACTCTGAGCTCAATGAAAGGCTGACAGCAACCACCACCCCCTTTATACCATAGGGAGTTTTCTGTTTTTATTTTTTCCACTCAATTGTAGTAGTTTTATTGTTTTATTTTGATTTTTGAGACAGGGACTCAAATAGTCCAAAGTATCCTCATGCTAACTGTATGGCATAAGCAAACTGGCCTGGGACTCACAATCCTTTGACAATGGTGCAATTATAGGCGTGCCTCACCATGCCTGGCTTCACCTGTCGTATTCTCATGAATATACTACTATTCGTCTAGCATGACACCAAGCTTGCCTGCTTTCCTTTCTTTCTTTCCTTCTTTTTTCTTTTTCTTCCTTCCTTTCTTCCTTTCTTTTTAAAATAATGTTGCTGCTCTCTCTCTCTCTCTCTCTCTCTCTCTCTCTCTCTTTCTTTCTTTCTTTCTTTCTTTCTTTCTTTCTTTCTTTCTTTCTTTCTTTCTTTCTTTCTTTCTTTCATGTTGCTTCAAGCATCCGAAGTCTCCTGTTTGGAATTTCTAGCTCTGGATCTACTGCATTATGGCCATGCCCTTTTCTAGCTTCACAGAACAGCCCAGAGAACCCCTGGAAGTTTCACCTTTTCCCCGGGCCCCGTGAGTGCTGGGAAAGAGTCTGAATTCTCAGAAGAACATTTTGTGATTGTCTTTTGGTGATTTGATTGTCGTCATGTACATTCCAATGTAATTTGATTTTCATTTTGTTGAGCATTAATGTGCTCTGGATATCTTTTCCTGAATTTATTCACCAAAATTCCTTTTCCATTGACTACCTGTTCATATTGTCTATTTAGTTGTTTATTTTAGTCATAAAAATTTGTATATGTTTGTATATAAGACACACACACATATATCTGGTCTCAATGATAATCCTTTGTGCTGTTCATTTTTTCTTCTAAAATAGCTTATTATTTCAGCTAACTGATACAGCTCTCAAAATGTCAGCAGAGGTCCACAGACAGGTTTCTTTAAAGGTTTTTGCTTTCCCAGGTCCCATCCATTCTTTCCCACCTTTTTTTTTTTTTTTTTTTTTTACAACATCTAGAGTTATAGCAGGCCTGTGTAAGCCTGAGGGAAAAACCAGTACTGTAATGTCACTGAGCTACCAAAACAACAAGCAATGAGCTACCTCTAAATTTCTTGAGGAAAAGAAAAAAAAATCACTTCTAAACCTGGAAACTTCACAATAGATATAATTTTTTGCAACAGATTACCAGCTCTGCTCTATTTCTGAGAAACCGCATCTAGCATTGTTCTAAAAAACACCTTCCACTTGTGCTAACTACATTGGATTTCTCTTCCCTGAAACCTGGGACCACAAGCTCCATGGTGATCAGAGCACCAACCTCATCTCAAGATTGCATTATCAACATCCTGTCTTCTCTGGGGTTCATGCCTTTTCTGTTGTTGCTTGTTTTTGCAAGGGATCAACCTATGACCTCATGACGCGGGGTGGACAGGAGCTCTCCTGAGCCACTTCCTCAGCCTTCATCTTCTCTGAGCTTTTGAAGTCTTCATGGCTTCCAGACATGTCCGATTTCCTATGGCACAAAAAAAGGAAAGGTTCATCCTTAACCCTGTCCATCAATGTGAAGAATTTAGACGAAACCCCTAGGGATGGGGAATAAGAACAAAAACATAAAAAGGAAGTGGATGCTTGGGATCAGGACTGGAGCCCTGTGTATGGGCAGCCTGGTTCTGGCCTGAATTTCTTAGTATTGTTTTTAAGAAAAAGGCATCTTCTTATTTTGTTTTGTTTTATTCTGTGCTAGGTATTGAACCCAGGGCTTCCGGTAGACAATGCTCTTCTCAGGGTTATTAGGAGATGTGATTACATCCCTAGCAAATGTCTAATATTTACAGCCACATATTTCAAAACAAAACAAAAAGCCAAAGACTTCTTACCCACTACATCTGCTTCCCTACCACCCACTCAACCCAGTACCCACCATGGTTCCCTAATCTACTGTAGAATAGGGTTAATTTGACGTGACTTGTTCCAAGGAAGTCCACACCTGGCCCTGGTGATCACTGCTTCCTCTCTCTACACTGCTCACCAATTATTTAACAGCCACTTAAAAACATGACAGAGATGCTGAAGTTAGTAATCTACAAGATATCCATAACCTTAAAGACATCACAAACGTGGCTCAATGGCAGAGCATATACTGAGCATCCTTGAGGCCCTGGATTTGGTCTTCCAGCCTGAGGTTAGGGGAGAGAAGAACAGAATTTAGGATTAATCTCAGTCCTACCTTAGAATCTGCCCCTGTCACCTACTTCAGAGATGATGAGAACAAAATTTGGCCCTCTCTCATCGTCTGATTCCTTTTGTGCTCTCCACTCTCGTGTGTGTGATTTTTCTGTTCTGGTGCCCAAGCTTTACAAGACACACTGGTGACACCTCTCCTGAGAAGGGAGCAGGAAGACCCTTCTCACCTTCTTGAGCTGTAGTTGAATAGCAAAAGTGAATGTGCAACTTTTTAATTGAATTAATGAGAAAAGGAAAAGTGAAATAAGAGTTTAGGGGAAAGTCAAGCAATATCCCCACTGTTCTTGTTGTGACTCTGGTTCATCGCATATACATAAATAAATAATAAACATAATATATACATTTAATTGTATACATAAATATATTTATATACTATATAAATATATATATATAATATTTCTTAAGCTTATCTGGAGGTGGAGGTAAGAAGATGGAAGATGGGCTAATCCTACCACTCTCCCTACACTTTTTTATAAAATTGGTTTTTTTCTTGTCTTTGATTTTTATGAATTAGCTTTCTAAATGGCTCTGTGATAATTAAACAACCAGGCTTAGGAGTGAGGCTCCTGAATATTCGCTCCTAAATACACAGGGGAAAATCGCTTAAAACTGTGCGTCAGTGTCCTTAATTTGTAAAGTGGTGATAACAGTTCCTCAAGAGTTTGTTATAGCTGATGAACTATTACGCTCCACCCTTTAACACAGTGCCAGAGTTTAGCAGGTATGAGACATTACTAGTAAAGATTCCTGCAATTCCTCATCAGAACCAGGCCGGTGGAGTAACCCGGTTATCCACCCAGTTATCCTGGGACTGAGGCTAACGCTTGGAGCTGTGACAATTGCACACTTAAGTCTACGTTTGTGCATTTTACCACAAAACAGCTCCATAGGTCACGCCAGGCTCTCAAAAGGGTCTCTGACGCTGTGTTGAGCTCTAGAGGCTTGCTTGTCAAAATATGCGCTGGACTAGCAGTGTTGAAATTGGTGGAGGATTCTTAGACATGCAGGCTGCCACACTGTCCCATCCCAAGACCTACAGGCTCAAGCCTGTGTTCTCGGCAGGGTTTCAGGTGATTCCTCTGCATGCTTACACTCAAGATATGGGCATCCAGAAATCCCCCAAATTTCCACGATGGAAACCATCACCCTGGAAATGTTATTAAGGAAAAATTGTAAGCAAGTTTCAACTTATCTTTGAATTTTTTTTCAAAAACTATTGAGAAATAACCACAGTAAGGATGCTTGCCACAGGCAGCCCTGAAAACTGGGAAACCTCTAGATTTTCCACCCGTTGCACAATCATGTAGCATTTATGGGCTGAAAACAAAAGCAGGGCATAAAGAAGCACTTACTTGTTCTCAGAGGGCTGTCTCTCTTTCTGTTTCTCTCCCTCTCTGTCTCTCTGCCTCCTTCTCTCTCTCTCTCTCTCTCTCTTCTCCTCTTTCTCTCCGGCATTTTGTCTTACTTGAAAAAACTGACTGCCCATGATTGGTGAAGACCTGACTGCTGAGTCTGCCCCTGACTGATGTTCAGCTAGTCATACTCTCAAAGTCATTCATTTCATGAAGCATGAATGACTCAATACTGGTGTGGTCTCTTGAGCCCACTGCAGCAGGATAGTTCAAACGAATGCTCCAACACTGTGGTTTTGTTGTTGTTGTTGTTTGAGACAGGGTTTCTCTGTGTAGGCTCGGCTGATCTGGACTCGCTTTATAGACCAGCTGGCCTTGAACTCACAGAGATCTGCCTGCCTCTGCTCCCCTGAGTGCTGGGATCCCAGGTGTGCGCCACCCAGGTGTGCGCCACTGCACCTGGTTTTCAACCCCACTATTCTGACAGGTGTTTAAGAGTGCACACCATGAGACATATTTCTTGGTGGGTCTGATTTATTGAGTCTGGTCATTTTAAAAATCAAATGAGGTTATTCTGATATTTAGGGAGTAAAACCCTACCATCCCATGAAAGATGATCTGCCATGTAAGAGCTGAATGAGCGGGAAGTGACAGGGTGTGAGGGAAACCCTTCTATACTGTGCGTGGAAAGTCAAATTAGTCTAACCAATAGGGAAGTCAGCATGAAGTTTCTTTGTAAACATTAAAAATAGAAGCAGGATATGACCCGGTGCACCACTCCTGTGTATGTGCCAGGGGTCAAAGTCCAGGCATCAGGGGTACCTGCACACCCATGTTCAACTGTAGCTCTGTTTACAGTCCACATTGCGGGATCAGCCTGGGGATGAGGAAGGTGTGACATAAATACACAATCAAGTTTTATTCAAGTCATAAAGAATGAAACTACATCATTTGTAAAAACATAAGTAGAACTCAACAGAGCTCACCGTGTCAAGGAAGATAAACCAGGTTCAGGAGGATAAATATCAGGCTTTAGGAGGTAGCTCAGAACCGGAGAACTTGCCTACTGCATAAACCTGGTGGGCTCTATGCCCTGCTTAACACAAACAAATATCATACATTTTCTCCCACAAGCAGCATCTTTCCTTCATCCTGTGAGTTGTGTTTTTTAAACAGTCTCACTATGTATCTCTGGCTAGCCTGGAATTCACCATGCAGATCAGGCTGACTATGAACTTAGAGCAATCCTCCTGCCTCTGTCTGCCTTCCAAATGCTAAGACCATAGATGTAAATAGACACATCTCAGTCCAAATCTTATATTAAAAAAGAGGCAATTAGTATCATTGTCTCCTCCCAGGCTGGGGAGGGAGAGGGGCAGAAGGGGAACTGTTTGGGGAAGGTGGAGTACATTGCAGGTATGTTTGGAAATGCCACAACGAAACCCATTGTTTTGCACAAGTAATAGACATTAATAAGAATTCGCTATGTTTTAAAAAGAAGATGGTTGCCTGTGAGTTCTAATGCAATCCCAGGAAATGCTCATCGGAAGACCTCGTTCTGGAACTTCCCAGCCCAGGACACTGAGGAGCCTGTGCTGCTGAGGCACCTGCTGAAGACTTTTGGCTGCAGCAGCCCAGACAGCACTGAGAGAGGTGAGGTGGGGGCTGGGGACACTGCTAGGAAGAGGTGTCCTTCCCGTTCCCATTGAAAACTGAGCAGGGAGGACTCACCTTGTTTCAGTCCCAGGCTTCAAGACTCACTTGGCCTTGAGGTCTCAGTGTCCAGCAGAGGCCTTTCCCCACTTGGAATCTTTCGTTGCACTGAAACCTCAAATTGCTTCAAGCCATTTAGGGCCCTTTCTGCCACCAGAGTAACAAGACATAAAAAGGATACCCAGAGTCCCAACGCCTTGAAAGCTGAGGTGATTGACGGTGAGGTCCAAGGCTGTACCGTGCACAGTAGGTCCACGGAAAGGAAATCATTGGGACCGGGGATGACGGTAATGAGGAGCGCCGTGTTTCTCTGTACCCGGTAACCTTTGTTGAGGTGTAGATGTGGTTCTCTTCCACCTGCCTCATATGCAGTGTGTTACGGGATGGGTCGAGGTGCTTCAAACTTTGCCGTGAGTCTTTCAGTAGCCGAGTAGCGAGAAATAACAGCAGACTGGGCGGGGGAGCAGGCACCAGCCTCATTTTGAGCCTGCAGGTGAAGTTTCTGTGTGTGCTGGAACCCCGAGTCTCGTGCATGTTCGGTGAACCCCTGGGCGACCTCACCAGCCCACGCTGCTGATGGGGAGTCTCTCCATAGTCAGCTTTAGTTTGGGACCCTGTGGGGGGAAGCCTAAGTCTGTTTATTACGGGTGTAGTAGCTGGGTTATGTTAAAGGGGATGGAAAATACTCTGCCTTGCGGAAGAACAGAATATTCCCCGTGACTGCAATGCTTTCACAGAGCACGCTAGCCTCACTGCTAGCTGTGCTGTAGAAAAACACACCTGCGCTTGAAGGGAAGGAGGTTGTCAGCCTCGGATCAGATCGTTAAGTCACTTTACTCACCACAAGCAGGGGAACAGACTCTCCCTGCTCAGGGAATTTGAAGGTAAATAAATAAATAAATCAAACACAGAGAGAAACTGTGCAAGAAGGAGGCAAGGAGAGAGTGCTTGTACTGAGGCATTGGGTCCCAAGTACGGCCCACCTTTTCCAAGGGCTAGCAAGTCTGTGAGGTTTTCTTCTTCCACTCTGTGGGGCCTGGGCATGGAACTCAGGCGGTCTCTCAGGCTTACAACGAGTGCTTTGCCCACTGAGCTGGCTTGCTGGCTCCCAACTAGCTACTTTTAAAAATACGGCAACATTTGCTACCTACGGAGGCACGTTTGTCTAAAGCATACGTGGAGGGACTCACCACTCAACCTAAGATCTAAACCATCGCCAGCACTGCTGAAGTTACCGAGTCCTTGCCGGCCAGGTACCCTACCCTCCTGGTTCTCCAGTCGGGTTCCACTGCTCTCCCGGTCCACCTGGAGGGCCGCTCTTCTGAATTTCATCTAGCTCACCTTTCACTTGAAAGAGAAAACACTGCGCTTCCGCCACAGTTAACCCTACCCAATATCTTAGCTGATTTGTTTTTTCTTAGGATTTAATCTTTAATTATATGTAGATGTGTGTGGATAAGCGCACATCAGTGCAGCTGTCTGTGGAAACTGGAGGAGTCAGATTCCGCGTGATCTGCCTCATGTGTGTGCTGGGGATTGAACCTGGGTCCTCGGGCACTCTTAACCACCTAGCTCTCTCTCCAGCCCCTTTTTGTAATTTAATCTTTATGAAAACAATATAGGGCTGAGGAGGTGGCTCAGTGGCTCAAGCGCTTACTGCACCAGTGTGAGGACCTGGGTTCAAATCTCAGGAACCCACAAGAAGCTGGATGCAATATAACATGAGAGCCCCTACGGCAAGATGAGAGGCAGAGACAGGAGAATCTCTGGACGCTCAAGAGCCAACTAGCCTGGTGTGTACAGTGGTAGAGACTCTGCCACAAACAAGGTGGAAACTGAAGACCAACACCACCAGCTATACCACATCAGTGTGTGTGCATGTGCGCACACACCAGTGTCTAGCATGTACGATACTAAGAATTTACATCTTCCCCACTGTGTGGAAAGTGTATTCTGTACTGCTGCCTGCTGCAGCAGAGCAGCCATTTTAACTGATGCATGAACTTCTGCTTGGGAGGATATTGCCTAGACATAATCATTCACCAGTCAGGTTGAGTGTAGGTAGCATCCTGGCTTATTTCACAGCTTGGGAAATGTGCATAGGGACATTCCTGTTTAGGCGTGAAGGAAAAAGTGTGTCTAGAGCAACTGAGGGCAGTGGACTGCTAGCCACAGACCCGCAAGGCACTCTGCTCACACACCCTCCAGGCCTATGTGACTGCTCCTTTACATACGAAGTCCATGGCGCTGTAACTACGTGAAGGATCTTGGGGGGAGAGTGGCCTGAATAATCCAGATGGCCCTTAAACTGCGGCTGTAAGTGTGCTTAATGTGTGAGAAGCCAAGGGAGCCAGGGCTCTGAGCTGAAGAAAAGAAAACAAGATTCCTTCTGGCAGTGGGTTTCAACCTTCCTAATGTTTCGACCTCACGTTGTGGGGACCCTCCAACCATAGCATTGTTCTGTTGCCACTTCCTAACAGTAATTTTGCTACTGTTATGAATTGTGACACAAATATCTGATAGACAAGATATCTGATATTCAACCCCCAAAGGGGTCCAGACCTGTAGGTTGAGAACCGCCGTTCTTTGGCGTGGCACAGGGAAGTTGGTTTTATAGCCTTCTGGTCGCCAGAAGGGTGTTGGAATATGTTTCTCTTCTATGATGCTGAGACGAGGGGCTGGAGAAAAAGCAAGTGAACTGCTCTTACAGAGGACCCAAGTTTGGATCCCAGGATTCATGTTGAGTGGCCTGCCTGTAATTCCAGCTAAAGGGGGTCCAACATCCTCGATTCTCTTATGTGCACACACCATAATTAAGATGCGTCCTCTTAAAAAAGATCCTAAGATCTCGGATACTTCCCTACATCTGCCCTAGAAAAGTGATATAGAGACATGGATGTTGGCCTCTATAGGGTAATTCCAAACTAATGATTTCACCGGCAAGCATGCGATCATGATGTGTCAGTGTGGGGTAGCAAACCATTAGCTCCAGCGGTGGTGCCCAGGCTCTTGCTGAGCACGGTGGTGGGTAGGCTGGGAAACTTGTTCTGAAGCCATGTTTATGTGGCGCTATAAAAACAGCTGGAGGGATACGTTAATGACCCCAGCAAAGGATGTGGAGGGAGAAAGTAGGTCACCAATGACCGGCACTCTCTTGGAACTTCATTACAAGCTTGCTGATGACAGCTCAGTCTTTATTGGTATATTCTCTTCCTGTTGTGCCTTTTAAAACTTAGTCAGTCAGTCAAGTTAGTTTGAGACAGGGTTTCTCTGTGTAACCTGGGCTGTCCTGGACTGTCTTTGTAGACTAGGCTGGCCTCAAACTTGCAGAAATCCACTTGCCTCTGCCTCTTGAGTGCTGAGATTAAAGATGCATGTCACCACATCCAGCTAAATTATTTTTTAATTTTTTGAGATTATCATATAATCACATCGTTTCCGCCTCCCGTTTCCTTTCTCTAAACCCTGCTGTATGCTTCTCTCTGCTCTCTTTCAAATTCATGGCCTCTTTTTTTGGTTAATTGTGTGTGTGTGTGTATGTGTGTATGTATCTCTGTTTGTGTGTATTACTCATATGTATATTTTCAGGGCTGACCATCTGGTATGGGCTATTTCTCCTGCTCTCGGCATTTCTTAGTTGTCTGTGGTTCTTCTTGTACGGTAGAGGCCTCATGGCTTCCCCCATTCACTTTGGCAAAGCTGTCGCTGTTATCCTTGTTCAGCTCATGTTTAGGCAGCCGTGTTGGTGAGACTTTGTGGGTGTAGCTTCAGACATTCCTGGGAGATACAGTCTTACAGCAAACTCCCCGTTCCTCTGGCTCTTAAAATTCTTTCCACTCTTTCTTCTGCAGGGTTCCCTGAGCCTTAGGTGTGGGAGCTCTGTGGTGAATATCAGCTGGGACTGGGTGGTACAACTTTGGATTTTGATTGGTTGTAGTTTTCCACAATGGAGCTTCTGAGGAGATCATTAGGCCTCGAGACTCCAAGCCAGGGTGGTGTAACCAGTCTCAGCTGTATGGACAGGTTCTTAGAACCACTGCATGCCCTGTGCCTGCCTGCAGGATTGCCCTGTTGATGAAGGTTTTTTTTTTTTTTTTTGTAATCATCTCTGGCATGTTTTCATAGGAGTAGTGCCTGGACCATCACCTTGCTGAGTCAGCACTTCTCCTTGTGGCAAAGTCTCCAGTGATAAGCCCCTGCGCCCTTTGCGCCTGGCATATCTGGTGTGCTTGGGACACTTTGTAACTCTCCCCTTGCCAAAATTCCCGTCACCTAAGGTCTTTGCTGATGTCACTGGCGACACATAGGAATGAAAGCATGACTCTGAGGAAAAGCTGAATCTCCAACAGAAGATCCGAGTAAGATCTTTCTGTTGCTGCTACTACAAACTGTGACCACGTTAGTTCCCCAAAACAGCACTGATGGGTTATATTAGGACTGCCGAGGTCAGAAGTCCAGCTTGTATCTGAACACGTGTCAAGACACGCCAGTAAAATCAGGGCGTTGGCAGGACTGTGTCCCTTTCTAGATGATATCAGAAAATGTCAGTTTCTTTGTCCAGTTCTGAAGGCTGTTCACATTCCTTGGCTCATGCTCACATCCTTTATCTTGAAAGACAGCAACTGGTGTCTCTTTATGGGTCTTCCATGCCACCTGTTCCTCAGACCACATAAGAGACTCTCTGAGCACGTTAAAGACATGTGCTTTGTAACGTGGGTTCTGGCAGGTAATCTAGAATCGTCTCCCTTTCTCGTGGTTTTTAATTTAATCACAAATGCAAAGTCCTTTTTAAAAAAAAGTATCAATTAATACGTGAAGGATATAGATTCCTAGGAGACATTTTTTTTTTCTGACTAGCAGGGAAGGTTTGCATAAAGAGGGAAATACCAACACAAATGCTACGGTTGAATAGCTGTAAGCACTGGGAACAGTGTGCGCCAGGCAACTCTCAGCCACAGTAACAATATGACCAAGATGAAAAACTGAGGAGGAAAACAGGTTTATTTGGGGTTATGGTTTCTGTCTGTGGCTGCTTTTGCTCCACGGGATTTGGTCCTAGGGTGAGGCAGGGCCAGACACAGTCAAGCAAAGCTGCTCACCCCATGCCAGCCAGGAAGCAAATGGAAAGAAGGAGCCAAGGAGCCAGTCTCTCTCAAGGCCATGTCTCCAGAGCTGCTTTCTCTTCCTCCTACCCCATCTTTCTCACACTTCTTCTTCTTCCTCTTGGTTCTCCTCCTCCTCCTCTTCGTCTTCTTGGTTTTCCAGACAGGGTTTCTCTGTGTAGCTCTTGACTATCCTAGAACTCACTTTGTAGATCAGGCTGGCTTCAAACTCAGAGCTCTGCCTGCCTCTGCCTCTGAAGTCCTGGGAATAAAGGTGTGAGTTACCACCACTTGGCTCTTTTTTCTTTTTTCTAATTTTAAGAACAACCCCCTTTCTTTGGAGACAGGGTCTCGCTATATAACTCTGGCTGGCCTGGTGACACAGGAAAATTGGAGTGTCTTGGTAACAATGGAGTCTTTCTCTGGTAACTAAGATCCTGGAAAGCCAATAATCACTGAAGCAGCCCTGAGTCTGTGCTTTTCAGATTCTTGGCTCTTAAATGGGTAGAATGAAATTCACTGACTGGAGATGGTACGTTTTAGACAAAAGTTTATTATAGATTCATAGGTGGGAGCCTGCGAAGAAGAACTGGAGGGTCTTTAAAAATAGGGCACCATGGGGCTGGTATCTTGGGGCCTTTTTAAGGAATCGACAGGAGAAACTGCAGTGGCGCTGCTGTAGAACAGAGAGTGGTAAGGGCTAGTTCGTGGTTAGAAAGCATGGTGCTCCTGTCCGGCATGAGCATGATGGCCAATGTTGGAAATCTGGACACTATGAGTCAGCCCAAAAATCAGAGGTCCAGGGAACTGCAAATAAAACGTAGCTGTTATATACCTGATTCCTGTCAGAATACTGCTTTTGGATGGATTTAATATAAAATTGGCCTTGAGGTCAGAGGCATGACCTTTCACTTCACCAGCCTGCCCACGTGTCTGTCTGTGCTGGCTTGTGCTTGGTGCCTGTCTGTCTGTGTGGCCGCCTTTGGCGGGAGTGAATGCAGCTTGTCTGTCTCTACCTGAGGCTCTGTGCATTGTTTTCAGTCTCTTGGCCTCCTGTGACCCTCCTTCTTCCCTGAAATGGAAGCTTGGACCTCACAGCTTGTCTAAGCTAGTCCAGCTGGCTCCTCAGGTGTCCAGGTGTCCAGGTGTCCAAGTGTCTAGTCACGTAGTAGAGACCAGCCTTCAGGCAAGGCACTCACTGAGGAGATAAGGGAGAGGGAAACCCAGGACTCCGTTCCGGCATTCCTGGCCTTCAGCAAGGTAATTCTCAGAACTGCTGCTTTGGGGATCAACTTCTATCTTCCACGCTCATCTCTGGCTATGTGGAGCAGGCTAGCCTCAAGCTCACAGGGACCCACCTCTTCTGCTTCCTGAGAACTGGGACTAAAGGTGTTCTCCACCAGGCCCAGCCCAGCCACTACCTGCCACTCTTCCCACTAGTCTCACTGTGTAAAGAAAGGTTTCACCTCCAAACACTACTTCCCAAGCCTTCAAAACAGGACATTGGTGCACATGTAAATCTAGACCATAATGCCATGTAAATGAGCCTCTGTTCTTCAGAAGGTCGGTGACTCTAAAGCGTAGCAAATTAATTTTTGTCAGTTTGAGACAGGGTCTTGCTGTGTAGCCTAGACTAACCTGGAACCCTCGACCTTCCTGCTCTAGCCTTCCAAGTACTTGGATTACACCTGTGTGCCACCATGCCCAACTATGAACAAATTAACTTTTCAAGCATTTGAAGTGAAAATCAATGGCCTTGTAGAGTTGGTGCTCAGCATTAGCTGGCTAGCTGCATATTGATGCAACTGTATAGTATTCTCCTTCCTCTCCTAGAATAGCTTTCCAGATGCAGCCATTTGCTGCGTGGGGTTTTGAAATCATTCCTTCTCAGTTTTGTAAGGTTTTCTTCTCTGTGAACATGTTATAATGTGTTTACATTTTCTTGTGTATGGGACCCAGAGTGGCTTCCAGGATTAAGGCCCCCACACTCTGGAATGGACACCCTGTACATATCTTTTTGTGGCCATAGGACACATTTCTAGGACCTACGCTTGGATGTAATGTCTTAGCAACCTGAGGGGGTGTATTCAGTTTCCTTGGACACTGCCGCACTACATTCCAACGCCTTCCTACTATGACTGGCATCTGTACTAGCAACACACAAGAACTCTGTACTGGTATTTTTTCTTTATTATCTACCTTTCCCATTACAGAATTCTGACCCCTGACGTATTTCACTGTGGATCGGGTTTGCATTTCCCTCAATGCACAGCGCAGGCAGCCCTTGAACCATGCTCATTCTGCTTCGGCCTTTTGTGAGCTGGGTCTGTGCACCACGTCTGGCTTAAATCTTTATTCCATAGGCCTGGCTTTCTAGTTTAAAAAAAAATCCGATGTAATTCCGTGAAGGCATTATTCGGTTCAAGAAAACTGCAGAGGGGGTGCCTGGGGATGTAGCTTAGTGGTAATGCGTTTGAAGTCCTGGTTTGATTCCTAGTTTAAGAGAACTGTGCCGAACAATACAATTAAATAGCTTTAAGGGGAAATCAGTTCCATTTCCTTTTCATAACAGAAATATTCACCAGGCAGTGGTGGCACACATCTTTAATCCCAACACCTGGGAGGCAGAGGCAGGAGGATCTCTGTGAGTTCCAGGCCAGCCTGGTTTATAGAGTGAGCCCCAGGACAGCCAGGGCTGCGCGGTGAAACCCTGTCTCAAAAAACCAAAAATCAAACAAACTAGAAATATTCATAGATAGGGTGAAAAACAATCTATTTCAAATTACTTCCCCTAAATCTAATCAAGTGGATTTCCAGTAGATGTTTATCAATAAGTTACTATTTACTATTCACTCCACTGGTATGGCTTCCAGAAAGCAGAAACTTCTGTGGTTTTTTTTTTTTTTAAATCCTGTAAGATGGTAACAAGCTTTCATACACGTTTGGAAATCAATAATCTCCTCTCTGTCTCTTCTCCCCCTCTCCTCTCTTTCCTTCCATGGCTCATGCTGGCCTAGAACTCTCTGTGTAGTCCAGGCTGACTTCAATCTCACTATCCTGTCTCTCTACTGCTGCAGTTACAAGTGTGAGCAGCAAAGCCTGTCTTGCATGTGACGAGTCCTAAGGTATAAACTAATGGCTCTGCTCATGACCTCAGTCCTGCCTGCCCTGCGTGTGCCAGGCCCTCCTGCCCCAAGACACACTGGACCTGACTCCAAACCCTCCCTAGACCTGTAGCTCAGGTTGTGTATCTAACAAGGAAAAGACTTACTAGGGAGGAGATAATTTAGTGAAGGGAGCTAGTGATGTAGGTAAGGGGGTAGCTGAGATACGGACAGTTAGGTTACAACACCACCAGTGTAAGGAGCAGCAGGAAGGCATTTCCATCTTAGGCTGCAGGGGCAGAGGTGATACAGTCAAGGCCAGGGGTCAGTGGGAGCAAGAACCATCAGGGTTTTGTCAGGTGGAAGGAGGAACCTCAGTGGAGACACTGTTTCAGCCTAGAAGTGGGCTATGGTAGAGAAGAGGAGGGAATGCCCTGCCTTCTCCCCCTGCCTTCCACACATGACAGACAGTGCCCCTTCTAGGCCAGGCCTCCTGGAGGAGGCAAAAGAAATGGCCTGCAGTGGTCAGGATCCCCATTCCAGGGCAGGGAAAGATCTGAGAACAAACCAGGATGGCTTCAGGCCTGTTGCAGCACTGCCTGGTACCACAGGCCTCTGCGCTCCTAGTTCATAGCAGCTGAACTCTTCACACTGGCCTACAGAATGCCCTACTTCTGCAGCTCCTTTGCCTTTATTCGCAAAGGACTCTATATAGAGGAATTTTAATTCAGAACATGGCTGATCTGGCAAGAAGATCACATCCAAAGACCTTCTAGGTCTGTGTGATCCTGCTGGAGTACAAACATGCCTTTAATCGGGAGGCAGAGGCAAGTAGATCTGAGTTCAAGGCCAGCTTGGTATAGAGCAAGTTTCAGGTAAAGAAAAGCTTAGGTCCAGGCGTGGTGGTACTCACCTTAATCCCAAACAATGAAGGTAAAGTTAGATTGTAGAAGGGAACACCCATGTTTGAAAGTGATGTCTATTTGAGTAGCAGAAAAAAGTGATGAATCAGACAAAGATTTGACAGAATAGGATATGAGAAGAGAGAAAAGGGGGGCTACTTAAGGGGCAATGCGCGCACACACACACACACACACACACACACACAGAAGGCAGTTTTACTGGGAGAGTTGTACAGAGAGAGGTTGAAGAGAGAACAAGCTAGATACAGGCAAAGAGAGAGTCAGCCAGGGAATGAGAAGGAGCCGGAGATTAGAGCAGATTGCTGGAGTTAGTTTGAAGCCAAGAAGAGCAATTCAGAGACCAAGAGAAAAGCCAGACTGAGTAAGTTAGCTGGGAAAGGAGTTTGAGCCAGAACAGCTGCATTGAACCAGCCAGCTATGAGCTCAGAAAGAACAAGAAAGAGTGAGCTTATTTAGCAGTAATTCTCAGAGGATGAAAACATTCTAGGCCTAAATTAGATCCTAGGGAAGCTAGCAGCTTGCAGGGCTAGGCCTAGGTTAGCAGACAGAGGCGATAATCCTCTGAGACAACAACTGAAACAGGCAAATAAAAGTTCCTTTTACAACTCTACACTTTCATTTCTGATAATCATGGATTTTAGAACACTAATCTTTATACGAAACAAATGATAAAAATGCTCCAGGGGTTTCAGAGCCCGGTGTGACTGTTCATTCTTGAAAGCTAGTTTTTGTTCCTAGGGTAGTCTACATTCTTGACTGAGGTGTGATCTAATGCAGCTTACATATGTGTAAATGCTCACTGGTCTGCATGTTCACTATATGATTATTTGACTTTGATGGTATGAAAATATGACAGTCGCTGTTTGTTCTGGACCATTATATATTTAAATAAGGTGAGAAATGACTAGCATATGAGAAGAAGAATGACATATTCTCACACACGCACACACACACACACACACACACACACACACACACACACACTGTCATTCTTGGTTGATTGTGATATTGGGAGTCAAACCCAAGCCTTGGTGCATACTTGGTAGTGATTTTATCTCTGAGCTACACCCAAGCCTTGTAATGTGACCATATGATTTAGCTCCTTCACCCAGCTCTCAGTGGAGAGAGTTGAACCCCGGGGCTTCAAGCACACTAGGCAAGTCTCCAGCCCATGATGCAATAATTTTTTAAAACAAGATTTTCATGAAGGCCTGACGAGGTGGCCTACAGTCGTACAGTAGTATACATCTATAGATGGAACACTCGGGAGGTTGAGGCAGAGGGGTCACAAACTCACAGTCATCTTGGCCTTTATGATGAGACCGCGTCTCAAATAGAACAAAAACTCGACTGAAACATACTACTTATGCTGTGTGATGTCAGAGGATAGCTGTGTTTTGTTTTGGGGCGACAGACTCTCACATAGTCCAGGAGAACCTTATACTCACTGCATAGCTGAGGATAACTTTGAATTCTTAAGTCTCCTACCACCACTTTCTGTTCAGGGGTGGGTCACATGCCAAGTCCAGGATATAAATTTCATCTTCGAAGTATTGGCTTATTTCCTTAGCAAAACTATGGAACTCTTTGCCTACCTTTATAAACATAATACAGTTTTAAAAATCACTTACATAATTTTTCTCCTTCATCAAGACACTCTAGAAGCGCATTGCATACCACTCAAAATGCGGTTAAAGCCAGCCACTAGTGGTAAAAATAGTGAGAAACTATTGTCTCCTGTACAATGTTGATAAGACTAGTTAGCATACACTCTGGTGACGATCATTCATATTTATATGACGTGGTATGAGTCCCTTGAAGAGAGACCATGTAACTATTAAACTGAACATGCAGTATTAATGTGGTATCATTACGTCATATAATATTTAGTGGAACTAGAGGGAGGACACAAATATGATGTAACATACTTATGTAAAAACATGCATGCTCAAATCTTAGATTGAGCAGGTCCTCTTCCCAGACGGGTACACAAAGACAAATACTCACCGCATGGCTGATAATAGGAAAAACCTAGAAACTGCCAGTAGGGTTTCCATTTTAAAAGGTGTAGTGCCTTCATGCAATGCAATGCTGTGTAGTCATTCTGAAAGCACAATCATTTTATAGGTAGTCAAACTTGAAAAGATGTCTGGTTATGTTGTCCTATTGTGAATAAAGGGAATTATAGAATAGAGTGTATAATATAAACCATGTGAAACAAAATCAAGTAAGTTATAAATCTAATATGTAATAGATATATAACTGACACAGATACAAGATAATGTATATAATTTATTAACTATATAAAGCTGTCTCAATAATTAACTCTAGGATTCAGATTCTGGGAAATGTTTATCCTTTATTCATTTCTGTATGTGAATTGTTTATAATGAGCGTGCTGGCTTATCACACATTGTACTACAACATAATTTATAATGACTATGACTACAACATGCTAAAGCATCAGCACAGAAAAATAACTAAAACGAAATACACTAACTCGATTCTAGTGGTTGTTTCTTGATGATGGAGTTGTGAACGATTTTTTAAAAATGATTTCTGCTTCAACGAACTATACTCTCTGTGGACATCATACTTTGCATCAAAAAAGGAAGCAAAGGAGGCAGAGTCAGAAGAGTTTTTAGGGATGAATTAGGTAACTTAAATCCCTAAACATGCTCTAGCTGCTTCACAGCTCAGCTTTGATTTTTTTGGGGGGGGGATGTTGGTGGGGATCTGGCTTTCCTCTCTCTAATCACTAATAATGCATGAAGTGCAATGGGCCAGATCAGGCTACTTAAAAAGACCAAGAGACTCAGGAAAAGGCTTCTGGGGTAGATTCATAAAGCGCTTTTGCTGGGAATTTCCACTGAATGTGTTACCACTGCTGTGTTAATCACATGCCATCAACACTTAAAATTCTTTTTAGGGATACTCACTCCTAAGGGCACAGTTTCCCCTTTGGTTTGTAAGGAGTGTCAGCGCGTGGGGCTGACCCCAGGCCAGAGGCCATCAGAAGCGCTGGCGTCTTGGGTCCCGCATCCTCATCCCTCTGGTGTCAGCGCCCTTCTCAGAAGGACTCACAGCTAAGTCTTTCTCGGAAATGTAGACAACCCCATGCAAAAAAAAAAAAAAAAAAGCAGACATTGGTTCTCCACTTCCGGAATTCCTTTCCTGATAAACTGTCTGTGGGCAGACTTTAGTATGCCCTGAAAATATTTGCAGTAGGATTTCGATGCCCCGGGACTAGAACTCCGCAGATCACAATTAATTGAAGTGAACCTCTGGCAGCCCGCCTTGGTTTTCTCTTTTACTGAGGAAGGATCGCTTGAGAACTACAGAGGGCTGCTGTGTCAGCAATCCTCACAGCAGTGGGTGGGCTTTTCATTGCAAAAGCAGAAAGCCAATCAGATGTATGATGGCATTTGCATTTGAGTCACCAAATAGCCATCTCATTCCCTATGGCGTTGTTTTTTTGTTTTTGTTTTTGTTTTTTTGTTTTTTTTACTGCTAGAAATCATTTTATTGATGGAAAATCACCGAATTTCTTCAGCTCCTTGCTGTTGCATTTGTAATTGAGATACTTCAAGGCTTTGTGGCAAGGGTTGCAGCTGGCATAAATAACATTTCTTCATGACCTTGGACCTTCCCAAGGGCCAAAGCTAGGTAAAGAAAGATGGGTTGGTTAAAATGGCACAGAGACAAAAATGGTTTTTTTGTTTTGTTTTGTTTTCTGGGACCGATGAAAATGGATTATTTAAGTCTGTGACAATTTTTAGTCTCATCTGTGAATGTACAAAATAATCCTTTAAAAAATTTCTATTCAGCACTAGGGTACAAAGTACATGTCGTACCCAGGAAGTTCAAATGTCGATTATCATTATTAATATCCTTGGTTTCCTTGCTTGGTCATTGCCAAATAAAACAACCCATTAAGTATAAGCTGATGCAGGAAAAAAAGGGCCAGGCACAAGAGTGTCCTGGGCAGAAACGGGTGGCTAAGCTTTTCCATTTTCCCTAGAGAGGCTTTTCCAGTGACAAGGGTGGAAGTCTGGATGGAGGAGGCTTTCACAGTGTGCCATGCACACAACTGTCCTGTTTCACAGTCAGAAGGATTTTCTAGATGCCCTTGATTGAAACAGGATCAAGCAGTCCTGAAGTGTAAAAAAAGAAAGAAAAATTTAAAAGAGCCCCCGGGGGATGCTACCAAGGCAGAAGCTGTCCTGTTTGGCTCTGGAAAACCTCCTTGTGGGGTCAGGTGTGGTTTCGTGCTGTTTTCTCTGGGTTGTTTTGGTTGTTGTTGTTTTGCACAGAGTCCTCTATCTCTGTAGACAGTTCTCAGTCAGTTCTGAGACAGGAGACGCTGAGCAGAGTTCTGAGCGGAGGAGCTTCAGTCTCATAGGTATGTAGTTTTCAGTTAAAGTGGCCAAAGGAATGTTCCAACCAGGCGTTTCCACCAATGGGCCGAGCTGAGGGGTCCTTGTTATTTTTTTGGAACTTCACAGAGTTGTGGAAGAAATGAGTATGCATATTCTCTCACACACTCTCTCTCTCTGTCTCTCTCTGTTAACTTCAGAGATCAAACTTTAAGCCTTGTGCTTGTTAGGTAAGCACTACACTACTGAGCCACATCCCTAAACACCTTTACATTTTTAAATATGAAACCGGAGCAAGCCGGTAGCTGACACAATCTGATCTCTCCCTTATCCCCAGCCCCTAAAAAAAAAAAAAGTTTTAGGGCCAAAGCCTTTAAAATCCTTGGAAGGGTTTAAAGAAGCAGTGTTTATGTTGGGACCTGTACATTAGTCGACTCTGTGACTGTGTGTGTTTGCTGTATGCATGCAGTGCCGGCCATCTGTCCTAAGGAGGTAGGAAGGAACAAATCATTTTCTCTGTAGTCTGGAATAACTTAAGACCCCAAAGAATCAGGCTTCAGTTCAACAGCCTTAAAAAATGCATGAAATGGAAGGAGGTTTGCAGTGAGCTCAGGAATGCCCTTGGCATTCAAGCGCTGCAGTCCATCCTACCAGGCGGAAATTCTACCCCCTTCGCCCCTGCCCATGCAAGTTCTGGGCAGTGTCAGAATTCAGCTGTGAGCCTCAAGACCAGGGAGGATCTTATTTCTTGGAGATAAGCCTAAGATTCAGTTGTACAAGGTTGATTCCAATTTTCTGCCACGACTGTGGCCACTGCATTTATTTATTAAATATATAACAAAAGAAGGTGTGGTTTGAAGTTTTACTTTAATTGGATTTATGCCAGGGTGATTTAGCATTTATCCAGTGACTGGCTTCCATGTTGAAATGCTTTTTAAATGAGTCTGCTGGTCACTGCACTGGAATGTTCCCCGAGTCCTTTTCTGCAATTGTAAAATGTTAGCATTTAAAAGGGATGTTGAGCCAGCACATGTGTGAGTTGGCTCTTGGGAGATCTCAGGGTCACTTTAAAGCTATCACCAGGATTACAGAGATGACAAAAAGGTTTTCTCCCATGGCAGATCAGTTAGAGCATCTTTCATGTGGTAAAAACGGTGGACTGGCCAGGCACCGTGGCGCTCGCCTGTAATCCCAGCACTCAGGAAGCAGAAGCAGGCGGATCTCAGAGATTTCCAGGCCAGCCTGGTCTATAATGTGAGTCCAGGACAGCCAGGACTACAGAGAAACCCTGTCTAGAAAAAAAAATTGGCTAGATTTGTCAAAGAATTATATACATGTGCATATATTTGAGACGAAGCCTCTCTATTATATAGCTTTGACTGTCATACAACTCCAATTCACAGAGACCCAACTGTCTCTGCTCTTGAGAAAGTGCTGGGTTTAACGAATCTTGTGCTTCCTAGGAAAATTTAAGAGATTGAGTCCATATACATAACACACATATATACATACATGTACACACACACATACACATACACACACACTGAAAGAATGAATCTAGGTTATTCCAGTAAAACTGATGTATCACTATCATTAGTATTGGTTTCTATTACTTAACTTAAGTCTCATGTATCCCAGGCTGGCCTCTAACTTCCTGCATAGCCAAGGATGACCTTCAACTTTTGAACCTTCTGTCTTAACTTCCCTGGGATTACAGGTATGTGCCACCACACCTGTTTAATGCAGTGCTGGGGACTGACCTCATGTGTGCTATGAAAGCACTGTAGTAATTGAGCTACAAAACAAAACAAACAAACAAACAAAATAAAACCCAAGACCAATATTGTAAAATTAGATTTAAAGAAACAAAAACAAATAATTGACAAAAGTCAAAGTGTACAGTCACTCTAGCCGCCATTCAGCAATTCCCTTTGTCTTAGCTACTGTGCCGTTGCTGTGACAGAGCCTCATGACCAAGGCAACTTTTCAAAGACAGCATTGGGCTGGGCATTGCTTACAGTGCCCGAGGGTGAGACCATGAGCATCACAGTGGAGGCCTGGTACAGGCAGGGTGCCCAGCTAAGAGCCTACCCTCTGATCTGCAGGATGAGGTGTGATCCTGGTGTGAACTATTGAAACCCCAAGACCCCAGTGACACAGTTCTCCAATAAGGCCACTGCTTGTAATTCTTAACAAACAAGAGCTAGAACTAAACATTCAAATAGATGAGCCTATGGGGACCATTCTCACTCAAACCACCAAAGCTAATCTCACCACATAATCCAGCAATTATGCCCCTAGGTAAAGATCTAAGATGATCCTACGTGGCACCGGGGATCAAGCCCAGAGCCATATACACTCAGAGCAAACAGTCTCACACTGAGCTGCTGTCCAGCCCTGTTGGCCTAAGGGAGATGAAAATATGCACGCACAAAAAAAAAAAGTTCGTGGTAGCTTTAAGAGAGGCAAAATCTGCATGTAGCCAACACATTAAATGGTTGAACTAAGGAATGTCCAAGCAATGAAATGAAACCCAACCCGAAAAATAAAGGAACTACAGAGGCATAAGCAAAGGTAGAAAACTTATGTATTTATTTTTGCAGGGCCGGGAATCAAACCCAGAGTTTCAAACACACTAGGGAAGTGCTCCTTCAAGTGAGCTACATCCCCAGACTTAAGTACCTATTGCCAAATGAAAAAAAAAAAAAAAGTCCATTTCAAAAGACTACATACCTCTATTCAGCTCTATGACATCACGGAAAAGGGTGGGCTATAATGACAATAAAAAGATCCGCGGTTGCCAGAAGTTGAGGGTGGAGATGATAGTTCATGAGTCACAGGACTCTTCTGGGCAGTGGACCTTACTCTACACAGTGGTGACGTGTGCTTGTTAACATCATAAAAACCCTACAACAAAAAGAACAGACTTGGGCTGGGGAAATGTCTTAGCAAGCAGGTAAATGTATTTGCCACCAAGCCTAATGACCTGAGCTCTATCCCAGAACCACATGAAGAGAAAAAAAACTCCTAAGAATTGTACTCTGATCTCCACATGTCGGCAGGGGCACATGTGCTGATCCTATGCACATGCACACCATGTTTGTGAATGCACACACAGAGCCAGTAAATACCCCATCATAAACTGCGGGTGTCAGGCAGAATTTATCAGTATTGGTTTATCAATTACAAGAAAAATGTACCAGGCTAAGATAGGATATGGGTGATCAGGGAAACTGAGGGAATGAAGAGGAGAGAAGGTACATAAGAGCTACCTGTACTATATGCTCAATGGATTAACAAACCTAAAACTTCTAAGAAGTGAATAGTTTCAATTTAATTAAAAACATTTGGTTAATGCTCTACAGAGTAATGGTAATCTTTGGAATTTCCTTTTCTATCTAATATGAATTACTTACAATTACTCTTGGAAATAATTTACATATCAATCCATACATGTATGTCTAGCTTCACAGAGTTAATAAGTGGTAAGGTAAATGAGGTTAGTGAGGTAATAAGTGTAAGGTAAATGAATTCTCCTTTCCCTGGGAGAAAAGAAAGAGTCATGGCTATGAGTGGGTGTCACGGACAAGGTCAATAAGACACTGAAGCATCACGTATACAGTCATCTTGTCTTAATGATAGATTTCTCCTTTGTCCGCTTAATGACACTGTTAACAGGCCTAATTTGCTAGAGTAGAACTTTGGATACACTGTTGGACAGTCTTGCAAATAAAGTTCCATGTTATAAGTTGGCTGCTTGTATCAGCCAGAGTCCAGGCAGGAGACAGAAACTATAACAATAATGTAAAGAATTACTTGTCAAGTATGAGAGACATGGCAAACCAAACGAAAACAACCATGCTGTCATAGAACCAGTGGCTTCATGAAGTGATGACTGCCATTAGTCCTGGAAAAATGAAGAGAGGAGGTGATTATTTAAATGGGAGCATTGGGTGTAGAGCAGGAAGATGTATGAGGCTGCTTGCCTCTTAGGGCTTAGGAGGGAGTCAGATCTTAGAGGAGGGGATGATATCAGTCTCACTCAGGGGTGTGGTTAGGTTGGTTTGGAGTGATAGAAAACATGCAAACTGGAATAAATTACTGCTATTGGAAGGACCTATCACTGCCAGGAGGCTGAGGTAATCGTGGAGACATAGGAAGCAACTAGAAAGAGCAAGGGCTTGCTGACAAGCATCCCCTATTGGCAGGCACAACCAGGGAGGAAAGAGGAATTGCGGTTTGAACAGGAAACTGAGGAAAAGTGAGTTTGAGAAAAACAGACTGACCACAGCAACCAGCACATGCTGTCACTGGACACTTGTCATGAATACATCGGTTGTGGGAAAACATGCCTGGGGCAAGACAGACCTGGTCTCACGTCGCAGCCTTTGGTGAAGACCAAGTACAGGCAGAACAGGTTTTGTGCCTTAGTTTGACCATCTATTAGTGCCTAACCCGGGCAAAAATTGTACTGCATTTCGTTTCCCGAAAGCTCAATTACCTCATATGAAAAGAGGGGCAAGAATGGCAATGGCACAAGGATTTTGTAAGCACCCCAGCAAACCCTGGATGGGTATAGTGCCATGTGCCTCTGTAGTCCCAGGAGGCTCACTGGGCCATGAGGTGGGGGTCAGTTGGGCAATGCACATCCTATCTCCTAAACAAAAATAAGTAAATAAGTAAATAAATAATATAGCATGTAGAAGAGCTGGAATTCAGATGTAGGCAATGCTATTTCAGAGTCTATGTTTATCAACTAAAGCCATCTCTCATACACACGATAAATGAACAAATAAACAAATCCTATCAAGTTTTAAAAACTACACTGTGTACGTGTATGAAATTCTCAAAGACGTGTAACTTTTATTTGCCAGATGTAATTTTTGTCTCGAATGCTTACTGCCTCCATCTGCTAACCTAGGCCTAGTCCTGAAAGCTCCTAGCCTCTGTACAATCTAATCTAGGCCTAGAATGTTTTCAGCCTCTGAGATTTACTGCTGAATAGGCTCACTCTTTCTAGCTCTTTCTAAGCTCTTGCTGGCTGGTTGAACTCAGTTGTTTTAGTTCAAACACCTCTCCAAGCTGACTAATTCAAACTGAATTCTCTCACTTCTGACTGAATTACTCTGTTTGGCTTCAAAATAACTCTAGCAATCTGTTCTAATCTTCTGGATCCCTCTCATTCTCCTGCTTGTTCTGTCTTCACCTGTGTCTAGTTCTCTCTTTAACCTGTCTCTGTAAAACTCTTCTGATAAAACTCCCTTTTTCTTTTCTCTCCCTTTTTGCTGCTTTCCCTTCAGCCACCTCTTTTCCCTCTCTCTTCTCATGAGAGTTCGGGGTATCCTTCTCTGCCTCATTTTGTCAAATCTTTGTTTGATTTGTCACTTTGTCTATATATATAATCTATACCACCTTCCAATGATATTTTTAACCACATAAAAATTTAACCACCTTGTTATAGCAGTCCCTTTGAATAAACCAACTTCAGAGAAAAAAAAAATTTAACCACATAAGATTTAAAGAATACAGGTAGGGGAATGCCTCATTTTAATTAGGCACCACTTTTTTGTTTGTTTGTTTGTTTGTTTATTTGTCTTTCAAGACAGGGTTTCTCTGTGTAGCCTGGGCTATCCTGGACTCATTTTATAGACCAGGCTGGCCTCAAACTCACAGAGAGTGGCCTGCCTCTGCCTCCCAGCATACTGGGCTTACAGGTGTATACCACTGTGCCCAGTTTAGACATCAAATATGGCCACTTCCTTCTACAAATTAACCTTACCTTCATTGTTAGGGATTAAAGGTATGTACTAAGGGCGTGTCTATTCCAGCCAGGTCATACAGACCTAGGATGTCTTTGAATGTGATCATAGATGCCATGTTGCTGGATTAATATTTCTCTACAGATATGAAATATTATATTAAATTCCCTTGTTTGTCTGGAGTTTGTTTTTGAGACAATATCTTGCTATGTAGTCCTGGCCAAACAAGTCTGGCTATGTAAACCATATTAGCCTCCTTCCTAAGCCTTCCAAGTGCCAGGATTACACATGTCTGGATAGCTCAATGAAAGTTTCACTTAAAGAAGTAACAATGCAGTTTGTCATTGGTACTTCTGGAATGTACTTACTGTTAGCTATGAGATGAGGAAACATGAATTAGGAATAGAATTGAAATCCACCTAACATTTCACATCATGTGTCCAAATAAAGATACAGAAATGAATAGTTGATGGCTTGATGGATATATATATATATATACATATATATATATATATTACATACACACAGGCGTGTGCATACAAATACACACACACATATATCTATATAATCTATACCACCTTCCAGTGATATTTTAACCACATAAAATTTAAAGAATGGGGCTGGAGAGATGGCTCAGAGGTTAAGAACACTGGCTGAACACAGTTCAGCCTTAACCTAAAGGTCCTGATTTGAATTCCCAGCAACCACATGGTGGCTCACAACCATCTGCAGTGAGATCTAATGTGCAGGCACACATGCAGGCAGAATGCTGTATAAATAATAAAGAAATAAATATTTAAAAAAAATTTAAAGAATGCAGGTAGGGAATGGTTCAATGCCTCACAAGGATTAAGGACTGAGTATGGATCCCCAGAGTCCATGTAAAGCCATACACAGTAATATACACCTATAATCTCATTGTTCCAAAGGCAGAGACAGAAGAATCCCTGAAGCCTGTGAGCCTGGCTTAAGAAGTGGTTGAACAACACCAGGCACTACTACTATTATTATTATTATTATTATTATTATTACTATTAATTACAATTTATTCACTTTGTATCCCCCTCCCTCATCTCCTCCCAGTCCCACCCTATCTCTGTCTTCCCTCCTTATGCCCCTCCCCTAGTCCACTGATAGGGGAGGTCCTCCTCCCCCCTACTATCTGACCCTAGCCCATCAGGTCTCATCAAGACTGTCTGGTTCTTATTTCTCTGTGGCCTAGTAAGGCCACCTCACTAGGGGGAGGTGATTAAAGAGCAGGCAATACCACTCCTGGGCATATAGCTGAAAGATGCTCAACCATACAACAAGGACATTTGCTCACCAGACGCTGCTTCAGACAAGGCGTCTTTCGCCAAGGACTGACACGGAGGCTGTTCTCTCATCTCCACGGTCATGAAAGAACAAGCACACTACACACAAAGATAAATCCATCAATGTTTAGTGGAGCCCAGCATTTTGAAAGACTTGGGACAATGTCCAAAACCGTAAGTGCAAAGACTGAAGCAACATGGCTTGATTAGTCTCTGTCCATTTTACTCCATTTACTGAAAAGGATATATCTGAAATAGACTCTAAATTACCGAAAGAGGCCTTTTGAGGCCAAGTCACCCAGTGCCTTTCCTGGCTTCTCCTCGTCAGCTTGTGTCTGGACACAGTCAGTAAACTCAGCTGTAGTCTTCCTTGGGGATGTCAAAAGGAAGTGACATTTCAAAGAACTCAGCTGGTTCCACAGATAAGAGACTTTTTTTCTTTTAATAAAAGTTTATGCCAAAAAGATCTTGCCAAACAGCTCCAATTAGAATCCATCTGGTTTCCCCTTGAGCCCCATCCTCCTTTTGTGGTTTGTTCTTTTGCAAGCGTTGGGTATTTATTTGGTTTGGGGTATCTTCCTGATGTGGGCTGTGGTTGAAATAATCAGTTGTTTTGAAGCAGTCACCTACTTTTCAGAGACAAGCCTGTGATTGAACTGCTTCTTAGGCTGTTCTTGCCTGGCGCCCATATCAAGATCCCCTGCCTACAGAGGTAATTGAAAAAATAATAAAAAAAATAATAATAAAATTTAGATTTTTATAGCCAAACAGAAAGAGAGCTATCCTGAGAATTCATCTCTCACCAATCTGTGCCACAGGGGGACACTGCATCTGTGTCCTGAGGATTCTGTCTCCCTCCCAACAGCCTTTCCCAGAAGCCGGAAGAAGTAGGGAACACAGCACCATTTTTCCTGGTGGCTTTGTGTCACAGAGACACTTCATCTTCTAGTTAACTGCAGATGTGTGATAAATCATGCTGCCCAACACCACATAATTCTACAATTAACTCAGCCAATCTATACTAACAGATGGCTGTTAACAAGGGGAAGGCCACACACTTTTATTGAGCTGATGGAATTAGCAACTTGTTTTGAACCCTAATGGATGATATTATGCTCTGAAAAGAGAAGGTGTTCCCAAAGTTCTTGCTTAATTATCTATGACCAACAATAAGAAGGAAAAAGAATCTTCACGTGCGGCTATGCCAGGTGGAATTTCATGAAGATACTTGCCTTAACACACACAATGATCACACCATCACATGACACACATGCACACATGCTCAAAAACACACAAGTACTCATGCACACACTTGCCCTTTCCCAAAATATTCTTCCATTGTTGGCTTTTGTTTTAATTAAAGTGTCTTCTGACCGTCCTGCAAGAGCTATGAATACAACTCCAAACTCTCCAAAAACACTTCACAATTGTGGCCTGAGGTCACAGCACTCAAAAAGACAATGGTACATATTGATGCGTGGAGGGATCGTCACAGGCGTGTCTGGTCTTCTTCCTCCCAGGCTCCTAGGAGCTCTCCCTAGAAGAGATGCCAAGGGTGTACAAAGGTCTGCACTTGGCTGCAAATAACCGTGCTATTCTGAGGACTCTGGGGCCTCTACAAGGCAACAAAGCTAGTGGATCTGTGAGTTGAATTTCAGGTCCCAGCAAGAAAGTTTTCAGTGGAGCATAGTGGGTCCCAACGAAATCAGAATTAGATGCTGGCCTCTAGAAAGGGGAATTTGCTGACAGTGAGCAGAAAGCCAGAATTCATGGGACCACCCAGGACCAGGACCAGAGGATTTAGCTGGCTCTCATCCAGCATGTCAGTCTCCCTCTGTCTTCCTGTGCTGTCAGTGATAGCTGCCATGGTGGACAGAGGTCTGCACATCCCCCCTCCTTCCTAGGAAGCTAGTTTTAAGGCCAGGAGCCTTCTTTACAGATAATAGACAACATTTTAATTAATAATCAGGAAACTAGAGCAAAGTAACCCGTGACCTGGAGGAATCCTTCTTCTGCCATTGTAATGACAGAGCTCCGGGCCGGGCCGGAATATAAAGTTGGTTGGGCAGTTGTGGTGGTAGATCTGGAGGAAATGGCGGCAAGGCACCGGCTTTCCTAATGCTCCTATTTTTTGCTAATGGTACAATCACTTTGCTGTCAGGGACCCTAAACCCAAGAGGGTCACCACAAACCCTGCCAAGGCCTCCCACTCGGTCTCAGCCGGTGTTTCTAACTATGACTTTCTCCTTCACACGGTCTCTGGCATCTGCACCTGTTAGCGTTCATGCCCTTGGCTTCCTCTGATCCTCACTGTGCCCTTGGCCTTGTAAATGCTGCGATTGTTTCCTCCTGGAAACCTCGCTTTCTGACGTCACCCCACCACACCCCTCCCCTGCTCAGAAGCTGTCAACCGCACATGCCTGCGTGCTAGCAGATAAAAGTCTAAATAAACCTGGCAGTGAAAATCTGGCCCAGAGCTGCACTTCTGCTCTTATCTCTTGACATAAATTATACATTCTTCCCAAGTGAGTCTATTCAGTGGCCTGAAGACATTTGACTCATTCCTGTTTCCTTCACCTCCCTAAGGTTGTGACCCCTGACTGGAATGCCCTTCCTTCATTAATTTCCCTAAGTACAGACCCCGCCTCCCCAGCTAAATATACTCAGGGCTAAGCTAGGCCTGAAATAGGCATTCTCACCTATGGAGGACTTTTTCCATAAATGTGTCTCAGACTTTACATTTCAATAGCATTATCTGAAGTTGTGTCAGAGGGTTATGGAATTGTCTTCGGTCAGTCAATAGCCTTTATCCGCTAATGTACATATTCGAGGATCCAGTGTGTTCTATATGATAAATGATGTGTATTATACAACTTGGACTTATGTGAAAACGCTAATTTATGCAATACTATTGTTTGGAAAAAATGTAAGAGACTCATGCCTTGGTCTTCAGGGTGAGGCTCACAGGACAGCAGCAATGACCACCTGGGAGCTGTCAGCAATGGTGCTGGCCCTACCCTCTCCTATAGATGGAGAGCCACATAGTACTAAGACTTCCAAGTAGTCTCAGTGCACAGTGAGTTCTGAGAAGTACCGGGACTAGCCCCATCAAGAGACTGTGCATGGCAAGGAGGACAGCCGAGGCTGGTAAAGAGCACCCTGAAACACGAGCCAGAAGTTGTGCGTTCCTTGTCATCTTCCTGCTGAAGATTCTTTTTAAAAAGAAAAAAGAAAAAGGAAAAAAAAATCACTTAATCATTTGTAGTTTTGCCTTCACGGAGTGGTTGGGAGATTCAAAACAAACGAATAAACATGAAAAGGCAATGTTTTTAATTATGTAAGGCTTACACATATGGTTAAGTCATTATTATCGGTATTTTCTGAATCATGCTTTCCTTAGGATGTCACAGCTGGTCTGTGGCAGAGCAGGGACCATGACACAGTCTCTTGCCTTCTTGTCCAGTCCACAGTGAGTAGGCTTCCAGCACCACAGGCTCGGCCTTTGGCACTGCCGGAAAGGCTGGAAGTGTCTCTGGAGAAAGGAATTTGATACGTCTCCAGAGTCTTTAAATGTGTCGGGACCCTGTGACCCAGCGCATTCTCTACTGGGAATCTGTCTTAGGGAAATAAATAGGAATGCAGATGAGGACTTGAAAGTAGTCACACCCACTACAGATTTACTTATATCAGGTTAAAAATACCTGCAAGCAAAACCTGAATATCTAATGACTGGGAATGTTTAAACAGATTATAAGAATTCATAAGCCAGTACATTATGCAACTATTAGGATTTTCCTTAAAAAGAGTTTCCAAGGCCATGCAAGAAAAATGTTCAATGTAATATTTAGCCAAAGGGAAAAAGAGACGGGTCATAAAATTATATATAAAGCATGATCTCAACCCTGTTTTAAACAGTGTGTGGAGAAAAGCTACAAGGAGACATAGGAAAATGTTAACAGAGCCTGTCTCTGGACAGCAGCACTTTTTTTGTGTGTTAGCATCCCTGTTTTAAAATGCTACTACTTGTCTGACTTTTTGCAGAGTTCAGGGGAATGTCTTCAGTGAAGGAAAAACATGGTGGCGCACACCTTTGATCCCAGCACTTAGGAGGCAGAAGCAGGAGGTTCTCCGTGAACTTGAGGCCAGCCTGGTCTACAGAATTCCAGGACAGCCAGGGCTACAAACTCCATCTTGAAAAGCCACCACCACCACCACCAACAAGTCACAGTAGGCGCTCTCTACTTACTCCGTATGATGGAAGTGATGTATCTGCTGGCCAATTAGCCAAGGTTACTTTTAAAATAACTTGCCCTTAATTATTGATTCACATATTTATGTACTGAGCCAGGGTCTTGGTCTATATCTGAGACAAGCCTCAAATGCAGGGAAATCCTGTCTCAGCCTCCTGCATGCTGGGATTACAGGCAGGAGCAACTATATCAAGCAAAATATCTTATTTTGTTCTCTCATTATGAAAAGAGAACACACACACATACACGGTTTTATTTTTCAGTCTTCAGACCCTACCTGTAAGATTTGTGGGGCTAATGTAAGAATACAAACAAAGGCCCCCATAGCATCCATCTAAACACCTAGACTTTAGAAATCATGCCAGTCTGGCTATAAATAGGATATTTTATTTTTCTGCCTTTACAGAAATGGCCCAGAGAGCTGGCTTCAAATTTGATGTTATCCAAGTCCACAAAGGAGACCAGCCCCGGACTGCCCCCAGTCTTTTCCCACCCTTGAACACCCAGTTCTGCTTCCAGAGACTCCTACACACAGGTGTGGGCTGCGTGGTCACCTGTGTGACCTGGATGGAGTCCGCTGTCGGCTTGGAAGGTGCGCTTTGCAGAGGCTGCTCCCTCTGTGGAGGCTAGGTCCCAGGAATGGGTCTGCTCAGGAAGCAGGTGTAGCGACAGTCCTTACTTCTCAACACTCAGAGCAAAACTGGGCGGCCTGAGTGTGGCCTCCCAGATCCCTGGCCCCGAGGGGGAGGGCACTACCTGTCTCCTAGTTCATTACCACACATACTGTTGAACCCCCACTGGCTTTGCTTTTTGTATCCTCTCAAACACAACTTGACAAGTTGTTGAGCAGTCCTGATGGCAAGCCACTGTAAAGATTTCATTGTCGGGTTAACCCGCCGAGGCACATAGAACTACACGGTGGCTCATATTTCATGCAAACCCAAATCAAACCAAACGAACCGACAGCCTATATGCTTCAAGCCTGGTGTGGTACAACAGCCCTGCAATCCCAGCACTCTGGGCCTGAGGCAGGAGAATCCTGAGTTTGGGGCTAGTCTAGGTTACACAGTGAGACCATGTCTAAAGAAGCAAACAAAGTGAAACATATACACACAAACATAAACACGCACACATAAATACACACACAAACACACTCACATAAGCACACACAAACACAAGTTCACACACATACAAACACAGAGATAAATACACATACACATATATACAAATACACAAACACAAGCACATACATATAAACACAAACACAGGCACACATGCAAACACACACATAAACATACACAAGCACACTCATACACAAACACATAGAAACACACATACAAACATACACACACAAGCACACATACTCAGGAATGTCTTAAATACTGATGTAAATTGAGGTTGTCTTTTAGAAAAATCATCCTGGCCAATATACCCAAAAGCACCTAATGTTCTACATCAGGCCAGCTTTGAGGGCTAACAAGCTTTTTCAAATGCTGCCAATCTGATAGGCAAAACATGATGTGTTAATCTCTCCCTCTCTTGTAAACTGACAACCCATCTGTTGCCTGTGGATCCTTTTGTAACTGATGTGCACAGAGAAAGCAAGATACACTTTACAGGTATGTTCCAGCTTCAAAATTTGCCTCTGGACATGGTTGGAGCATTTTTCTTTTGTTTTTATTTTGTGTTTTGAGACAAGATCTCCTGTAGCCCAGACTAGTGCTGAGCTTATCCTGTTGAAGAAGACTCCTTTAAACTTCTTACCCTACACTCCAACCTCCCAAGTGCTAGGCAGGAGTACATTGCAAAGCCTAGTCCCATGGTTCAGTGGTGCTTGGGATGGAACACAGAGATGCCTGAATGCTGGGCGAGCCCCCTCTACCGCAGAGCTAAATCCTCAGAGCTGCAGTATTTTCAAACCACGTTGTTAGCACCCTGGAGGAAGAGACAGAAAGATAGCTGCAAGTTCGAGGCCAGCCTGGCCTAGCTGCATAATGAGTTCAAAACCAGCCTGGGCTACACTGCAAGACGGAATCTCAGAAAATCAACTTTCTTTTTTTTTTCCTTCTGGATAAAACAACCTCTTGTGACTTGTCTCTGGAGGTTAATGATGGTTGATGACTTATAAAACTTAATAGATCTGAAAGTGTTTGAAATAATCAGAAGTTAAAAGTTTTGATAGTGGAAACCTTGCTGCAAGATTGTACATCTGTTGGATTATATTGGGGTGTGCCTGTGCGTGTGTGTGACCGGGGAGCCTGGCTGAAATTCTGCTTTTTGTGCGGTGGCTTTGGAGGACCTGTTTCTGCTAGGTGGAAAGTGCAAGTTGAGTAGTTCTGAGAAGGGGTGGGGGGAGAGAGGAGAGGGCACCGTGTGGGGGGTGGAGGAAGGAGATGTGGCAGCGGCGGGAAGTCATGGAAATCTGAGGGCAGAAAGCAGTTTTAAGATCGTTTTTAGGAAGCTGGTTTGTATGATAGCCAGCTGTCAGGGCAGCTACAGTGGAAGCCACATTTATAACCTGTACTTTGAAGTTGGACTCGGACCTATTTTTAGACGCCCAGGCCAGAGACAAACCTCAAAGCAGGTGCTGGCCCATGCAGCCCAAGGCAGCAGCTCTGGTCAGATCCGCTGTGTGGGGGTTCCAAGGTGACTTCCCAATATAGAAGCCCCTCACGCTGGGCCCCTTGCCCTCTCTCAGCAGGGGTCAGGGAGACAGCAGAGGGTGCTGGAAAAGGCCAGAAATAGGAAGTAGGAGGCTTGCCGAAAAGGGACGAGGAAGCAGCTTGTCCAGCTCATGTGGCCTCAAGGGTAACTCGCCTCGGGGAGAAGCTGAGAGGAAGAGAGAGCCTTAAGGCACCGATCCACTCACTCTCCAGTTGACGCCATCTCTAAGCGTTCTATCTTACGATCTTGCGGCCCGTGGAGTTCGCCTCTCTTATCTGTAGGTGAAGACACTCTGACCCTAATTGAATTCAGAGAAGCGGGAAGGTTAGGTTCTTAAACGCCACAGTCTGGGTTCGGCTCGTGCCAAGTAGATCCGGGCTTCTCACAAGAGCCACCCAGCACCGTTTCGCCTCCTCTCACTGCCCTCTGGCTTCTGTCTTCCTGGAAGAGGCCTCCATCTGCTCTGGCTCAACTCAGGGCTCTGCTGGGAGCCAGCAGCTTCAGACAGATCCCCCCACCCCCACCCCACGCCCGGAGTGCTGGGCTTGGGCTTTTCTCTGTAGAGCCTGCTTCTTTTCGAAGCAGAGCCCTGTTCAAATTGTGCTCCCATTGCCTGGGCTTTGAGTCACCCGAGCTGAGGCTAACAGGGAGCATATGATCCTTCCTTCCACCTCCTCCGGGGTTGAGCCTGCAAGGAAGGACAGGCTGGAGAAGTTTTTGTGGTGCTGAGGACAAAACCCAGGGCTTTGTCCATGCTGGGCAAACACGCCACCAACTGAGCCAAATCCCTAGCAACTACAATGCACTAATTGATCAGACATAACAATGCGACACTTTCCCAGGCGTCTGTTTTGATCATATTCACCACCGTTGGCCACTCTCTTCCCTCCCCATCTCCCCACCTGTCCCCCTTTTACCTTCATGTCTTTTGGGAGCGTGAGCAGTGAATTTCAGTGGAGTTGGATGCAGGAGTATGGGCACTTTACCAGTGCTTTCGGTGTTTCTGAGACAGAGTCGCATGTATCCAGGCTATTTCCAACAGTAGCCAAGGCCGACCTTGAGCTCCGGATCTTCCTGCTTCCCCTTCCTAAATGCCAACATGATAGGAGAATCTTGGTTCAACACCCCCGGCCCCTATTTTCTATTATACATTCATTGTTAGTAATGGCACCATCAATCCCTTTAAAATGTGCAGTCCAGAGCCGGGGATGTATCTTAACGGCAGATTACTTGATGCCAGTACAAGGCTCTGGGTTAGATCCCTAGCACTAAAAGAATAAAAGTTGTGTTGTTTGTTCGTTTGTTTTAGTGTGCTTATAATTCGGCACACGCATTGGCACTGCCTATAATTTCAGGAGATTTGCATTGTTCCCAAAAGAAACTCTCTCTATTAGCCATCTTTCCTCATTCTCCTCTCCTCCCAGACTCTGGCAATCTGTTTTCTGTCTCTCTAAATTTGCCTGTTCTGAACATTTTCAAATAAAATGAAGTTTTACAGCCTGGGGCTTGGTGTGTCTGGCTTCCTTCACTTGGGCCGATGTTTTTCAAGGGTCAGCCAGTCTCAGTACACACCAGCATTTCATTCTTTTAAATGGTTTAATCGTATTCCAGCTGTTCCCTGTCTTGTTTGTCCAGGTTGAGGGGCATTTGACTTGTCTCCAGGTTGCGCCTACGATGGTCAAGGTTGCTGCTTCCGAGGGTCTGGATACCAGGTTTTGTGCGGACGTGCATTTCGACGCTCTTGTTAGGAGTGGAAATTCTGGGCTGCATAGTACCTCTGTTTAACTGTTTGAGAAACTGTCAGAATGCTTGCCAGCATGACCGCAGCATTTTCCACTCCCAGCAGCAACGGGTGAGAGCAGGCTGATGGAGCCACATCAGGGTATAAAAGTTAGCGTGAGGAAAGTTATTTTAGGTGAACAAGAACGCTGATCAGGCTGGGCAGTGGTGGTGCGGGCCTTTACTTGGAACACTCGGGAGGCAGAAGCAGCAGGAGCTCTGTGAGTTCAAGGTCAGCCGGTCTACAAAGTGAGTCCAGGACAGCCAGGGCTACACAGAGAGACCCTGTCTTGAAAAACAAACAAACAAAAAACCAAAACAAAACAAAAGAATGCTGATTAGGAATGAGCTCCCTAATCTGTCAATCGTTTGATGAAGGGCTAGAGCTCATAATGGCGGGCAGAGGAAAAAGACCAACTTCAGAGTGAATAACTTGTGTCTCCAAAGTTATCTGTATTTTCAGGAAACATTTGTCCAGATGGATAAAAAAAAAAGCTGCAATGACTTTGTCAGTAGTAGCTAGCGGCTTTTGCGTAAGCCCAAGTCACCCCCTCCTGGGGCCTGGACATGTCTGGGCCTGCTCAGGACACTGGGCTACTGGAAACTATTTTTTTAAGAGAGACCAATGAATTTGGGGGAAGGCAAATTCATTTAGTGGAAAAGAAGCCGAAACAGAAATGCTTAAGGCTTCTAAAAGCCTCAGTAATGTGAGTGTCACGGCTTCCGGAATCTCCAATGTCAGGGTGGTGGTGACGGTAACGGCCTGTAGGGGGCTGGTGACTAAGAATATTGGAGATGGCTTTGAAACACCTTCAAACAACCTCTGGGCAGTAGAGGGCTGAGTAGCTGCCAACACTGTGGGTGGAAGTGGTACCCGTAGCAGAGCTGAGCTTTGCAGTAAGCCAGGCGAGAGTCTTCCCTGCAGACCCCCACATGAGACATCGTTGGGGACAATAGTTTCCTATCCAGAGGAAGGGCCAGGGGGCACACAGATCATGACTGTTTGGGAATTAACAGTGAGCAATATTTTGGCGGGGAAATAGAGTCTGCTAATGAAAAGAAAATCAAAAATAAACAAGTAGCCTAAGGATACGCCAAACGAATTTGGACTGAATGCCTAAAAACACATTGTTCCCTTTGAGATGAATAGTAGGCCTATAAAACCAAATCTTTTTCCATTTTCACAGTCTTTGTTATTGTTGTAGCTGACGCAATGGAGCTGTCTCATGGCCATTCCCACCATAGGTGGCTGGGCTGGTCATAGGCAGGAACTTTCCACTGCTTTAGAGCCTGATTTTCCCACAGTTTTCCTCCCATGAAGCTTGGGATGATAGATGAAAACAGCCAGCAGTCAATGGCAGGAAGAGGGATCAGCTGGTACCCTGAGCTGTGACTTCTGAAGGATGCAAGTGTAACTGGATGGACAGCCCCCACCCCCCACAGAGCACCTGGGAGGCCAACCTCACCCTTGAGTCCCTCGATGGAAGGGCAGGCTCCAGGAACCCGCCTCTTCAGCATCATAGAACATGACATCACACCTTTATTTTTCCTAATAGGATTAAATATAACATGTTCCAGCCAACGCTACTTTTTGAGGATTTCGTGAGTTAGGCATTCCCAACAAAGGGCACTTTCCAGGCCTTTAATGAAGAAATAATGGCTCTCATCTGATAAATTCTTAGGATACAAGGGACGAGTTCAGGACAGCTTGGGTGTGTCTTCGTAGGGACACAGATGGTCCCAACGTGACTCTTATTCTTTCTGGCAGAAGAGGGATTGAGGCAGAACTTTCATATCATCGCTTTCTGTTGTTGCTGCTGCTATAACAAAATACCAGAGGTTGGATACTTTATAGACATAAATTCTGGCTCAGCTCTGGTGAGAGCTTCATGGTGCATGACATAAAAATGTCTGGACTGTGAGCAGAAGTGAAACACCACAGGGCTAGACATAACTCTTGTCTTTTGGGAACTGGCCCCACTTCAGCTAGACAACAGTACTCAGCATGGAACCGCGTGACCTTTGACCCTCCTGTAGGTCCAACTTCTTAAAAGGCTCCAGTACCTGAACAAGGTTACGCTGTTGCAGAGCGGATTCAAACAGACCCGGGGCTTTCCATCTCCCCTCTCTGCAAATCCCTATGTTCTGGTGTGGGTGTGCCTGTTAAGATATTTGTGAATGCAATCTATGAGCCTTTGGGTACTACATCTTCAAATCAGAGCACCTAGATTCTGTTAGGGCTTCAACAATAATACTTTAAAAATGTTTTGGGCTACAAGATGATCTGGGGTTGGATGGAAGGGGAGGAGGACCTCCCGGTTGGTGGACTTGGTGGGGGCGGGGAGGGGATGAGGGAGGGATGGGGAGAGTGGGAGGGAATGAGGGAGGGGGCTACGCCTGGGATGCAAAGTAC